>CM061918.1:65861976-66138398 GCA_031002005.1 Vandiemenella viatica | reverse complement strand
AAATTAATCGTGATAATTTGTGCTGTATGAACTACTAAACGTGATGAAATAAACTTTGTTGACGGAAATGTAGTTCGCGATGCATTTTTTGTGTTTAGATGTGTCTACATAGTTTGGTTTTGTAGCCGCAATCTTAATGGAAATGGCAGGTTGAAATGTGGTGTATACCAGAAGAGAAGAAATCAATTTATTTATTATTAGCTGTTAGCTTCTGATTTTTGAATGTACTGATTTTTCTAGCAAAATTAAATAGGCCACTACCAGTACAATATCTTCTAAGTAAGCTCAGAAACTATGAGGTTTTATGAAGTATTAATTTTTTTAAAGCTCTAAACATTGACTTATGCTTCTTTTTTTAAATTTCAGATATGACTTGTTTCTGTTTGTAAATATGTCTACAAGTATATTTCTAGATTTTGAAATCTTCCTTGTCAATTACTGAAATAGAATGTGAAAATATAACCTATTTGAACATCAACTAAAATGTAAGGACTGTAGAAATAAACAGTTTGTTATTCAAGTTAAAAAGAATTACCTGCTCATTAAGTTACGTCCCAATTCATCATCAAATAAGGATATGGCGATAGTTATTTTCTGGTCCAGGCCGCATTTCAACCTAACCACGTCAATTTTAAGGTACAATATCTCGAGAACTAAGCGAGATATCAAAAAAATTTATTCTCTACTTTCAGTTTCCCTCATCGAGTTACATAAGAATTCGTCATCAAATTGCAGCGCCACGGTTATCGTTGAATCCCCTCATAACCTAACAACCTCACTTTTGAGACAGTATATCTCGCGAACTAAGCGAGATATCGAAAAATTTTATTCTTTATTTTCGATTTGTATCGTCGTGTTACATAAGAATCTATCACCAAATTTGACTTTGGGGACACGTTTCTTCGGAATTTCAACCAGAAACTCCACTCTTTTGAGACAGTATATCTCGAGAACTAAGCAAGATATCAAAAAAATTTATTCTTCATTTTTGATGTGTCTCGTCGAGTTACATAATAATCCATCATCAAATTGCGGTGCCACGGTTGTCTTATGATTCCCTTGAGGTTTTTGTGCATATTTCCGTGTTTCTCTGGTCAAGCAATATGGCGGCCTCCCCTCCCCACTTGTCTCCACCCGGTTTCACTCCAGTATGTGGCGAAAGTCCCTTGCGTCGTCTCCATATATTCCTTCCTCCATAAATACTATCTTGCCAGCAGTAGGTGTATTTCGATACTATCTAGGAGGCAGTGAACATACTGGGAATACCCAAAAAAACCTTCTTGTCAGCAATGATTGAATTGGAATACTTGAAGTACTCTCTTAGAGCCAGTGATCATGTTTCCAATACCTAAAATATTATCTAGCCGGCAGTGAGTGTATTTCGAATAATTGAAGTACATTCAAGGAGATAAAATACAATCTAGTTGGCAGTGAGTCTATTTCGAATACTTGAAGTACTTTCTAGGTGAGGAAGAATCATATTTCGAGTACATAAAACACCATCTAAGAAGCAGTGAGTGCAATTCGAATACTTGAAGTACTATCTCGGAGGCAGAGCGTATTTCGGGTACCTATAATACAATCAAGCCGACAGTTATTGGATTTAGTTGTAATATCTAGGAGGCAGTGAGGGAATTTCCAGTACTTAAAATAGTAACTAGCTGGCAGTGAATGGATTATCTCAGTGGCAGTGAGCGTATTTTGAGTACCTAAAATACTATCTAGCCAGCAGTGAGTTGAATTCGAAAATTTGATGTACTTCCTACGACGCAGTGAGCGTATTTCGAGTACCTAGAATATTATCTAGCAGGCAGTGAATGCATTTCGAGTATTTGAATGTAATGTACATGTTGAAGTGAGCGAATGTGAGTCTCTGAAGAATTGTTTAGTTCGCAGTGATTGTAATTTGGGTATTAAAATACTAAGCAGGTGGTAGAGAATATAATATATCTCTTTTGTATAAGATTTAGCTGGCAGTGTATTCTGCGTCATTTTCTACATCGTTTGAATGTTTATGAAGTATAGTCTATTCACAAACTATCCAATTAGTCATGAAACGCCACCAAAGCGTGTTAATAACTGATAAATTCTCATTAAAGTAAAAGTAAATAAAGCACAGATAAGTTTATATACGTAATTCGTATATTTTCAGTTACAATTTGAAGTACAAATACAGTTCTGATATTTATCATGTACAATCGGCGTGCAGCCAGGCGTTAGACTTTGTCGAACATGGAGAGAAGCTCTGATCCGCAGGCTGCTCGGCGTAGAGAACCTCAGTGCTGATCCCGTAGTCTGAGGTCACCGCTAGTCACGGTTCCCAGGCGCATTCACTGCAACTAAAAAAATAATGGTGGTCAGGCGGGAGCCTGAGTCAGTAGCCAATGGGCAGTACCGCCCATAATTTAGAAGATTCCCAATCTCTCGACACAGGGATGGAACAATTATGCTACATCGGCCTACGTCGGGCATACTCGAATAGAGAGACAGTTCCTCCCCAACCGACGAAAATAAATACCCAGTGGGTACTGTGGGTACTCCTGCCCATAAGGCTCCGATCTGCCCAACGTAAGAAGCTTTATCACTGCCTCTGTCATCCCCAACCTGGCACATATGGTATGCACTTGCATCCCCATCCCTGCTCGGTGAGAGATTTGTATCTCCCAAGGCAAGGTTTGAGATGCCATAGCCAGCGAACAAGCAACAGACAACGCTCTCTCGGCAGTATTAGCGTAGTGACTGCCCAATAGCATTGATTCTGCCAACCATATTGCTGCCTCGAGACACCGAGAACCTCTTGGACAAAGCACTGCACAACACGTCAGCTACTGACCTGTACTGAAGGGCGGCCCACTCGGTCTGCTCGCTGCTGTGTCCCGGTGTCGACTGCGCTCTGGACTCGTCGCGGACCTCCTTATATACCCTGCCAACAATAGCGGGGATTATTTCCTAGGTAACGTGCTGTGACGTCATGGACATTTTATTGTTTCCTTGGAAACGAAGTCACAGGACGTTTCGAAATTTAGTAACTTTCTTTTCGCAGTATGGGCAGTATGCGATGGTATGAAACGAGTCGCATTAAAAGTAATTAAGAGACATTTCCGCCTGCTCTGATAGCAGAGCTCGACATACTAGCACTTGAAACAATATAACTGCACTGTCTTTGACATAGGGAAAGGTTTTCGACTTGGAATCTCCTCTAACTTTTTAAGGCACTCAATTTAATGTGATCAAACATGAGTGACAAAGCAAGTTGACACCGTCAGGTGCGGCGCAGGGATCTGAGCAGCTTCAGTGGCGATCTGCCTAGAAGCAGGAAGTACTGTCAGCATGTAAGTAAATGGAATTGAACTGAATTTTCTATTTGTGATGGAGTGCACGATCTGATGGCAATTTCCCTAGTTATTTAATTACCAGTTTCAGACTGCTACAAGGAGGTATTTACTTACATGTGGCTGAGTAAGATGCCACTGATGAATTTTTTTTTTTTTTTTCAAAATGGCATTTGACCTTACAGCCACTTTATTTCTTTTATTCCTCCGTTGTTTCTATAGAATCTTCTAGTATTATTCATAATCATAAGTGGAAGGACAACACAGGAAATTTACAACACTTAAAACCACCCATGGCTTAGGCCAGAATCGAGCCTACGACCCCTGTAACCCGAAGCCAGCTCGCTAGTCCAGCGCTACCACAACCGGCCTCGTGAAAGGTGTAGAGCAACTACAATTCTGGTTTAGGACGTGTAGATCACGAACTGTATATCTCCGCATTGTGTCAGCAACAACATGGTGCCTCTTGATAGATACGTGATTTACAATACTGAATACACCGTATCATACCTTACCGCCGAATGTCAGATATAATTCGAGTTCAGGTTACATGAATCACGAAAGATAGCAAACTGTATTTGTCCGCATTACTTAAGTAATATGATGGTCATGAAAGAAACGTTATTCTAAAGTAAATACCAAAATTGTCTTACACTGTACATGAGTTACAATTCAAAAAGCAAATGTATTATAATTTTTCAAATTCAATTCAGTACATCCAGGATTACGCCCCAGATAATTTTGCAAGAAGGGAAAAATCAAAAGGAAGAACTGTAGAGGAAGACAGAGATTAGAAAATATGAAGCAGATAATTGAGGATATAAGTTGTAAGGGGTATGCTGAGATGAAGAGGTTAGGGATAGAGGATTGCATCAAACGAGTCGAAACACAAGTGACAGCAAAAATTATGCAAATTCAAGATCTTATTGGATAATAGAAACGAATTACGGTATGTAAAATCGGTGAAGCAACTGTGGTAAGTTATGAAAGGGTGCAGCCAATCATGAAAAAACGAATCACTTCAAGAAAGCTGAAAGCTGATCAGAAGGATACGCCAGAATAATTGGAGAAACTACAGTGCACAGCTTTGGTTCACCCAACCCGCAAGGGCGGCTCCACCATTGTGGGCACGATGGGCGTGCTCACAACCTTAATAGACTTGTGACATCACACTTTTACGGTCTATTGAGACCGATAGGCTAGTGATAATAACCGATATGCCTTAATAAAATTTTAAAAAACACAATGAATCATGAATCGTACGTGATTCGGAACGCAGCAAAGAGCCATAGACGATATGCTGACACTTTATGTCACATTTTTGACAACATATCATCTGTTTCTTTTTTGGTACATGAATACTTCTATTAGCAAAAAGAGATGACTATGGGCCGGGTAAGCACACTCGTGCAGACATATCTACTAATTGAAAAGTAAGCGTGTTTTGTGTTGTATGCATGCACATAGCTCCTTGGCATTGTTAGCCGTGCCGCCAAAACTTCCGAGCCGGCGCCGCTTGGTCGCATGGCTCTACGCTTCTGGCGCTGACTTTAGTAGTTTGTTTGTTGTGTCAAACATAGCTAACCAACATAAGCCAAAAAGTTTACTTTATAAAGTTTTTTTATTAATGCCAGTCGGGCTAAATTACTCTGATCGCTTCTTCGACATAATATATATTGTTGTATCATGGTAAGTTACTTTAATGAAATTATTTCTATTCTATCGCTCTAATGCAAAGGCTTACTCTATGTATCACCATTTGTAACTTTGTTTTATAATAAAACGAAGTAACAAATGATGCAATAAAACATTTATGGCTGGCTGGCTGTGGGTACCAAAAAGTTTGTTTTCTTGGTTGGGGAGGTTTTTATAGCGTTTAATAATAGATAACTATTAACTAAGTACCTATCTATTAAATTAAATCCTACAGTTACTCTCGCATGTTTCGCAGCTATGCATCTAATATAATAATAGCCCACTAATTCAATTATTAGGTTCATATTTATAGGGCATTTCATGCTATCTCGACCAAACATTTCGATTTTCATTTCATTTTTAATTAGATCAAATTATACACAAAGAAAGATCGAAAAAGGGGCCATCCATAAACCACGTAGCTCGGTCGGGGGGGAGGGGGGGTGTTGGGCAGAAGGCTACTCTGTACTACGTGGAGGGGAGGGGGGGGTCCAAGCCGGGCTACGTAGCTTCCATCCATTTTAGTAGTCACAACTGAAATAAGGTACAGCAACGTGTTTCGCCATTTTTCAATCTGAGGACCAGCAAATTGTCAAAAATAATTCTCCCGACTACTATGGGAGTAATTTTTTTAATAGGCTATGTGTATATTATTAACAACTAGGACATATTTTATCGTAACATTATAACATAATGAATCTAAAAGTATATTTTGAAACCGTATGGATTCACAGCTATGAAGCGAATTATTAAAAGTTAATTACATATTAACCAGACTCTTAATATTAAATAACGAAATGAATATTAGTGTTACTGCAGGCTGGTACCACCCACCTACATGCACAAAATAAGAGAAAGTAGACTTGACAACTTTCATTACAGCTTCACCACTTTTATGTTACCAATCCTACCACGTACCGCGATACCTCGCGCCTACTAGAAGATCCTCTCAGAAAACAATTAATTAATTGTTAGACGAATGGCTTTTGTTGGGGTTATGGACAATGAAACGAAATTCTGTTTATTAAAACACTTCACATTTCGTGACATGACTCGCGGCCAAGCACCAGAATGATGGAAATGAATAAGCTATTCAACTATCCCGGAAATTCCAGATTTTTTCCTGATCATTGAAGTGTTATTACCTTTCCATCAAAATAAATATTTAAATAAATGAAAGTTCAATAAATTTGTGCTTCATAATTGATCGAGTAGTTATCACCTAATAATGAAAGATTAAAACTTAAAAAATGTCTGGAGGAGGGTCAATTCTGTTATTTCTTCCCTGAATTTTTGGACATTTCATTTTTTTAAATAAAAAAGTATTCAATGTTAAAGTTTCATTTCTTTGTAAAAACCTTCCTCGGCGCACGGATAAAATGTTTAAATACTCCAGATATTCCAGAATTTGTAGTAATGGTTAGTGTCACCATTTTCATCTGAATTTCTAAAGGAAAAAGTAAATAAAGAAAATATCTACTGTGTTCATTGAATAAAGTCTGGTATGAGAAAACTGCACAAAACATTTGTTAGAATTAGTACAAAAGAGCTACATGGCACCAGCGGGGGGTGGAGGGAGGGGTGGTTGCAAAAGCCACGTTAGGACACGTGGGGGGAGGGGGGTCAGCAGAGTCCAAAATGGAGATACGTGGTTTATGGACTATCCCTAACAGAACAGAAAATAGATTCAGTTCAGGTAGGTAATATGCCTACCTTTTACATAAGTCACAGCCCTACAGCTAATCTAAATTTTACCTAACCTAAAATAATTTTTTTTTTTTTTAAACTGTCTGACCTCCCACCAATTCTTAAGATTTTTGAAAAGCTGGCTTGTGCATTGCATGTTGTTTTGAATTTTACCTGCATTGTTTGTTTCACAGGGCGATGAGGTTGAGCGAATTATTGTGGAGAATAAGGATGATGGTGGTGGTACAAGTGGCTCTAAGCGGAGTTATAATACTGCGTCACGCGAAAGATTGTCACATATTTCTTTAAAAAAACCTAGAGTTGAAGTTGAGCCGGGGGCACTGAGTACTGGTAGTGAAATTTATAGCCCTCCAGCTGAAGTGAATGATGATTTAGATATTGCTTCTTCTTCAGATCTGTCCACGTGTACAGCTTTAACAGCGTCATCATCATCAACCATATCTAGTGGCTTGTCGTTGAACTCTGAATTTGCTTCAGATATTGGAAACTATATTTCTAAAAAAACATGCATGAATTACCTGATGCAACTAAAGCTGCACTACTAGAAAAACATTGGGTGCCTTCACCTAACTATGATTTTCCACACCAAGTTTTGCAAAAACACGGAAAAACTTACATAAAATATGTCCAAAGATCACATTTTGAAAAATTCCATTGGCTTGTGCTGTCACATAAAGATCAGGGACTGTATTGCAAATATTGTGCCTTATTTATCACTCAATCTGCCACTGATTTCATTAGATCAAACCCTGGACGTCTTGTGTCAAAACCATTGAAAGCCTTTAACAACTTATTAGGTGAAGGCGGGTTATTACTGCAACATCAACGTAATCATTACCATAAGATGGCCGTTGAAAATGGGAAGAACTTTTTGGCGTATTATCATAAACCTGAGGTTGATATTGCTAGACAAATTTCTACTCAAAGAAAGACTCAAGTGGCAGAAAACAGAGATCGTTTACGACCAATTATAAAAACAATAATATTGTGTGGTCGTCAAAATATACCATTATGTGGACGATGGCCAGATTTTTAGCACGAATACCGGTCATAGAGACGCCTCCTCTTCAGAAAGAAATTTTCGAGCTCTGTTGAAATTTAGAACAGATGCAGGCGACTCAGTTCTCAAACGCCATTTATCATCAAGTTCTACAGCGACTTACATATGCAAAACTGTACAGAACGAACTTATAGACATTTGTAAAGAACAGATTCAGGAAACTATTTTGCAAAACGTGAAAAAATCTAAGTTTTTCGCTATTCTTTTTGACGAGACTACAGATATTTCTCATACCGAACAGATGAGTCTATCATTCAGATATTTTAATGATGGTTTTATTAAGGAAGATTTTTTATGCTTCTGCGACGCTTATGAAATGCTTCAATATGAAGAAAGAGATAGCTCAGACGGTACAAAAGAATTACGATTAACAGGCACCGTATTAGCTAAAATCGTGGAAAATCTTTGCTATAAATTTGATATAGATTTATCTTTTTGTGTAGGGATAGGAACTGACAGCTGCTCAGTAATGGCATCCGGCGCAAAAGGTGCTGTTCAGGAACTCTCTAAAAAAAAAGCAATTCACGCAAAACGTTGTCCTTGTAGCAATCATGTTTTAAACAACTCCTTGGCCAAGTCATCAAACGTCGCTTCGTGTAGAAACACAACTGGGACAATGAAAAAAATCTTAACGTTCTGCAAAACGCCATAGAGTATTCTCAGAAGAACTTGATGGTATGGCATTCAAAAGTATATGCGAGACAACGATGGGCTGAAAGAGTACGACGGCCATTTACAATTCCAGGTTGATAATATGGTTAAATTTGTAACGCTCTGGAGAGAATATCGACATGGCAAGATAACATTTCAAGTGACGCTCAACTGTCTCTTACAAACACTACGCAGCTCTGATTTTATTATATCATCGATATGCCTAACCGATATTCTAGGTAAGAAAACAAAACATTACAAAACGATTTATATGTAAGATTTTTTTCTTTAAGGAAGGTTATAAAATGATTTTTTATATATATTTTAGGAACTACAGTTTCGTTGAGCCGATTCCTGCAAACTGCTTCGGTCGACATCAAAAGAGCCACCGATGCAGTGATGGATGTCATGGAAGTATTACGATCGAAACGCCGAAACGCCACTCTGTATTCAAGCAATTATTTTCAGAGGCGACAGAGCAAACAAAACAGTTGGATGTTACATTAAAATACCCACGTACAGTTCAAAGGCAAACAAACAGGTCCAATTATGAGGCGAAATCGGTGGAAGAGTACTTTCTGAAATCAATCTACATACCTCTATTAGATTCCATTATTAATGATTTGGAGGAGAGATTGTCTCCGGAGGTACTCGACCTATTTCATTTGGGAGTTTTTCTACCTAACCCAAATTTTAGTGTCAGGGACTGTGAAAGTGAAAAAAGTGGTCCAGATGTATCGCCTATTCATTAACGATAGTGAATCAACTGTTATAAATGAATACCGACTCTGGATGACCAAATGGAAAAGAGAATGTAAGAACAATTCGGTCATACCAGACTCGGTAGCTCATCTCGAAGCATGCGACCAAGATTTGTACCCTAACATAAAAATTTTCTTACAAATACTGGCAACTCTCCCGGTCAGCGTAGCTACCGCAGAGAGATCGTTTTCTACCTTGGTTGCGTGCCTCAATGGCACAGGAAAGATTATCCGGGCTAGCTCTCTTAAATATACACAAAGATGTGAACCTGGATATCGATAAAATTATCAATGTTTTCGCGAAAAAGAAACGTAAGCTTGAATTTGTAATTTAAGTAAGCACCTAAATAAAGTTTTTTTTAATGTAAAATGTTTCCTAGCATTTAATTTAATTTGATATCATTTGAAAATTTAAATAAAAAATATCAAAATCGGTTCAGTAGTTGTAATGGTATTGGTAGCCTAATTAAGTCTCGTCTGGTGCATCTCACTTGCTGGTCACAGTTACGACTCCTGAGACAACGTCAAGATACCTATTTACGCAGTCTAGTGTCCGTATATTGGCTTACTAGCTGCTAGAAAAAAAATACAATTTATTGATTGAAATTGGTTTGGTATTTAATCGAAACTGCTTAACTATTTTAATTGGACGAAATCGGGTCTGACTTCCTCCAATGATTAGTTCCATTCCTAAGGCCAAAGTCCTGATGCGCGGACAAAAGGAAATAATCAAATTCAAAAGTGGTTCATGAGTTATGCATGATTGTTCATGAGCGAGTTAGTACTCCGACTCGCATTTCGCCGATTTTCGGGAAGCTGTGCCCACAACCTTTTTTGAGTGCTGGATCCGCGCCTGACCCGTAGTCACTGTAACTATCATCTACTAGGAGTCTCTAGACTGGTTTGATTCAGTCCTACATCGCTTTCTATCTTGAGGTAACCAACGAGCCCCTTTGTTGAGCGGCAACGCTCGGATCTGGAATTAGGAAGGACGTGAGTTCGATTCCCGTCCAACCATCCTGTTTTCGATTTTCTATGATTTCCCGAAATCACTCGAGGTGAATACCAGGATGGTGTCTTCAAAAGGCTAATTGCTTCCAGTTCCTTGGTTCCATTCTCTAACGGCTTTTAATACGTCGACGAGCTTTAAAGCCCGAACAAAAAACCTATGTCGACAGTTATCTGCTTCATGTATTCTAATCCTTGTATTTCTCCGCAGTTCTTCTTCGACTGTTCTCCCCACTAACACATCCCTGATACTTTTAAATGTAATCTACCATTATTATTATTATTTTTTTTTTTACTGTGGCTTTACGCATCGTCGACGTCTAACGTCATTAGAGGCGGGATGGGACTGGGGACAAGGAACGGGAAAGAATTCGGCGATGGCCTTTTTTGAAGGAAGTATCTCGGCATTCACCTGGAGTGATCTGGGGAAACAATGGAAAACCCAAATCTGGATGCCCGGACGGGGATTCGAACCCGCGTCCTCCGGAATGCGAGGCCAGAACGTTAACCGTTCACCCACCACGCTCGGTTTGTTTATTGTTTCTGTGACTATCTCCGACCAACTTCTTTGCTCAGCCACCATTTCAAAACATGTTCAGTTCGTACCTATTCCGACTACTTAATTTTATGCATCTTTTTAAACACCACTTTTGAAACACTTTAATTTTTCATCTTTCAAATATTCTTACAGGCTTAGCTTCCATAATGAGCTGTCTTTCATACACAGAGTTTTAGAAACTTTTTTTTCTGAGATTCATTTTAGATTAAAAGAGTTATCGGCATCACTATCGCAACCGTGGCGCCGCAGTTTGGTGATGAATTCTTATGTAATCTGACGAGAAAAATGGGAAGCGAAGAGTAAATTTTTTAAATATCTTGCTTAGTTCGCGAGATACTGATTACTAACAATTAGTTATGAGTGTAGTTCCTCGTGCCTTATCGAATATTTTTTGGTTCAGGCCAAATTTCAATTTAACGACAACTGGTTGTAAGAAAATAAAACACCCACTGTGCGTGTGCAGCATGGAGTTCCCTATGGCTTCGGAGAAACTTTCATCCAGGTCACATATCAACCTAACCACCTCAATTTTGAGGCAGTACATCTCGAGAACTAAGCGAGATATCGAAAGATTTTATCCTACACTTTCGATTTGTCTCGCCGGGTTACATATGAGTCCATTAACAAATTTGGCTTTGCCGAAATTTTTCTTCTGGTCCAGGCCAAATTTCAACCTAACCACTTCACTTTTTAAACTGTATATCTCGACTAATAAGCGAGATATCATTTTCGATTTGTCTCGTCGAGGTACATAAGAACGATAAAAACAAATTTTATCTCGCTTGGTTCTCGAGATATTGTATCTCAAAAGTGACGTGGTTAGGTGGAAATGCGGCCTGGACTATAGTTCTCGAGATTTTTTCCTATTAGTGGTTATTGTTAGGTTGAAATGCATAAGGAATTATGCCTATAACTGATTTTTAACACGCTATATCTCGAAAATCAAGCGAGATATTTATTAAAAAAAAAAGTGTTTACTTTTTATTTGTTAGGTCGAGTTCTACAAGAATTCTACATCACATTGTGGCGTAACGGTAATGATAAAACTGCCGTATAATTCCCGAGTTATCTTTTTCAAGAAAAAAGCTATGAATATGCATAATTTCTACTGTAAAGGTCGTGGAAGATGAATACACGTATTTTGATATAAAGCTTTTCACGATCGTCTTCTACAGTCTAAAGCCATTGTGGTCGCAGATTTTATGCTTGATCGACGAACTGTTAAGGCTGAATACTACTGTCAACTCTTGGTCCAGATTAGAGAAGCTTATCGGTGTAAAAGACGCTAAATCCCGATTTTCATCGTCCTACTAAGGCTCAGATCCACAGTGCTCCTAAACGAAATTCAAAAATTACAACTGTCAGCTGTGGATTACCTTCCCCACAGTCCAGATTTGTCACGATAATACTCTCATTTGTTAGGACCCATGACCCATCAAAATGTTTAGGTGGAATGAATTTTTTTGATGATGAAGAAGTACAAGGCTTATTGCTAAGAAGCTGGAATTAAATAACTTTCTTTGCGATGGAGGAAAAATGTGTAGGCGATGTAAAACATTTTAAAAAAAATCTTTTCTGTGCTCTGTTTCCTGTTATACTGCTGATATATAATAACATCCGGGTGTTTTCGACCGTGCCCGCCAATGTTTGGTCCGACGGTATAATGCACGCATCGGTAGTAATGGTGGAAGCTTCAAACATCTCGTGTAAAATTATGAAATCGAATGAATGTTTTCCTCCTAGTACCTGCTTGTGTTCTTTCATTTCTTGAACCTCTCCTACTACTTATCCTCGAAGTTTCCCGTCGTGTATTGATATGTATTTCTGAATCCTTTTGATATTCTCCATCTCCTCTTAAAATCTTCACCTCTATTTATGCAACACCCTGTATAAGAGAAGGTGGTGTGGAAATGAGGTAACTGGGCTACATAAACATTGATCACGAGCTTGCTTGCATATGGTAGGATGACATGATGATACCTGAGACAGAGCGTTAGAACAAAGCATTATCTCGGTTTGGAGTGTTGGGAAGATGTGTGGCATGTGGTCGCGTCCGAAGACGGAACACTTTTCCCCGGGAGAAAGTCTCCGGCCTTTCTTTATCGACCAGAGACTTTCCTCGCGGAGAAAACAATGCGCCCAGAGAAATTACTGTCATTATAGACGATAAACCGGCTCATCGTACGCCTTCAGAGGAAACCAAATTAAATTGGCAGCAAAGGATCGAGTAGCATGATTAGCCGTAGGTAATGAAATAATTATTCATGCTTATTATATAAGACCCATCGACAAGTTGAATAAAAGTAGTCACATGAGATCCATCTGAGAACCATCTGAGTGAGAGACAGGACCCTTGTGGAGTCACACATTTCTCGGGACAGCGAACTGTCCTTGCTTTTGGGAGGACGCCGGTTCGGATCCCCTTCGGGGCGTCCAGATTTGGGTTTTCCATGGTTTCCTCATATCACTCCAGGCGAATACCGGGATGCTTCCTTTAAAGAGGTCAAGGCCGAAGTCCTTCCAATTTCTTGTCCCCATCCTTACCGCCGCTAATAATATCGAATTCCAGGAGGCGTAAAATTACAAAAAATAAAAAAAAAAATATTAAAAAAATTCATTTGTGGTTATGTGCGTCCTTTCTTCTGTAGAAGCCTCTTTTGAGAGCTTCAAGTTAAAAATTAGTAATTCCGCACTACTTGGTCCCTATTAACACCCTTCACCGGATTTAACCCTCCTAAATATCTGTTGCGCGGTTTACCTTTAACGGAATTGCTGAATTTTGATTTAAGCATAAGAAAAACTGGAATAACTCGTAAAGTTTTCCAAAAGACATGTTTATGGCCCTTCGACTCGCCGTCGAAGGCTCCTCTACACAATCGCCCATGATGGGCGACTACAGGCACGTTCGATTGTGTAGAGGGCAAAATTGTATGCGAGTTGCCATCATCACCTATACACTGGCCAAGAAAGAGGATCCACATCAAGATTTTTTGTTTTTGTTTTGCTTATGGCTTTACACTTCGCTGACGTCAAGGACATTAGAGGCGGACAAGGAACAGGAAGGAAATCGGCTATGGTCTCGTTAAAGGAAGCATCCCGGCATTCGCCTGGAGTGATTTGGGGAAACCATGGAAAACCCAAATCAGAATGCCCGGATGGGGATTAGAACTGGCGTCCTCCAGAATGCAAGGCCAGACCGTTAACCACTCACACATCACGCTCGGTATCAAGCTGTAATTTTCACTGGAATTAAGGTAAATAAACCTAAATAAGTCGATGTCGCTGAAAAATCATGATGTTGTCTGGACTGAATTCCGAAACTTCTCCGCAGTGCTTATCGAGTGAGGATATAGGACACAATTCATGGTGATAATTCCATTAGATGGGGACGTAAAACTTCGATGCACTTTTTGAGCTTTTCAGAAGTGTAGACCTGAATTGTTCAGCACCGTGCAATAAATGCACAAATACTTTGTTCTATTTATCGTGAGACATTTTGTTTCGTTGCATCCGAAGTCAGTATCAATTTTTTTGGGTATTGAATTATTAATGTTGCTAGGGGTAATGTATTCCATTTGAGGATTGTTGGGTAAAGATAAAGATCATAAAGTAACTGCAAACAAATGTTGAAAATGTTATTTGACTGGAATTCCTCAGTTGATGAACAAATGCCAGAATGGTAGTTTCATCCACAATTTTGTAACATTAGTTGCAATGAATAAAGAAAGTCTCAGTACACCCCTGTGCATGATTTTATTTAGAGTTTTCTGGTTAAAGATATAATTTATGTTATAAAAAATATTTCTGTAATCGAAAAGTTATAAACGAACATCAAGCCCAATTTCAGATCACCAGTGTTCCATGGTATCCTGTAATCACTCCATGCGAATGCCGGGATGGTTCTTCTAACCAACATTGCCATTTCTCTCTTCCTGTCCCTTGTTCCCTGTTTTCTCCAGCCTCTGGTGATCTATATGTCGATGAGCTGAAAAGCTATAAGAAAAAAATGTAAGGGAAGTACAAGTATAATACTTTTCAAAAAATCTTGGAAAAAAACTGGTAAACTATGGAACGGATTTCTATTACAACTTACAAAAATTCACATTTATTTAATAGCATAACATGATATGTTTGTAGAGGAATGTTGAAATATTTCAATAGAAAAGTTCTAAAAACTTGAAGCATACTATACAGTCTCCCATTTTCTTTGAACGGAATTTCCACTAACTTTGAAAATAAAAAATATGAGAAACAGGCAAATATTAGTATTAATAATTAAAACAGAAACAATAAGCTGAGTGCTTATATAATTAAATAAAATGAGTCTTAGGAAAAAATCTGTACACTGTTTCCAACTCCTATTACCGATATGGATGGTAACGTCGAAAGTTTTAACAAAGCACTGTGTGATTATGTAATCGTAGGCTGTGTGATTATTTCTACTATGAGACTGCCATTCAGGATAAATCAAGCACTATTATTGCTTATGGCACAAAGTTTTTATGTTTTAAATATTAATATTAGTCTGTTTTAAATAGTTAACTGTGTCAGCCATACGCTAAAAAGGGTCTATAATAATAATAATTTAATTTTATTACAATGGACCACAGGCTCCGGTGGCAATTTTCCTACACCCCCATCTTCCTCCTATCCTGCACCCACCTACATTTGCCCTCTACAAATTTTATCTTTAAATTTCTTCAACGTTTTCGGTAAAATCTTGCTAATTCATTCCAATCCCTGACACCCTTACCTAAAAAAGAAAATCTTCCCACACCCTTGTGCTGAAATTAAGTGCCAGCTTGTGGTCATGGTCATCTTTTCCCTTCCATGCACTACTTTCCATACCTATTGCAATATCTTTCCATGCCTCATCGCCAGTATATGCCCTGTACACTCCATGACCCTCCTCATCCTCCTCCTGTCTTGCAATGAATCCCATTCCACCTCCTTTATCATATCTATCACCGATTACATTCTGCGATAATTTCCAGAAACAAATCTAGCCGCCCTCCTTTGCACCCTCTCTAACTCGTGTATTTAATACATAAAATGAGGGTCCATTACTACATTACCATATTCGAGCAATGGTCCGACCAAAGTTTTGTAACCCAATTCCTTTACTTCTCTCATGCATGCCCTCATCACTCCCTCCAACAAGTGCAGAATTTTGAAACCTTTTCCTACCACCTGTCCAATGTGTCCTGCACAGTTAAGTTTGTTATCAAATGTAATGCCAAGAGATTTATATTTCAAGTCTTCAGCAAGGAATTCTTTCCCTACCTTATATTCATAATTAACCATTTTTTTTATTTGTGTATCTAATAAGCTGACTCTTCTTTGCATTTATTTACATCCCATGTTTACAAACCCAACTAGATATCCTGTCCAGATCACCCTGAAACTGTTTACAATCCTCTATTGTTTTGATTCTTTTATATAGCATTATGTCATCTGCAAACAATCTAATTTCAGATAGTAAACAATCAACACAATTATTCACTAGAATAATGAATAGCAATGGTTCCAATACACTACCCTGTGGCACACCCATTTATACTTCCACTTCTTTTGATACTACATTTCCTACCCTAACTTTCTGTTTTCCCACCTTTTAAAAATTCTTCTACCCAGCAAATGACTTTCTTATCCACTCCAATGGTTTTTATCTTATTTACTACCATTTTATGGCTCACTCTGTTAAAAGCCTTGATAGATCTGCTGCTACCCTATCAATTTGGCCTCCCTTGTCATTTCATCTGAAATATCTTGCATATACCCCACTAACTGAGATTCACATGAATATCCTTGACTGAACCCATGTTGCCTGCTTGAAAACCACTTACGTTCCTCACATATATTTCTGATGCGGTTGCATATCAATCTTTCCATTAATTTACTTATCACTGATGTCAAACTTCCCTATTATAGTCCATAGGTTCTCTACTTCTCTTTATTTTCTTCCTTGGAATAAATTTTTTCCCCCTTTGCTATTATCTCCCTAAACTGTACTGTACTTGAGCCTTCCTTCCATTGCTGAATTGTTCTCTGAAATTCTCTTCAAATTTGAAACCTGTGCCTTTTTATAATTGTACCTATTACCCTCTTCAATTTTGGCTGCTGGTTTACTGAATCCTCTAATATCCATCAGAACTGCTTTCATGATCACTGATTCTTCAGTTACTTGATACACCACAAGGTTTTCATCATGCTTAATTAGAAATATATACAAAATATTTTGCCCCTCGTGGATTGTTCAACCCACTTGTGTGAATCCTCCTTCCCTTATTAAGATATTTGCAAATCTTTGTTCCTTTGTGTTATTTATCTTATTTCCTTCCCAGTTTACACCTGGTAAATTTAAATCCCCACTAATGATTGATAATTCTATTCTCATGTCTGAAATCTGAGAATGAATTTAATTTCTCCCCAAGAGTCTCATCTTCTTCTGTGATTTGATTCTTCCACTGTGGTAAACAGCCAACACTCTGATTATTTCTTTTTTATTACCCCAGAAATCTACCCCAAGTAACTGATGGTCTTGATCTATAAATGCGAGTGAACTGTGGTAGTTTTTGCTAACTAGTATGTAAACTCCTCCACCAATTGCTCCTTTATCTCTGCGGTACACTCTGTAACCACCAGGAAAAACCTCACTGTCTAGTACTTCTTCTTTTAACCAACGCTGTACCCCAATTATTACTTGTGGTTCGTGTATCTCTATTATGTTTGCAAATTCGATTACTTTGTTCATTATACTTCTACAGTTTAACATCTGTCACTTTTCCCATGCTGAACCTGCAATCAGTATCACATTGATAATCTACTTTTGTCCCATCACCAGCATATATTGTCACGTAGTAAACCAAATTCAGAATCCTAGGGCGTAGCGGGTCGTAGACGAAACACTCACTTTAAGGCAACGAAGCTTTATTAACAGTTGGCACAGTACAGAAGCACGGAGCGAACTGACTCCGGCTAGAAAGGAGTATCGCTTATATAGTGATGAAGAACAGTCTAGAACATTAACACTAGTAACAACAAGAATATTCCAGAGCAGTTTACACAAAGTTAAGAAATTAAAATTTTACAGCACTTAATGGATTCGAACCCACGACCTTTAGTCCCACAGTCTCTTAGCGTAACCACTACGCTACGACAGTCTTTCCTTCTTCGTGGCCTGATCCACTTGATGTGTGACATTGCTCCCTCCTAAAGGGAACAGCGTGGAGCGAGTCGTAGGTCCCGCGCGCCTTGGTTCCTGATGGGCGGTGACGTCCCTAGTCGTCGATGTCTTTGAGCCCGGAAGAGAGCTCTTGGGGCCCTTTGGTTTACTGAAGAATGCTGGATCTTCTAGTCTACTCTGGTTCGAAGGGTCCATGTAAGGCTTCAGTCGCAGCACGTGAACTGTGTCTCTCACCTTTCGTCGTTTTGAGTGTGGATCGAAATCCTCAACTTCATAAGTGACATCAGACAACCTTCGTACAATCCTGTATGGTCCAAAGTAACGTCTGAGGAGCTTCTCAGACAGGCCAACCTTACGGATGGGAGTAAATATCCAGACGAGGTCGCCAGGTTGGTATTAAACAGAACGGTGACTTGCATCATACCTCCGGCGGTCATTCTCTTGAGCCTGCAGTGTGCGGAGCTGAGATAACTGCCGACACTCCTCAGCCCTTGTTACTAATTTGGCGATGTAATCGTCGTTCACGTCGTCAGGATGGAACGGGAACACAGTGTCCATGGTCGTTGTTGCTTCACGTCCGTGTACCAGGAAGAATGGCGTAAATCCGGTTGTGTCTTGTTTGGCAGTATTGTAGGCGAACGTCACAAAAGGCAGCACCTCATCCCAGTTGGTTTGTTCGACACTCACGTACATGGAGAGCATGTCAGCAGTGTTTTGTTGAAACGTTCTGTAAGGCCATTAGTTTGAGGGTGGTAAGCAGTCGTCATTTGATGTGTGATGTTACATCGACGGTTGATCTCGTTCACAAGTCTCGACTGGAAGACCTTTCCTCGATCCGTGATCACTGAGCTTGGGGCCCCATGTTTTAATAAAATGTCCTCCACAATGAATTTTGCAACCTCAGGGGCTTCAGCTGTTTTCAAAGGTTTTGTAATGGCGTACCGAGTCAGATAATCAGTACAAACGATAATCCACTTATTGCCACTGGTAGAAGTCGGGAATCGTCCGAGTAAGTCAATACCGACACGCTGGAAAGGCGTTTCTGCAGGCGGAATTGGTATAAGTCGTCCAGGTGGTTTCTGAGGAACTGTCTTCCTTCTCTGGCATTCTCGACAGTGCGAAACATAGTGACGAACACTTCTAAATAATCCTGGCCAGAAAAATCTCTTCCGGATTCTGTCATAAGTCTTAATAAACCCTAAATGGCCCGCTGTAGGCGCGTCGTGGAAATGTTGAAGAATTTCGATGCGCATGTGCTTGGGAATCACTGGAAGCCATCTCTTTCCAAAGGGGTCAAAGTTTTTCTTGTAAAGCACCTCATTTATCATCTTAAATTCTCCATTCACATCCTCTGAGCGATCTAAGGCAAGTTTAATTTGCAACAATTTGGCGTCCTTCTTTTGTTCCTCAGAGAGATCGCGAAGAGTAGCGAGACAGTCAGTACTCTCTTCATTCTCTTGCTGTTCCTCCACTGGATTCCTCGAGAGACAGTCGGCATCCCGGTGCTTCTTTCCACTTTTGTAGACTATACTAATGTCGTATTCTTGAAGACGTAATGCCCACCTGGCAAGTCGTCCTGATGGGTCCTTAAGGCCTGTTAACCAGCAAAGTGAATGGTGATCTGTTACAACTGTAAATGGTCGTCCAAAGAGATATGGTCGGAGTTTGCAGACAGCCCATATGACAGCAAGACACTCACGTTCCGTTGTTGAGTAGTTTCTTTCGGCTTTGTTGAGAGTCCTGGAGGCATAGGCTATTACCTTCTCTTTCCCATCCTGAATCTGTACTAATACAGCGCCAATTCCATAACCACTAGCGTCTGTATGCAGCTCAGTAGGCGCTTTCTCATCATACAGCCCAAGCACAGGGTCAGTCGTCAGAGCCTTTTGCAAAATGAGGAAAGAATCTTGTTGAGATCTACCCCAGAGGAATTTAGCACCACTTTTTAGCAATTCTTGGAGCGGCCTGGCTTTCATACAAAAGTCTTTTATAAAGCGTCGATAGTAAGAACATAGGCCAAGAAAGCTCCTGACGTCACTGGTATTCTTAGGAACAGGAAATTCCGTTATAGATCTCACCTTGTCGGGATCTGGCCGCACACCCTCACCTGACACAAGATGCCCAAGTATTTTTATTTCTTTAGCTCCGAAAAGACACTTTCTTGGGTTGAGCTGCAAGCCACTTTGTTTCAGGCACATAAGAACAGCTCTCAGTCTTTTCACGTGTTCATCGAAGGTTTCGGAGAACACTATAACATCGTCTAAATAACAGAGACACATCGTCCACTTCAGATGACGTAAAAGATTATCCATCATACGTTCGAATGTTGCTGGCGCATTACACAAACCAAATGGCATTACATTAAATTCATACAGGCCATCGGGGGTAATAAATGCAGTTTTCTCTCGATCGCTTTCGTCTACCTCTATCTGCCAGTATCCTGAGTGTAGGTCCATAGTCGAGAAAAACTTAGCTCCCTTCAGACAGTCCAACGTATCGTCAATTCGCGGAAGAGGGTAAACATCTTTTTTAGTCACCTTATTGAGCTGTCGGTAATCGACGCAGAACCGCCAGTGGCCGTCCTTCTTTCTCACGAGCACTACCGGCGATGACCATGGGCTCTGAGACGGCCGAATGATGTCGTCATTCAACATCTTTTCTACTTCTTGCTGAATTATTCGGCGCTCCGCTGCTGAAACTCGATACGGTCTTTGGCTGATAGGTCGATGGTCGCCAGTGTCAATTCGATGTTGTACCTTCAATGGGGTCGACTTGCTCTTCACCTGTGGACTGAAACATTCATAGAATTCCTGAAGAACCGCGAATAGCTTCTCCTGTTGTTCCTTAGTCAAATCCGGCGAGAGTCGGGACTGAATGTTTAGTCTCGTTGCTTCCGTTACATTCACACTTGTGGGTTCTTCGCAAAAGGTTTCCATGACACTCAGATGCCCTTCAATTAACGTCTCGGCGTATGCTATACACTGGCGCCTTGGGAGAATATGTGGCACCTTGCAGCAGTTGACTACCCACTATTCACCAATTCCGTTCTCAAATGAGACGGCGGAGGCAGGGATGAACAAATCTTTCTCCAGTGGTAAATTCCTATTGCATTCCACTAGGAGGTCCATACAAGTACGTGGCGTATGACACATGACAGTTACCTTCGAAGCACTGGTGGCAGGAATTATGACGTCATCCAGCACACAAACTTTCCAGGCACGGGAAGGACTGTTTTCCCCCTCCTCAACTCTCACATCGTCTAGCAAAATCTTCGAGCGACCACAGTCTATAATTGCTTGTGAGGCCTTCAGAAAGTCCCAACCAAGTATGACGTCATGACTGCATTCTTGTAGCACAACGAACTCAAAGGGCTGCTCGTGGCCATTTATAGAGACACGAATAGTGCACCTTCCTGTAGGTTGTACATGATTCCCATTAGCAACCCTGAGCAAAACATTTCTGTTGTCGACGAACATAGTCTTCCGCAACTGGCGCCGGTAATTCTCCGAAATAACCGAGAAAGATGCCCCAGAGTCCACAAGAGCATGAGCTGGTTGACCATCCATGAGGATTTCAACGTAATTTGCCAACATTTTCGTAATGATCGGCGGCGGAGGATTTTTCCCTAGAGCGGCCTCACCTCCAAGGAAGGTCGCACCTTTTAGTTTTCCAGGTTGCGGCGGCTAGGAGACTGGCTGGAGCGTCGGAACGGTGACGGAGATCTTGATCGGCGTGTCGGCGACCGTCCTCTGAAGCGACCAGCCTGCGGCGACAGTGATCTACGTCGTTCATAAGTTACGTCTTGATCTTCATTGTCGTCCTGGGGTCTTCGGACGCTGAAACGTGCTTCGAATCTCCTTTCGCGGGCATCATTAAATATCTTCCGTCTCTCTCGGCAGTAGCGTACTACATGTCCCGGTCGCCCACAGTGAAAACATACCGGCTGGTTGTCCCGCGTTCTCCAGACGTCGGTTTTCCTGGGAAAGTTTGGAGGATCCTCGCGTTGCGTCGCAGTGGCAGAAATTCTCTTTGGTCTCGGCTGTCTAACAGTTTTTGTTGGGGCTGCACGATAAGAGATGGGCGCCAGCGTTTGTTCCACCTCCTCCCTTATTATTTCCTCCAGAGTCTCAGTTTTTGGCTCGACATACATTCCTATCACCCTTTCCACTTCCTCTCTCACTACTTTTCTAATAATGTCTCTAATATCTGTGTCCTCTTCTACTGCGGCCATTGATAGGACGTTTGGGTAATCTCTCAAACTTCTTTCATCCAATTCTTTTCTGGTGCATCGTCTCAATGTATTGGCAACACTTAATAAAGTCGTGCATTGTGGAAATTTCCTTCAGCATCAACGCTTGGTACATGTGAGGGGGATTGTGGCACGAGTGGTTGCTATCATACTAATTATCCAACATTACTAAAGACTTTCATCTAACTTTAATTTTTCTTGTAACCAAAAGGGGGGGGGGAGGAAATTAGCTAGGAGATGTTAATTCCAGCAATATATCAGGATCTGACACCAGACAATCTTTGATTACGCAGAGATTATCAGACTGCGATTGATTTTATACTTTCTTACCTCATGGAAATACAACTTCTTTCACTCTTCTTTATAGTATCAAATTAACAATATTATTCTGAAACACAATGTAATAGCAGGATGTGGGGCTGAGGATTCTTAGTCTACGAGTGTTATTGAGACCAAACATGATGCGGATAAGTTACAAACCATTTAATATAAAAAACCTAACATACATTTCGTCCGATTTCCAACTACTTGACACGAAGAGAATATGACACGTCTTTGCATTAATACTGGAATTTACTACTCAAAAGTTAACACATAATTACTGCCTTCTCTTCAACAAAGCTTCACAAAACCAATCACTCATTACATCACAAGACAACACAATTTCGCCGCTCTCTCTCTCAACCATTAACACTGAACACAACGAAGACAGAATACTTATTATTGTTGGCGGCTCTTGTCTACCATCAAAATCAAGGAGAAGCTTAATCAACCGAACAAGTTATACCGGGCAGTTCAACTACGTTTACACATATTATCTCTCACAAAAACAAACCGAATACTTCAGAAATAACCGCAACAATTACCGGATACTTTTAGAGACAACTAACCAATTTAGAAGAACAACAAACTAATTTTGGAAGACCAACGAACTAATTTTGGAGACCAGCCGAGGCATTGCGCGCCTTACCTGCATTATGCGACTACATCTTTACTGGATGGCTGCTGGTTCGCGATGAAGGACTGGCATAGCGTGCCTAACCGTTTTATTAGAACAAAGCGTCACTCGACTGCAAGTGCATCATGCCACTGCGCTAAGCCAATGAGAATAACGGAACTACCTGACGTCACACTAACTATACTTCGGGTGGGGCTGCATGTAGCGTCTCTCGAGAAGCTTCTATGCTGAATTGCAATCTCAGCATCCCACGCTACTGGCTATCTGAAACCACGTCCGGCGTCGCCTACAGATAGCTACAAAGACTCGCGACATACAATGAATAAATGTAACGTACCAATTCTCAATAAATACTCATTCCCGTTACCTAACTCCTATGTCCCCTTACAATGTCCTCGGCGACGCCTTTCATAAGGTGTGCTACTTTATCTTCTTCCTTCATTGTGGGGTCGACTATTTACACAGCCCCAAAACACTTTGTATGTATGACTGTGTCGTTTCCCCTTGGCGCTGCGCTCTACACTTTAGTTTCTCTTCGGCATGGCGTCTCTGCCGTTGTGCGTCTCCAAAGAATGCCTGCAGTTCTTTCTGGAATGCTGCCCAGCTAGTCAGTTTCTCTTCGTTATTTTCGAACCATTGTTTTGGCAGTTCCTTCGAGATAGAAAAATACATTTGCAAGGCACACTGTATCGTCCCAGTTGTTGAATTTAGCGATATGTTTGTAGCCTTTCAGCCAGTTGCCTGGTCTTGGCCGTCGTCGCCTGAAAATAATGCCAGATGACGAATGTGCTGGCAGGCGGTTGGCGTCATCGTCGTCCTTACTTCTTCTTCTCCTTCTGACGGCTTCCAATCAGTTGAATACGGCTCGTACTCTGGCTTCTCGCCTCGTAAGCGATGGCTCTCTCGTGGTCTGATTGGGGCCACGGTGCTTTTTGTAGATTTAGCGGTCACGAGGATCTACCCGGCGCCTCCACCAAAATAATGTCACGTAGTAAACCAAATTCAGAATCCTAGGGTGTAGCGGGGTCATAGACGAAACACTCACTTTAAGGCAACGAAGCTTTATTAACAGTTGGCACAGTACAGAAGCACGGAGCGAACTGACTCCAGCTAGAAAGGAGTATCACTTATATAGTGATGAAGGACAGTCTAGAACATTAACACTAGTAACAACAAGAATATTCCAGAACAGTTTACACAAAGTTAAGAAATTAAAATTTTACAGCACTTAATGGATACGAACCCACGACCTTTAGTCCCACAGTCTCTTAGTGTAACCACTACGCTATGACAGTCTTACCTTCTTTGTGGCCTGATCCACTTGATGTGCGACAATATAAACTACATGTTTCTTGATGACTAATTTCAATAGGAGCACATAATAAAGTCCAAAATTTCTTAAACTCTATGATAATAGCTGTTAATTCATATGAAACATGCTTGGAATCCTAGCAGATTTGCTGGTAAAAGTTAATCTGACAACATGGTGCATTGTAGGTGTTGTAGCATCATTTCCATGACCATCAAGAGCAGAAGTATGGGGCCAAACATTGAGCCATAAGGCATTACCTACTTTCCGAGGGGGAGGTTATGAAATCAGCATGGGCTGACAGCCAGGACTGCACACGCCCCAGCATTACTTTCTCTGTGTGTCATACATACTCATACCTCACACGAGCTACAATAGAAGTGCCAAATTCTTTTTCTAAAGGAAGTAATGGTGATAAGAATACAAGTTCATGTATAGTCAGTTGGTAGCTAACTTTCAAGGTATCGAAGAGGAGAACACAAGAACGTGAGCTTCAAATCCCAGTTCCAACTGGTATTTATTAAAAGCTCTTGTACATACGCTATAAGTGCTATTTAACGGCTCCACCCTGTCACTCCTGGCATTACAGAAAGCTCGTATTCGATACCGATTCTGTCATCCATATTTTGGTTTTCCATCTTTTCCAGAAATCATTTCACTCAAATGCCGGAAAGGTCCTCAAATAGGCTATTACTGATTTTTTATTTTTCCTCATTCCTTACCCACTTTCCACTGCAGGCTCTAATAATGTCAAAGTTTATGAACTCTGTGGCCCTTATTAAATAAAAAAAAGATTACTTGGAACTTCCGGTAGACAAACAAAATAGAGGCTGATGGCATGACCGATCACTCTGTCTCAAGGCCAATAATGCTGACCATATTATTGTTATTAAATACAGTAAGAATGTTGCTGACATCGCATCACAAACAGAAGTTAATTGTGGTACCATTGGCCTCTCTTGATTAATATCTTATCGAGATTGAAGAGCGTTAGCAATGTTGTTACTCGAACTTTAAAGAACATTGACAAAGGAGTATTGGTACTTGAAAGATAAAACTGGAGTGTGCAATAGTACTAAGGCTTGAATCACAGTTCTGTCAGGATATAACAAATTCAAAAGGCTTAAAAATGAAAGTTGGAAATGTTTAAGCATTCTTCTGATTGATTTTACAGCCGGAGAAAGCAATAGATTGTCAGTCTTATTGGTAGTTTTTCATGCAAATCATGAGGGTTGATGAACATAAATTTTTTTCTGTCCCAACATATGTTCCTTAAGTGGAAATATATGATTTTTTTCAATTTGTTTCATTTGAAAACAAAGGCGTGATCAACTATTTTCGCTATTTGGTCAATCTCAAAAATGTCATTACCTTAGAACTTGGATTTTGTTCTGAGTATCGACGATATAATGTGGGGATACTTAAACGGCAAATACTAAAATCATTTAAATTTCATATAATTTCTAGGTTGCGAGAAAAAGAAGCAAAAGAATTTGAAGTTACTTTCTCTGGTTATTAACCCTTTGACTGCTCTAGACGTGTTAACGCGTGTGGCTACTACTGCGCCCAGGTGCTCCAGACGTGTATACACGCACCGCTTTGCCGCTCTGGCCCCTGTTTGCTCTGCACGCATTAACGCGCTAGCCTCTTAGTGGTAGGGTCACAAAGCCATATTTCCAGCCAGGGTGGTTAGTTGTTTACCTAATTCGGCCCTTGAGCATTGGCAGCTGCGATCTAATTTGTGTTGCTCTTTTCCTTTTAGTTTTTGCTGAGAAAATGGCACAGCGTCGTGTTTGTACAGCGAAAGAAATCATGGAGATTCTTACTAGAAGCGACAGTGAATATGATCTCTTTGTTATGGATGACAGTGATTACCCTTCAATAGGATCTCGATGTAATATTCCTAAGCCGTGTACATCAGCTAGTGGAGAATGACCTTTTGTCTCCACCAGATGTGAAAATTCTTCAAAATTTGAAGCTACAGATAGTGAGGGCGAAATGTGTGGAAAAAGAGAATGCTTTAATGAAATGTTTGACCACACGTGCTTGACGATTAAGCTGCAGGACACAAGTGTGGATTAGGTTAACATTCCAGCAGTTTGTTATTTTTCCTGATATTTCTAACAGAATATCATATGATATCTATTGCTGATGAGACCAACAGATACATGAGAATCAATTCACACTATATTATCACTATGAAGTGGTTTAAAATTAGTTCTTTTTCCACATTCTTGAACACTGCATTTTAAATGCTCACGCTCTTAACCAAGTAGTAACCACACGAAAAATGCCAGTTGCAGAATTTCATTTGTCTCAGGTAAGGTGCCATCCATAAATTTAAATTACGTGAGGTGTTTTTCATGATTTCCGGACCCCATCCCCCCCCCCCTCCGTCTTGTAAGATCAGGTCCGTGAGACCCCCCTCCCTAGAAATCGCCCTCGCAACTTTTTGAGACCTTTTTTTTAGGTCTCGACCTTCCAAAGCTGCACTTTTCGCGAAAATACATCGACTTTCACGTCATTTGTAGCTTCTTTTTTTGGCTCTACAGTCCAAAAAATCTCACGTGAGATTTCCGTTGACACCCTCTCCCCTTTTGTAATATTTCGCCAGACCCCCCCCCCATTTTATCTCACATAATTTATGGACGCCCCCTTAGACAACTTCTTGAAGCATATACCACAGAACAGAACGAACCTAGCAATGGAAGACGCTCTGATAAAGAATATCGTCAAGGATTTACTGGGAGACATTTTACAAATTTCATTCATATTGCAAATTCAAAGAAGAGCACGCCAATGCGTAAATGCGCTATATGTTCGAAACAGAAAGTGCGTCAAGAAACCAATACAGAACATGCAATATATCACTGTGTGTTGTACCATTTTTCAAGGATTATTACACACACAAAAATTACTAACAATGGGTAACTGCAGGGTAATAATTATATTACATTTATATGCCTCTAAAACTAAACGAAATACAAAAAAAAAAAAAAAAAAAAAAAAAAAAAAAAAAAAAAAAAAAATTAAAAAATTAAAATATATTTTTAACTTCGCCAGTGGCAGTCCATAGCCCGGGTCAAAGAGAAGGCTGGAAAATATGTGAAGAATTTGTGAAAGGTATTCGGAAAGGTTCTCTCCAGATAAATTACTACGCTCAAAAACTAAAAACATTTCAGTTGCTTTAATATCTATTTAGTATACGAAGTACCTGCATGTTTGCTTACGCAGACATTCACTTTTAGAGGGGCTTTAAATTGAAAAACTTTAGATGTTATATTAACAGCATTTATTTTGTATCTGGGGTTTCAAATCACAGAGCGACAGCAGAAGAATGTCACACACAATGCTCCTGACATATTCAGTACACAGCGGTCCGGTCGAATGCAGCATTCCAGGGCAGGTAAACAGCTTAGGCCTAAACAAAGCAGCACTCAGCGAGGTCTTGGCTGGGCAAACCATAGCAGTTAAAGGGTTAATACCTTATATTTTTAAATGCTCTTAATTAATATAGCAGTATATAATAGGGTAATTCAGAAGGAATGGTAGATATTAAACGCAGTGGTAGAATGGATAATATTGAGTAAAACACTTCATATATACATATGTTGCATACATGTACTTTAAAACAAGGAAAAAATTACTATCTACAATTGGTTTACAATATACCAACCCCTCTTCCCTTTTCAACCCCCTTAATTTTTGTTGAAGTTCTTTACACAAAAGCTATAGACAACACCATTTTACCGATCACCAAGAAAGTTGACACACATATGTAGTTTTTCATGGAGAATGTTTCTGATCAAACAAAAATAAAAAAAACACCCCCTTGCCTCCTTTACACCCCTTGATTTTTATACAAATCCACACACATCAGATTTTAGCTTGGACACCAAGCCTAAACGTTGTGAAAATCTATCAAAAATCCTTATTTTCTGATGCTGGAACAAACGGATATATTCCAGATACAGATTTATGTATGTGGTATATATTAATGCGTGGATGGTAGATGTTTTGACTATCGAGCAGCAACTTTAACAGATGATATGATTTGGTTGAAATGCAGCCTGGACTATAATGTAAACTGATATTCTGTATAACAGCGTCTAATTCTCCCCGTTCTGGGAATTGTTCAGGTAGATCAATGTTTAGTTTACTTCTGGAAATGGATGGTGCCTAATTAATGAAACTTGGTTCACATAATTTACATCGGAAATACAAAAATAGTGTATGGGTAAATCAATCCCAATTAGACTGGGAAATGGCAGATTTTCTGCTATTTTTAAAGAAGTATTTGAAATTACACTCTACATCAGGGTTTCTCAAACTTATAGCTCCAAATATCCATATAAAATTTCCCAAGAAATGGCGAACCCCCTTTAAAAAACCTTCAACTTTTTTTTCGCTCCACTGTTGGTGCCACTGAGCAATACTGTGCATGTTACACGCTTGAGATGAACAGTCAGCCATAACATAAATCTTGTCTCGATCCCCCTACAATCAATTGGTGAACCCCTAGGGGTTCGCATACCATACTTTGAGAAAAGCTGATCTATATCAATAAATCTCTGTCAGACGATCCAACTGCACAAGGACCTATGCAAACAGCTCGTGCTAAACTATGACTGTTAATGTAACCTATGGTTCGCTGTCTGTTGGTCGCCAATCCCCTGTAACACCCTAGTAGATGAAGGTTGGTTCCTGAATAACTTTCACTGTAGAATTTTACTGAATGTTTATACGGTATATTCTTAAAACACTGTATATATATATATATATATATATACATATATATATACATATATACTCTGCAATTCACAAAGTTGTGGGTGGCAGAGGTTGCTCAGCACCAAAGCTAATATCTTTGTTGTGCATTCCAATCCTGAATGGTACGAGGGGAAAAAAGAATTCATATAAGAATCAGTGTAGCACCTTATTTCTCTAATCTTGTCTTTCCTGTCATTCCAACTCAGATAGGTTGGTGGACAAAGTATTTCACTACACTCGTAAGTGAAAGTGGGAGTACACATGTTTACCAATAAGTTTAAACAAAATGTGCATTGCCTATCTACCAGAGACTCCCAGCCCAATCTACTAATCAGTTCTGTGACAGTTTCATAAGGACTGTAGCAAGCGGTCGGTCACGAATCGAGAGTCTCTTCTCTGTACTTTCTCAATACTGTCAATCAACCCCTTACAAAATGGATCCTGAATGGCACAACAGTAGTCCAACTGTGGACGCACAAGAGATTTGTATGCTATATCCTTTGTTTGTTCATTACAATTTTTCAACATTCGACCTTGGAATCGCAGCCTAGAATTAGCTCTACCAACTAAAGAATTAATGTGTAAGTCCCATTTCATGTTCCTTTGTTCTATTACTCCCAAATATTTCCCAGAACCGACTATATCAATAACTGAACTGTTGACCTCATATTTTTAAACAATCAGATTATTTTTGTTAGTTATGCTCAATGTCTTGCACTTTTTACAATTTATTGCAAGTTGGCATTCAACTCACCATGTCAAAATAACATCCATATCACACTGAATTTCTAAGCAATCGTCTGAATTTCTTACTTCCCTATAAATAACTGCGTCATCAGCAAAAAATCTAAAAATGCTTTTCACTTTGTCTTCGAGAACGTTTACAAAAATTAAGAAAAGAAATGGTCCTATTACACTTCCTTCAGGTATGCCCGAGGTAACATCTATATGAGAAGAACTTTCTCCTTCAATGATGATATACTGTGACAGACCAGTTAGAAAATCCATTCACAAAGCTGATCCAATTAAGCACTCGAAGCTTCGCTAAATGGCGGTTGTGTGGTAGTATCAAAGGCTTTCTGAAAACCTAAAAAAAATTGCATACAGTTGTCAACCTGCATCAATAACTTTCATTATGTCATGTGTAATTACCATACCATTTGCCATCAATACAAGTATAAATGGTTATGGTAAACTTGTTTCGGTAAATGTTACCTTTTTGAAGTTAGGAGAGCTTATATTTACATTGACTAACATTATATATAGATTGTTAGGAAACAAAGGCGCTAAAAGCGGATATACCAACGCCGCTGGAATCCCCTTCTTTGGTAAGCGGTGGTTTTTTTATTCAAAACATTATATATCTATATATATATATATATATAAAACGAGGACTGATGGCTTGATGTAATTTCTTAGTTGTATTTCCATGAGTAGTAACTGGTTGAAACTGCACATTGTCTGTAACATACATTGTTACACCAAGTTACTGTCCTTATCACTTAGCAATAATTTAAAAAAAACTACAATAAGTATTTTACACTACAGTATTGTCCATCCCACCAGTATGCTACTTAGATTGCTGTTGTAAACGACTGTTATTTAGTAACATCATCTTCAGCTGTCATGGCCTCCGCCTGTTTACCAAGCATACCATTCAAATAGTTTTAAAAATTCTATTCTATTCTTCATAAGACCAATCCTTTTGAACAATTTTACTGTTGGATAACTGGCAACATTATTTAAATCACATGGTTGGTACCCTGGACCAGTACAATCAACCCTCGCTAATACGACTGGGACGCCATTGTTTTCTGCTAATCTAGCATCACCATCACAGCTTCATTTTCATTTTATTTCTTCAATACATTACATTATATTCTCCTCATAAATAATAACTTCTCTCCACTTTACTTCATCTTGAATATATTTCCTAAAAAGAAAGTCCTAATAGCCAACAAACTTTTATGTAATGGTATGCTGTGATAACAGCCGAAGACTGCACGTCTGACCAAGATCGTCAATATTGGTAAATTACAGCTTCCACTTAGTGATTATAAACTTTCACTATCATTACAGTTGAAGAATTGTGTGCAGCAACATCAATCAGTACTATCTACAAGTGTTTTGTGGCACTGAATAACAATAAAATGCCAACTATAACTTAACAATAATGGTAAATGCCAATATGATACAGTATATATGTTCACACCTGTTCTCTGCGCTGGTGTTAAATCTTTTTATTCACTTCAAACTAATTCATCATTTTCTGAGTTGTAGGTTCAATATCCTGATTGAATTTGAACACAGGATGAGGCAGTAAGCATAGCTTACCCCTCTACAAAAAAAAAAAGAAAACCTTTTTTCTATATTTCCAATTCACTTTTTCCCAGTTATTCATACAAAACAACTGTCTGTTTAAAGTTAATCTTACTTTGCCAGAACAGTAACATTGCAAACCAACTTCAAAAATATGTAAAGAACTCTGAAAATGTACGACACCATTATTCTGTAACTGCTTTGATTCATAATCATGAACATAATTCTCCCCAACAATGGAAAAAATGTCACAGTTTACATCCTTCAAAATCATCAAACTACCTAATCCATCTACATTCATTAAAATCTCTTCCATCTCTTTTACATGACAAAAGTCACCTGTTCCTTTAATGTCTCTTGTATCAAACATTTTTATAGACTTACAACCCTTTTCTACTGGTTCATCTGTCTTCGTGTAAGTTTCCGCCTGGTTACTTTTATGCTTAAACTCATCTTTTAAGTGACACCCTTCTTTGACAATTTGTCTATCCTTTACATGATTTACAACACCATTAATTGTGATATCACTCATCTCATATTTTTCCCTTACAGTATTAGGCCTACTATCATTTCTTTCAATTGTATTACCTAATGATTCACAATGAATTGCATTCGTACTTTGTTCAAACCCTCTAATTACTAGACTCTTATCAATATCAGCATCTACAATGGGTTTCTTTTTACACATCTCAGTTTCCTCTTTTAACATTTTATAATGCTTATCAGTCCTTTCAAAACACTCACTTAAATTATCAAGAGATTTTTTTATAACTGTCTCAAATTTGGATAGTCGATCATCTAAAGACTTATAACAGCTTTTTATTTTCCCACTTAATTGTGTTTGTGTAGCTGTAAGTTGTGTAGTAAGTTGTGCTGTTAGTTGTGCTGTTAGTCTAACTAGTCTGACTATTTCCTGATCTTTATTTCCAACGGAAACTTCTGAGTCTGGGGTACTTATTTCTGGTGATAATACATGACTTTGCTCTGTTGGTAAAAAGTTCTCCACGCGAGTCGATTGTAATCCTGGGGCCAGTAGCGAGAAATCATCATCTGCTATGTTTTGCTGACTTACGGAGTCCCTATCCACAAAGATTTTATCACTCTCCATATTTAAAACAACAAATTAATGTAGTCACTTGGTATATTATCTTATAATTATTGTATAATTTTACTAATTTATTGTCAATAGCGTCTCTTTTTTTTGTCAGTTAACAAAAAAAACAAAAAAGTGTAATTATAATCGAAACTGTATCGTCCCTTAACCTCTTTAAACTAAGTAACTAGGCTCACTTAAAAGGTTTCTCCTCACGAAAATTAGTTCTTCATTATACCAAAAGGTACATAAATTGCTTGCATAACCAAAAAACAGATTCTAGGAAAGAGTTACAAACAATGAAAATTCGAAAGACTAAGGTTACATTTAACTCCCAAAAACGTATAACCAATCCTACACGCACACTGTTTCTGCCATAGACAACGTTCTCGTCACAACCAACAAGTTTATAGTTTACCAGAACTTTAAAAAAGATAATAGAGTCTAGAAAAAAAAGTCACTCAGCTTTCATGTATTTTGTAGTTGGCGGTTTAAGTTTCACTTCACTCAGCTGTTATTGCGTCCACGGTGGATATTGTCAATTTATGACTGGTTCTCTTTTGGCCGCTAGTAGCGCTATGTGCTTCCAAAAATTCTCCTCTCTTCTTTTCTTGAACTTGATTTTTGGTTGTCTGCTAGATACTCAATTCGTAAGTTTACATAGTAATTCCTTTATTCTGCAGCACCCAAGGTCCTGTCACGGTCGCCATGTTGCATTTCTTAATGATCAGTTTACCATTTGAAAAGTGCCGTGTTGCATTTTTAACCGACTTCAAAAAAAGGAGGAGGTTCTCAATTCGTCTGTATTTTTTTTTTTTTGTATGTATGTTCAGCCATATCTTCGACAATTTTGAACCGATTTAAATCAAATTTTTTTAGTGTATAGGGTATACCTCCAAAGTGGTCCCATATGAATTTCATTGAGAAACCACCCCATCAACCCCCTTCAACCCCATAATTTTTATACAAATCCATATTTTTTATTCGATCTCGTTGAAACTTTGGACATATATAGCCAAAATAAAGAGAAAAATACTGTCAACTTTTGGTTTAAAAAAACTGAACCCCTCTCCCACTATCCACCCCCTTGATTTTTGCCATTTTTCTTTACTTGTATGTATGTTCAGCGATATCTTCGCCAATTTTGAACCGATTTAAATGAAATTTTTTTAGTGGATAGGGTATACCTCCAAAGTGGTCCCATATGAATTTCATTGACAAATCACCCCTTCTACCCCCCTCCGCTCCCTAATTTTTATACAAATCCACATTTTTTATTCGATCTCGATGAAACTTTGGACATATATAGCCAAAAATAAAGAGAAAAATACTGTCAACTTTTGGTTTAAGAAAATTGAACCCCTCTCCCCCTATCCACCCCCTTAATTTTTGCCAATTTTCTTTATTCAAAGCTACAGTCGACACCATTTAACTGATCTCCATTAAAGTTGGCAATTAGTTGTAGAGTATACTCCAAAGTGGTCCCATATGAATTTCTTTGAGAAACCACCCCTTCTGCCCCCCTCCGCCCCCTAATTTTTATAGAAATCCACATTTTTTATTCGATCTCGATGAAACTTTGGACATATATAGCCAAACATAAAGAGAAAAATACTGTCAACTTTTGGTTTAAAAAAATTGAACCCCTCTCCCCCTATCCACCCCCTTAATTTTTGCCAATTTTCTTTATTCAAAGCTACAGTCGACACCATTTAACTGATCACCATTAAAGTTGGCAATCACATGTAGTTTTTCATGGAGAAGGATTCTGACCAAAAAAAATCAAAATAAAAAACCACCCTCTCCCATTTACACCCCTTAATTTTATAGAAACCTACATTTCTTATCTGATTTTTACTGAACTTTGCCCATGTATACTTTAAAACAAAGAGAAAAATCCTGTCAATATTTAGTCTCCCAAAGTGCAAGCCCCCCTTCTTGCACCCCTTTAATTATTGTCAATGTTCTTCATAAAAAGCTACACTCAACACCGTTTGACCGATTATCATAAAAGTTGGCATATACATGTAATTTTTCATGGTGTAACTGACGAAAAAAGAAATTAAAAAAACCACCCCTCTCCCCTTTACACCCCTTAATTTTTATACAAACCCACATTTTTTATCAGATTTCGATGAAACTTTGGACATGTATAGTAAAAAATAAAGAGAAAAATACTGTCAAGTTTTGGTTTGAAAAAACTGAAGCCCTCTCCCCCTATCCACCACCTAAATTTTTACCAATGTTCTTTATACAATGCTAGTCGACACATTTAACTGGTCTCCATTAAGGTTGGCATATACATGTAATTTTTCATGGAGAAGGTTTCTGACCAAAAAAAATTAAATAAATAAATAAACCCCCCCATGTCTCCCTTTCCAACCCTTAATTTTATGGAAATCTACATTTCTTATCTGATTTTTATTGAACTTTGCCCATGTATACTTTAAAACAAAGAGAAAAATCCTGTCAATATTTGGTTTGCCAATGCTCAACCCCTTTCCTCCTTCAACCCCATTAACTTTTGTAAATGTTCTTTATAAAAAGCTACAGTCGCAATCGTTTGACCGATTACCATGAAAGTTGATGCTTATATGTATTTTTTTTACGAAGAAGGTGTCTGACCAAAAGATCTAAAAACCACCCCCTCTCCCCATTAAACTGCTTAATTTTTATACACAACCTCAGTTTTTATCCAGTTTAGACAGAACTTAGCAAATGTTTACTATAAAACAAAGAGAAAAATGATGCCAACTCTTGGTTTGCAAAAAATGAACCCCTCTCCCCTTTTCCACCCCCTCGATTTTGTCAATTTCTTTTTAGAAAGCTACAGTCGACACCAATTGACCAATCTTTATTAAAGTTGGCACATATATATGTAATTTTTTTTATGGATAAGATCTCTGACCAAAAAATAAAAAAAACTGCCCTAGCTCCCCATCCCTTAATATTAATATAAAACCCACATTTTGATTCGAATCGGTGGAACTTCGCATGTGTATACTTTAAAACAAATAGAAAAAGAAAAATACTGTCCACATAACTTTCACAAAAATGCAAACCCTATCCCCCTTTCTACCCCATTAATTACTGTTCTTTATACAAAACTACCGTTTCTTTCTGATTTTGAAGGAAGTATGCACATGTACACTGCAAAACAAACAGAAATATACTGTCTACATTTGGTTTCGAGAGTCCAAACACCGCTCCTTCCTTTCCATCATTTAATCAACAGTTTCTTTCCGATTCTGAAGGAAATTTGCACAAATATACTTTAAAACATACAGAACAATTTTGTTTAAATTAGGTTGCTTAATTTTTTTTTATATACATACCTACAGATTTATCTGATATCAATAGAAATTTACACACGTATACTTTAAATCAATCAGGAAAGGCAGTCTACATTTGGTATACAAAAGCTCAATCCCTCTTCCCCTTTACCATCACCCCTTTTAATTTCCAATGTTCTTTAGAAAATATCCACAGTTTTAAATTCCGTCAAAATCAATTAAGCTATTTTTAAGTCATGGCTTAATATTTATAAAATAATGTCGTAATGTCTCAACATGTACTTCAGATTTCAACTTTGATCCCAAGCTTTCACCAATTAAAAATCTATATTTTTTGTGTGATGCCGGAGCAAATAGATATATTCCAGAGAGATTTCTGTATGTGGTATGTATTAATGCCCAGATGTAACATGTTTCGGTTATCGAGCAGCAGCTTTAACAGATGTTATGATAAGATCGAAACATAGCCTGACATTCCTTAACAGAACGCCCAATTCACCCCGTTCTGGAAGTGGTTGTGGTATATAAAGACATAATTCTTCTTTGAAAGCAAGTGCTTTGATCTCTGAGCTGCCAGGAAGTTCGCAAAATGGGAACTTCTGCGGCATACTTAAAATACTAAACGAAGTATAATACCACTAAAAATTTAAAAATAAAATAATTGTTTAAAAAAACATAAAAACCGCCTTCAAAAAAGCACTAAAAATTTTAAAATAACTTTATACCTTGCTTAGGAAAAAGTAAATCTAAATAGACAACATTTTACATTACTTTCATTGAAATTTTGACATTAATTAGTTATTTTTGGAGTCGGTGCCAGCGAAAGCAAGAAAAACAAAAAGATAAAAACAATAAGGAATAACAATAATACTTAAAAAATCATGTTACTGCTTACCTACAATTAATGCTAGAAACATGTTTCAACAAAACTGAAACATACAGATGATACGCCGATATTATACTCTGTAAATCGTTAACTTCATAATGCAACCTACCAACTGACACTGTAGCGCCAGAGATATTCCTGGATGACCAATAAGGCCAAGCCACAGATTAAAATACTATTAATTTGTTTCCCTAAGATGTCTCACACAGTATCTGCCTCACAACATGCTGTAAAATGTTGGGAATTTTTGTTCGTACTACCCGTTTCGCCTCTAACGCCAAAAAAAGTTTTCAGTAATTAATTCTTCGCGATGTGACAGCTGGCACCGACTCCAAAAATAACTAATTAATGTCAAAATTTCAATGAAAGTAATGTAAAATGTTATCTATTTAGATTTACTTTTTCCTAAGCAAGGTATAAAGTTATTTTTAAATTTTTAGTGCTTTTTTTTGTAAGGCGGTTTTTATGTTTTTTTAAACAATTATTTTATATTCTGTGATTATATTTATTTGTCGTGATTGTGCTTGTGTGCGGCTAAAGCAAATAATTAATCAGTTAGCCTTTATATGCTGCACAATTTAAATCAGTCTTTTGTTACTTCAAATGCATAGCTTTAAATACATAATCGGACTTCTTAATATGCAGGCTCTCCTTAGTGCCGTATTAGGCCATCTTCTAGTTATTTCTCTATGTATGTACCGTTGCTATAGAAACCTTTTAAAAGAGTAATACCAACAGGCCATGGAACTCTAACATTACAAAGATATAAAATGACATTAAAATATGGATTCTCTGATAACCTTTCTGTTATGCTACAGCTTCACTTCCACTGGATGCTGAGGTTAAGTAAACAGTGCCCGATCTGCTACATTATTTCCATCCAACTTTTTCTTCCTATGCACATGGTTCCAAAAGCTGCCACTCATGGACACAACCTCAGGCTCCAAAGAATTTCAAATGACAGTCTCCAACATGGTCTTCTGGTCTCATTAAATAGGATCTCTTGCGCAAGATTCTAAGTAATTGTGTAATGCACAACCTTACTTTCTGTCCGATCTTCTTGAAAATGTTGCAGATGATAGCACCAGGTCTAAATCTTAAATCAATTCCTTATAAATTTTTTCATAACTGTAATTGTTTGTTTATATAAGATTCTTAAAGTGCGGAATCCTAAAATTGCCTCTCATTCACAAAGTTTTTGCTTTAAAATCATCTTTAAGTCTTCCCCTAACTTCTGATATATGTTATCGCTTGCTTACAATTTTATTTCTTAGTGAAAACTGCTACTGCCTCTAATTTAGAAACCTCTCTATATCTGTATCTCAATACGTATCAGTGCTACAGAGCTGAAATGCATGCCAAACATTACAGAATCAAATTTTCTATATTAAAGTGATATGTTAAGGTGCTATCTATTTTCTTTACTTTAAAATCCGTAATCCAGCTTATGACATCATCCCACCATTTTCTTATTTAAATTTAAAATATTCTTTTCCTTTTCTTGGCCAAAATACTACCTAAATCTTTACTAAACTTGCTCAGCATGCATAGAAAAAACTCCACTTTATTTTGAACATACTCTCAAATCTGTAACTAACTGAATTCCATAAAGTAGTTTTTTTTATATATCAAACATCATTTTCTTCCAAAAAGGTTACTTATGCTTTAACTACATATTCTAAATTTTTATATAAGATAGTTTAAATTTTTCTGCATCTTTTGAGCTATGAAGCTTTCATGTAACTTAAAACTTGGAGCTGTGATATTAAATAACTATTTTGGCAGTTTTTCTAACCTCGTGTTTTTTTTAACTTAATTCTCAAATATCTCTTTATTACTGTTTTCTAAACCTAAAGTGTTATACCTGATTTAAATTGTGATTACTTACTGCAGCTCTATACATGGAGGAAATAAATTCTATTCTGAAACAAGCTTTCCTACTTATATAGTCAATGATTACAATATATTGTGATCGAACTTTTGCTGTTTAATCCTACATATTCCCTGAAAAGTACAAGAAAGTGACTTTAAACATACTTACTGTTGGATTCCTGTGAAAGCACAGCTCTTTTAACTAATTTTGATAATTTATTAGAAAAATTAAGGTTGCTGGTATATGACTTCTCATCAGTCGAGAGAGAAAACAAAATAATTCATAGCAAACATTTTTTAAGTTCTGATCTGCTTACTCACCTTTTCTCCTCAAGTGCATCAAGTTAGTTGATAATAGTATAATGTGAAAACTCAAAATACTTGTCAACATTTCTAAACAAAAATAAATTTAATTTAAAGTCCTTGTCAAATTCGATTTTGAATACTTCCAATTGTTTCAATAATATGGTAGGAAAATTGCACAGTGCAAACAAAGATTGGCGGTGTGAGGTACAGGTTCTCAATTACTTTGGAAAGTATGCATAAAAAGATACCAGGAAAAATTTGACAGTATTTTCCAATAATTGTTCAACGACACAACACTCTATAGAGTTTACATTTTTCCCCAATACTTTTTTACCTTTCTCTTTTCCTTAGTATTGGTCTGTGGATCTGTCTGAGAGACAATAAAACATGCCTTGTGAAATTTCATTGGAAATGATCCTAAGGTTACAGAATTATGAGACTGTACCTCAATATCAGGATAAGATGAATATCTAAGAAACTTAGTCAAACAATTTTTACTGAATGTCTTTATTAAGGATCATTACTCTGAATCTGTTTTCAAAATTTTCAGTTATAAGGCTGAAAAATGAGTGCAGGGGACACATTTTTAATGACTTTGGTAGCTCATATCTAACAAAAATACACAGCTTAATAAAAATGTCCCATAATGATATGAATTGGCTATTTAAATATTTATTGAATGGTACTAAATTTGATAACTATGTACAGAAGCACTGTAGAAAACTCTCGGGATTCTAGCCAGGCAGGGTCTACTTGGTGACACCATGTTATGATCGCTTACTTACTTACTTACTTCCTCTTCATGGATAGGCCAAAAGCCTGTTCCGGCCTCATTCTTCCAACCATCTCTTCTTAGGTCTTCGAATGTCCCTTCTGCCTATGGGATTGTACTCCAGGGCAAGCTTAGGAAATCTATCATTTCCCTTCTCTAGAACGTGGTTCTTCCAGATATCCCTCTTTTGGGTTATTCTATCATTTAGTGGGGAGATATTCAGTTGTTCCCTTACTTCTCCATTCCTCCTCATATCATTTAGGGAATATTCTTTCCCTGACCTTAAAAACTTCATTTCAGATGATTGAATTTTGTTTTTTTTATTCTGTTTTGTTTACCCATTGCTTTATAAAACTTCAGTTGCGTCTCCTCTCATGCTTTACCTTTCAGTGTTTGTCGAATTATTCCACACATATACTGAAATTGGTGAAGTTTCTTCCTCATCTCTTTATCCTCATTAAAATATAATTCACAGCCGAGAGAAGTAAAGCTGGAGACTTGTTCTATTGGCTGATTGTCTACCACTATTTTAACTCTGATGGGATATTTCCCTTGCCATGCCATAACATTTTGCACGAGAAAACTGCAGATTGTAATCTTTGCTGATAATGTTTAGTATATGAACTGATTTTTGAAGTTCATCTTCATTTTCCTGGAGCATAAATTGGTCATCTGCAAACAACATAGTGTTTATATAGGTGTAGTGTCTTAATTTGATACCAGGATGGACATTTTCTATCCATATCCTAACTAACTCATCTATCTATATATATATATATATATATATATATATATATTGAAGAGTGTTGGAGACAGGCTACAACCATTCCGCACTCCTTGGTTAATTGTTATTTCTTCTGGAAGATTATTTCCTAGGTGTAAAACAATTTGTGTCCTATACATATCTTGAATAACTTGTATTAGATGTTCTGGGTACCCATTTCTTTGGATTATTTCCGATAGTTTTTGGTTATTTACTTTATCAAATGCCTTTTCATAATCTATGAAGCAATGAAAGTCTTTAAATTAAATTCTCTTCTCTTTTCCAGTAGCTGTTTAAGGCAAAATATATTATCTATGCAGGATCTTCCTTTCCTAAACCCTGATAGGAGAGAATCTGCTATTACTTTGAGCCTGTTATTTATTATTTGTGCCTATATTTTGTAGACCGTATTTAATAAACTAATACCTCTATAGTTATCACATGAATTCCTATATCCTTTACTAATCAGTGAAATAACTTTGGCCCTTCCTCCTTTCTTCTGGGATGATTCTCTTTTTCCAATACATATTAATTAAGTGTAAATATCTAAATTTCAAATCATTCCCCCATATTTAATCAATTCTAAGTTAATACTACATCTACATATATAGTCTACAATTCACAAAATTGTGGGTGGCAGAGGGTACTCAGCACCAAAGCTAATCTCTTTGTTGTGAATTCCAATCCCTAATGGTATGAGGGAAAAAAGAATTCATATGAGAATCAGTGTGGCACCTTATTTCCCTCTAATCTTATCTTTCCTGTCATTCCGGCTCAAATAGGTTGGTGGAAGAAGTATTTTGCTACACTCATAAGTAAAAGTGAGAATACACATGTTTACCAGTGTATCTAGTCCAGGAGCTTTCCTTTAAATGATCTTAGTGCAGCATCAACCTTCTCTATGTCTATAAGATCAATTTCTTTAGTATCTACAAGGTAATTCCTATTTTATTTTCTTCTTCTTTATAATAACTATTGTACCATAATCTTTTGTAGTGCTTTATCCATAATTCTTCTTCAATTAAATTTATTTAGCACTTTCCCTTTTATCTTTTTTAAGCTGTTTCATAAGTTTATAAGTCATCTCTTGCCTACCATGGACATTAACTTCTTTGTCCCATGACAGGGGGTCAAGGCTGGTATGGTCTCAAGGATCTCAGGTTATGCCAGATGGGCTGAGACAATAAAACCTTGAGAGATGCCTCTGCGATTTATCTTAGCAGCTCTGCCAGCAAATCTTACTCCCACGTCAACGAAGGCGAAAGCCGTGTGGCCCCTGGGCAATACAGTCTTTCGAGTGTAGCTAATGGGAGAGGATGGAAGGCGAGCCGACGGCCCCTTAAAACTGGGGCACTCTGGCTAAGGGAAGGAAAACCGTGCAATAAAACCCCAGAGGGTGGTTCTGTGAAGGTATGGTGACCCTTCCACACAAAACATATATGACTCATAAACCTCAAAGTAAGGAAAGCCGGATGTATCTTATGTTTTGAGCGCTATTTTACCCAAATATGGTCTGGTGCCGTGTGCCTTGCAATACTCTAATAAGTGGCTTCCATGTTTGACTAGTGTAAGTCGGTGACTGATTTTTGTATGGTCACGGGTCTAGAATATTTCCTGTTTTTTCGATGAAAGATTATGACAGGTTGATCTGATCTGGCTAAATAAAAGCTTGACCTGTGTTTCATGCTAAAGATTAATAAAATCTCTTGAGCTTGAAGAACTCAGAAGCATTAATAGAAGTAGGTATTAATCACGAACAGGAATGTTCACACTATCGTGTAACTGTTTCAAAGGTCATACACTTGAATTTGCTTAAATACAAACTTGACTTGATTTGACACTTAAAGTTCATCTGCAAATTTAAAAAAAAAAATCCTGTTTGCTTTGAAAGCATCACGTTGTTTATTATTGAGACTGGGCAAACACTCATAGTATCTGTGATGGCCAGAGAACTTAATACACATTCCATATTATGAAACAACCTAATAGCTCACATACAGCAAACGAGAATAAAGACCAATAACAAAAGTGGTTAGTAAAATGCCTAAAAAGCAAATAAACTGTAATGCATAAATTTGGGGTAAGCAACAACAGTTGTAATTAAACTAAAATCTGTCCTAAGATGAAATGACAATTGGCATTCGTCATTTCAGACTATGAGTAATTTAATTTTTTTAAATTTTATTTTAATTAGTAACATGTTACTGAAAAGCAGATCCAAATTTTTTCAGCCACAAAATTTATTATTATTATTTTTTTAATTATGAAACACTATGTAAAGCAAACTTAATGAATGTATTATGCCAATTAATTGGATAGCAGTTCCTTAGTTATTAAATACATAACCACGAATTCCTTCTGATTGTATCTCTGGTCACTGTTTTCTGAACGAAGGCTGACATGTGACACCGTTCTCCAGCCAATAGCTATAGAGGTGACTGTGTGACCTTACAAAATTATGTAGCAGATTATTATTAAGCCTAATTTCAATCACCTCTTTCATGACACTATCCCAAACGTTATTTGCATGGCAGAGGTATGATGTTTTATCAAAAAAGGGCTCAAGGCCGTTATCAATGGCGTGTTCAACTATTGCGGATTTTTCTTTCTTTCCCAGTTTAAAATATCTGATATGTTCTTTATGTCTTTCCTCAATTGTCCTTAAAGTCTGTCATACATAAGAAGTGCCACACTCACAAGGAATTTTGCAGACTCCAGGTGCCCGGAGATTGAGACCACCCTTTAGGGTTCATAATAGCTGCCCAATCTTGGGTGGAGGCCAAAAGATAGAGATGATGCCCTGCTTGTTGAACAGCCTGGCTATTTTTAATGTCACTGTTCCACAGAAAGGTAAGAAAGCACGCGGTCAGTCTCGTTCCTTGTCGTCTGTTTTGTTTTTGATTTTTCCTCAAATGATTGCGTGTCAAATTTTCTTGCAGCCATAACCAATGCCACTAAACATGCATTTGAAATGTCGCAGCTCATCCTGTTCATGTTCAATGTCAGACACTGCCGTTGCCCTTTGGACAAGAGTATTAAGCACTCCGCGCTTCTAAGAAGGTCATTGCATACAATGGAATAAAAAGGCATAGATTTTGAATTTGAAGAGATATTTCAGAGAATGTTTCACCAAATGGAAGGAAGGCACAAGTACAGTAGAGTCAAGGTGGGAAGAGTTCAAGGAGATAATAAGAAATGGGGAAGAAAAATTTATTCCAAAGCAGAAAATAAATAGAAGTAGAGAACCAGTGTGCTATAATAGATAAGTGAGGAAGTTAAAGAGGTTGGTATGAAGATAACATAACAGAGTTAAGAGATAGCAGGGTAGAAGGGAATATTTAAAACAATTAAACAATGACTTAATAATAGCAAAGAAAGTGTCTAAAGATGGGTTTATGAAGAGTATTGTCAGTGCAGGAGGACCATTGACTGATTCATCTAGAAATTTCTATGCCTATGTTAGAAAACTGAGAGGAATAGAGGGTGTTAAGACACTTATAGATAAGGATGGAGTAGAAGTTGCTGAGGATTTGAAAAAAATCATAGATTTTAAGTAACTGGTTTCGTGAGACCTTACACACTGAACATCTTTTTGCCATGCTTTATTACAATCTTGTTAGTTACAACATTAACGATCTGAATTTAGAAAAAGTATGGCCAACCATTTACTGGAAACAAATTTCGTCCAATCAAATGGTCAGCCATATAAGACAACTATTCCCAGAACAGGGAAATGTGTTAACTATCTTGGGATTGGTCAGTTATAATAAATTGTATATGGCCTACTATTCCATTGGACATATTATGCCTTTTACTGAAATGTAGAATAAGATTGATGAATCATTAGTGGGCGAAATCTTCCTATTTTGTTCCACGCATTGACTAAGGAAATTAAATAGTATCTGCAATACAGATGGTGCGGATTTGAATACCCGCCATTGGGTAGTTTCCTCCGAAAACATTCTGTCCGATGTTGTCAGACTGTAAATTTACTGACTCTGACTGTGACTTTGACTTTTTTCCGAAGATTGTAGAGGAGAAGGTCCAAAGATGGGCTAGGGCCTAAATATGGGCTGCTTTATGAAATTGGGGGAAGGGGTACAAGAATGTCACTAAAAGGAACAGCAAGTGGTGGGGAAAGAGTAGTGAGCAAATAAACTTGGTCCATGACACACGTGTGTTGGCGCAAATTATTTTATTGGAAAACTTACTTTTAAAAAACTCAAAACTTTTCAACGTATGTCATCATTAATTTATCTCTTTCTTACTTATTCGGTAAAGAAAATGGGTTCCACCTTATCTCAAAATAAATGATCTGAACTTCATGCAAGACACCTGTCCTGTTCGATTTGTTTGTTTTGTAATGGCTGCTGAAACCATCAACTTGAAGTACTGCATGGTCCAATAATGGGCTAGCTCTTGACAAGTAAACAGGAAGATTTCAGCAGCACAGATCAATGACCAAATGATCAAGCTTCCAAAATCATTAGTCCATATGAGGTACCTTTGATCCCCACCATTGCAAAGAAAAAGCAATTGTGGTCACAAGTGCACCCAAACTTGCTTCATAACTAGATCTCTTTACAGTGAATTGTTGAAGAAAAGTGTGGACCATACAGACTTGAACAACTGTCAGATGATTGTAAAAGTGTAATCAGGTTCCCCAGCAAAGAAAAAGAATTCCCACACCAGGTAAACTCAGTGAAAAGTTGGACTCAGAAGAAGACCATAGGGTCCCTCCTACTGATGACGACAATGACGAGTTGGCGATTTCTCTAGGGGATAAAAATGGTGAAAATGCAGCATGCATCTTCTGTGATGGGCTCTTTCCAGATGATGGCAGAGGCGAAGTGTGGTTTTAGTTCTACAAGGGTGAAGGTTGGGCAGAGATTGAATGTTCAGGAATGAAAAAAGAAATATATTTGTAACTCCTGCAGGAAAAATAAATAAATAATAAAAATAGAGAGAAATTGTAAAAGTCAAGTTAATAAAGTTTTTGAACAAAATTTGGTGTTCTTTAATTGATTAGGAGATAAATTCCCTTTTTTATGCAAGTAGCTCATATTTGGACCACCTCATTTCGCATTTTTTTTTAATTCTTTGATTTTGGAATATTAAAATTGATTATTGACATTTTTAAACCTCATATCACCTCCATTATTGTTTATAGAAGCAAGTGACTTCAAAATTGCCCATATTGAGTGAGCAGGTAAATCAGTAGGACCAAAATAAAAGTGGTAGCCCATATTTGAACCTTCTCCTCTACATATTTTGACCTTTTATGATGTCATCCATAAATTGACATGGAAAATCCTACTTTTCCTCCTTAAAATTTCATACTTCGTGTTAAACTGGTATCTTATTATTATTATATGAATGTACCTCTATTGTTTGAGCATATTTTTGGCTTCCTAACTATTTTATCAAATGAAAATTATTTTCATTCTCCTTCCAAAAAACATAGAATTTACTTACACCCTATGCCATATGCATTGTGGTGAGAATTCTAATTCAACCCAAGAATTCTAAATTTAATATGTGTTTATGAATTTTGCACCATCACACCTTCTCTGCCAGCCAAGTTCTGATGATCAAAAGTTTTTCCATCTTAATACATGCCAGATGATGGACACCATTCTAGTGTCACAATGACTTAAAACAACAGGGAGCACAACTATCCTTTTACTACTGAATTAAATTGTAATTGTCTTTTATAGACTTTAAGCTTTATAGAAGATTACTATTATTATTACTCACGTATCACAAACCTCAAAATACACAGTTAAATACATTGTGCAAATCAACAGCCTTAAACACACTTAGCCCAGTACTTCGCAAACTCAATTGCATTGTGTGTTGCTCGAAAAAGGTCTTCGTTGGTGCAGGATGATGGGCACATAGAGCATATGAATCATAGTTTGGTCTTCACCACATTCACACTTAATACTGATAGCATCAGTATAACCCCATCTCACTAGGTTTTCCTTGGACCTGCCCACTCCTGTTCACAATCGATTTAAGGACTGCCAGACATTCCAGTCCTCTGCGTGACCAGGTGGCAAGCGCTCTGCAACTGTCAGTGGTCCTGAGGTCTTAGAAACATTCATTTTCCACAACTGTACACTTTCCTTTTCAGGTGACCCAATTAGTTCCCGTGATGTTCTCAGAAAGCTTTTCCTGATTTGAGTCTCTGGGCTGGTGGTGTATAACTGTGCAGTGGATGAGTGATTTCCCATTCTACTATGGTCCCCTCCTTGTTCGCAGCCACTTGTCTCCGAATATTGGGTGGTGTAATGCCTGAAAGCTAGTAAAGCCTATCAAATGGGATAGGCTTTAAGCAACCTGTCACTAGCCTACAGGTGTTATTGAGGGCTAAATCCACCTGTTTGGTATGAGATGATGAGTAGCATATTGGGCATGCATATTCTGCAACAGAGTAACAAAGGGCCATTGTGTAACGTAGTTGGCCTAATTGACAACTGAGAAAACGAGAAGGAAGAGTGTTTGGTATCGAGTTAAGTAGGTTACCCAAAGTAATATTTTCCCCAAAAGATAACACTAATCAGGTGTAGAAGAGAATGTAAGACTCGCGTTGGTAGCAGTACGAATTTTCGGAAGGAAGTTATGAGCAATCTTTAAGTCCGAACAGAGACGCTTTGTGGCAGTGATGACGCAACAGACGGCAGGTTCATAGAAGTATGAAAGAATGGTAATAAATGAATTAAGATACCAGGATGAAAGTATCGAATCTTTGTTTAGAAGTACAAAACATGGTTTCCAACGGAATTTAGATTAAATATGACTAATTTTAAGGTGCTTTTTCAATAAAGGAAAAAATAGTAAGCCGAGAATAAAATAAGTAGTCAAAATAAAATTATGTCCGATTAAAGTCCTTCCTGTGAAAAGATAGTGACAGCAGTTTGAGATCGCTGAGTTGAGTAGAAATATGTTAAAAGTAATTCCAAAGCGAAAGCGGTTAAAGCATCGTAGCTATCCAGGTTGTCGAGAATGGGTAGAAATGAAAGTTGACAAAGGGGAAAGAAAAATGTAGAAAAACATCTGGGAGGCAACCTATTTTTATTAAAGTACAATTTTTTTTAAGTAAGTTTGGTGGAAAGTTTTATCAAAACAATACACTCTCAATATAAGATATCTAATTTCAAAGTATTTAATTGGGATTCCATGATGGCTGACGAGAAGGGTTGAAAACTTTGATAGGCGATATCTTTTTAATGAAAGGGTTTTAGAAGGTAGTGAGTTATACCAAATTAATTGTCAAAAGCTGTAGAATTCCGGAAGATTAGAACACTCGCGCTAAAACAAATAGTTGGGACACTAGATCTAGAAAATAGGTTTATTTAACTTCGAAAATTAATAACAACAAAAGGAGAGCAGATAGGAAATTTTTTATAAGGATAGAAAATGCTTAGGATGAGGAACTCTTCGTAATCACAAAGTTTCAGGAAAATCGGAAAAACTTGGGGGGAAAGCCTTTGTGAGCGGAGCTGGGAGAGACGCTAGATGGGTGGAATTTCCATCAGGCTTGGGTGAGCCTATATAAGGGACCTGAGGTGGTACCTCGACCGCATTAGTTTCGAACTGGTTAGAGGGTGAAGGTGTGAAGTGTGGGCGGGCGTTATGGCAGTGTCGCATGGTGTGGGTGTCGCGTTAGAACAATCATGAATAAACAGACTTGGAATATTTGTAGACGGCAACTATAATTTTTGAAATAGATCATTAATTTAACAAACTTCTTTTCCATAATTTAAATTTGACAATTTGTATGATGTTGTTTGAGGTTTCAAGGGGAGTGAACTTTTTATTGTGTCTGAATTGAGTGTATGCAATTATCGTGGCATTAATCTGCAATTTTCGGAAACGTAGTCTTTCTGCTAACAATTTCTGTTGTCAGAGTGAATATGTCTTTAAACGTTGAACATTAAAATACTGGACTTTAAAATCTGTGTTGAGAACAATCTTTAGATATTAACCTTCATTGAAAAATCCCATTATTAAAACCAATTGGGTTGGTGGCCGTTCTAATTAAATTAAATATTGCAGAGAAGAAATTATAGGAAAGAATTGACTTTGTGAACATTGGGGGACTCCATCCACTATCCTCCTCCACCCCAATAGAGTTTTTTTCCTACAATTGCCAATGTACGTATACTTTGTGGTTGACTGCCCCACTGTGATCTTACTAGTTTGCACAGTAAGTTGTTTCTTGTAGTGATCTTCATTTTGAAATTCATGCAGTGCTTCTTATATGTAAGGGTTCTGTCAAGTGTCACTCCCAGATATTTTTGGGTGTTACATGTCTGCAGTTTGATACCTGATCACATTACTTTAACCTTACGCTTATCTTTCCTGTTTTTTAGGTGAAAGGCACACACTTCAGTTTTTGAAGGGTTAAGTCTTAATTGATTTTCCCTATTATAGCTTGATAGGCCTTCAAAAGCAACAGACAAATTTCTTTCTACAACTTCAAGCTTTGTGCTCTGTGAGACTAGAGCTAAGTCATCAGTGTACACAAAGCTCCTGGTAGCTGGATGTAATGGCTGATCATTTGTATAAATGTTGAAAAGTATTGGGCCTGTACACTACCTTGAGGTAGACCATTCATTTGTACCCACCATCAACTGCCCTGTCCTTGAAAAAAAACTATGATTCAGAAGAAGAGTAACGATGAGCTTGGTAAATCTGGTGGCCTTTGTAAGATTGTAGACCTTGTCAAGTAATAGTTGGTGGTTAACAGTATCGTATGCTGCTGATAAGTCCACAAAGACCACGCCCGTGGCTTTACGGGTCTCAAATCCATCCTCTATAAACTGTGTTAGCTTCAGCAGTTGCCCAGTACAACTTTTGCGAGGTCGAAAGCCAGATTGTTGTCGAATAAGTTTTGGATCAACCACAGGCTGTATACGATTCAGAATCAATCGTTCAAATATTTTGTAGAGATGACACAAGAGCGCTATAGGTCTAAGATCTTTAGGATTGTTTCCTTCTTTTCCAGGTTTCAGCAGCGCAATGACTCTCATCCTCAGCCACACCTTTGGAATTTGATATGAGCTCATACACTTGCTAAAAAGCTGTAGAACCCATTCTTTGGTTTTATATTTGAAGTTCTTAATTTGTTCTGAACGTATGTCATCGAAGCCTAATGACTTTCCTGTTTTGCACTCTTGACTAACCTTTTCAGATCTGACATACTAAAGGGCTCAGTGAGGTTGTTCATATCTTCCTGACTGTTTCTGTGCGTTTTTCTTTGTTTTTTAAATGGTCCTCTTTTATGAGTTTCCTTCCCGTTCATGAGTAGCTGATGTGCAATTTGGTTTGCTTTTCAAATGTCCAGTGGTCTTCGATCTAACCGTTACACCACCACACTCGGTGAACTAAATGCTATTTTTTCTTTTCTTTTCAGAATAAACAGTTGGCAGTGATGGACCATTTAACTGAGTGGAAGACTCCAGCTACAATGGAAAACCTTCCTGCTCATATAGTATTGGAGATCTTATATCACTCAACTTTAAATGAACTGACAGAAGTCATACCCAATGTTTGTACTCGCTGGAGAGAATTGGCACACTATCCTATATTGTGGCGCAATAAGCAATTCTGTGTAGAGTAAGAGATATTTATTTTCTAATTGTCTGTTTATTTTAACAGGAACTTTCACATGTTTCTAAAAATTTATCATTGCAGGAGGGAGCATCTCTCCTATCATAGTCCTATAAAATCTGGTGACTTTTGTTACAGAATTTCCTTAATGTTATTTTGAGCTATAATGGAGAAAATAATGTGACATTACAAGAAACCGTATGTGTAGTAATTTGCACTTTCCTTTTTTTTTTAAACTGCTTTACGTCTCTCAACAGCGGGTCTTTAGAGACGGGAAAGGATGGGGGGCAAGGAATGGGAAGGAATTCAGCCATGGCCTTTTGAAGGAAGCATCCCGGCATTTACCTGGAGTGATTTGGGAAACCATGGAAACCCAAATCTGGATGCCCGGACGGGGATTCGAACCACCGTCCTCCCGAATGTGAGGCGAGAACGCTAACCGTTACACCGCCACGCTTGGTTTGCACTTTATTCTGTATAAAGATATTCAGGTGTGAATGCAATTTATTAGAGAGTCATAGCCAAAATGGCAAAAAGATATTGTCCAACTGTAGATATCTCTTAGTAATTGTACCACATTTTGCGTTGTGCATTATGAAATTTTACTGAAAGATGTGTTTCATTGATCACAACGCAGATTAATAACATTTTTAGGTTGACTTAAAAAAATGGAAGGTTGAAATTTGTTTTTATTTTTCCAACATCCTTTTCATGTCCTATCAAAGTGAATTTTTTAAAATAAGTATTTAAATATACAATCCATATAATTTTGGAACATGTTTTATTTATTAAACTGTCAATTTTTGTTAGATTTTGTTTGTAAGGACATTTACTAAAATTTTTTGACCAAGTTTGTTAGATTTTTGCCCTATTCTCTTACTGAGAAACACTCCCACTTTTGCAACATTTTACTAAAAATTTTCAGTTTTATTGACTCAACCCATCCATTGACAAATACTAAAAAATTAATATTTTTATACTAGCAATACATACTTCTAACAGAAGGATGGCAAAAAAATTGTGTTCACTGCACAGTATTTTGTCATAGAACAATTATTAAAAAAGAATGTAAAATATGTCTCTAGGGCCTTTTTTTGTAGTTTCATATTTCCCAGGAGTCCCTGAAGTCATTGAGAATCTGTCCCCTTCACCCTTTATCCCAGCTCCTAATATTTTCCTAACATATGACAGAAAAATTTGGAAGAATTCAAGATGATGGAACTTTATGAGTACTTATAATTAAAACTGTTTTTGGTTAGATATGTTGACAAGTATTTTAGATTTTCACATTATTATATTACCAACAAATCTGATCTACTTGAAGAGAAAAGTTGGAAATGTAGGCCACGTTCTAACTCAAGAAACTTTTGCTGTGAATCATTTTGTTTCCTATATAAGAACGAAGTCTTTCTCGGCGTTGAGAATGTATAAACTGCTCTCGGGTGACTAGCCGAGTCAAGAGTGCGTTGTCACATTTCTGGTCACGGCACCGCTGGAGAAAGGCAAGCGCACAGAGAAGTCTGGACTTCTTTTTGCGAAGTTTCTCCACCCGCTTAACTTGACGAAGAATTTCCTCCCTGTAGAGGTACGATATACAAGAACGAAGTCTTTCTCGGCGTTGAGAATGTATAAACTGCTCTCGGGTGACTAGCCGAGTCAAGAGTGCGTGTGACAACGCACTCTTGACTCGGCTAGTCACCCGAGAGCAGTTTATACATTTTGTTTCCTGTCTCAACTAATGAGACAGGTTGTTGTATTATGTAATTTCAAATCCTTATTTAAAAATGGTTACAGCCAAAATGTTGCTAGGCAATAGAAATAAGGTAGGAAGAACAGGCAATGTACACCCAGCACTCATCCAGGGAGAGGGGGGGGGAAACTAGGGGGCTCAAGCGCTCCCCCACCCCTGCAAAAGCAACAAGGTCGCCCTTGATGACATCATAATTTTGGGGACCTTTTTTTGCTCTACTTTTCTTATAAATGTGGCAATGTTAACATGAGATTTTCTGTCATCAAACCTACCCCCTTCCTCCTATAAAGCCTACCTTCACCAAAGTCGAGCCCCCCCCCCCCTGCCCAACCAAAATCCTAGCACCCCCCAAACCAAAATCCTGGATTCACCCCTGCACTGAGACACAACACTTGACTTACGGGGTTAGTCCCAGTGCTTAATTAGCTGATTCCCTTGCAACATCATGATTAAGGTTTATACTGAAATACTGTAAAGTATGTTTGTCATGGGCCATCTGGCATTATTTGTGTTGAGGGGTTTAAATTCCCTATCTTTTTTTATTTTAATACGTATGTACTTCCTTTTCTTTTTACAGCACATTGCCATCAGATTATACATCAGTGCAATGAAATCTACACCCAAAAATGTGCTTGTGGAGGATAATAACATACCACTGTATATATATGTAGATAGTTTTTATCCTATTTTTAATCCTGTGATTTCTAAAGCTATAAGGCCTTTATTGGCTCACAATTACCTCAAGCCTGTCATGTTTGACGTCAACTGTCACATCAAGACGTCACTCTATGATGCTGCACAATGGCATTATGCTTCACGCTATTTTTCTTGGTTATGCACATTATTTAGTAACATTTCTAAGCATCTGTAAATAAATGAACTGACAGAACACTGAAAAAAACAGTATGTATTGTGTTTAAATCATTATATCAATCATTAGATGCTTATATTTATGTATTACTCTTTTGATAAATAGAAGTATTCCTTAAATTCTTTGTCCATAGATATTTAAGATAAAAGTTTTAATTTTCAAACATCAATGTTAGTGAGAACTTTGATTAGATTGATACTTAGCATGGGTCAGAATTACAACTGGCATTTGACGGTACAGCAGAGGACATGAACAATTTAGTTTTTTATTTTCAAAATAATTTAAAATGCGACCAATTATTGAAATTATTAAATTTTTTTGAACAGAAATTGTTGCACACTGATCATGAACTGTGCCGCCAGCACTACAATAAAAACAAATATTACATGGCATAATGCAAGTTTATAAGATTAATTTTAATCTTCTTTGCTTTCACTGAGTAATATTACTGAGGATATTATTTCCACAACATGTAACTATGTCAGCTATTCAAACATTGTAATATCAGTTTGAATCATGGATAACAAAAAAGAAAGGTTTTACACTTTTTTTTGTGTGTAATTTGTTATATATTTATATTTTTGATGGCTGTGATGGCAACATATTCCTGAAGAATATTGTTCAAAGACCATGTGCAAGATCATTATACTTCACTATATAGCTTCTCCCAGTTGCTTGCTCTACGGCACTTTTTGAGTGAAGTTATATTAACATTTATATGTATTTTACAGCTCTAAGAGCAAAATATAATCTATCAAAGGTGTGTAACAATTTTCAGACCAAAAGGACAATACCTTTATGAGTCCCAGTAAATACACTATAGCCCAAATTTATATAATGATGCATTATAGCCACTAAAATGCGTTACAGCAAATGTATTTATATGTGTGAAGTATTGTTTTTCTGATGGCAAGTTTAGAGTAGGATGTGGATAGGTTGAAATGCAAACTGGACCTGGATGGAAATGGAAACTTTTTGTTACAGTGCAAGGCACAAGGAATTACATTGAATTTTATTTTATAACAATTCTATTTACCAGTAGTTAAGAAATTGCTAAGAAATGAATTGACAGAACACTTAAAGAAACGTATGTATTTTGCTTAAATTGGAATAGTAATTATCAGGTTTTTTTTTTTTTTTTTTTTTTTTTTTTTTTTTTTTTTTTTTTTTTTTTTTTTTTTTTTTTTTTTTACTGAAATCATTATATGGCTTGAATGAAAGTTGTTCCGGATTGATCATGTTCTATGTGGCCTAAACCACAATTAAATATTACATGTCACAGCATAAGTTGTTAAAATCTATTTTTTGCATCCTTCATTTTCACTGGGGTCATTATTTGAGCCGATGTAAGCTGTGGCAGTCGTTTTTTAACATCGATCTTCATCACAGGTAATAAGAAAGAAAAGTGTAAGAACGTGTAAAGTTTTGGAATCAAGTTTACATCACGATCCATGGTGATACTGATAAGCGATACAGGGAATGTATTAATTTGTGTATGATTGCAGCTTTGCTTTTCTAGCGGTAATATTAGTGGAGGTGGGTTTAGATTGAATTGCATCCTGGACCAAGTTAACTACTGAAACTTTTTTTACAGCATAAGGTACGATAAATAACAATAATTTTTAACAAATCTATTTAGTTAAGCAACTGCAGAAAAATAATTACTATAACACTCTGTTAAACCCGTCATTTTTGACGGGCTTTTGGGCTAGTAACAAAGGAAAACATTGATCTGGTTAACCTTACAATACTGTGCATTACCATTATTTTCATCCCAATATGATCTCTTGATCCATAAGCGAAAAATTTATTACCACCAAATTTGATCACAAGATGTGATAATGTAAACAATATGACAGAGATTTTTGGCTTCAGCTTGATCTGACTTTGTTAAAATTTATACTGATCATAATAAAACAACAAACAGAGTCAGTTATGCTCTTTTCTGACTCCTCATGAAAGTTGAAGAAAGTCTTTCTTCTGTCAGAATCATCAGTACACACTACAGAATCACTAGCAATTAGAGAATCCATGAAATATGGGTAGAATATCTTCAATAAAATTCTGATTTTAACAGACTCAACAAGTGCCTAAAACCTGTAGAATCTGAAGCATTTAAATGCAAAGTACAACTTTTTATTTTACACATTAAACATGATGTATTCAGCTGCTACAGTGGTGAAATGAATAAAGCATCATGCATCTATTCCTCATAATGAATAGGTTGACTACCTAGCTAAGGAAATCATATTGGATGGAGATTGGCAGCAATACAGTTGTCTCTTAAAGACTTTGCAACATATATTAGCAAAGAATCTTACAGCACATGGTAATATTTCTGAGCCACTGTACATCCATGCATTCCCACAACCCCACATCCCCCCAAAGATTGATTTAAAATTTCCAAATTAGGCAGAAGTCGTAAAACTAAGGATGAGATTTGGGAATGGATGCTATCTTTTTTTTGTTTTTTGTTTTGCTTATGGCTTTACACCTAGTTGACATCACATTCATTATAGGGGGAAGAGGATTGGGGCCAAGGAACATGAGGGAATTGGGCCATGGCCTTTTGAAGGAAGCATCCCAGCATTCAGCTGGAATGATTTGGGGAAACCATGGAAAACCAAATGTGGATACCCAGACGGGGATTCAAACCCACGTCCTCTTGAATGTGAGGCCAAAATATTACTGCTCACCCATCACGCTTGGTATGGGTGTTTATCCTAGCCATCTCTATAATATCAGTCATCCATTCATTGTTATGTCCAATAGATAGAGAGAAGATAGCTGATGTCAACCCCATAATACTTGCCTGCAGCTGGAATTGTACTCCCCAAAGTAATATGTATACTAATATTGTACAGTTGAATATAGCCCTTATAACATCTATGAGTGCATTATTTGGAACTGAATGCAGTAACAGGCATAGAGTGATAGCAAGATATTTAAGTGGGGTGGAAATGAGTTTTTAATTATGATCTTTTTATAAGGAAATTTAAATAAAGTTTCATGTCTGTATGAAAATTGTATTTTAACATAATATTCTATAATGCTGTAATTCTATTTTATTTTCATGGAACAATCAGTGCCGTAGTTTTTTGATTTGTATGTGCTCAATTTTGGTGAAGTTTGTGAATGACATCTAAGTATCCTTACCCATGATATGTAATAATTTACCTATCATTGATTTACAGTAAGGCTTAATTTGAAAATATTACATTTTAATATATATGTATGATAAAAAATTTAAACACTTGGAGCTGCCTGAATGGTCATAAAGACCAAAGGCATCAATAATCAAAATAGAAAAATAATGGATTCCATAAATTAAATGTAGTGCTGTGGTTCAAATGAAAGCGAGCAAGGAATCAGCATAATCATAATATGAGGTAGGGTCAAAAAGTTCCCAGAATTGATGTCTACTGTCTTTTAGTAGTTTACCGGAAGTTAAATTTTTGTTTGGGAGGTTGGCAACACTATTGAGGAAGGTGCTGTATCATGCAGCAGGCAATTGTATATAGTTTTATGCATGATATTTCATATGTAGTTTCTTTCTTTCATCGGATTGTGAAATATCATCTTCTGAGCAGCATGGCAATATCAATTCTGTGAGTTGCTGGAGAATTTACCCTCTGAGACACTTGAGATGCTGAAAAAAGCATACAGAAACTATGCGATGAAGAAAATGACAGTTTGTGAGTGGCACAACCATTTTCGCAATGGTCACACAATAACTAAAAATGATGTTCAGAAAGAGCGGCCTTCAACTTTCTTGACAAATGAGAATGTTGGGTGCAACCAACAACATATGCATGTGGACAGGCTAACAACCATTGATATTATTTCCTCTTAAGTTGATATTTCACATGGGAGTGTTAAAAGCATTGTTTATAATGTTTTGACTATGTATTTCATTTGCTTGCACATGGTTCTGCAAATGTCATCCCCTGAGCAAAATGAAATGAGAGTGACCATGATTGAAATGGGTGAAGAAGACAACAGCATCCTGTGAAAAATTGTAACAGATGACGAGACATGCTGCTTTCTTTACGACCCTCAAGTAAAATGGTGGTCTGATGAATGGAAGTCAAAAACATCACCAAGAAAATAAAAATTTCGCTTAGACAGAAACCAGAGTAAAGTAATGTTGGAGATATTTTTTTAAAAAATACTGTGGATTGGTTCGTTATGAATTTATTCCTGAAGGCAAAAACAGTCAACAAAGAATTGTACACAGAGATCTTAAAATGGTTATGAGATGCAATTCAATAAAAATGACCAGAACAATGGGCAGGAAATGATACATTTTTGTTGCATGACACTGCCTCATCATATCGTTCTGCAATGGTGAACCAATACCTTGCAAAAAACAATGTTACCAATCTGGAACACCCTCAATAATCTTCCTATCTTGAACCACCAGATTTTTATCTGTTTCAACAGGTGAAAATGACATTCAAGGGACAAAATTTGCTGATTCATCAGAAGTGATTAAAAATGTGTCGAAGAGCCTGAAATAACTTTCAAAAAATGGATTTCAGGAGTGTTTCCAATAATTCTATGAATGGTGGAATAAGTGTGTAGAAGCAGGAGGACAGTATTTTGAAGGAAAATCAGGCAAAAATGTTTCAATAAATTTTTATTAACTAATTCCGGGAAATTTTTGACCCTACCTCATATAATAGCTACGGTGCTCTATGACAGTGGTTCCCAAATGGTGGTCCGTGGAACCCTGGGGTTCTGTGGAATGGTCACAAGGGTTCTGTGTTCCATCCGAGAATTAAATAAAATTTTAATTGGAAAGAGTCATCGCCGCGGTGTGAGAAGGCTATCACGGTTCTACTTTCGTTTGTGATGACATACTGATGTGACACTGGTTTTTCAGCTTATGCTTATAAACATGGGGATCCACCAAAAAATGTATGATCAATTAGGGTTCAGTGGGGGGAAAAAAGGGAACCGCTGCTCTATGGTATGCACATGTATCTTTCTTTTGCAACTCATTCCATTAAATATTGAGCTATAAGGTGCAATCAGTAGAGTTACTTAATTTGAACTGGATGATGCTCCTTCTATGATGAATCATAGAATTGTTTGATCATAACTAAATGTCATTGAGTAGCACTCCCCAGTCCCTCTCACCATACTACAAGTTTGTATATACTTGGCAAATAATATAGGTGGAACAGGATACCAAGTTGATTGTGTATCACAAAAACTTTCTAAGGAATTTGACAGAGTAAGCACCAAGTGTGTTGGGTGAGCAACAGTATTCTGGCCTCACATTTAGGAGGACGTGGGTTTAAATCCCTGTCCGGGCATCCAGATTTGGATTCTTGATGGTACCCCAAATTACTCCAGTCAAATGCCAGTTATTGCAGCAATAACTAAAAAAAGTGTCACTATTATTTTTTCCTACCTATTAAAATAAATATAATTTCAACTTCCATAAAATAATATTAAAGCAATAGATATTAAAATAGCTACGTCACCATTTCCATTAGATGAAACAGTTAATATAACAGCATTATAAGACTTAACATTTTGGTAATAAATAACTAAACAATAAGAAACTAACCGTAAACCATCCCAACCTAATAAAATTTGAATTATATTAGGTCTAATAATCTACATCAATAAAATGAAAACTGAATAAATTTGTCATATAAAAACTCAGAAACTACACCATTTTAAAGATTAGAATCTCAATTCAGTTGTTCGGCAAGTCTTATGTTTCAATGTTACATAACACAGGAACATTAAATGAAATTGTGAATGCATGATGACAAATCCTAAAGATGCACGGATTAGATGTTACATACTTTGCACTAAAAACACAACTACATGTCTCTGACCATAGTTATTAATGAAAGAAAAAATATAAGTTTATAGTAATATCTATTTTGCACTCTAAACAAAATATTCTTTCCTTTAAATCAGAATATTCAGTTTTTAAATGCCATTGATGGGTTATTGAATATGAGAGACTAATAATGAAAAAATAACAAAGATTTTCTTTGATCACAATATCTGTCACTAATACATTGTCTCTGGCAATCTTCTTTAGCATTCTATTTACAATAAAATGGCAACACAGTTCGTAACTCCCTGAAACAAATCGAAAGTTAGGGATATTTTTACAGATACGAAATATATTTTAATTTTGAGTTCCAGTGCCTGATGAAGTAGCAAAATGATAAAATCTTTAGCTATAGTTGTAGATGAGTAAGCATAATGAGACATATCCAATGCTTGATTCTGTGAAAACTCGGTCAAAATCGATTTCACAGTTTTCAGGTAATGCTAGATTATTTGTAAAATAAATGTGTCACAACATCTTAAGTCATACGTTATATTTTAACTTTGACTCAAAGCTTTCAGATTCTGAAAATCCATTCAAAATTTGTATGTCAGAATAAACAGACACATTCAGATACATTTCTAATTTTTATGTATGTGGTATATATTAAAGCATGTACGGTTTGTGTTTGAATTTTCAAGCAGCAATATTAGCTGTAATTAGGTCAAGATGTAACCTGGAAACTGACATTCCATATCAAAGCATAGATACCACTCCACCCTAGAACTGTGCTGCTAAAACAACATTTAGGTTAGTACCGGAAATGGTCGGTACGAAATCAATGATGCTTGCTAAGCATGAATCTTTTTGGACGAAAAAAAGAGTGTATGGGTAAATCAAGTTCATGGTAAGGTGCGGGTGAATCTAGGTTTGCTTTAAATCTGGAAATGGATGGTGCGAATTGTATGAAACTTTGTACAAGTTTCTCATTGCTTGAATAAACATAGTGTATGGGTAAATCAAAACCAACTTTACCAGGCAATGCTAGGAACTCTGCTAATTAAAAATACTATTGATAGTAAAAATATCAATACCAATAAAATAAAATGATTCAAGTAAATATAACCATGTATATAATCAGTTCTACTATACAAGGAATAAATATAATAAAAGACATGAAAGCCATTGATATCCAATAATAAAGTTATAACCACAGAAGATCTATTTAAACTAAATATATCCAACTCAACAAAAATAACTAAATCATTCAAAATTAAATAAAAACTAATAAATAAACAATTATGCTATGCAATAATAAAAAATAAATCTTAAAAACAAATTGATAAAATATTCAAATGACCTAAGTACATAATGAGCAGGTCAGACTTTAAAAATAAAATATTTAAAGGAAGTCAATGAAATAACATTAAAATGTATTCATATAAATAACCTTTAGAAAAACTATATAAACCAGAGAATATAAACCATGTCAACTGTAAGAAAATATATATATATATATATATATATAGACGTGTGTTTCCCTATATTTCACTTCTCAGCCACCAGTACCTAGCAGAGATCACTCATGTTGGTGTGTGGAAGTAGCATAGAGTTTACTATCACGCACAACATTGGCTGAATGCTGATAGCTGTGGCGGTATGGGAGAAATGAAGGGTAAAATTTGTCGATGCAGGGCATTTTCATATTTCGACCAAAACCTTGTATCTCTTTAGACTTCTCTTTCCTGCCACAACTAGTTAGGATAGACCATTGGTGTTTGTGTGTGGTAGTAGCTTTGAATCATCTCTCATCATGCACTATGGTGGTTAGATGTTGGTAGCTATGGAGGTGTTTGAAATATGGTGGTTGAAAGTGATCGACCTGCACCAGTTTCATATTTCTACCAAAGACGTATGTGTCCCAGTGTATCACTTTTCAGCCAAAACTATCTAGTGCAGATCACGGGTGATTGTGTCTGGTAGCAGCTGTTGCGGTTTCGTGGGTCGTCCCCCCACATCAGCTACCACAATGTTTTACTTTCAATCTCGCTCACTGAAATATAATGTGCATAGTCTAAACTCTTACCGCAAGTTCCTTCTAAAGATACAGATTCTCTTGACTGGCCACCACTCAGTTTCCAACTGAGAACATTTAAAGACTACTGAATAAATAAACAGTTATTTCACAAAACTAATTTTAATTCATTGCCGTCATTGTTTCCAACACCACCAATGTTATGAACTTATCGGACTTCTATCACTCCAAAGTTGCAGATCCAGTTAAAGTAGAATGGCTATTTGTACACCTTTTACTCACACTCACATGCTTACAACTTTCAACTTAACACCAACCACACTTCTCCATGTCCTGCGACCGATTGACCACCTTGTGCCTACCACAGCACCCACCATGCGCCCCCCAGGGCTCACCATTCCGTGGCCATGGACATGGTGCCGATGACTTCTCAAACCGGCGCTACTTTCAAACACAAAGTGGTACCGCTACACAGCATAGAGTCACTGATCAATCAAAACATTGGCTGAATTTTGGTAACTTTGAGAGTGTGGGATATATAGTGGTTGAAAGTGGCCGATCAAGGATATTTTTGTATTTTGACCAAAGACATGTGTCTCCGTATATGTCACATTGCTGCCACAGCTACATAGCATAGACCATTTTTGTTTGTATATGGCAGTAGTATCATGTTTCCTATCGCACTGTGGCAGTTAGATGTCGGTAACAATGGGGGTGTGGGAGATATGGTGGTTGAAAGTGGTCAATCTGCGCCACTTTCATATTTATACTGAAGATGTATGTGTGTCGGTGTATCACTTTTCAGCCAAGACTATGAAGCGTAGAGCACTGATGTTTGTGTGTGGTAGTAGCACAGAGTCGCGCAACGATCACAACATTGGCTGAATTTCGGTATCTGTGACAGTGTGTGAGATGTGGTGTTACAAATTAGCCAATCAAGAATATTTTTGTATTTCGACCAAAGACATGTGTGTCCGTATATTTTACATTGCTGCCTGAACTACATAGCGCGGATGACTGGTGTTTATGTTTGGTAATAGCATTGAGTCTCCCATCATGCACTGTGGTGGTTAGATATCAGTAGCTATGGGGGAGGGAGATATGGTGGTTGAAAGTGATCCACCTGGTATACTTGTATGTTTCGACCAAAGACGTGCGTGTCCCTATATTTCACCCTGCAGCCCCAACTATCTAGCGCAGACTATAGGTGTTTATGTAATAGTAGCCTCCATGCTACCATTGTACACTATGGTTGTTACATGGTAGTAGCTATTGGGTGTCGGAGATATGGTGGTTAAAAGTGGCATTTTCTTATTTAGACTAAGATGTGTGTGTCTGTATATCTTAGCTTGAATCACAGCTTCCTTGCTCTGACCACTGTTGTTTGTGTGTAGTAGTAGCATGAAGTCTCACATTGTGTGCCATTGAGGTTGCGTATTGGTAGCTGTGGGTGTGTGGGAAACATGGTGGTTTAAGTTGGTATATATTTAGAATTAGACATGTGTCTCTCTATATTTGGGAATTGTCAACGTAGAACAGTTTATTAATTAAAAGAAAGTGTTTTAAAATAATTTTGAATTTTCTAGAGTTCTGGTGTTTGGTGGCTGAAAAAATTAGTGGTTAAGTGTGAAAAGGTAATATATAAAGATAAAAAATGCCAATGTGTAAAAGTGAATATTCATGATTTCGATTCATATCTTTGACTTTTATAAATAAAAGTGTGTTAGGCGAAGTGTGATGTGATGCATAAGTTGAATTTTATAAATAAGGACGTGCGTATAACAGAAAAATTAAAAAGTTGTGTATTAAAATTAAAAATATAAAGATAAAAAATCCAATGTGAATCTGGAATAAGTATTTGCTGAAAATCTTTTTAAAATTGGAAATGGTACCTATCCTCTGGATACTGACTCTGGTAAACTTATTTTAACAGAAGAATTGTGCAACGTGGTAGACGCGAGTGAAAAACTTATCAAAAAAATGTATCCATTTTTGAAAAAAGTTTCATGAATAAAGAATGGTTATGTGAGTGAACGATTTAACTACAAGGAATGATGTGGTGCAACAAGTAATTCTGCAGATACAAATGTCACACCAGAGGAAGAAAAATTATATTAATTGATAGATACAACTATGGATCACGTTGAAAGTGTAAACTTTCCGACAGAATTTTTAAATTTATTAAGTCCACCCAGTATGCTTTTGCATACATTTAACCTAAAAATTAGATCGCCAGTTATACAATTATGAAATCTTAATTCCCTAAATTATGTAATTGTATGAGATAATTCATGAAACAGCTGCTAAACAACATCATTGAAGCAGTAATCCTAACTAGAAAAGAAAAAGGAAAATCGGTTTACATACCAAGAATCCCACTAATTTCAAATGATTTGTCATTTTGTTTCAAATGATTACCAGTGAGCTCAACCTATAGTATGATTATAAATAAGGCACAGGGTCAAAATTTCCACTACTGTGGAGTTAATTTGAAAGAAGTTTGTTACTCACATGGTCAACTTTATGTTGCTTTTTCATGTGTTGGATAAGCACAATATCTATTTTCTCCAGACAACAAAATATCAAATATAGTTTATAAAATTTATTTCTAATTATTCGTTAAGTAGGATTTTTGTATGCTTATATGTAAGATATTTATGTAGAAAATGAGTAAAAATAAAACAAGAAACAATAAACAAATATCTTTTAATCCACATCTTCTGTATTAAACTTTAAAAAAAACTAAACAGATGTACCAAAAAAAAATGCAAAATGGGTTGTCCTTAGCTAGTATATATATAAAAATAAATAAAACTAATATTATTACTATTTATCAAGAAATAATTATATTTAATAATAAAAACTGACCCATCAAATTCAATGAGGGGGATGAGGGGAGTCACATTAGAAGAACTTAATAAAACTCATCATAAACACATTGAAGGTATTAAATTCATCAGCCCCTTATTAATTAATAGTCTGTTGTAAGGGGCCAAGCTGCTATACCGGGGTGAAGTATAAGCTTAGATACCTCAATTGAATGTCTACTTGAAATAAAATGTTCTCTGAATCTGCATCTGCACTTTTAAATTTACCATGTGCCTGCCTTGAATATTTAACTGTAATGCATATCGGCTGCCACTAAGCTTATTTCCACCCAAAGCTTAGAAAAGGTTACTGTTCAAGGTTAAAACATTTGAAAAGTCCACTTGTTGTTTTCAAAATCACATTTGGAAAAAACAGCATTTATAGTCAAATAGGCTATCGAAACAAACATTTCCAAAAGATTGCTGATTATGAAGAAGGAGAAAACCGACCAAAACCAGTCACTCGTCAGAAAATTTAACATGGTGGTACGTCAGCCATGCGGTCACTCAAGTTCAACGATTTCCGGCTATTGCTTGGTCTAACCAACACACACGCACCATACAGAATGCAGGTTCAATATACGCAACGTTCCCGGCAGACCACGACCTCACTGCCGTGTCACCCTTTATACCTCAGCCGCGTGACCTATGTGTTCTACTGCTTGCCAAAAAATAGTATAAAAGGGTGAAATTATAAAATATGTTTAGACTCTACCCATGTATAGCCTAGCCTTTGAGGTTAGTAAAAAGTGTTTTGCAAAAATTCTCAAATGATTAGTTTTCTTGTAATTGAATTTAGCTTATAGGTGTATTAGTAAAAAGTTTCCGAAAGTTAATTAGCGATTTCTTTCTAAATTTAAGCACTTTTTAGGTGATCCTGCTGAATCACAAATTATCATGATAAAATTAGTGTCATAGTGTTTTACGTTAATTCCTGATTCCAGTGATGTAAATTTTATTATGATCGGTGGTGAAATAGCAAATTTATTTGTTTAAAGTAAAATTCTAAGATTTGAAATATCTTTAAATTGAGTAAAGCTACAGCTGATCTTTTATCACCAGCTTTAGTCAGCATTGTTCCGGATATTTTGGTAGTAAAATTAAATAATTTCGCAAAGTCTAATTAGCAGTTTTAATTAAGAGAAAAAAATGAACTTTTTAACTAAAAGGAATAAAAATTTGAAATTTATATCAGTAGATAGCCCTAACTAAGACGATTACTAACATATAATGGTTTTGGTAAAAAGTTTAAGCATTTGTCTGGTAATTAAGTTTTTGAAAAATAGATTGTCGCTGATTGTTGTTAAAGCGCGTAAAAATTCCGCCAAGTTGGTCATGTGATGACTTTATTTTTAAGACTATAGAAACCATTTGAAATGTTAAATTAAATTAAAACAGATAGAACATGACAATAGAAAGTCCCTGTGAAAATTTCAAGTTAAACCATTATCTACTTTTGGAGATATTAATTAAAGAAAGATTTGCCAAGGTCACAGGCTCAGAGAAGTCTATAAAAGACCTTGCTGTAGGCTCACATTGTCTCATTCTAGTCTCATTCTTTCGCTGGAAAGTGATGGTGCAACTTTGCACTAGTTAGCTAGTTAGCGGCGCAAATTAGTGTAGCGGTTTAGGCAAATTCCAACATGCCGTAGTACTCACTATTGTTAGGGGAACTTTGTGAGTTTTTGTCTTCTTGTAGAATTGTACTTAATCAAAGAAACTGTTGTTCGATGCTTTATTCACGTTTCTGGTACCGACAATGTACGAGTGAACTTTTATTAAGAATATAAATATTTTGTTATTCTCAAACTGTGTTAAGTGACTTTATTTAAATTACCCTTCACATTTGGGGATTTAATACGAATGCGTGGTGACCAGGTTAATTACTATTATAGGTACCAGAAGGCTACACATGGTAATGAACTTAATTGTTCACAGTTCAGGTGAAGGTGTTGCATATCCCCCGTGCAGACTTTGGCCTGACACATGCTGATTTATCGCGCTACTTTCATATTTTATTTTATTTTGTTATGTATTATCTTATTTTATTTCCTGTGTTCCTCTTAAGATATATACTGTTGTTCGCCTCTTATCCTGACGAGTTGTCCACCTGGACCTCCCTGTTGCTCACCATGCCAGTACTCACAACATCCACAACCTTAATAACAGCTTCACAGTCAGAGCCATCAGAGTACTTCTAGACACTACCTCCCAATCTGAGCTCCGCATTTGGGTATTGGCATATCAATATATCCTGCAGACTAGACATCCCCCAGGACTTAATTTCCGTTAATATCTTCCATCTTCACCTTATACACCCATCACTGGCCAGCACAATAGATTCATATATTTTTCAAAATGTTCTGATTATATTTTTGTTTATTTATTTATATTTTTTTATTCTATTATTTTTATGAACATTTTAATCTTTCTTATACTCGCGGTTATATTATCGTTGCTTCCCCACCAACTCTGATGTTCTATTCAGGGCCGCCGTAAGCGGGCGTGCAAGGCGTGCACCGCACGCGGGCGGCACATCGAGGGGGGCGGCAAAACGAGTGATCAACAGTCGCCGACCCGCGATAGTTGCCACTCCATTGTCGCCGCCGACGAAATTTGCAGTGTATTATGTAGCGGGCGACTTTTTTTTTAGCTCAACAGCTGTTTCGGGCGGGCGGCGACACTCGGGATGGCAACAATGGGGGCGGCAAAAAATGTTCAAAGGGGCGGCAATCTCACAGTTTTTTGACCCGGATCGGAAATTTCCGAGATCCACCACTGGCTGTAGTTAGACAGGGGGCGGCATAATCGGGATTGCACGCGGGCGCTCAAACAGCAAGCGGCGGGCCTGGTTCTATTGTGTTCTTTGAGTGGCTGCTTCAAAAGCAAGTCTTGCACAAGCCCAGCCACCTACCTCTGTTCACTTGATAAAGGGGTTTTCACCTGAAATATTGTATTTTTTTTGTTTGTGTGTTGTTTTGTGTTGCTGCTGCCTACCTCCCTTCAACTTTGGTGATTGTTGGGTGTACTTTACTTGTGCTTTCCATGTATATAAATATATTTAATATGAATTACAATCATTGTGAAAGAAATATATGGTACAAAGACAAAATAAACAATAATTTTAACAACCGAATTTTACAAAAGTTATATTAGATATTATTTATTCTTTTTTACAAATTCTTAAGTGGAGTAGAAGAGAAGGAGTTGTCACTAAGAATAGTCATATTTAAGTTGTTTGTAGATGTAATGGCATATAATAGGATGTAATGATATATAATAGGATTAAAACAGAAGAAGATCATGAACAGCTGCAAGGTGACCTTGTTAGATTATCTAATTGGGTACACCAGGAGAGAATGAAGATAAATACCAAATAGTGTCAGATTAAAAAAACTACAGGTTGTTTATAGTTATAGGGTGGGGACATAATTGCTTGTGGAAGGCAAGAAGTGTAAATTTACCTTGGCATAACATTTGATAATTACCAAATCCTTTATTTATTGTACCAAAGAAATGAGGGAATTTGGTTACAAAACTTTGATCAGACCATTGCTTGAATATGGTGGTGTAGTTTGGGTATCAAATATTCGAGTTTGTGGGAGGGGTGGGGGTGGGGGATTGTATAAAGGAAGCTAGATTTGTTTGTAGAAATTACCATAGGACTCATTCACTAACTGATGTAATAAAGGAGCTGGATTGGATGTGATTGTATAGCAGAAGATGGTGAAGAGAGTGCTGTGAGTGTACTAGGCATATGTCAGTGATGGTACTTGGAGGAATTATGAGTACATGGAAAGAAAAAGATGACCTTAGGCACAATTGGCACTCAATTTTATCCACAAGGGAGTTCAAAATTTTTCTTTTGTGGATAAAGGTATCAGTGACTGGAATCAATTATCACAGGAAGTGATGAATAACTTACCAAAAATGCCAGAGGAATTTAAAATTCATAAATGACAAAAGTAGATGGGTGGAGGAATTCAATACTCAATGCACATAAGATAATAATAATAATAATAATAAAAACAAATAAGAAAGTGGTAATTAGATAAATTGGGAAATTGCACCAGAGTATGAACTTTGTCACAATTGAATTCATTTCAGATATGATAATATGGATATCTGCCTCTACAAACCGCATTTGCTTGAGCCATCTAACAACTGAGCCAGGATCTGCATTTGCCACAAATCAATTCTTACATCACTGAAAATTTTGTCCTAATGAGACAGTAACAGTAACCTTAATTCAATTTTATGTTTTAATCTTCTGCCTGATGATATTATTCCCATATACGCATGCCTCTCTCTCTCATACAGTCAGACATGGTTCTCAAGAAATATCATTCCAGTTTTTAGCACATAGAAAATGGTATGAGCACAGAATATTTTCTTCTTGCTGTTGTGTTGCAATTGTTACGACAATGATAGACCAAAAGTGCTGCATTTAACTAGTCAATTATTTTCAGTAACAGTCTAACTGATGATGAAGTTATATATTTCCTAAAGCAGTGGCCTGAGCTATGTCACATTGTTTTCAAACGGAGTGTGAAACAAACTGTCATTCATGCATTATGTGACTATAGCAGCATGCTAAGGAAACTGAAAATAGATCCTTCTCAAATAATGAATTTCGGGGTAAGTTCATGTGCCATTTTACTGATACACAAAACTTAATTCACAAAGTTGTTAATTTCACAGCAAAGTAAAAATGTTTAAAAAAAATGAAGAAATAGTATTTCAGTAAAATACTATAAATAACAGTAATGTTTTAAAAAAGAAAAACATACTTATCCATTTCTCATTGAGAAACAGAATTATGGAAATAATTTGTTGTGATCTGCACATTTAACAATTTGCATGTGCATAGAGTGTTATTTTATAATGATCACTATTAATTTTCTGTCATAAAATAGATGTTACGACATGTGAAATCAACATGTTGCTTTCATATTAGCAAGCATTCAATAGCTTTGAGTACCTTCTTTGTAAAAGTTAATAACTGCACTGTGAAAACTTTTTCTCTTATATTATATCAGTGCAGTAATTATATTTTAGATATCTATTGAAGATCTTGAATTCAAAGGTAATCATGTGCTCTCTTTAAAATTACAGTTATGGTAGTCATTTATTTACTATTGGTACATCAAGAAAAAAGTTGTTTATACATTTTCTTTATGTTTAAATTCATTTACTATGTTATTTTTAAAAACAAAGTTTGAATCAACAACATGCATTGGATAGGAATATATTAACAGAATACATAATCATTGCTTTGTAATCATAATACATTAAACCACCTATTTTTACTGTTGCTGAAACAGTTTGAGGAGAAGTGTCAAATTATCAGGTCAATATCCATTCCAGACTCTCTTCTTGATGGTCAATAAAAAGCACATACTTTTATCTCGTTGAATTTAATGCAGTAGCTGGATATTAGTAAGTATTCAAAAAGAATCTTCCCTATTTATGTAACTCTATTGGCAAAGATGTGCCATGATAGCAGTATCTTCAATTATTAATGTTTCTGTGATAGACATGTACCCTGTAAACTTGGCAGTGGTTCATTTCCATATAGCTTATGTTGTGAAACTTCCAGCATATACCATGCCACCCACCATCCACATCAATCCTAAAAATATTTCCACTGTGTGGTAATCCACATGTGTTATACATCTGCCGACATGTTTTACTTCCTACATTAGTCTAACACAACCCTGTATACTAGGACACTGTACATAGGCAGACAGTGTACATTCAAAGACTGGATTATCCTGTAGCTGGTCATGCCACCAGGCACAGCACTAACCTACTCAATGGCTTCTAACCAAAAAGATTCATTAGTATTTTGTTTGGAGACAGTACCCTCTTATAACTCCATTATTACAAATGGCATACTAGCAAATCATGGGTACTGATATCTTAATATCTCCTGATCCTTAATCTCAGGTATCTTGTTCTCTAGCTTTACTCTTATCCCTCCACCTCCTATCCTTCACTTCCTTCCTTCCCATCTTCATTTTTCCAAGGTTTTTTTTTATTATTATTTTTTTTTTTAATTTGCAGGGGACATATGTTTATACACACAATTTCTAAGGAAATTCAGCAAAAAATCCTCCAAAACTCTTGTAAGACGAAAAGCTTATGATTGGGGTGGAGCATAAACACGTTGTCTTAACTATAACCGTGTGTAGCCTTGGTTGTAACAGTTTTGACTTAGTTAAGATTATACAATCGCCACATAGGTTTTTAACAAGAAAACTATGAAAAAGTAAAGTTCAATAAGGATAAGTAGTTCATTGCCATTTAAATAAGTATATTCTTCCAAAAGTTCACAAAGCCAAAAACTGTACAGGCAATCAGACGAATTTTCCAAAGAAATGTTTTACAAGTTTGCTTAACCAGTCGAGCCAGACCACACCCCAATAGTTCAAACTTCTAGTGGTAGTAATTTAACAAAAGAGAATCACACGCTCCCATTGTTCAACAGTTTAGTAAAATCAAACAATCCGGAGGCCTCACTTGGAGAAATACTATTTTAATTCAACATAATAGTTGACTTGAATAAAAGAAGTGGTATTATTCCAAAAAAAAAAAAAAAAAAAACACTTACTGATGTGCTAGATATAAAACTTTCCTGCATACTGAGCTACATGCTATCGCGTTCGCGGTTCCTGGCAGACTGAGCGGCGAACAACTGCACGCACGGTCCTATATTTACATAGCACTTCCTGCTTCTCGAAGATTCCTAGCGACTGCTTTCTCACGCGAACCGTGAGAATGTATCTACTTCCTCGTTCCCAGGGGTGGCTGATCAGATATGAAATCACATGTCTGAAGTCCTAACATTGGCTAATCTGACCTTGAAATTAAAAATAATTCAATCTTTCTGAAATTTTACAAATAAACGTTAACTTTAGTTATTATGAAAAATATCCTAACTTTAATCGTTTAGCCGAAAATAAATACTTTAGATACAAACTTCCACTCCAAGCGAGTGCCGAAAACTGGTGAAATTGAAAAGATTGAAAATACTATCTTGAAAACTGTAAAACTGCTTTCTAATTTGAATAATCATAAAAACTAACTTTGAAAATTAAATGCAATAATATTCTATCCAATCTAACTCGTGGTTCTGAGGACAAAATTTTGTCACGCAGTTACAAAATTTAACTGATAGCTTACACTCTACCTGCTTTTTCCTCCCCACTCCTTACCACCAATTCCCTTGCAACAAACTTCAATCACTGTAAAGATGTAGGCTAGTAGGCATTTAACCTGATGAAGAAGGGCTCTGTATGAAAATATATGTTTTGCTATCACTATGCAGAAAAATGGTGATCTTCATCTCCATCCTCAACCATATTACATACAAGTAGTGCAATATGATAGATACAAATCTCAGGCATTTAGACTCTGAACAAATATTTTTGCTGTAATGTTTTTAATCCTAATCAATATAATACATTCATTTTCCATTGATCCCAGTATAAGAAGTTTGAAGAAAGATCTTTTAATACAATCAGTTTATAATTTACTTTTAGTGATGCCTGAGTAACAGTGTGATGGAAAGTGCTTGGCTAAGCTATGTAATTATAACAAATTATATGTGCTTTAAAATGTATTTTGTGATAATTATTTTCAGGATTAATCTTGTGTCAAAAATGATCTATTATGATGTATCAGAAAATCAATTTATTTGTTCCAAATTAGGAACCATTTTTTATCCTTGAATTTCTCTCTTGAAGATTTAATTGATGACACTTGTGGAAAAAGTCTCTTGATATTTGTTAGCATTTTAATTAGCATGACTTTTGGAAATTTCTCACAGCTAAAGATTTTAACTATAGGTTTTTTCAACAGTAACTTAATAAAAATGATGGCACAGTGAATGTTTAGATTAATCACAATGGAGCATTATAATACAGCTATTGTTTTACATTATCAGTCATGTTTTAAAAAATAGTAATTTTAATGTAACCAATATCTTTTGTAATCTTTCATAAGAAAGGGTGTAAGGGACTGGAATAAATTGCTAAGAGAAGTTATGAATAATTTACCAGAAACACTGAAGGAATTTAAAGTAAAAATTAGTAGAGTTGGAAGAGGAAAGGAGAAAGAGGGGTTTGTAAGGAGATTGCCACCGGAGTGGGCACTCCATCACAGTTGTATCAATTATTATTAATTATTATATGTGATCTACTTTTCTGTGGCCATAGGATAAAAAAAAATAAGTAAATAAATATATTTTAAAATCTCTACAATAATTACAGAGTATGTTATTTCTACAATGTCCATTAAATTGAGGTTAAAATAGAAAAAAATAACATTAAAGTCTATTTGTACATTGAATCTGAGTTGCAGTAATGTGACTGAAGTGAAGTAAAGGGTAATAAGTAATATAGTAGGATCTAATGGTCAAAATCAGTGTTGTCTAGGTTGCACAAAGGAACGCTGTGAGAATTGTCCTTATACAAAGCAGTCTACCAACATACTGCAATCTTCTTTAATTGACCAAGTTCAATCCTGACACTGAGAGAGTGTGGTGTGCAATCATACCCTGAAGTAAGTTATATAGTACTGGCATATATTTTGTAGAATGTCAACTGATGTGGCATTATTTACATACAAGATAACAAAAAAATAATTAATTAATAAATGTCGGTAACAATGAAAGGAAAGAACTGTCGTGAGGCAACATTTATATTGAGAGGACAGATAAAATACACCCAACACTCACCAAAGTTGAAGGCACCAGCAATACAAAACAACACATAAAATACAATCTTTTAGGTTAAACCCTTTGTCAAGTTAGAAGAAGTAAGTGGCTGGGCTTGCGCAAGGCTTGCAGTCGATGCAGCAACTCAAAGAATGAAACTGACCATCGGAGGTGGTGGAGGAAGCTAATATAACCATAAGTATAAAGCACAAGAAAGAATCATAATAATCATGAAAAAACAATAATAAAAAATAAAAAAAATATATCAAAAAATTTTAAAATAAGGTTTATAACTATAAATGAATCTATTGTGCTGGTCAGTGATGGGTGTACAGGGTGAGGATGGAGGATATGATCAGAAATTAAGGCCTGGGGGATGTATAGTCTGCAGGATGTGTTGAACAGCCAATTCCCACCTGCGGAATTCAGACTGGGGAGTGGTAACTGGAAGTACTCTAATGGCTCTGACTGTGAAGCAGTTATTAAGGTCGTGGGTATTGTGAGTACTGCATGGTGAGCAACAGGGAGGTCTAGGTTTAGGGAGTAAACTGTTTGTCTATGACCATTCATTCTCATGGATAATGAGTTTGAGGTAAGGCCAATGTAGGAATTTTATCAGTGGAGGCAGGTGAGCTGGAACATGAGATGGTTTGTTGTGCAAGTGGCATGACCTATTATGGGGTAGATTTCACCAGTAGTAGAGTTCGTGGGCAGACTAGAGGAATGTTTTCTTCAAAAGGTTACCCGACAACCCATCATGTGGTTCAGGTATATAGAAGACATATTTATGATCTGAACCCATGGTAAAAACCTCCTTCTTTACTTCTTGAACTTACTGAATAACATCTCCTCCCTAATCTTCACCCGGTCCTGCTCTTAGACTGACATCACTTTTTTGGATGTGAACATCTCTGTACAGAATGGCCACTTACACACCTCTGTCTGCATATAGCCCATTAACCTACAACAATATCTCCATTTCAATAGCTGCCATCCATATCATATAAAACGTTCCATCCCATACAGCCTAGCCATTTGTGGCAAACACATCTGCTCTGATCATGATTCCTTTACTTTCTACTCCAACAACCTGACTTGGACACTCATAAACCACAATTATCCTCCAGAATTAATCCAAAAATAGCTATCAAGAGTCAAGAACTGTCCACTTCACTGACACAAACAACCCAAAACAACCAGAACCAAGTTTTTCACTGACCTGGAATTGCTAAACCAAATTCTTCATTTGGATTATGACTTCCTCAGATCCTTTCCTGAAATGCGCCACATTCTTCTCACCATTCTTCCCATCACACCCTGTGTCACCTTCAGCATATCACCTAATCTAAAAAATATACTTGTACCTAAATATCAACGCTCTGATGCTCCTAAATCACTGTTCTCTTCTAAGAGACCCCATTGCAAAAAATGCAGTATGTATTCACCTACCACTACCTATTGCAATCCTATTACTGGTGAAACCTACCCCATAATAGGTCACACCACTTGCACAACAACCCATCTCATATGCCAGCTCACTTGCCTCCACAATCAAAGTTCCTACATTGGCCTTACCTCATCTACATCTACATCTACATATATACTCTGCAATTCACAAAATTGTGGGTGGCAGAGGGTGCTCAGCACCAAAGCTAATCTCTTTGTTTTGCATTCCAATCCCTAATGGTACGAGGGAAAAAAGAATTCATATAAGAATCAGTCCGGCACCTTATTTCTCTAATCTTATCTTTCCTGTCATTCCGGCTCAAATAGGTTGGTGGAAGAAGTATTTCAATACACTCAAAAGTGAAAGTGGGAGTACGCATGTTTTCCAATAAGTTTAAATGAAACGTACGTCGTCTATCTACCAGAGACTCCCAGCCTAGTCTACTAATCAGTTCTGTGACGCTTTCATAAGGACTGTAGCAAGCGGTCACGAATCGAGCGGCTCTTCTCTGTACTTTCTCTATACTTTTGATCAACCCCTTATGAAACGGATCCCAAATGGCACAACAATAGTCCAAATGTGGACGCACAAGAGATTTGTATGCTATCTCCTTTGTTTGCTCAAACTCAATATCCATGAGAACAAATATTCACAGACAAACAGTTTACTCAATAAACCTAGACCTCCGTGTTGCTCACCATGCTGCAACAGCCACGACCTTAATAATTGCTTCACAGTCAGAGCCATTAGAGTATTTCCAGTTACCACATCCCAGTCTGAACTTTGTGGCTGGGAATTGGCATTTCAACACATCCTGAAGACTAGATATCCCCCAGGCCTTAATTTCCAATAATATCTTCCCTCCTCACCCTGTACACTCGCCACTGGCCAGCACAATAGATTCATATATATAATTATATAGACCTAATTTCAAAAAAATTTGATATTTTATTATTATTATTATTTTCCACGATTATGATTATTTCTTGTGATTTATACTTACAGTTATACTATCATTGCTCCCCCCACCACCTCCGATGGTCAATTTCATTCTTTGAGTGGTGGCGTCAACAGCAAGGCTTGCGTGAGATCAGCCACTTACTTCTTCTAATATGACAAAGGTTTTAACCCAAAATATTGTGTTTTCTATGTTTGTGTGTTGTTGATGCCCTCCTCCCTTCAACTTTGGTGAGTGTTGGGGATTTTTTATCTGTTTTTTTTCCATAAAAATGTAATTAATAAATGTATTTTATGAAGTTGGCAAATCATATAATTGCTTGTTATTTGTTGAGAACTAAACTAAAATCAAAGTATCTCCTTTAGTTGCTACTGAGGGCCATACCACAAAGGGGGACCCACAAAAAAAGAGAGAGGCAGCCAGGGCCACTGTCGACAGGTGGGCCTGCACCACATGTATTGCCTAGGGGTCCACAGAACCTAAATGCAGCCCTGTCTCCACTATAAATGATAAAAGCTGATGTCACCATATAGTGTATTGGAAGTGATTAGATATGTATTAGTTGAGTACTAATGTAGAGAAAATCTGTAGTTGATTAGCTATCAAAATAATCTTTGACTTGTAACCATGCTATATATGTTTTTGCAGCTCATGGAAAAGCTTGTGCAAAAGTGTTCAGGAATTAAGTCCCTATCTATCCCAGGTAGATTTATGGGTGGGAAAGTGTTTGCACACATTTTAGCCAGGCTGCATCAATTGGAATATCTTGAGATTACTCAGAATATAGGAATAAAAATGCCTATTAGTTTGGTGCCATTGGCATATGGATGCCCAAAGCTCACCAGGCTGAAAGTTTTGCCATCTACTCATGTTCGTCTGGCAGACTTCGAACAATTTGTTAACCTGCATTATAAGATATTTACCCAAGCTACATTACCGTGGATTATATATGGGAGAAGGTAACTCAACAATATATAACTACTTTTCAGTGTAAATGTAAATAGTATTAGATTGACATTAGATACTCTAGCATTTGCAGTTTCATAAAACTTAATGTTTCTTTCAGCCTGAATTTTTCCTGATTTGTATAGAAGTAAGAAATGATGTTGAGTTAGAGCCTTGCTCATTTTTATAAATAAAGGAAGAGAAAGGTTTTTAAAAATGCAAAAATATGAAGCAATTAGTTTAATGAGATCTCTAAGACTCAGTAGGGATGAGGAAGAAAAATTGGAGTAAGAGAATTTTGACATAAATGTAAATGAGCACATTAGTAAATCAAAATTGAGCCTGAGGATATCAAGAGAAAATAGTAAAAAATCAGATTTAATTAATTGCTTTTATTATTAATGATTTAATTAACAATCAGGTTAGCAGATCTTAGCATGACAGACTTAATATTTTAATGAATGGATTGTGAAAAGAATAAAAATATTAAATAATAAGACACATCTCAGGGATGTATTTAACTTCAAAAACATCAAAATGAGTGATTTTATTAATTTGAAATGACTCTAATTTATATAAATCTCAAACTATTTGAAAAGAACAAGAGAAATTTTTGTTTAATTTTCACTGGGAAAGTCAAGTATAGGAATTGTTTGATGTGGACAATTTCATACCAACAGTTAGTGCACTGTAGGTTGGTGAATGATGACAAATCACACAGACCTATATGCCCTGTAACAGCAGTCTATGGGCAGAGTACACACCCAGACCTAACACATGCAATGGGCACACATCTGACCCCCTTGCCACATATCTCACCTCTAGCATGATTATGTGTTTATGCCAAAATATTGTAATGTATGCTTATATTTATTTGTTTATCATGGCCTGCTTATTTGGGGAGTCATTGTTAGAGGATTTGAATGAGTTGTTTGCAAGACATTCTTTGTTTTAAACTACCCAGGTTGCTCTTTTCCCATCTATGGAAACATTTTTGCTTTACTCTTTAATATGCTTTTTAATGTCATCCTGGAGTGATTTAGTCAGGTATGAGTCTAACCTACACATATGTTATGTTGGAAACTAATGATGAATATGTAAAATGTTCACAGTAACATCTGTTGATTTCAGTAAATTTAACTTTAATTTTTTGCTGATTCCATAAGTAATAAATATATTTATTCATTAATTTTATGCCAATTGGCATTATTCATAAATATTATACAAATAAGATTGTTCTTGCATTTATTAACAATAATGTCAACATCCATATTCATTTACTAGCCAGCACCTATGGCTTCATTCATGTTTGTCAAGAATTTCAATATTTTTACTGAACCATAAAGATTTCCAGGATAATAAGTATGCTATGTTACTCACTACCAAATCAGCAACTCACTGGTGAATGTCCCTTCTAAATTGGTTCACACACTCCATTTGTTGCATAAAAAATAATTTATATTTGTTGATAACTGAAAAGCTGAAAATTGAGTCATATTCTAGATCATTATTCAAAAACATTTCAAAACATTTTAGTACATTCAAGAAATTCTAGTACATTCTAGAAGATTACAAATACTTTTTCGAACACTTTGGTCAAAATATGAAAATGCTCTTGGTTGACCAACTTCAACCACCATATCTCCCATACCCACTCAGCTACAATACACAACCACCATAGTGCATGATAGGAGACTTGAGGCTACTACCACACACAAACACCAGTGGTCAGTGCAAGGTAGTTGTTGCTGCAAAGTAAAATATAGCGACACAGATGTCAATTTTTAATTTAAGTCAACCACTTAAGCCACCATATCTCTGACACCTCCACAATGACATGGAACCACCATAGTGCATTATGGGAGACTTAAGGCTACTATGACACACGAATATCATTGGTCTGTGCTAGGTAGTTGTGGCTGTGTTAGCTCACTCAGTTTCAACCACCATATCTCACACACCATCAAAGCTGCCAACATGCAACCACCATAATGCATGATTGAAGACTCAAGGCTACTACAAAACAGAAACACCATTTGTGGTGAAAAGAGAAATATAAAGACACACCCATCTTCTTTGGTCAAAATAATAAAATGTCCCTGTTGACCACTTTCAATCACCATATCTCTCACAACGCCACAGCTAACTCCATGCAGCCACTGTAGTGCACAATGAGATACCAAGGCTGCTACCACTCACAAGTATCAGTGGTTTGTTCTAGGCAATGTGACTGCAAAGCAGAATATAAGGATACATGTCAGTTTTTTTTTCTATACATAAGGCACCTAAATAAAATGAATGTCCTTACACTCTTTTTGATTTGAATGATAATATAAGGAAGCTTGATAATATGCCATCACAGTCTCTGGTACATGAGAGCTGTGGCTGGTATTTACTGGTTTAATAATTCAAAGGATTGGAAACATTATTGAATAAAAGACTATGGTTTTATTAATAGTTCACTTTAGGTTTTTATTAAGTAGCATATAAAAATCCTCCACCACCACCAATACTTCAGCAAATCAATTGGACCGACCACACAGAATGTGAAATCGGATTCAGTTCTCAAAGATTACAAATTCTTGCCAGATACTGCAATTCAGCCAATACTGCACCAAACATTATTTTTTTAAAAAAGAAGCTAATTCTTATGAATCTCAAAAATTGCCTAACCTGTGGTCCAAAATGTATGAATAATATATAACAATGTTCCAAAAATACTGAGTTACATTTTAAAAAGAATGTTCGTGGCGTTGAGATATTTTTCACATAATTTTGAACCTAATCATAGCATGGACCTGTGACTATAACAACTAAAGCACACTACTGATGACAACCATCAAGAAACAAGGCATCTTATACATCATTGGCTGCACATGACAATTCTTCCTCAAATATTTAACACAAACTACAGTACTACAGTAACTAGTATAATTAATGAATCATTGAAACAAAGAATGTTGCCAAAGGAATTAAAAACATCTATTATAGTACCAGCTCCTAAAGTAGTTCAAAGTGTGTAGATGTTAGGCCAATAAATAATTTGCGATTGATGTAAACATTTATTTAAACTATATTTTATGAGACTTTACAAAGTTTTACAATGGAAAATTATCTCATAGCTGAATACCGCAAAACGGGGTGAATAGGATCAATTTTCAACTTTGAAATTAATTTTCTTCTACCCTAACGGTCCTAGAACAACAAAACAAAATCCTCAATCTGGGTCTTGAATCAATGATGCTAATGAGCACTTGAACTAGCATACTGCAGCTCTTTGATAAATTATTAATTTTTTTGTAATTAGTGATCCTATTGGTCCGAGAGTTGGGGTGAAAGGAATCAGCTCATCTTTTTTAGCTGTCTGAACCCAATCAATAGCCTGTGGGATGTCTAGGATCACCTAAAGTTAAAAAAAGGAATAAGCTATATCAGAAAGCCTATAAGGTACAATTTAGAATAATAAAATTTATTCACTAATTAATCTATTTGACAGTAAATAAGTACAGTTTGTTTTAGAAAACTAAGTAAAACAATCTAAGACAAATATTAATCAAATTTAGGTTTAGAAACAAGTAAATGATACAAGGTGAAGTGAAAAACAAAACATACAGTACAATTACATAATGAAGAACAATAATAAACACACTGCTATTATTCTAAATGTGTTGAATCTACAATAAAGGAGTGTTGCCCTTGGACTATTCTGGATGGTTTAATCATCCTTTCAATCTGATAATGCCCTACTTGGCATATGTCATCTACAGGTGGAAAAACAAAAAAGGTGTCATTCTTTCCTACCCGTTTTCTTAAACATTTTACTGTAACAACTGTTGGGGACGCATCTTGAACTTGTCCGATAAACCGCCGTTCTCTCTTGTTTGTAAGAAATTTCACTATTGTAAAGTCATTTACATTAATGTCATAAAACTTGGTGATATCGGTATCACTTGTCACAGCTGGTGCTACCGGTATTTCCTCATTGCGAAGAACAGGTGCTTCATTCATGTTTTCATCAGAGTTGTCAGGCAGTTCATCTTCAAACTCGTCTGAAATGTCTTCTAACGGTACACTTTTCCCTGGCTCCACTGATATCTTCCTTCTTCTTTGTCGTGGTTGAGTATCTGCATCAGTGCCCCTCAATTCTTGAAGAAGTTCTATCAGGCTATGGTCAATGGTGCTATTTTGAGCCATGTTGTCTGAATTTTGATGACATTCAGCACTTCTGTCAGGCAATTTCATTAGAACTTCATTTGGGTTAAATGGATAAATTCCACATGCACGAAAGCCTGATTTTATGTTATCACTGGATTTCTGTTCTATTTGCTTCATGAGTTTACACAAAGGTCTAGGAAATCTGTCCTTTTGAATGGTACTGTCTTTCCTTCCTTGGCCCAATTTCCACTCCGTCAAAATTCTTCTCCAAGCAGATTTCAGAGGTCTGAAGAAAGCAACGTCCAAAGGTTGTGTTAAATGTGTGGAGTTACTTGGGAGGAAAACCATTTTTATATTATTGTCTTGACACAATTTAACAGAGCTACTAGACAGATGAGATGAAAGATTATCTCCAATGATTATCTTTGTGCCATCCAGTTTCCGTAAATATGGGACAATAATAGTTTCAAGCCAGTCATCGAAAGACTCACTGTCAAACCAGCCTGATATGCTCCTATTAAAACGTGTCCCTTTTGGAGCATTTTCCACCCAGGAAGAATATAAATGCTTTGCTCTATATATGATATAAGGCGGAAGAAGTGTTCCATCTGACGAGGCTGCCAACATTATGGATGTAGCCGATTTTGATGAGTTTATTACTCTTTCTGAATATTTTGTCCCACGTTTTGTTATAACTTTAGATTGACCGGGGTCGTCAGCCAAATTTGTTTCATCAAAATTGATAATGTGAGTGGTAGGGATATTGTCGATTTCTTTTTCCAGCTTTCCAAAATATTCTGTTATAGTTTGGTAGGATACCATTGCCCTAGCTCGTTTAATATTTTGGCAAAGCCTGAGGCTTAATCTTTCCTTATGGCGCTTGAGAAAGTGGACTGTGAATTCATGCCCGGGAATGTTATTTTTGAATGCTTTTACTACCTTTCCCCTACGATCTAAATAGCCTTTTACAAAAAGCCTCAATGTGGTTCTGTCAAAAGGATACCCCCAGTCAGCGCAGGTGGAGATTCTGTCAACTATTAGGTTTTCTTCCTCTTCTGTCAAGGCTGTTTGTCCTCCCTGCTTCTTCAAGTTTGGTTTTTTAAGTGTCTATGTAGCACTGTATATGGAATCGAATGTTGTTCTGTGACTTTCCTAATTCTCATTCCCCTTTGGATCTCCAAGAAAGCATCTTCAAACTCCTTCACACTTCTTTTCACATAACGCTTTCCTCTGGGATCAGGTTCATAATTTTGTGGCATTGTAAAACCTAAAAAAAAGGTAAGGCCTTATTTATGAGACTCAAATATATATTTATAACAGTGGGTATTATTAACTGTACAAGAAACCTTCAGTACTAAAAGATCTAAAATACGGCACCGTAGGTACAGTATAGGAGCAAAAAAGTACGTTGGGGTGAATAGGATCGTGATTCAGAAAATACTTACTTTGATATCAACAGGTGAATAATAAGCTTTGAACAAATACAATAGCTTATACTGACAATGTTTTCAAGAGGTTAAATCAGCGACTACTGTTACACTTTCTTTCTGCAGCTTCCTTCTGCCATTGTTGTCACAATTCCGACGTCGAGTAACTTAACAATGGAAGATTAAATTATATCGATAATGTGCATATTTGTTCAATTAAAATTGAGGGCTTAGTCTGACCGTTATTGAAACTTAATCTTTTTTTCCATTTTTGATCCTATTCATACTACTGATCCTATTGACCCCGTTTTACAGTACCAATCAGGATTTAGGGAACAGCATAGTACAGAGGTAGAAATTCAGTTGGTTGTAGAAAATTGGTTAGAGCCAATAGATAAGGGAGAGGGAGTAATAACAGTATTTTTATACTTTAGGCAAGCATTTGAAACTGTATACAGGGAACAGCTGGTATAAAAATTGAAAAAATGTATAACATCAGTGAGGAGGTTTATACTTGGTTAGAAAATTATTTAACAAGAGATATCAGAGGGTTAGATTCAATAAGGTTCTATCAGAAGAAAGAGAAGTGAAACATGTATTTCCACAAGGTAGGAAACTGGGTCTCTTATTATTTATATTGTATTTAAATGATCTCACAGAAATACTAAAGAATTGTAACATTCACATGTTTGCATATGACACATTATGATATATTATCATCTATATGATGATTTCCAACAAAACGGACGTACAGAAGCAGCCGACAAACTGCTGCAGAGCCTGGACAATGGCCGAAAACGCAAATGGAATGATACGGTGCAAACCTTGAATTTCAAGAAGTCCAGCCAGAAAGCACGGAGCCTCCTTAAAAAGCTAGGTGGAACCCCACATAACCCTCAAGCAAAGCATCAGGTCACTCCAGACCAAATAGCAAGTCGACTTGCCAACATGTCTATAGTGAGTGCCGATAAAGATCATACTCGGAAAGTCAAAAACTATTGTTCCATCTAAAACAATTGTACTCTGCCCCTACAAACCTCTCATCCCCTGTCACCGATATAGAGGTGGCAAGGGCCATCAAACAAATGAAGAATGGGAAGGCTCCACTGTGGAAAACATACCAAAAAATGGTTGGCCCGCTTCTTCACTAACATACTACAGACAAGTGTCATTCCTGCAGAATTTAAATGGGCAAAGATCATAGCCATTCTGAAGCCTGGAAAAAGCCCTGAAGTTCCAGAGAATTTTAGACCTATTTCACTGCTAAGTACTACTTACAAGTTATTTGAAAGGATCATCTACAATAGAATCAGTCCAATTACTTTCGCAAACCTCCCAGTTGAACAGGCAGGTTTTAGACCTGCAAGAAACTGCGAGGATCAGGTGCTGGCATTGGCAACTCACATAGAAGCAGGATTCGAGAGACGATTGAAGACTGGTGCTGTATTTGTTGACCTTACCGCAGCCTATGATACAGTGTGGCGAGAGGGCCTGGTATATAAACTGCTGAACATTTTGAAGTGTAAAAAAATCACTTGTCTGATCAATACCATGCTAGCGAACCGAACATTCCAGGTTGTTTCAGACAATAAGATAAGCAAAGTAAGAAGAGTGAATAATGGTCTGCCTCAAGGCTCAGTTCTTGCCCTACTTCTTTTTAATGTTTATATTTCTGACATTCCTCAAACAGAATCCAGACAGTTCTCTTATGCCGACGATTTGGCAGTAGTACAATAAATCTGATAACGTTCAGCAAATTGAAAATAGTTTAACAGCAGACCTCAAAACCCTGAGCAACTATTTTCGGAAATGGCGTCTTGTACCCAGTTCCAGCAAGACGGAAACTAGTGTCTTCCATCTTAACAATTGGGTGGCGAATCTCTCACTTGACGTTCTTCTTGATGGCACTCCCATCCGACACAACCCCTTCCCCAAGTATTTGGGAGTCGTAATGGATCGCACCTTGTCGTACAATAAACATCTAAACAACCTTGCAGCAAAACTAAGAACCAGGAATAATATTCTGCAGAAGTTAACTGGCACCTCCTGGGGAGCATCCGCCTCTACACTCCGCACATCAGCACTGAGCCTTGTATATTCTGCAGCTGAGTACTGCTCATCTGTCTGGATAAATAGTGCCCACGTCAAAAAGATCGACACAGTTTTAAACCAGACAATTCGGATAATTAGTGGATGTATTAAGACCACTGTACTGGCTACCTGTTTTGTGCAACATCAAACCGCCTACAATAAGACGACACAATCTCCTAATTGCCCAGTATAATAAGATCTGTGATAACTTGGATCTGCCCATCCATGACAACATGGATAATATGTTTGTGAGACTTAAATCGAGAAATCCAAGTGTAAAAACTGTAAAACAGATAATATCTGATAATTTTAATGGGAGAGAAGCTTGTAAATTGGAGTGGATAGCCTCAGCCCCACCAGAATGGCACTCCCTGTTCGACAGTCAACAGGCACTAAAGGGACTCAATCTTCCTCGCAAGACCTGGGTATCTCTTAACAGAGTTAGGACTGGTCATGGAAGATCTGCTTCATCTTTGTATACATGGGGAATGAGAGATTCACTGAGATGCGACTGTGGTGAGGAGAAACAAACCATCCGTCACGTGACATTTGACTGCCCACTTCGAGCATTCAGGGGATCACCGATAGATTTTATTAACATTTCAAATGAAGCTTTAGATTGGCTACACCATGTTAATTTTGAATTTTAATTGTAATTTAATGTTAAATTGTATTATTTTTGTGCAATGGTCACAAGCTAAATAAATAAATAAATATATTTTCATGGGAAAAATCTATAAAAAATGATGCAGGTAATTAATAATGAGTTAAAATTAGTTAATGAATGACTTAACAAAAACGTGTTAAGTCTGAATGTGGCAAAAACAACTTGTATGGTGATGGGGAAGAAAATTTTTAGGAAACAGGCAGAGGAACTGCATTCTATTGTGATAAAAGGAAATAAAATTAATTGGATTCAAAATTATAAATATCTGGGGATAGTTATAGATAATAAGTGTAAGTTTATAGATCATTAAAAAAGTAGCAAAAAAGGTAAATTCAATATAGAAATTTAATTTCATTCCATTTATTTTATTCACAATATGATACATTTTCATGTATAATGGTTTCGTCGATTAAATTTTAATATATAATGTGTACAATTTGGATATTTAACTACAAATGTAAGGCATATAGAAACATACATAAGATTTTGTACAATTTATCTATAACTACTAGTTTAATAGACACAGCTGTTTTATATAATATGACTACTTTAAATAGTCTTCTATGGAGTAATAAGCATTTTCTCCTATATACATTTATAGCCTTTCCTTAAAAAGTTCTGGGTTTTTTTCTCCCTTAATTTCTACTGACAGTTTGTTATACAATTTCACCCCCTTGTGGAAAAAAAAACTATTTAGACTTTTACTTTTTAATTTTCTTCCATGTGTAGATCATTTTTTGATCTTGTGGAATATGAATAGACAGAACTCTCTATGGTGAAGTCTTGTAAGTTGTTTTTTTTATATTCATTATAGAATTGAAGATATAACAGGATGTAACAGTCAGGATGCCTAATTTTTTAATATGTCCTTACAATGGGTTCTCCTTGAAGTTTTGCTATTATCCTGACAGACCATTTTTGTAATTTGAAAATTATGTTTACTTTTTTTTTTTTTTTTTTTTTTTTGAAGCCCAAAATATGATTCCATATGATATAATTGATTGAATGTTTGGAAAATACATTAGTTTGAGGCAATCATCATTGCATACAAGAGCTAGAAGTGCAAAACAGGTTTTCAGTATTTTCTTTCCCAAAATTTGTACATGTTCATTCCACTTTAACTCGTGGTCAATGGTCATTCCCAGAAACTTTGTATTTGAAACACACACAATGTGTTCATTGTTCAGTTTTAAGTCTATAAGTTGAACACTGTTAACTGAACTGAATTTGATGCTGCTAGTCTTATTTATATTGAAGGTCAATTTATTATTTTGGGACCAGTTTAAGACTTCTATAAGAGCTGCGATTCCTTTAGCCTGGAGTTCATTGACTGAGGGATCACTGATGATGATGTTACTGTCATACGCAAATAAAATTTTATCCTCATGACTGACACTGGATATAAAATCATTTACATAAATTAGAAATAATATGGGACCTAGAATACTTCCCTATGGGATGCCAATATTTACAGATCTTGGTTCAGACAGGAACTTACATAAAATATTTGAGTTTTCGGGGAATGTAGAGACCTCAACTATTTGTATTCTGTTGGTTAGATTGACTGAAACCAGGATTTTGCACTACCCCTTATGCCTATCGCTTCTAGTTTTTGCAGGAGGATGTTGTGGTCAACAGTATCAAAGGCTTTTGAAAAGTCTAGGAATAGAATTGCTGTATGATCACCTCTGTCAAGAGCTTCAAGTACATTTTTTGTAAACTCTGCTATTGCTGATGTTGTTCCTTTTCCTGCCTAAAAACCAAACTGAGATTTGCTAAGGATATTATATTTGCTCAGGAAGCTGGTTAACCTATCTTTCATAAGTGATTCAAAATTTTTGGAGAAAGATGACAGTATAGAAATTGGGTGGTAATTTTCTACGTGTTCATTACTCCCATTATTTAAAATACATAGGACCTTTTGCAAATTTTTGGTAGTTAGGAAATACACCAGTTGTGAAAGACTCATTTATTATGTGCACTAATGGGGCTCGGAGGATATGTATACATTGCTTTATTAGAAACATGGGCACCTAATTCAATCCTGTTGATTTTTTTATTTTTTAGTCTGAGGACTGTTTTTTACACCTCTTCCTCTGTTACTGGGTTTAGGACCATAGAATTTACTGAGATATAACAATTTTGATATATTTGATTATTTGAAAATTTAGTCTGAAGTTTTGCAGCTATGCTAGAGAAGTAACTGTTTAGATAGTTTGCTATTTCTATTGGGTTGTGTAACACATCTTAGAATTTCGCATAACGAAATTAGTTTCTAAGATAGCGAGTTCAATTGAAGTATATGGTACCACCCTCTTAAAGTAATTTTTATAGTTAAAATTGATAATAATTCAAAGTAATATGTCCTACATAAGCATTAATTCAAGTATTAACAGTAAATTCAATATGTACGATCGTAATTTTTCACGGCATTGAATATTAATTTATTTTCCTCGGGCTTCCAGCTGTGTTAACATGTCACATTTGTGGGACATTTCGAAGGTGTCCTTCTCTGCCTTCATTTTCCACCATGTGTTGACAACTACTTATTTTAAGTTTGAAGGAGAATATTACGAACAAGTGGATGGTGTAGCAATAGGTTCGCCGTTGTTTTCTGTCATTGCTGATTTCTTCATGGAATTCTTTGAAGAAGAGGCACTAAACCATGCACCACTCCAGCCAAAGTGTTTTTATAGGTACGTTGATGACACCTTTGTGATTTGGGCCCATGGCAGAAAAAGTCTTGACCAATTCCTCGCGCATCTCAATTCTATCCATGAAAATATTCAGTTCACAATGGAATTGGAGGAGGACGGTTGCCTGCCGTTTCTTGATGCGCTTGTTATTAAACGTGCCGATGGTTCGCTGGGACACACTGTGTATCGGAAGCCTACCCATACCGACTTATATTTAAACGCCAACAGCTGTCATCATCCGGCACAACGAAACTCTGTATTAACTACCTTGGTACACAGAGCACAAAGGATTTGTGACAAACATAGCCTGGCTGGTGAATTGGACTATCTCTGGATAATGGTTATAATCAGGGACAGATTACTCTTGCGTTTAAACAGAAGGAAAATCAACGGAGAGATCAGATTGATACCAAGGGCCTTGCATTTCTGCCGTTTGTGGGTGCCCTATGTTTCAAAATAGGTAGACTGCTATCACAACACGGAGTCAAGATAATTTATAGATCACCCACTAAAATTAGTAACTTGGTCGGCAGCGTTAAAGATGACCTGGTGCATATTATATACCATGTCAATGTGGCCACGGCTACATCGGACAGACCCAGCGATGCATTGTGCAGCGATGTGTAGAGCATGCCAGAAATGTTCGTCTTGGGCAAGAAGAAAAATCCGCGGTGGCCGAACATAGTGTGCAAGAGGGTCACACTTTTGAATTTGAAAAAACAACAATTTTAGACCGGGTCAAAGATTTTTGGGCCATCGTTATTACAGAGGCTGTAGAAATAAGATAAACTGATTTATTAGTCAACAGGGACACTGGTTATCAACTCAGTGCAGCCTGGAACCCGGCTATTAAAATTCTGAAACAGTTTTGCGTCGGTAACGAGCAGAAGAGCGGATGATGTAATCATGTTGTGTTGGTTTTTGTCTTCCACCGTTTCCGTAGCAGCGGCTGAATAAACAAACAGTTAATCATTGACATTTGGTTGAGAATGAAGGCAGAGAAGGACGCCTTCGAAACATCCCACAAATTTGACATGTTAACACGGCTGGAAGCCCGAGAAAAATATATTAGTAAATTCAATAGTTAAATTCATTTAAACAGCTGTTGAGAAACTTTACCTCAGATTTGAATAGGTAGTATTTGACTTTAAAATAACTTTGCTAAATCAATATATTTCTTTAGTGCTGAAGATGTTTGGGTAAATAAATAGCCAGAAGATGATTAAGTTTGTTGTTAGAAAATCTTACTTAGAGTCTAAATATGTTTAAAAGTGATTTGCCAGTTTAGAATTTTGTCACATAATTTTCCACTTCAAAATCGAAGTATTCAGTTATTAAAAAACAGTTAAGGAGTCAAGTAATGGATAGAAAGTAGGGTAATTTTGGTTAAAACAACATATTAACATTTTAGAAAGTTTAATGCATTTTTAAAGATCGTTTTTGGATATAATTTGGTATGACAAGACATGTGCTTCATGTAAAAGTTAAATATTTCAGTCTTATTCGGGAATTCATGAGAAGAAATTATGTTCAGACTAAAGTTTATTTAAATATAAAGGTTTCTGAAAAAAGTTTTATTCCAAAATATTAAAGCAAAATAAAATAGGTTTTGGCGCCAGAAACGCTTGCTCAGTTCAGCTCAAATTTGATGCACATTCGGGAGGAATAATATTCTAAAATTCGTAATAAATCAGGGAATATACTTAGAGATTCCAAATTCTTTCAGTAACCGTTTTTCAATATGGAAATTTGTTTGAAGCTATTTTCAAGTCGATATTCTGAATATTTTAAGTAGTCAAATTTTGTTTTCGAATTTTATACCACTTTCAAAATAAGGTAAAATACTTTATTTGATATCAGATGGTAAATGAGCATTAGTAGAATAGAATGACATTTTTTTCAGCTTGATAGGAGTAATATTTCGAAAATTATGGCAATCACATCTTAATGGCTCTTTTCGGGTGAAACTATTAAAGTTACGAAAAATTTTATAATAACTTAATTTGACGTATGTAATGATATTTCTACCAAAATTTCAGAAAGATAGGATTATTTTTGTTGTCAAGGTCAAATGGTATTGTGAAATATTTGTCAGTAAGTGATCAGTTTTCTGATCAGTTTCGTGGGAAAGTCAGAGAAAGGTTCTTCCCATGGCTCACGCAGCATCGATTTTATAAATACCCCCTCCAGAAGCTACTCTCTCCCTAGTCAAACAACAGCAGTCTCAGTGTGTATTACTAGTTATGTAGGAAGTTAGCTAGTTTGGGCTCGTGGCGTGGCATATTACCAACTTGTGCGGAAATGGTTGAACTTTGAAGTCATGTGCGAAAGTCAAGTTAAAACCTCATGTATTTAAGAAACTGTGCGGGCGTGAGGTTTGGTAATGCTTGAATGGTTGGTTGAATCTGTAAAATGTTTTTCAGAGAAATAGTTTGATTGCCTGTACAGTTTTCTGACTTGTAAAATTTGAAGAATATATTTTCAAACAAGAATGGACTAGTGAACATCATTTGAACTTTACCTTTTCATAGTTTTTGGGTTAAAATCTATGTGGCAACCGAGTCATTAAATAAGTAAGAACTGTAACTTCCTAGGCTACACACAGTTATAGCTGAGATCAAGTGTTTATGCTCCATCCCCGGCATAAGCTTTTCATCTTACAGTTGCCATTTGGCGTAGTGTCACAGATTTTTATTGAGTAGGAGTTTAGGTTTTTTTTTTCCCTGTTTCCTTTCTTACTACATCCCAAACAGCTTTTGATTTATTGCTTGAATTTATAATTTTCCTGTTATTGTAGTTTCTCTTGGCCTCTGCTAAAACTTTTTGATACACTTTTTTGTAAGTTCTACAATAAGCTAGGAAAGACTAGCTGGTGTGTTCAATATTTTTCATATACATTTTCCTGAGATTTTGGGATGAAATTTTCATCCCATTTGTAATCCACTTATTTTTACTTTGATCAGAAGTTGAGAGTACTTTGAGGAACTTTTCTTCAAAATTTAATTTCAAAAAAGTTGCAAAGTTTTTGAATTTTTAATTTACATTTGCTTTAGTGTAAATCTCTTCCCATGGCTGGCCAAATAGGTCATATAAAAATTCATAAACCTTGGCTTTTGGAAATCTATGGATGTACATTTTTGGCTTGAGTTGTTCATGAACTACCAGATTTAATTTTATAATTTGACAATGGTGGTCAGATAGACCTAAGTTTTCTATAGTTACATCACAATAATTTTCATCCAGGTTTGTTAGGAAATGTTCAATAGTGGATTCAGAATTAGGTGTAATTCTAGTTGCATCTTCTACCAGGGAGGAAATACCATAAGAATACAGAATATTTAGATAGATAGATAGATATATATGTTCACTTTGATCCCATGTGAGAATAATCTCGGGGATGTGGAACAGTACATACACTTATTAGTAATGTCAATATTACTATATAATTGATAATATTATTATATATTGACAACAAGTTAGCAACAACCCATTAGTATAACCAATATCTCCTGTAATCTACAAATACAATCCCGTGTTAATTAATACTTATTATGTGGAACAGTGTATACACTTGTTACCAGCATCTAATAACCAGTTATTTTCTTACCAACCAGTTACCATGATATGTTTCACTGTAATTTGTGACTACATATTATATTATGTTAGTTGCTATTTATGTGGAACAGTACACAAACCTATTAGCAATATCAATTATATTACCAACAACTCATAAGCAGTCAATTACTGTAAAACCTGTTAGTATGATAATTTTTCACAGCAGTTTTTGAGTGCATGCTATCCCATGTTAGTTCCTATATATGAGTGAAATTTTGTAAACAGTGTAATTACTTCATATATCATTTTAGTAATTGTGAATAATTTTGTCACCTTCCCCTTCCATACTACTATTTTATCAGTCATTCCTAGTTACCAAATTCCAAGAAGAAAATTCTTTCACAGAGTAAAATGGGTTCTGAAGCAGAAACTCTTTCAGTTTGGACTTAAAGTAGTTGGGTTTTTGTAGATAACATTTAATTTCTGTTGGTAATACATTGAATAAGGAAGCTCCAGTAAATGTTAACCCTTTCTGTACAATTGACAGTGATTTGTAATCCTTGTGAATATTATATTTATTCCTAGTATTGTGGCTATGTATGTCAGCATTAAGATTGAAGTGTTCAGGATTTTCCACTACAAATGATAGTACAGAGTATACATACTGTGCTGGCATTGTTAGTATACCCAGGTTTTTAAATAGATTTCTGCACGACGTCTGTGGGCTTGCTCCACAAATAGTTCTTATAGCACGCTTTTGCAATTTAAATACCCAATGTGCTTGTGACGAGTTTCCCCAGAATGAGATGCCATAAGTGAGCAGGGAATGAAAATATGCAAAATATACTAACTTTCTGGTTTCTATATTAGCTATTCTAGATATTACCCTCAGTGAAAATGTTGCAGAATTCAGTTTTTTAAGAAGTTGTTGAATATGCTGTTTCCAGTTCAATTTGTTATCTATATATACACCCAGGAATTTTGTGAAACTGCTTTCATTGATTGCTTTTCCTTCTGATATCACATTATAGCTGACCTTTGTTTTATTTTTTGTAGCAAACTGAAGTAACTGTGTCTTTTCTACATTAAGTATTAGTTTGTTGGCATTAAACCACCTGTTAATTTTCTTTATAACATCATTTGCTGTGTTTTCGAGGTTTTGTGCTGATGGGTCTTTCAAGGATATGCTAGTATCATCTGCAAAGAGCACCATGTGTTCATTATCACCTAGTATATGTGGGAGATCATTTATATAGATTAAGAGCAGCAGAGGGCCAAGAATTGAACCCTGCGGCACACCACATTTAACTATACCCCATTCTGAGTTTATAACATCTCCTGTATTAGCATCTTTCAGTGATACACATTGCTTTCTATTTTCCAGGTACGATTTAAACCAATGTCCTGGCTTACCACTAACTCCATAGTGGTCTAATTTACCTAGTAGAATCTCATGATCAACACAGTCAAAAGCCTTAGCAAGATCACAGAATATACCTAGGGAATTTAATTTTTTATGCATTGATTCCAGTACGTCGTTTACAAAAGCAAAAATTGCTGAATCTGTTGAAACGCCTTGTCTAAAACCAAACTGTACTTTACTGAGTAGGTCATTCTTTTGTAGATGTGCATACACCCTTCTGTACATTGCTTTTTCAAAGATTTTTGAAAATGCTGGTAGAAGTGATATCGGTCTGTAATTTTCAATCTTTGAGGTTTCACCCTTTTTATAAAGCGGTTTGATTATTGACTTCTTGAGTGAGTCAGGAAAGATACCTTCTTCAAAAGAACTATTACATATATGACTAATAACTCTACTAATGCTGGTGTTACATTGTTTTACTACATGGGTTGAAACCTCATCATAACCAAATGACTTTTTATTTTTGAGGGATTTAATAATTTTTTCAATTTCATTTTGACTGGTGGGAAATATAGACACAGGTGCTGTCTTTGGTGACAAGGATTTAAGTATTGCTATGGCATCCATATTCCCAATATATTTTCCTTTTATTTTTCAGCAACTGTTAAGAAGTAGTTATTGAAAGCACTTCCTACATAACAGGGGTCAGTTACAAGCTTATCATTAATGCTTATAGATATAGGTTTATGTTCAAGGGATGATACAGTTGTTTCTCTTTTAATAATGTTCCAGATACTTTTTATCTTATTATCTGAACTACTAATCTCATTGTTTATGGCCAAACGTTTAGCTTCTTTTATTACTTTGGTTAAAATTCTACAGTAAGTTTTGTAATGTTGTCTGAGAAGCATATTATCAGTATTCCTAACTTTTACATACAATTCCCTTTTATGTCTGCAAGATGTTTTAATACCAACTGTAACCCAATTTTTGTTTACTCGTTTTTGACCAGTTGAAGCTAGTTTTGTAGGGAGACACCTTTTGTAAATTTCTAAAAACCTTTGGTGAAAGTAATTGAATTTATTGTTTACCCCTTTTAATTTATAAACAGTGCTCCAGTCCTCATTGAGAAGTTCATCATTTAATGTTTTTATTGAATTGTTGTTTAATGGCCTAACTCTGACAAATCCTTTCTTTTTGTTATTTTCGTTTCCCACAACATCCAAAGTAATTATTTGAGCATTATGGTCTGACAAACCATTTTCCATTGGAATTGATCCATGTGTTTCTAATTTATTGTGCTCTACAAAAATGTTATCAATAATGGTACTACTATCTTTTTGTGTTCTAGTTGGGAAATTTACAGTTTGATAGAGATTGAATGATCTAAGCATTCCTAGAAGATAATCTGTCTGGTTACATTCTACAGCAAAATTTATGTTGAAGTCTCCACAGAGGATAATTTCCCTTTTAGTACGTGATAAGTTTATTAGAACTGCCTCAAGTTTATTACAAAATTTACTGAAGTCTCCTGTGGGAGCCCTATAAACTGTCAGCACTATAAGATATTTGTTTTCTAATTCTAACTGTATTGCACAACATTCAAAATCTTGTTCTATACAGTATTTACTTACATCTAACGATTTTGTCTCAGTATTTTCTCTTACATATATTGCTGCACCACCCATTCTCATCTCTGACCTGCAATAACAAGAAACTAATCTATATCCAATAAAAGGGAGGAGACCTATTTCAGAATTCTTCAGATGATGTTCTGTCAGACATACGATATTTATGTTAAGATTCAATGATTTTTGGGTTTCTTCTATAGATATTATCAACTCATCAAGTTTGCTTGAGATACCCCTAATGTTCTGATGGAACAAAGCTATTCTATTGTACTATTATCTTTGATTTTAGTATTTATGTTTATACCACTACAAATTAAGATTTTGGTTTTCCTAGTATGCACTTTATCTAAGATCAACCTTAATTTTGAGAAGAATATGGCAATATCTGAGTTTGGTGACTTATACATATATACATATGATTACAACTTTGGTAGCTGAGTCTTCCCGAGTAATCTCTATTGCACATGCCTCAAAGTTTTTATCCTCATTTAGTGACATAAGGTCAGATTTATTTCTATAATTTACACCAGATTTTATAAATATACAAGAACCACAACATTTTACTTTTATTCAGCAATAATAACTCGCCATTTCATAACCACCTAAATCAACATAATTAATTTCATTTGATTTACACCAGTGTTCTGTTAGACACAATACTAATGGTTTTTTTGAGGTCACTGATACGTTTATCTCATTTATCTTGTTACGAACACACTGAACATTTTGGTGAAGAAAAGATATTTGAGAATATAGCATTCTAGTATTTTCCACTTTTCCTTTGAGACTAACTGGTGGGGTTTGTTTGCACTTGTGGATCGCAGGTGCTTACCTGTGAACTTAAAGTGAGATAGGTATCATTGTTCAGATCAGATGAGTTTCCATCTTCTTTGGGTGGGTTGTGAGAATATCTCACTAAGGATTTTTGTGTTTCCCCAGGTTGAACCATAAAAAACTATAATCTTTTGGTGTTGACATTTTTTGTCTGGAGCTGGACCTTCTAGTAGATGATTGGGTTACCACTTCTACTGCTGAATCCTCTTGGGTCAATACTGTGTGTCTATTAAATTCCTCTTTAGTTTTCACTGCTTTTTGGAATGTTTTCACTCTGGAGCTTGAATATAATTTCTGTGCAGATGTTTCTTTAGGCTGCAGAATAGAGTATGTAATGTTTTCAGGTAATGTAATTTTTGTTTGGCACACTTCTGTTGGTCCTTTTATCTCAATTTTTGAGTGCTGCGCATTTTTACATTTTGTTCTTATATAGTACAGTATCTGTTTGGCTTTCCCTTTAATGTTCCTATGCATCCCATTGTAAGACCCAAGGCTGACACCGGGGTTATAGTATCGCCTTGGTGACTTAACTGAAAGTTCAGGTAGATTTCAAGTTCTGTGGAAAGTTTATAAAATAATTCTAATTTGGAGTTGACTATGTAGCCTAACAGAAACCCAACTTAAATGTTTGAAGGTCGCCACTAGATCTGTTTCTAAACCACCAATCTAGAAAATGTTCCAAGATAACTACTAAATCACAAAAGTACACTTTCAGAAAAATTTAAAGTTTTATTTTCAAAGTCACATTTACTAAAATGCTTCACAGTTGAGTATGCAAATCGAACATTCTTTTCCAAAATGTTGCAGATTGTGGAGAGAAATTTTACCGACCGAACCCCTTTTGTAAATTTATAAGTTCATGTTAACAGTTATACTCGCAGGTTATCACACCAAAGTACCAACATGGCCAACTCGGTAGCATCAACATGAAACCGCTTCCTACCCGCTCCTAAACTAGACTTGCGCAGGTAAACTTCACATCGCACTCCACGGAAAACAAAAGACAAAGCATGATCGCGGAGGGGTCCTTATATAGCGATTACTAAAACCAGTGACGTAAGCAGTTGTATCATATCTTTTCGCTTCCGTGAGATCAAACGTGTGTATAATTTATTTGACGATCCAGATTATTAAGAGTGTTTAAACTTTGACAATGTCTAGACTTATCTACTAGAAGTCCAAAGGCAGTTTAGTGGGAAATTTAGAGTGATTAGTTTTAAAGTTTTATTTAATTTCCACGTGGTGATACAAAGCACTTAAGTAGGGGATTAACCCAAACGTTTGAATTTTTACAGCGACAAACAACGACAAACTATCTTCAAAAACTTAATTACCAGACATATGCTAAAACTTTTTTCTGAAACCACTATATGTTCGTAATCCTCTTAATTAGGGCTATCTACTGATATAAATTTCAAATTAATATTCCTTTTAATCAAAAAGTTCATTTTTTTCTCTTAATTAAAACTGCTAATTAAACTTTGCCAAATTATTTAATTTTACTACCAAAATATCAGGAACAATGCTGACTATAGCTTGTGATAAAAGATCAGTTGTAGCTTTACTCAATTTAAAGATATTTCAAACTTTAGATTTTTACTTTTATGATCGCGTGTTTCAAAGCTTGAACAAAGCGGAATATCTCCTAAAATAAACACTTCGCGATATGATAAATAGACTTTAAAATGATTTTTAATGCGAATTGTCCCTGTGTGAAAGATTACAGGAAAATTCCTTCAAGTTGACAATTACTCTTTCTTGAAATTTCTAAGTCCAACATAAGCAAAACTAGAATTTGCCAAAATTCTAAGGTGCTTACAATTTACTGTTGCACTTACTGAGTCATCTTCTGCTACCATTTTTAAATTATTCAATTTTTGAATAAGCATATTTGTGGCATATATGTCATATCGCAATGCTTCAAACATGGATTCTGCTTTTCCCTCAAAGTAATTTCCCACTGCCTCCATGCTTCTCTGACAGCTTTTTACACCACACTCACATTTACCACTCATGATTTCCATGTTTTTTTATACATCCTACATGGATCCATTTCTGAATTACAGAGCACAGTCTGATTCCTGTTCTTAATATTTCATTGCAAAAAACACACTTTATACGAGATAAATAATTTAGTTTTGGAGAACAGCTAATAACCACTTCTATAATTAAGAAAAGTGTTATGTAAACCAGGTAAATAGCTATTGTTTAAAGCAATTGTGCTGCCTCACATAAAATACTGCTCCACATTATTAATCACGGCAAGCAAAAGAGAAATTATGAAGTTGTAAAATTGTTTTAATAAGGGAATGAGGGCTGTTCTAAATGTCTGTAAGATGCTTAAGGACTTACGATATTTGTATATTGAAAAGGAAATAATTAGAGATGTACTGACTTTTGTATATAGGCTGGAAAGTGGATTATTACCAAGCATCTAGATTAGTTCAAAATAATAATGATGTACATAATTATAAGACAAGGTAGGCAATTCATTTCCATTCAACTTATAATAGAAGTTGTAAAGCACAGAAAACAATGTTTCAGAAAGGCTTAAACATATATAACAAATTACCAGAAGAAATAAAAAGTGCCAGAACTGTTGCAAGCTTCAGAGGAGAGCTGAGTAAATGGTTGAAGGAGAGAGATTGTAATATTTTCTTGTGAAGGATTCAATGAAATAACCACCTTCTTTGTGTTTGTTTTTTCTCTTTTATTTTTAATGTAATGTATGAATTGTATATATATTAGTCATAGGCTATTTGAAAATAAATAAACAATAAAATACATTCATTTTTCAAAGATCTGAATATAATAGACTGGATCTGTGTCAATGTGTCGATTTGCAGATAAACAATTGCATAACAACATTGATAAATATTCTATCAACAATGAGCAGGAAAATGCTATAAGGCAATAAAACCAATGATGGATAGGGAAATATTACCCAACACTTACCACAGATTAAGCCAGCTGGGATGAAGAACACAGAAAAAAAAACACAAAAAAGCGTAATATTTTGGGAAAGGCCTTATTCATGCGGAAGTAAGAAGTGAGAAGCCAGGTGGAGTCAGATGTGTACACAGTAACCACCGTCTGGTAACCACCATCTGGTAACCGCTCTATGGTGAATGATGTCTGGTGATTCACCAGACAGTGGTTACTGTGTACACATCTGACTCCACCTGGTGTCTCAATTCTTACTTCCGCACAAATACGGCCTTTGACGACATGTTTGTCTTTGTTTTTCTGTGTTCATCATCCCAGCCACCTTCATCTGTGGTAAGTGTTTGGTCATATTTCCCTATCCATCCTTAGTTTTATTGATAAATATTCTAGATGAAGTACTGTCACTGTTGAGAAAAAAACAAGGGGACCAAACATATTGGATATATGATAACCTTACCAGGGGTCAAGTAACTGAAGGAATAAGTTATCACAACCTTGATATAATGGATATAAGGGAATTCAGTAAACCAGTGGCTACAATGGAAGGAAGAAAAAAAAAAACAATTATAAAAAGCACAAAATTTAGAACTAAAAAGACATTTCCATTAAACGGAAGCTCAGTGAAGATGAAGTGGGAAGAGTCCAAAGAAATGATAAAAAATAGGTGAAGAAATGTTTATTTCAAAACAGAAAATAACCTAAATTTTGTCATTATTGTGACAAAATTTGTTCAGAGAATGTAGAACTAGTATCAATTATATTGTAGATCGTATTTAAATTCATTATATTAAGTGTTCTAATGGTTAAGTATAAGTAAATGGTTATTTAAAGTAGTAAAGTAAAGAAATTATTGCCATATAATGCATTTCATCTTATTTTCACCTAGAAACCATTGCATTCATTTTGAGAGGAAGGCCTACTTTAGAACGCAAGAAGTAAAATGATAAAGGTTACTAATCATTTATAAAATTGCACTGACAAGATATTTACATTTTGAAATTCGATCAACCTCATGGTTTCAGAAAACAGAAAACAGTTAAAAAAATCCCTTAAGCCACAATTTTCTAGTTAGGAGGATGTCAGGTAATCTAAAATTTCACAAACTGTGTAACGAAATTTGTTCTCAGAACAGCAATTTCAGTTAAATAACATTGCAGATAAGTTTTAAAGTCATTTGTTTATATAGTTCAAGTCATAACTCAGATTTTTATAGTTTTGAGAAACTGTCTGAACAAGCCAGTATTTTCTGTTACATCATCCTGAGACAGCATCTATTTCAGAAATTCATAATAAATCTAGAGAATCAGATTGCAATTCCAAAACTTCACACCTTATAGATAAAAACATGTAGAATCATTTAAAGTATGTTTCAGGGCTGTCACTTAACTACTTTAAAAGATATCAATTTCGAGATTCAACTTGTTAGAAACTAGTAAACAAGGTGAAATTAGTACCAAATAAAAGATCAATAAATTAGAAGCAGATTAACAGTTATTTCAACTTTGTTGCTTTAAAACTGAGGAAGATGTAAACATTATTAGGAATTTCAGAAAAAAAATTTACGGCCAAACTATTGAAGTTATCAAATTTTTTATAAGAATTGAAATTAACATTCATAAGTTAACCTAGCTAGTGTCAAAATTTCAGGCAGATAGGAATTTATTTATGTACATTGAGGAAATAAGATGACAAAATCCACAAGCTTGAAGGACATTTGATCAGGTCGAAGGACTGCTTTCATGTGAACAGGAAGAATGAAGTGTTCCCATGGGCTTTTCTATAAATAGAAGTCCTTGGCTCTCCTTGGGGCCTGTCTTTGAAAATCACTTTGTGGCGTGATTCGGGCATGAGGCTAGGTGGAAGAAGATGCCCCAGTGAGTGTGTTGTACTTTGAGGCTATTGTGTGATGGCATTTAAATATCTGATACTCACCATAAAAATTTAAAGTCAATTGGGAGTAAAGCTATTCCAAAAAGATCCAGTGTTTTCTTGGGAAACTTAGTAGTGGGGTGGTTCCCAGTGCTCCGCTTTATAAGATCCTCCAGTAGTGGGGAGGAAGTCAGTGTGTTGTGAACATTTGAAGTGAAAGCCACTCAAGACTTGTCAGTGTTTTGGCAAAATATGTAGGGGTTAGGACACACATGGTACAGGAAGTTATCGTGTTTAGGCAGACGTCTTTGAAATTTTGAAAGTGTGTGCTAAAGTCACTCTACTCTCATGTAGCTGATTTAGTGATTGGGTCATGAAGTTTGACCTTCCCTTGATTTACTTATCTGAACTTGCAATCATTATTTTGGAAAAGAAGAACCTATACCTATCGATTGTGCAAGAAATATGTAAATTTTTCTAAAGAATATAGTGAACTTTAAATTTATTTTGAAGGTACAGTGAACTTTTATTTTTCATCACCTGCTTTTGCAAGTTAAGGTTAATAACTGGATTATGACTGATAAACAGCAGTAACAATCTACTCCAAAGGCAAAATTTATGGTCATAGCTCAGACGAAGCTGTATACGCTAACCCAATTAACAGTTTTGTCCTGAAAACCTACATACTCTAACAGGGAGGTGAGGAGGTTAAAGAGGTTGGTGAGACATAACAGAGTAACCTACAGAAAACAGTAGGGAATTCTTTGAAAGAACTAAACAAGGAATTAATAATGTCAAAGAAACTGGCTAAAGTTGATTTTATGGAGGATATTATTGGTGTTGGAGGACCACTGACTGATGCATCTAGAAATTTCTATAGCTATGTCAAGGAACTGAGAGGAAGAGAAGGTGTTGAGACAATTTTAGATAAGGATGGAAAAGAAGTAACTGAGGATTTTTTTAAAAAAAGGCAGTTTTCATTGGGACCATTAGGATCAAAAATTCAGCAATGGAAGGGGTTATATCAGAAAATGAGTCTATCTGCACAGTTGGAAGTGAGCAGATTAGAAAATTTTGAGATTCAATATGATGGTAGCAAGAAGGAATTAAGGAATAAAAAAAAGCGTAAAGGCACTGGTGTGGATAATATTAGTACAAATGTCTTAAAAATCGCAGTATGTGACATTGTACCTTATCTTGAAAAATTATTTAAATTAAGTCTAGATAATTGTTGTTTACCAGATGACTAGAAAATTATAATAGCAGTCCACAGAGATGGGGTGACAAATGGGGTAAAAATCTGCAGGAAAATCAGATTGATATCAGTGGTAGGTAAATATTAATGGCGAGATAATATGCAACCATATTATTAATATGAAACCATATCAGGCGCGGAGGTCCGATGGATGATGTGGGTATGGTAGGTAGGAGCACCTGGAATTTGAGAGAGACTGAGAGTGTATAGAGGAAAGAAATGACAAAAAGAAAGAAAGATAGAGCAGACCAGCTAAGCATATTAGGCTGTGTACCCACAACAACAGCATGAGCAAAGCACAAAATTCCTTTGATGTTTCAAGAGTCATCACTACCCCCAGATATTGCCTACTAAACTCGATTGACAGCAATTGTTGTGCTTGAAAGTAAGAATGCTATGGTAAAATATTGTACATCCAAAATCAACAAGTGTGAAATCTGGATTAGTGTATTTTGAAAGCGGTTTCACTGAATCTGTGTGTATTATTATGAAAAAAGGTGTAATGGGTAAATTCATAGTCAAGGTGTAAAGGAGAAGCCATATGAGTGTGGATAATGTAAAAGACAGCAGAAAGTGGGGGATAAATTTGCATCATCCTTAGACGTAGATCCAATGGAAATTTATAAGACGGCATTGTTTAGTCAGTTGACAGTCAAAATCATGAGAGCAAGTAAAAATAAATTCTTATTTTGGTCTGAACTACATAAACAAGTATATAGGTAATGAATAAACACTTGCATGTACTGGAGATGAAACGGTAGTTACATTATGGAAGCGAAAAGAGAACCGTAAGTTATTTTTTTTATGGCTTTATGCTTCGTTGATGTCGAGGTAATTAGAGGTGGGATGGGACTGGGGACAAGGAATGAGAAGGAGTTTGGCCATAGCCTTTTGAAGGAAGCAATCCATCATTTGCCTGGAGTGATTTGGGGAAACAATGGAAAACCCAAATCTGGATGCCTCGAAAGTGATCTATGTTAATTAATTACTATATATATGTTGAGGAAAAACATATTTTTTAAAGAAAAAGAACTTTTAATTAATTAAATGAAGAGGCAACGCTTTTACAAGTTAAGTGTACTCACAAGCACTGTACAGTAATGCAGTAGTACATACCGTACTGTAAATAAGTCATGGCCTGCTGAAAATCTTGGTCAAAATCAACTGTTTGACTATTCATCCGTTTTTTGGGCAGCCAAGTCGCGCATCCACTTGACAGTGAGAAGTTGCGTGCGGTTACACTCGGGCTGACACTCCATCTACTTCAATGCTGTTTCAAGGCCAGCAAATGCTTGACTAACTGTTAGTCCAGTGTCTGCTTCAACTTTGACATTAAGGTCATCTTCTTCCTCATCACTTTCATCTCTCACACTTTCAATAAGTTCATCATCATTTAGAATTTCATACCCAGGGTCTGATGAATCACTCACCCCCACCCTCCTATATCTTCAGCACCAACTTCTGACCATCCAGGAATTTTCAAAAGAATGTTTATGAATTCCTCAAGAGACACATCATCTCCATCTTCCCCTGTCTCTTCCCTTTCTTTTTCTTGTGCTTCTTTTTACTTTTTCTTCTTTTCCTTCTCTTCTTCAGTTGGTATGCATTTAAACTTGATCCACACACATCTTAATGTGTGTGGCAAGACAGTATTAAGGTAGGTTTATTATTTGTAAAGCTGAGTTTCGCCACAACGAATTGTTGTGAGCAGAGGAATAAGGAAAAAAGTAATTGTTGTTTCAGTCGGAGCCTAGGCGTCGAGAGAGTTGGTCAGAAGCTAGCTGCTGCAAGTGTCAGACGCATGTCACAGTGTGGCATGTGTTACTGTAGAGTGGGCCAGTTTCCCTTTGTATCATTGAATAGTGGAATTAAAAGTAAGAAGATGTTGTCCATCAATCATGTTAAGGCTATGCTTTATGGCAAACTACAAGCTAACAGCAGTGAAATGTGTTAACACAGTGTGTATACTCAGTAATCAGAAGCATAGTCAGAACCAGCAATTGGAGGAAATAAAGTACTGTATCGTCTTGTCCACGGTCAGAAGGAATAAGCATAAAAGTCCCAAGCGCCTTCAACTAGGTAGAAGCGAAAATCACAGATTTGAAACAACTCAAGAGTTTCTTGTAAATATTATATTGAAGTTTATGATCATGTTGTTAAAGAATTAATTCTATAATGATTTCATCCACTTCTTCAAATTGTTAGAAAGATTTTCTTTGGGACAGTCCGAAAATGTTTTTGAAACTTTTCAAAAGGCAAGATGATCAGGCAAAACTTTTTAGAAGGGTTGTAGATTTTTTACTAAAGTACCAATGTTCTAGAGCAGCGGTCTGCAACCTTTTAGCAGGCAAGGGCCACAAGGTGGCAAAACAAAGTAAAGGCGGGGCCGAACATACACAGTAAAAATGCGAAAACTCAGTTTTCAAATTTTATCAATACAAATGAGGATACAAATGAAGAAAAGTTACGACATTGATCTCGCATACTAAATTCAGTGTGAAGTTTGATGTTGCATTTGACTGACTATTTTTTGTATTTCATCTTTTATATTAGAAGTTGAAATATGTATTATATCTCTCAAATGCTCATCTGTTGGACGAGAAGCGTATTTATTTTTTCGATAATCGACGATTGAAAAAGTTTGCTCGCGTAAATAAGTGCTTCCAAAAATTGAAATAAACTGCTGAGCAAACGTTTTCAATTCAACAAAAATCAGACGGCTAGCTACCATAAAATTTGACAAAATCATTCATCTCGTAAAAGGCGTTTCTTAGGCTCTCATTGGATTGAAGTTCAATCACATTCATTTATAAATTACTGGGTACATCCTCAACATCGCATGAAAAAGGGTTAGCAAAAATCTTGAGTTTTTTCGAAACCTTCACGTAATCAGCAAATCTGTCACTGAATTGACCTCGTAATTCCATTAAAATGTCTTTCATTTTCTCACTATCCAATTAAAATCAATGCGAGCTTCCTCGATAGCCTTTAAACAATTCGGGAAGTGATTTATTTTTCTTTTTTCATCAATATGTTTTATGAAGAGTCGGTTTTTAGTTTGGAACGCCTTTACGTCTGTATGCATATCAGATATTAGTTTGTTTTTCCCTTGAAGCTTGACATTCAGGGTATTTAATTCATAAGTTGAATCTGTCAAAAATCCAAGATCTCTTAACTATTGAGGGTCTGTTAACTCTGGAACAGATTTACCTTTCTGATTTATAAATGTGTTGATTTCTTTTCTGAGATCGAAAAATATTTTCTGTACTGTACCTCTACTTAACCATCTTACTTCCGAATAATGAAGGACATCTTGATGATCTGCTTCCATTACGAATAGAAACTCCCGGAACTGACGATGTGTCAACCCATTATTTCTGATTTAGTTTACAGTGGATATAACGATGTCCATTACTTTTCTCCATGAAACGAATTTGGAACATAACGCTTCTTGGTGGATAATGCAATGAAAAAATAACTGAATTTCACATCCTGTATCTGCCAATTTTGTTTTGCCCACTCATGTTTCTACCTGCGTCAGTTATTAGACTTACCAATGTTTCCCACGCTAATTGCATTGATGTCATTGCCTGTTCTAAATGACAAAACAATTTTTTTTCTCGTAGTCGTTCCCTAAAAGTTCCTCACACACGTTGAAGTACTTATCAACTCCACGAAAAAATATTAGAAACTGGACAGTATCTGACACATCATTACCTTCATCGGTAGCTAAGGAGAACCATTCAAATTGTTGTTCTTTTTCGCATAAATTAGCGCCCAAATCTTCAGTGCGCCGGGTAGAAGTTCTGGAAGATAAGCTTATATTTTCAAATTTCTTTTTTTGATCTGGGCATACCTCTTCAGCCATTGCTAAGGCACATTGCTTTATTAATTCGCTGTCGGTAAACGATCGCCCAGGCTTGGAAAGTATTTCCGCCACCCTTAAACTCGCACGTATATTTGACTCGTTACTTTGAATTTGCACCTTAAAAACACTTTGTTGGTTCTTGAATGAAGATTTGATTAAGTTGATTTTGTTTTTCCGGGAATCACCAACTAGCACGCAAATTTTGCTTTATGCTCAGTATCATAGTGATGTTTGAAGTTATATTCTTTTTGTATAGCAAGGGTTTTTAGGCATATTAAGCATAGCGGATTTCCATTACAAATAAGAAAAAAAGTATAAATCTGTCCATGCATCGTTAAACTCTCTATTTTCTTCAATTAACTTCCTTTTTTTGTAGCCCTCAGTAAAAATTATAACCAACAATGCCAAATACACGCTGTAAGAATAAAAGCCGTGTTGAAAGCATGTCACTTAATTTCGCTATGTAACTGTATGAATTATCAATATATCACACTTACCGAACTGTAAACAAAATAGTAGGTACTCGTAGGTCACAGAACAATAACTAAATCGTAGGTACAGGGCCGCGGCGACGGCGTTTCAGTCAATGACACAGCCAGCGCGGATGGACGGCGGGCGAGCAAGAGAAGATTATTGTCAACGCTGACATATTGTTTCAATCATAGGAGAGAGTGGGGCAATCGTTCCCTCTCGCACTGGTCCTGCTCTGCTCTGTTCGCGTAGTTCATTCGCTGCGCTGTTAGATCGCGTTCACTCTTTAGTGCATTTATATTTTATTATTTTATAATATGGGCTTTCGATATGATATTTATAAGACGGGCACGGGCCGCAAATAGAGAGGTCACGGGCCGCATGCGGCCCGCGGGCCGCGGGTTGCCGACCGCTGTTCTAGAGGACTCATACCAGATTTTGTGCACTTTATTTTACTACTCATCACGATTCCTGGATCATTCTGTTCACATGAATACATTTTTTTCAGTCTTACACCAACTCAAGACTTACCCAGGATCAACTGTGTTGAAAGATAGACTCAATAACATCGCAATATTACATAAAAGAGTACATAATAATCTCACTGACAAACTGGACTGGAAAATTGTTGAATCAGTTCATTTGCAGACAAGCAAAACACAGTATAGTTTTCGCATCGCACAATTAATACTGAGTAGTAAATAAAAAAAGTTGTATACAATTAAAATATATTGAATAAATTATAGGATAAATTTTTAAAATTCATTTTGTAGTTTTATCCCTATGAAAGTCACCATTCAAATTATAAGTTCACTTCATAATTACTGGAACATTAATAGCAGGGCTGTATATAAGCATAGGCTACCTAGGATGTAGTCTAAGGACCTGCACCACAAACGGGGGCCCACACCACAAAGAGGGTCCACACCACAAATATGGGGGCCCATACTACAGCCACAGGGGGCCACTGATGACCAGTCGGATGGGCCCCTGCAGGTCCATTAATTGCCAACAAGGGGCCGTACCACAAGTATAGCCTAGGGGCCCACAAAAACTAAATGTGGCCCTGGTTAATAGTTTAAAAAAATTACAAAATAATAAGTCAGAGATTTAACAGTAAAGTTATTATAAACCAGTAGTTTGAATAAACCATTTCAATTAAAATTTTACCAATAAAATAGTAACAATATAGAGTTCTGTAAGCGATAACTTAATAATATTAAGAAGTAGAATTGGTTCCACCCAGTTATATTTCTTGGTTGTTCCTTGTAATAAAGTAGGGGAGAGAAACAGAGTCAAAAATATTAGGGTATCAGCTTGACATCAGTGGTAGGCTGTGGCAGATCCAGGATTTTGGTTTACTATTACTACTATTACTATTACTCTGTGATTCACTAAAAGTGTGTGGCAGAGTGTGCATTGTACCTATCTGAAAGGGTAATAGTTTGGAAGGGAAATACGGGATATGGCAGGAGGCACCCATGGGCTATTGTAAGGAACCATCCCAGCATTCATGTGGAGTGATCTGGGAAAACCATGGAAAATCCAGATCAGGATGGCCGGAGACCTTTATCGGAAGCTACTCCTGTCAGGTTTTAAGTTTACTCGCCTGGTAAATCCTTTCTATTCCATTCACTAATCGCTCGTGGAAAAAATAAATACAGAAAGGAATCAGTTCTGGCCCTGATTTGTCTTATCTTATTTTCATGGTCATTCCGAGATACAAATGTAGCTGGTAGCAATATTTCTTTGCTGTCATTCTGAAATATGTCAGTCGTGAATTTTTCAATTAGCTTCCATCGAGAGCAATGCCTTTGGTGTTCCAGGTCTTCCCAACCTAACTCCTTCAATATCGCACTTATGCTTTCCCTCCAACTATATATACCTGTCACTAATTGGGCGGCCCTTCTCTGGACCCTCTCTAATGCCTCCATTAACCCCTTTTGATGGGGACCCCATACAGAACAACAATATCCCAAGTGAGGATGCACTAGTGACTTATATGCAATCGATTTAACTTCCGAAGTGCATTGTTTTAAATTACGACCTAGAAATTGGAGCATACGATTTGCTTTCCAGATTACATTCTCGATATGTTCATTCCACGACAAATGATTACAAACAGCTGCAAGGTGATCTGAAAGAATTTGGGAGGAGCTTGAGCAGATTTTGCATTGGGGAGTGGGGAGGACTTGAGCGGATTTCATTTGGGGAGGCTTAAGTGCCTTTCATTTCAGGGGGAGGGCTTGAGTTGAGTAAGGGTAGGCTTTATAGTCATGCCACCCTTAAAAGGTCAGTAGAGCTTAGAAAAAAATCTCAAAAATTATGATGGCGGAGGTGGATCCCCTGGATCTGTCACTAGTGGAAGGTGAATTAATGGAGAAATTGATATGCAACCACATCAAAAATATATATTAAAAGAGTAAGTGGTTTTCATGTCGGCAACATCGCTTCTAGCAAGGATATTCATGTGAATCTCTGTTAGTAGGATATATGCAAGATATTTCAGATGAAAGGACAATGTAGGCCAAATTAATAGTGTTGCACTAAACCTTTCAAAGGCATTTGATAGAGTGAACCAAATGGTGTTAAATAAGATTAATACTATTGGAGTTGATTAGAAAGTGGATTAAAGAATTTTTAAAAGGCAGAAAAGCAAAAACTTATGGTTGGAAATGTAATATCAAAAGAGGTGGAAATACAAATGGGAGTTTGAGAGGGTAGCATATTAAGACCATTGCTGTTTTAAACTAATGAACAATTGTATTGATGGTTTACTATTAGGAATTAGATTGTTTGCAGATGATATAATACTATATAAAAGGATCAAAACAGTAGAGGACTTATATCTACCTGGGCTGGTAAACATGTATTGAAGAAAAATGCAAAAAAGAGTTGGCTTATTAAGATACACAGTAAAAAAAACTAAAGGTTGATTATAATAATAAGGTGGGGAAGGAACAGCTTGTTCAAGATGTGAAATGTAAATATATTGTCATAATATTTGATGTCAAACTCAACAGAGCAACACACATTGGACAGGTTGTAGGAAAAGGTTTAAAAAATCTTCATTTGTTTTAGAGAGTGATAAGTGGATATATGAGAGAATTAAAGGAATTCAGTAACAAAACTTTGATCAGATCATTACTTGAATGTGGTGGTGCAGTATGGAACACACATTTGGGGTTCAAATGGAGGAGTTGGAGGGGGTGCAAATAAGGGCTGGTGGATATGTCTCTGGAAATTACCATAGAACACAATTAGTAACCAAGATGATAAAACAGAAAAAGCTGGAATGGGATTTGTTGGAAGACAAGGAGGAAGATGAAGAGAATCAGGAGTGTGACAAGGCATATATTGGTGATGAGGCATTGAGGGATATAGGCATAAGAATTAAATGGAAGGGAAGAGATGACAATGACCAGAAGCTGGCACTCAATTTCAGTTACGTGGGTGTGGAAAGATTTTCTTTCATAGATAATGGGATCAGGGACTGGAGCAAGGTACCAAAAAGGGTGAAAGAATTTAAAGTTGAAATTTGTAGAGGGCAAAAATAGGTGGGTACAGAAAAGGGGGGAAAATGGATGCGTAAGGAAATTGCCGCAATTCCTCACAATTAAATTAAATTATATCTGTGATAAGTGATAGTTTGTTTTTCCTATTATTTCTTATTTTCACTGAATAAAAGCAGTTTCACTGTCACTATTATCTTATTGATGTATAACATAATTATGCTTGGTGGTGGTCCACAGCTGTGTTGTTCCTTTACTGAGAGACTGTACTTCACTGATTTCCTTGGAACTGAGTAACTGCAGCATGTCTGCAACTGATGATGAGCCAGCAGAAATCTTTAATGTATTGAGTCAAATGTTTAATCTGCGGTCATTGACCATTAATTATCTTAATGGCTGTCCTCCTGGAGTGGCTGCTTGTGCTTTCAAGTAAGTTCTTTAACTTTTGTTTTTAATTGGCATTTTTTATATATGCACATCCATCATATAAACATATATTCTGAAAAACTTGCATTCTGTTACTCATAATTTGCAGGAAAACACATCATTAAAATATCAAAACTGAATCAACAGAACTATTTACACAATTTTATACAATTTTAGTTCTTAAATCCACACGGCAATAATGTATTTTATCATTATCACATTTGGTAACTGGTGCTTTTCTTTCATCAAAGACCATAGCAGATTTTGTATATGTTTTCAAAATCAGTAGCTGAATTAAATAGTGAGTTACTGTTTATTCTTAACAATTTCAAAATCAGGTATAAACAATGCTTATCCTATGTTTTGGCAATGCAGCATATCTGCAATGGAGTTGTATTAAGATGTTAGGGTGCCACTGATGAGTAAATTTCTGGGGTACAAGAAAGCTGCTTTTCAGAAGGCAGTTAGGCACACAATGGAATTTAAACCATTGGCAACAGATCCTTTCACCATATAAAATGGTCTTTCTCAAGACCAGCTTTGATGCTAATAAGCCTTAACATTGAAGGAGTCACTATTAGTAAAGAGTTTTCAATATCAGACATATGCAACCAAATAGAGGCCAATGTGCTGTGCCAAAAAGAGATGCATCAAGAGGAAAATAGTAGCAGACCCAACATCAACATGAAGCCAGAGAAATATCTCACAAAAAATATGCAAGTGCTCTTTTTCTCAGAAATAACATAGAAATGTACCAATCTCTTAAAAAATAATATTGAAAATATCCCTCTTGAACTCATCAACTTCAGAGTAACATCTTACAGCAAACCTTCAGAAGTGAAGTTCCAGTTTCAGGTAACAAAAAACTTCACATCCAGAACAATTCAATTTTTAGATGAAATTTTTTAGGGGAATGGTTGACGATCATATATTCTACCATCACTGTCAAGACATTTATTCTCACTCGGCTAGTTTCCCAAGAAAATTTCATCTATATACAAAGCCTCCACTCTTTTATATTTCAATTTGTGTTAGATGAATTTAACAGCCATTCCACCTCATGGGGTTAGGACTCAATAAGCAAAGATGGCCTAGGTGTCAAGGACTGCATGGAACAATGTAGACTATCTTTGATCCAAGATGCAAAACTGCCCCATTCTTTCAATAGCAGAGCTTGTGGAATAGCTGCAATCCTGACATCTGCTTTACTAGTTCACTACGCTCTGAATTTGTGTTAAAATGGTACACAAGGCTATACTGAAATCTCATCATCACCCAATTGGGCTGAAAGCCTTTGCCACCTTATTAATGCAGGAAATCATTTTTAGAAGACTTTTTAATTTTTAAAAGACCAACTGTAAAGCTTCTAGAGAAGGTCTAGACCCAGCTACTAGGGAACTTCCAGTAATCCCTCAGAAATATGAGCATTTCATTGAAATGGTGAAGCAGATATCCAGGAGCCATATACACAGAGGATGCAGGAATAACAATCTAACTGAAGGATATGTCTGAGAGATATTAGAAACTTTACAGCACAAATATTTTTAGTCAGAAGATTATTGAACTGGGAGACAATCTCTTGAGAACATTAATTGAAGCTAGACATAAAAATGGGTAGAAACTCTAGAGGAAATGGGCATGTCCCTCAGCAGCAATGTAGCCTGGAACATTATAAAAAATTTAATGGTGAACTCAATAGCTATTACAGCAAAAGGAAAAGCAAGAGCTATATAATGGCTAGTTAATAGCAAACATAGGAGGATTGGGTGGGAAAAACCCTCTAAATACTGCCAGATGAAGGAAATCTGATGGAAGAACCAGTGCCACATTAAGCATAGGCTTTCTAGGCTGTAGCCTAAGGGCCAGTAGCACAAAGCGGCCGGCCCGCACCACCAAAAAAATGTTATCCATAAATTGTTATGCTCACATGAATATCCTTTGGGCCAACTAAACCTTAAATGCGGTCTTGGCAAGAACTAGAAAATGCTTTGGAGAATATGAAAAATGGTAAAGCTGCAGGGATTAGTGATTTGTGCATTGAACAGATAAAATGTTTTGGACCTAAAACAAAACTAAGGATTTTGAATATGTTTAACCAATACCTTAAAACCTATTTTGTACCCAAAATAAGAAAAAATTAAAAGTAATTGCTCTTCTGATTTGTGCTAAGATCCATATAAGTCAATTAATTACTTGCTTATTATATTGTTCTTCCATTTATTTAAGCTTTATAAATCTTGAATTACCATAATTGATACAAAACTTATCCCAGAAAAAGCAGGTTTCCACCAGGAAAGTGTTGCACAAGTAAAGAGCTAAACTTAACTGTATCATATAGAATATGGTTTCCAGAGCAGTCTTGTGACATGAGTGGCACTGGTGAATACCTCTGTGGCATATTACACCATTAACCACCATTTACTACTTACAAAAATGTATGACCTGTGCAGAGATTTTAGCATAGTAAAAGTTGTCAAATCTGTATGCACTAATAGACTTATTTTTGTTAGTCTGGATAATAGGAAGATTAGGTGGAGAATTCAAAAGAATAGATGACTCCAAGGCAGTGTGCTATCCCCTGTTTTGTTTAATATGTAAACTAATAAACAACCCTTGCGTCCCAATGCCAAACACTTCCTGTATTCTGACGATCTGGCAATCACTTTACAGCAGTGGTTCCCAATTATTTTTTTCCAGAGTACCCCTTCAAGAAAGAGCTCAACCTCACATTCCCCTTATGGCATAAAGGTAAATAAAAGATGAAACTTGTTTTTGTGACTTATAAAAAATTAATCCAATAAAAAATGATACAATATATTGAACAAATATCTAAAGATATATTTGGAGAAAGTAATGTTTTGTGATTTATTTAACTATCTTTGTAATTACCCTAGCTAAGAGGTTTCCTAACATATCCCTTGAAGTAACCTCACTTATCCCTAGAGGTAAGTGTGCCATGAATTGAGAACCACTGTTGTACAGGATCCAGTATTTCAAAGGGTCAAAGTAAAGCCCTACTGTGTCTACTTACTACAAAGGCAACTCTATGAGACCAAACACATCCAAAACTCAGATTTTCACATTGCCACTGCGTTGTAGATAGGCAAAATGGAATTTAAATGTTACTTTGAAAGCCATTCATTGGAACATACAGGTCAGTCTTACTTATAAGAGGCACTGCCATATAATGTTAACTGCCATACATGCAAGGAGCAGTATCTTAAAAAAGTTATATTGCAGTAAATGAGGAGCAAACCCAGATGTCCTGCATATATCTGTTACAGCACTTTGTTTTTCCACTGCAGAGAATGCAAGCACTGTTTGAAACCAATCCACAAATTCAAACGAACCAAATGTAGCCTTGAATAAGACTTGTTGGATAATGAATGACTGGCTACATGAAACCAACCACAATACGCCCACTGTATAAGGCTGCTGGTTTTGAAACAACCGAAAATATGCCATAACTCACATGAGTACACAGAGTAATTCTAACAAACATTAAATGACAGGCACATAATGTTCAGGATACCAATTCTCCAACTAGTAGGCTAATCACCAGTACTCATTTCTAACTCACACAAATGTCAATCCTCCAAACTGGTACCCCATCTCTGAGGAAGAATCTTGTGGCATAAAATTGAACTGGGTAAATTGGGGCATTCTCAATTTTACAAGAAGTGTAGTGGCTCCAGTTAAACCTAAGATGTATAAATAGGTTCTGACATCAGATGATCATTGTGATGGAGTACAACAGGAGATCACAGATCACCTCTATCTTGCAAGCAATGCCATTACTCTACAACAGTTGATGAACTTTGAACAGTAAGACATATCAACAGCTTTGTCCAACATTGTAAAAAAATGATACCTGTAAGTGAAAAAGTAAAGTAAGTTTATAAAACATTGTTTGGCAAGTATAGTGTTCTTAAAAACAGGTTATATCCTCCCATGCAGATATCTCCTTTCTTTCCAGTTTTGCTCCCACTTATATTCAAGTTATCAGGAAAAGTATGAGAAGGATAACAACTATTCATCTTCCATTCCTATTTCTATCTTATGCAAGAAAATTTGTCATTTTTTCCACCCTGCTATTCCATTGTCTCCTGTTCCTTAACGAAATCTTATTCACAATTCCATAACTCCTCCACAATGTTTAAATAATGTTATTTACTTTTTTTTTTTTTGTATTTGGGATGACAACAACTTGGTTAATAATACTGTGAGTAATGGAGATTTAACTGTCTTGAGTTACTGAAATCACTTATTTGCTACACCCACCTGAAATGAATTTATGATATCATCAAATTGTTTCTCTCTTCTATGTAGCTCTGCATTCCTCTCTGTGCTGCCACTGTGTGGAGAGGTGACGTGCTTTTTTGTGTTATCCTTATTTAAATTAAAATAATATAATTAAGGTTTTCTTATCAACTAGTGCACTTAAGATTTTGAAGATCTTCTTGTTTGATTTTCATTTTATGTATCTTTTGTCTTGTAGTACTGGTGGCCTTGCAAATCTACACTTGCTGGACTTTCATAATTCCTATCTGGAGAACAAGACTGTCATGGCCATTTGTAAGGGCTGTCCTAAATTAAGAACACTACGTTTGAATTCATCTAAGCTGTTAAGTGATAAAGGACTTAGGATGTTACATCTCCTCACCGAGCTTGAGTGGTTGGTTTATTGAATCTGTGTGTTTTTTTTTTTTAATTGTAGTTTTTAAGCAGTCAGTATTATTTCATTAATTTATTTACTTTTTATGTGTCCTGAAATTTAATTATTGAAGGCTTAAATATTTTGACATTTCAAATGCAACAAATGTGCAAATTTGAGTTTTGTTATATCAGTTGTTTAATATTTAATTTTAAAACTGAAATATGTGAAAGTTGAGTGTGTCACTAGTTTTGCAGATTATATGCTTATATGTACTCTTCTATTCTCCTTGTAAGCACCTTAGAATTTTGGCAAATTCTAGTTTCCCTAGTAGTAAAATGTTCTATAGATCGATTGTAAAGTTGCTTAAGTTGGACTTCGAAATTTCGAGAAGAGTAATTGTCAACTTGAAGGAATTTTCCTGTAATCTTTCACACAGGGCAATTCGCCATAAAAATCATTTTTAAGTGTATTTATCATATCGCAAAATGTTTATTTTAGGAGATATTCCGCTTTGTTCAAGCTTTGAAACAAGCGATCATAAAAGTAAAAATCTAAAGTTTGAAATATCTTTAAATTGCGTAAAGCTACAACTGATCTTTTATCACCAGCTATAGTTAGCATTGTTCCCGATATTTTGTTAGTAAGATTAAATAATTTGGCAAAGTTTAATTAGCAGTTTTAATTAAGAGAAAAAAATGAACTTCTTAATTAAAAGAGATATTAATTTGAAATTTATATACATAGATAGCCCTAATTAAGACGATTACGATTACGAACAAGTTTAAGCATTTGTCTGGTAATTAAGTTTTTGAGAAATAGATTGTCGCGGATTGTTGTTGACGCACGTAAAAATTTCCTAAGTTGGTCATGTGATGACTTTAGTTTTAAGACTATAGAAACCTTTTGGAATAATAAATTAAATTAAAACAGATAGAATATGACAATATAAAATCCCTGTAAAAATTTTATGTTAAACTATTTTGTACTTTTGGAAATATTAATTAAAGAAAGATCTGACAAGGTCATTGGCTCTGAGGAACCTATAAAAGATCATGCAGTAAGTTCACATTGTCTCACTCGTACACCGGAAAGTAATCGCGCATGATTTTCTCAGTGATGTCCAAAGTAGTAACTTCATAATATGTAGACTTTGCTTTCTTTCGGTTTCGTCTTGTTCTTTTCCGTGGAGTGCTATGTTAAGTTAACCTGTGCAAGTCTTATGTCGGATTAGGAGGAAGTCGGTTGAAAATTTGGCGCTACCGAATCAGTCATGTTGGGACTTTGGTGTGACAGCCTGCGAGATTAGTGTCTGTTAGAACTTTGAAATTCTGAAAAGGGGTTTTTGGTTGGTAATTTCTCTCCACTATCTGCAATATTTTGGAAATGAGTGTTCGATTTGCCTACTCAACTGTTTAATGCAAATTTTAGTAAATGTGATTTTGAAAATAAAACTTTAAATTTTCTGAAAGTGTACTGTTATAATTTAGTAGAAGAACTTTTTCTAGATTTGTGGTTTAGAAACAGATCTAGTGGCGACCTTCAAGCATTTAAGTTTCTAGTAGGCTACATGGTCAAATTCAAATTATTATGTGAAAATTCCACAGAACTTTACATCATCGTAAACTATTAGTTAAGTCACCAAGCCCAGCCCCGGTATCAGCTTTGGGTCTTACATCCTTCCACTGATGTGTAGAATATTGCTGTTAATTCTTTTGCTTTTTGTCTTTACCCTGCAGACCTTCTCCAATGTCATCATCCTTCACGGTTTCCAGCACCTCGCTGGGTATGCTTTGTAAACAAGCCTTTCCTTTTTGCTGCCTCTTCCCACCAACACCCCAGTCTCAACTCTGGTCCAATCCTTTCCTCTTTTCATCACAGAATCCTCCACTCAGGCATCTATTCCTTGGTATTCCTTACCTTGTATCTTCTTTTTAACTGACTTCAAAAAAGGAGGAGATTCTCAATTTGTCTGTATTTTTTTTTTATTATTATTATTTTTTTTTTTTTAATATGTATGTTCAGCGATATCTTCGCCAATTTTGAACCAATTTAAATGAAATTTTTATAGTGGATAGAGTATACCTTCAAAGTGGTCACATATGAATTTAATTGAGAAACCACCCCTTCTGCCCCTTTACACCCCTTGAATTGAATTGAATTGAATTTTATTTGATTAATGAAGTCATAATTTATGACATAGGACAAGTCATCAGTAATTACAATCAGCATTACAATATAATTTTTTCACACAATATAGGATTACATATCATTATTATAATTATCATACTTAAAATTGCACAGTCAATACATATGTTCACTGAAGTTAAATTAATATTTCAATGTTTTACAAGTTACAATACAAAATCACTTAATCATGTTTGTTCATATATTCATTGACACTATAGAAGCTATTGACTAATAAAATTTTTTTTTAGCTTATATTTGAAATTATGTAAATTTGATATTTGTTTTATGTTTTCAGGAAGAGAGTTGTACAGAATTTTAGGCTGGTAGAGTACACTATTTTGGTATAGAGCTTTCTTGTGCCACTCTATATGGAAATTATTCCTATTCCTCGTTTCATGTTTATGTATTTCCTTATTTAGCGCTGCATATTCCTGATGTGATTTCAGGAAGCAGATACACTCAAATAAGTATATACATGGTAGAGTCAGTATTTTTAGTTCTTTAAAAATATCCCTGCAGGATTCTCTACGTTTCATACCTTTCATGATTCTTATAGCTCTCTTTTGAAGTATGAATGCCTGTTTTGCATGTGTTGAATTTCCCCAAAAAATTATACCATATCTTAATAAGCTATGCATATATGAATAGTAGGCACACAACATTGTTTTCAAAGAGCAGCAATCTTTAAGCATTCTTAAAATATAACAACATTTGCTTAACTCCTTATTCAATGATTCAACATGTTTATCCCACTTTAAATGTTCATTCAACCATATTCCTAAAAATTTTGTGTCATGTATTTGTTTTATATAGGTATCTCCTATCTTCACTAAATTACTACTGTTATTTTTGTTTATTATATGAGTGAAACTAATCCATACTGTCTTTTTATGATTTACAATCAAGCAATTATCATGGAACCACTTTTCCACTTATTTTGTTGTTGCAGTAATTTTCTGTTGTAGGTCAACTTCATCCTGCCCTTTTATAAAAATATTAGTGTCGTCTGCAAACAATACCTCATCAGCTGTTAATAAGTGATTTGGTAAATCATTTATATATATAAGAAATAGTAAGGGTCCTAAGACTGAGCCTTGTGGTACTCCGTGGTCAACTTTCTCATACTCTGAAAAATATTCTTTACCATCATGACATACTTTTACTCTCTGGTACCTGTTGGAGAGATATGATTTAAACCAATCATATGCTTTGCCACAAATACCGTATCTGTACAATCTTATGTCTTATATATATATAAATATAGACGTGTTTTTTCCTATATTTCACTATTCAGCCACCACTACCTAGCACAGATCACTGATGTTTGTGGGTGGATGTAGCATGGAGTTTCCTGTCATGCACAATGTTGGCCGAATGCCCATAGCTATGGGGATGTGGGAGATATAATGATTAACGGTTGGTCAGTGCAAAGCGTTTTCATATTTCGACCAAAATTCGTAACTCCGTATACTTCTCTTTCCTGCCACAACTACATAACATAGAACTTTGGTGTTTCTGTGTGGTAGTAGAATCGTCTTTCCTGTCATGCACTATGGTTGTTAGATGTCGGTAGCTATAGGGGTGTGGGAGATATGGGGGTTGAAAGTGGCTGCCAAAGACAAAAGTGTCACGGTGTATCACTTTTCAACGAAAACTATAGAACACAGATAACTGACGTTTGTTTGTAGTGGTAACACAGAGTCACCTTTCGATCACAACAGCGGCCGAATTTCAGAAACTGTGGTACTGTGGTAGATATGGTGGTTGTAAGTGGCCGACCAAGGATATTTTAGTATTTCGACTGTCTCCGCATATGTCACTTTTCTGCCACAACTACATAGCATACAGCATTGGTGTTTGTGTTTGGTAGTAGAATCGTATCTCATGTAGAGCACTATGGTTGTTAGATGTCGGTAGCTATGGTGGTGTGGGAGATATGGGGGTTGAAAGTGGTCGACCGGTGGCAATTTCATAATTCTGCCAAAGACAAAAGTGTCATGGTGTATCACTTTTCAGCGAAAACTATCGATCACAGATCTCTGGCGTTTGTGTGTGGTAGTAACACAGAGTCACCTTTCGATCACAACAGCAGCCGAATTTCGGAAACTGTGGTACTGTGGTAGATATGGTGGTTGTAAGTGGCCGACCAAGGATATTTTCGTAGTTCGACTGTCTCCGCCTATGTCACTTTTCTGCCACAACTACATTGCATAGAGCATTGGTGTTTGTGTTTGGTAGTAGAATCGTATCTCATGTAGTTCTCTATGGTTGTTAGATGTCAGTAGCTATGGGGGTGTGGGAGAAATGGGGGTTGAAAGTAATCGACCTGTGGCAATTTCATACTTCTGCCAAAGACAATAGTGTCATGGTGTATCACTTTTCAATGAAAACAATAGATCACAGATAACTGGCGTTTGTGTGTAGTAGTAGCACAGAGTCACCTTTCGATCACAACAGCGGCCGAAGTTCAGAAACTGTGGTACTGTGGTAGATATGGTGGTTGTAAGTGGCCGACCAAGGATATTTTCGTATTTCGACTGTCTCCGCATATGTCACTTTTCTGCCTCAACTACATAGCATAGAGCATTGGTGTTTGTGTTTGGTAGTAGAATCGTATCTCATATAGTGCACTATGGTTGTTAGATGTCGGTAGCTATGGGAGTGTGGGAGAAATGGGGGTTGAAAGTGGTCGACCTGTGGCAATTTCATACTTCTGCCAAAGACAAAAGTGTCATGGTGTATCACTTTTCAGCGAAAACTATAGATCACAGTTCTCGGGCATTTGTGTGTGATAGTAACACAGAGTCACCTTTCGATCACAACAGCGGCCGAATTTCAGAAACTGTGGTTGTGTGGGAGATATGGTGTTGTAAGTGGCCAACCAAGGATATTTTCGTATTTTGACGAAAGGCATGTGTTTCCACAGATTTCACTTTTCTGCCACAACTACATAGCATAGAGCATTGGTGTTTATGTGTGGTAGTAGAATCGTGTCTATTGTTGTGCACTATGGTTGTTAGATGTCTGTAGCTATGGAGGTGTGGAAGATATGGGGGATGAAAATGGTCGACCTGGTATATATTTGGAATGAGACGAGTGTGTGTCTCTGTATTTGTCATTGTTCGCCGTAGAACAGTTTCTTAATTCAAAGAATGTATTTTAAGTATTATTTTGAAGTTTCTAGCGTAAAGCACTGGTTTTTGTGTGGCTGAGAAATTATAAAAAGAGTCATTAAGTATCAAAACGCAACATATAAAGATGAAAAATGCCAATATGTAAAAGTGAAAATTTGCAATTTCGATTCATATCTTTGGCTTTTATAAATAAAAGTTTACGTATAACTGTTTAAGGGGAAGCGTGGTGCGATACGTAAGTTGAAATTTATAAATAAGAGTGTCCGTATAGCAGAAAAATTAAATAAAGACGTATGGAAATTTAAAAAAAAAAAAAAAAAATCCATTGGGAATCTCGAATTCTATCTTGGATTGTATCTTTAATTTTTAGAAATAGAAGTGTTTGTATAACAGAAAACTTAAAAAATGAATCAAGACGTCTGCAATGAAAAAAATATATTAGTTGACTTTTATAAATAATGATGTGCATATAAAAGAATAATTAAATAATGCATAGTGTAGCCTGAAAATTTAAAATACAACGATGAAAAGTGTAAAGGAGCATATTTGTTATCTCTGATCATATCTTTGACTTTTTCAAATTAAAGTGTACATATATCAGAAAAGTTGGGAAGTGAATAGTGAAGTGTGGAAAATAAATATATATCAGTTGACATTTATATTTTTTAATTTTTTAATAATAATAAAAATAATAAAAACATACCATGCGAAGCGGGTTGTCCTCAGCTAGTTTGTAATAAAATGTAATTAAATTTTTCTTTGTTCGTTGTTCCTTAATTTCAACTATTCGAAATTCTTTACCAATTACTTTTGAATTTTCAAATCGACTAAAGTGTTTTTGTCTTTATTAGTGAATATTAATTTGATTACATTAGGTAGTTTAGAATAACATTGATTCAACGTGCTATAACTACTGAGTCACAGCAACGCGTGACCGGGTCAGCTAGTTTTATTAATAAGAGGTCATGTATAATAAGATCAAAGGTCTTGGACAGATCTAAGAATAACCCACTGTTTATTTCACCCTTACCCACTGCACTGAGAACAGTATTCAGAAAATTGTAAATGGCTGTTTCTGTGGACCTATTTTTCCTAAACCCATGTTGTGAATTGCTTAGTATTTTGTTTCTAGTGAGAAAATCAGTGAGCCTTTCCTACATTACTCTTTCAATTATTTTTGAAAAGCCAGGTAGTAGAGACACAGGTCTGTAGTTCTTTATGTTATATTTGTCATCCTTTTTGTAAAGTGGTGTTACTGTTGAATACTTTAGTTCTGTTGGGAATATTCCTGTGCTAAAGGAATCATTAATAATATCTGTAAGCTGGGAAACAATGTATCCTGAGCTGAGTTTAATACAAACCCACACTTTTTATCCGATTTTGATGGAACTTTGGAAATGTATAGTAAAAAATAAACAGAAAAATACTGTCAACTTTTGGTTTGAAAAAACCGAACCCCTCTCCCCCTATCCACCCCTTAATTTTTGCAAATGTTCTTTATTCAAAGCGAAACTCGACACCATTTAACTGATCTCCAGTAAAGTTGGCATATTCATGTAATTTTTCATGGAAAAGGTTTCTGAACCAAAAAAATAAAAAAAACACGCTTCTCTCCCTTTACACCCCTTAATTTTTATACAAACCCACATTTTTCATCCGATTTCAATGGAACTTTGGACATGTATAGTCAAAAATAAAGAGAAAAATGCTGTCATCATTTGGTTTTGAAAAAACTGAAACCCTCTCACCCTATCCATGCCTTAATTTTTACCAATGTTATTTATACAAAACTGTAGTCGACATCATTAAAGTTGTCACATAGATGTAATATTTCATGGACTGGGTTTCTGACCAAAAAAGCCACCCCATCTCCCCCTTTACACCCCTTAATTTTATAGAAACCTATATTTCATATCTGATTTTGATTGAACTTTGCCAATGTATACTTTCAAACAAACAGAAAAATCTTGTCAACATTTGGTCTGCCAAAGATCAACCCCTCTCTCTCCTACCAACCCCTTAATTTTTGTCAATGTTTTTTTTTATAAAAAGCTACAGTCGCCACCATTTGACCTATTACCATGAAAGTTGGCGCTTATATGTATTTTTTCATGAGGAAGGTTTCTGACCAAAAAATCAAAAACCACCTCCGCTCCCCATTAAACCGTTTAATTTTTATACAAACCCACAGTTTTTATCCAGTTTAGATAGAACTTAGCAAACTTTTACTGTAAAACAAAGAGAAAAATAATGTCAGCTTTTGGTTTGCAAAAAATGAACCCTTTTCCCCATTTCCGCCCTTGACTTTTGTCAATTTTCTTTTTGAAAAGCTACAGTTGACACCATTTGACCGATCTGTATGAAAGTTGGCACATATACAGTATGTATTTTTTTATGGAAAATATTTCTGACCAAAAAATTCCCTAGCTCCCCTTTTACATCCCTTAATGTTTGTACAAACCCACATTTTAATCCGATTTCAGTGGAACTTCGCATGTGTATACTTTAATAGGAAAAGAAACATACTACTCACATTACTTTGACAAAAACACAAACCCTATTCCCCTTTCTACCCCTTTAAATACTGTCAATGTTCATTATATAAAGTTACCGTTTCTATCTGATTCTGAAGAAAGTATGCACATGTATACTTTAAAAAATACATAACAATTGTGTTTAAATTAGGTTGCAGAAACCCAACCCCTCTTCCCTTCTACCTCCACCACTCCTAATTTCCAATATTCTTTATAGATACCTACCGTTTTCATCAGATTTCGATGGAACACTGCAAATGTATACTTATGAACAAAGAGAAACAAGCTGTTTACAAAACCCTCACCGCTCACTCCCTCCCTTACCCCATTTAATTTTTGTAAATGTTCTTTACACAAAGCTACGGTTCTTATCTGGTTTCAATGGAACTTTGCACATGTATACTTTAAAACAAAGAGAAAAATACTGTCCACACTACCTTAACAAAAACCAAACTACTATTCACCTTCACACCCCTTAATTATTTTTTTATACAAAACCTAAAATTTTTATATGATGTCAATAGAAATTTACAAACGTATACTTTAAATCAATCAGAAAGTAGTCTACATTTGGTATACAAAAGCCCAATCCCGCTTCTCCTTTACTCCCATCATTTATAATTTCCAATGTTCTTTACAAAATCCACAGTTTTAAGTACCGTCAAAATCAATTAAGCTATTTTTAAGTCATTGCAGAATATATATAAAATGTATGTGTCCTAATGTCTCAACATGTACTTCAGATTTCAACTTGGACCCCAGGCTTTTACATATTTTCTGTGTGATGCTGGAATGAACAGATATATTCCAGAGACAGATTTGTGTATGTTATATGTATTAATGTCCAGATGTTACATTTTTCGATTATCGAGCAGCAGCTTAAACAGATGTTATGATTAGATCGAAACACAGCCTGGATCAAAATGTAAACTGACATTAATTAACACAGCATCCAATTCACCCCATTCTGAAAGTTGTTGTAACGACATTTTTTTAAAAAAAAAAGCATTCACTTTAACCACTGAGATACCAGGAAGTTGGCAAAATGAGAACTGCTGTGGCATATTTAAATACAAATTAACTATAATACCACTAAAAATTTAAAAATAGAATAATTGTTTAAAAAACATAAAAACCGCATTCAAAAAAGGGCACTAAAATTTTTAAAATAACTTTATACCTTGCTTAGAAGAAAGTAATTTTAAATGGACAATATTTTACATTACTGTTATTGAAATTTTTACATTAATTAGTTATTTTTGGAGTCGGTGCCAGCCAAAGCAAGAAAAAACAAAAAGATAAAAACAATAATAAATAACAATAATACATAAAAAAAATCATGTTACTACTTACCTACAATTAATTCTAGAAGCATTTTTCAACAAAACTGAAACATATAGATGATACATCAGTATTATGCTAACTATAAAGTATTCACTGTATGATGCAGCCTACCAACTAACACTGTAGCGCCAGATATATGCCTTGATAACCAACGAGGTCGAGCCACAGATAACATACCATTAATTTGTTTCCCTAAGCTGTCTCCCGCAGTAAAACTATCTTCCTCAGGACATGCTGTAAAATATTTGGAATTTTTGTTCGTACTCTCGGTTCACCTCTAACAGCAAATAAAGTTCAGTAATTCGATCTGCACAATCTGACAGCTGGCACCGACTCCAAAAATAACTAATTAATGTAAAAATTTCAATAACAGTAATGTAAAATATTGTCCATTTAAATTTACTTTCTTCTAACCAAGGTATAAAGTTATTTTAAAATTTTTAGTACCCTTTTTTGAAGGCGGTTTTTATGTTTTTTAAACAATTATTTTATTAAATATACTGCTTGACTAAAAAAAGTGAAGAACCTGAAAGGAGAGGAGTAAAGAAACTGAAATTTCTTGGGTTGGGAAGTTATGTGATGTAATTTCAGTGATTACAAAATGAAATCAAATTTACAAAGTATAATGTTGAACTATTTCCGACCTGGATGCATGCACTAATTCAGTTGGGAAGTGTCATGAAGCCGTTGTTTCCTCTGCTGCGGTAAGATGGCTCATAGGTGTTGAAACAGGTCCTTGGATGCCTGGATTCTGGCACTGAGATGGAGTTGACATATGAGTTGGTCCCACACATGTTATGTTGGTAGATCTTTCAGGCCACAGGAGTACCTCAATATTATGCAGACAGTTCACAGACGCATGTGGCGTTTGATGAAGAGCATTGTTCAATGTGGCATAGTATTATCAATTGAGAAGTAACACATGAGATTACAGTACATCCATGACATACCGTTGGGCCACCTGAGTTTCCTCAGTCACTATCAGCTGAGACCTAAAGTCATGCCCGATGGCTCCTCATACTATGGTACACTGCTGTACCTCTTCAAAACATTAGAAGAATGGATTCTCTTCCCAGTTTGCTGCCATAATCACCAATAATGGTCATCTGAGATAGTGCAGAACTATCATTTATCACTGAACACAATGTGATGCCATTCATCAGCACTTCCTGCTTTCCAGTCATGGCACCACAAAAAAAACACAGCTGTTTGAGTTGTGTTAAAGGGATGGGATAGTAATTCCTTAGCCCAGTTGCTACTAGTCTCTGACCAATGGTACAGGATGACACAGAATACAGCAGGGAGTCCAGTACTTGTTCTTGGGTTGCAGGCATAGATGTGAAGAAGTTATGATATACTTAGTGCACAATACAGTAATATTCCCTTGTGGTGGTTAGACTTGGTTGACCGGAACCTTGATGATGAGTTTGACTACTCTTTGTTCCCATGGAGTCCAATATCAGTTCACTGTCACATTTAATGCCCTGATAATCTGGATATTACATGATCTGATCAGTCGGCCAAATAGAGAACCCCAATGATGACACTTCCAAATTCTGTCAGGTGCTAATAATGCTGTCTGACACCAACATGTGGCTACTCCACATCCTTTCAGTGATCTGACGCTTTTCATGCTACTTATATATTCTACCATGCCTGGCAACAACACTAAACATGAACAGCACCAATACACTCTAGTGGCTTTTATACATGTCACAGTGAATTGCATCTATTATCATTTACATGTCGGCTGATGAAGTGTACGTATATGAAATTACATTGGCATCTGACCATGTCTTCTGGGAGCTTCTATTTGGTGAGGAAGTGTACTCTCCTTGGTAATCTACATGCTTTCCCAATGCCTTAACACATCCATATATCTGAAACTTGCCTTCTTCTTTCCTGCAACAATTCCTCTTTTATGGGGTTGGTTACCTCCTATGTCCTTATTATGTTCATTCATTTAACTTTTGTTGTTCTGATTTGACGAATTTCTGTTTCTTTACAAATTTCAGTGAAATATGTGAGGATGGGAATGTAATATGCATAATAAATTATTGCCTCACTTCTCTGTAGAACATCCTTATTTCAAATCAGTCTTCTGATATGTCTGAAAAATGATTCTGTGTTCCTCCATCTTTAATCTATTTCTCAATAGTTTCTTCCCCTTTCCTCCACAATACTTCACAGGTATTTAAAACATTTCACCTTCTAAATTGCCATCCTGTCATTGTGATTCCCCTTGTTAGTTTCAAATTTATTTTCATATTGTGATCATTTTTCCTTTTCCATGTATTAAATCTCTTGCCATATAGACTCATAACTTCAGCCCAAATCTCCGACTGCCACTGGATTTCTCTTCCTACAGTCAAGGTCATTTTGAGGAACATTTCTATTTGAGGAATTACAGAAATATTAAGTCATTGTGCTATTGGCAATGTACAATCACTGACCCACTGAGCATGGCTCATCTCACAGTCAGCAATTTATTATTCACAGTACAGTACCCTTCTTAATTGTAGGTCAGCTGAGGTGGCATTGGAGGCACAAGCTATGAATCAGTGTCTTTTACTAACAGGCAGTACACTTCAATAGCTGCCTGTTAGGAGCCTGCCACCCTCCCATTCTCTCCCATCTGCCTTACATTTGAATATATCAGTTTTCACTCATAGAACTAAGCTTGCCAGCCTACAGAACACATCTGCACATGACCACTTGCCTACTCTCCCATGACAGCAGAAATAATGTGTGAATATGTTGAGAGTATATAAGTTTTAATGTTTTTTTATTTAATTTTTTATTTGCATGTTGATAGTTGTAGATAGTTAAGTAGAGTATTACTTTTGTATTGATTGTTTTATCCATCAGAAAAACTGTCGGTGCTTATAATGATGTTACTTGCTTGAAAATACTGCCACATATATAATCGACAGAATAATAGAGCAGGCAACAGTATAATAAAGCAACATTAGTTTGTAAAATACAGTCAAAATTAACTCATCACTTATCACAGTTGAAGGTAGGATGATGGCATCAACAAATTAAGAGGACATATGTAAAATATGAGATTTTAGAGAGTAATGGCACCGGTCAGGCTGGTGTTGTTAATATTGTATAAGTGAACACTTTCCCGGCATATTGTGTGAGCATCTTAGGATTTTGGTTAAATTCTAGCCTCTCACCTTTAGACATTAGAGGGAAATCTTATTCTGTAGTAAAAGATCGTTTTCAGTTCATGTTTAGGTTATGGGAGGAAAGCTTTGTATAGCATAGGGATACCGTAACCAAACACACTAAATAAAAACCTTTTAGGGATAATAAATGCACCCATAATTAAATAAATGCCCTAAATAAACCCTTGATAACAAAAAGAAGACATCAGTTTGGGAGGAAAGAGATTAAATCCCACAACTTCAATTTCAAATAATAGATTTTGATATAGGTTAACTTTGCAGTTTATAAACCAATTTGAATGCAGTAAAGACCTTCAGTAGTTGCTAAACGCCGAATATAAACTCTGAATAATAATAAACAAACTTTTAATCAACTGGAAATTAAATAATCAGTAATAATATTACCTTGGACTTAGGAATTGCTAACTGGGGAACATTTTGTCATTTTAAACCAATTTTAGGAACAATAGAGTAACTTAATAGCAAGTAAACCAACTAAAGTAACTTTCTGTAGTGATATTAACACCTTTTACTAACCTTTGATATGATAATCCATAACAACCCAGTTCAGTGCACAAGTAATTTCTAATATTTGGCATTTCACTGTTTTAACACACTTTCGAACCAAATAAAGTAATTTCAATGAAGTAATCAGGCAATTAAAATAATAAATTCACTAAAATTTCGTAGTTTCTGAACGTTTAAATAACTTAAATCAATTTGTTTATACTTCGTCAGATGCACCTCACTTTTAATAATTTTTATCTCAAAACCCTAGAGGATCTCCGAAATAAAAAGTAGATTTCCGGAAAGAACTAAAAATCTAATATCACATAATTATTTCAAGTAATTCCAGTAAATAGAATCGATTTTATAGAGACCTTAAAATTCAGTTTTCATCATGACCATGAGGTCGATTTAGAAATATCTTCCAGCCGATCTAAAGTAGATACAGAGATGAGATAACTTTCAGAATATGTATTTTTACTCAGAGAATCTCATGGTAATTTTAGATTTGCGATAAAATTAATAGAAATAAAGGTACAAAATTAAAACTGAAATCACACTTTGGTTACGTAGTAAGTAAACTTTCCCTGCACCGATCTTAATAAAAATCACACCAATAAACTCAGGAATTTTTGTAGAACACAGTGATAATAAAACAATTTGCATAAACCGTGGCATTAATAAAATGACGAAATGTAGAAATTTCCAGAACAATAGTAGTTCCCCAGGTACGAAAGTAGTCCACTCCTCCACTTAAAACTTTTAAACCAGTTGCTTAAAATTATTCACTAAATATTCATCATTTCACAATTAAATATGTAGAAACACTGTCACACCTAAAGTTTTGGATAACCGTTTAGTTACTGAGATATTTCAGATCTAAATCGTAGAAGTGTTAGCAGAAAGTCGCGTTCTGGCTCTGACGTCAGCGAAGGTATAAATTATAGGTCGCGATGACGTCTTTGTCTTTTCCTGGTTGCAGTCGTGTTAGTAAGATGAATTAGGCGTGTGTTGGTAGGTTGGCTATTCCGACGTTAGGTTGGTAGTGCAGGTCTCAGTTTGCCATTGCGGAAGTCGGCCATCATGGTTTCAAGGGCGTGGTACTCATTCTCGTAATATGAACTTGTAAATCTCCGTCGGGGTTGGTGCGGGTTACCTCTCTCCATGATCTGTAATTTTTGGATCGATTGTTCGATTAGCCTGTGCAACTTAAGAATGCTGTTTGAACTCTGAATCTCTTCTTGTCACAAACCTGAAGAGCTTTCTATCAGTGAACCTTTTTGTTTCATTTCTGCAGCAATGCTGTAGGACCTTTCCAATTTATTGGAGGTCCATCAAATCTTGTGTCGTCCGTCGGCGCACACTTAGTTCCTTACATGGAACTGTAAGGCTCGTGTTTGTTCAATTTCAAACTGTGGAGAGGGTTTACCGACTATCAGTGATACGAGTGAGTGCTAACCAAGGATACCAGCATCTTCCACAACACCTACTTCGACTTTAGCCAACCAGCCTACTTCACCGACGCCGCAGCGGACTTCGCAGCCGACTACGCTCCTCTCACTTCATCCAAAGTGCTGACCAGAGGGTCCAGGGGCTCGGACGACGGGGTCTTCGCCACACCAAGTCGCTCCACTCATCACGCCAACTATGGACTGCAAACCTACACAAAGTTAAGTACAAGGGTTCTTCATTCGAAATCGGGCCGCTCCATCCTAGACTTTGGCGACAGTTTAGGCCTGCCAGGAGCATTCTTGCCAGGAGCATTCTTTTCTATCATCTAGGCAGTTTCTTCCTTCTTTCTCGTGCTGCGTAGAATCATCCACCTTCCAGCAATAGTTGACCAAAATATCTTCTGATATTATTCAAAGGTTACAGTCACAGTAACCGCATTTTACTATTATTTATGCCATTACGGTGGCAAACTTGTGCTCGATTTTACTGAGTGACAAGACTTTGGGGTAATTTATGTTACCTATCAGCCTAATTTTACCTGGCTTTTCATTTATTTATTTTTTCTTTCTTCGTGCCTACGAGTGAATTCACAGTGTTTTGGAACCTTACGTGATATGTAACTTCGATCAGCTGTTTTTCTGTATACCTCCGCTCAGCTGGGGTTCTATGCAACTCAAAGAGTTTACTACGACAGAGATTGTACATATTTGCCGACGATTTGCTGAGACATACTACATAACAAAGATATTTTTTTTCTTTTCTGGTGTTTACCATCTGCTGCAGTGACTGTCTTTGCAATGTTTTCCATGCACAACCGAGAGGAACTTTTTTTGTTTTTGTTCATGACGTGTTTGTTTTTTTCTTCTAAATACAGTTAAGTTTTTATTGTGAGTTTTTGTTTGTGTTTTTTGGAATTGGGTATTTATTATTTCACTTTGTCAGTTCAATTTTCTACCCAATCATGAAGCAGCCTAAACTTATAAAAATTAATGTAGACACCTGGTCTAAATATTTACAACCCATTGAAGATAATTTGAATATCTCATTTCCATTAGTCTCTTACACTGAGGAAATTAACAAATCTATATTATGGTTACAAGATAAATATAATGAGAAAAGTCAACGTGTTTGGAACTTCGTTATGCGCAGGTGTGAACGTAACAAAAATATTACTATGTCTGCGCAACGTTGCATACAGCAATACGTCCAGTTAAAGGCCGATAGAAATTTTGTTTTACAGGCAGTTGAGTTGAAAAAGTGGGAATTCTCTACAGAGATTGAAAGTCAGAGCAAACTTTCCAAAGATGTACACTTAACTCCATTAGCAGTTAAATCTGAGTTTGACAATAAATTGCTCTATTATAAAGACAGGTTAGAATATTGGGCTGATGCTGATCAACTGCAAGAGTTAACAATAATATTTGATTATATTACAAACGTAGCAGATGAAGTATATAATAGGTTGCTAACCCTCTTCAAAGACCTTAAACAGTATGACATTGAAACTATGAAACAACTTTTGTCAAATTTCACGTCCTTTTGTGATAATTTACTAAAACAGGAAGAAGCTACACAAAGTAATGATCATACACCTACTCCTACTGCACTTGAGACAGAAACACATTCATTACAGCCAACTTCCACTCAGAAGCAACAACTACAAACTTCTACTAGCAGCCTTAGTTCAAATGAACAGGTGCCACCTATTATTTCAAGTAAGGAAAAGAATACACCTATTACTGATATTTTAGAAAATACCACTGAAGGTAGTATTTCTCATCAATTTTCAGCTGTTTTCCAACAAACAATACAAACAGCTGATCTAAGTACCATTGAGGATACTACACACAATATTCATGCTGAAGTAGCAACTAGAGCAATTGTAGAATTGCAAAAAGGGCGTTTACCTGGGGAAGATGAATGGGTACATGCATTATTAGAACAAGGATTTAAGACTAATTCTCCTTTAGATTTCCAAGATTTTTGTGACGTTCTTAAAAGTGCACCTTCTAGATTTAAATCTTTCTATAAGCCCATTGAAACTGAAAGTCTCCCACATACAGATTACTTGGATCAGTCTCCACTTCCTAAAGACCTTGATTTAACAGCTGATCCATTAATAACTAGTGAACAATTAAACACTATTTCAGTAGAAGCAAATGATTTTTCCAAAACTGAAATTCAGGTACAGCCCTCAGCTGATCTTTCACAGGCCATTGACCCACCTGTTGTATATAATAATATTGTATCTGAACTTGTCAATATTGAAACTGATGTTCTGCCTGCTACGGCTGAGCCTTCACAAGTGATTAATGATAATGAACATTCAACAGTAACTTTATGTTTTATGGATGTCGCTACTGTTCAAATGACAGAACAGATTCATAATATTCAATCAGCTGATCCCACAACACAGGCTGTTTGCTCATATGAGCCTAATATTTCCAAATCCAAACAGCTTGTAAGGCAATACAAGCATACATTTGTGGATAAGCTGAAACAGCAATTATGTCAGAAAATGTTTCCTGAAAACATTCATACTGATTTGCCACAAATATCTATTCCTAATTGGGAACAATGTGGTCTTAATCAACTATTTTTCACTTCTATTCTTTTTCAGAATGTAAGAGATTTTTCAGGCAGTGAGTACTTCATTAAATTTTATCCTGACAATTTCAGGAAACCCTTTGCATTCTGTATGGCAAAAGAAAACAGGGTTTCCTTTTCACAAACTCACTTGCCTATGCTGTACCAGCACAAGAAAACCATTTTGAGTTATGATTGTTTTGGGAGGGGGATAAAGATGAAAAGTCTGTTGAACCCCTTGCCATCAAACAGAAGACACAGTCTTTTCGCTGAAAGGAGGAATGTAATTAAACTTAAAATTGGTATACCTCACAGGGTGCCATCACAATTATCCTACCTTTTGAGGATATGTAAGACAATTCCTATCAATTTTAATATTTTTCTACTTTATTTTGGGATTTTTTGTATTTGTTTATCTGAGTCTTTTACTCAGCTGAGTTTGATTTTTGAAGTTGTATTGGGACCAGAAGTTTTGCAAACTCTTTACTTTTCTAATGAGTACTTTCATCTAATAATATTTGAACATCTACCTTGGGAAGTCATACGCCAGATTAGATTGGATAGGATTTCTGAGACACCAAGGGTGGAACTTATGGATGTTGAGATGGATTGTCAAAGGGATAAAGTTGTTTGTGCAAGTGAGGAAGTTGATGCTCTAGTTAAAGTAGAGGTGGAGATATAACATGTTTTCCTATATTTTTGGGGGAGGCTGGAAGAGAAGAAAGTACCATTATGGGGGAATGCATTATTATTATTTTATTAATAGGGCCAGGAAATAGAGTCCTGCCTGCGAATCCCATTATTATTAGGGCCAGGAAGCAAAGACTTACCTGCGAATCCCATATTTATTATTAGGGCCAGGAATTGGAGACTCACCTGCGAATCCCATAATTATTAATTGCATTTCCACCCATCATTATTATTATTATGTATCAGTGTAACAAAACAAGGCGACCTCCTATATTAAAACACATTAGGCATCACCTAGGGATGACCTCACATACACAAATAAGGCGTCATTGTTATTTCATATAGTTACACAATTTCATACACAATACATATATATATATAGGAAACATGAGCAGTCAACACACTATAGAGACAAAAGCGGAAATGACCAAGTTTGTTACACATAATGGAATCTTGGAGATATGATATTAAAACTGATGTGAGTTTACATTCTTGTTGCTGAAGAATGAATTGAAAGCTATTTTGGAAGTTATGTACTGTCTTAAGTGTTTAGCTATGTACCGTAGAACGGTTTTGGGATAGCAATTCCTATTGTCTTGTACACTAAGAAGGTTGAATGATGTTAGTAATGTGATGAGGATACACACATACTTTCAAATATTTTTATAGTAAAAATAAACCACTCTAAGCAAACTTTATAATAAACTTTCCTATACATTTTCCTACTTTAAGTAACACTTTCTTCGCTTTGTCTTATTTACCCAACTTAGGTTGAGGATTTTTTGTGCTTTGTTGCACCTTAGGCACTTCATAGTGGCCTTAAGCAATCAGAATTTTGAGAGTAAGGTTCATTATTAACAATACACGATAACACTTGAACTAACTTTCCTAAACTATAACTGATTTGAGTATACAACTTTTCTTGTGACATTATTCTGAGATATTTGGTCCAGGGGACACACACCCCATTATAAGCACACATAACCAGGACCTACCTCTTTTGCAGAATAAGTTGTTATAATATTTATAAAGGATATGTGATTTTTTTGCACCAGTGTACTGGTGAACACAACGAGGGTTGTGATACTTCAACATAAAAGATCTCTTGTAACATTTCATACATACATACACGACATAAATACACTCATCTTACACAGCAGTGTACTGCTGCTTGGAAACTACGTTTCCTTATAAGTTACAATTTTCCCCTACACATTTTTAGATGTTTCTTTTCTTTGGGGATAATACTATGTAAATAAATCTAATAAGTAATATTTCTTATGATTGTAACAACTTCTGTTGAGTTAAGTGATCCAATAACTTGGCATGGACCAAGTTCATTTCACTATGTTTTAATGTGATATGGATATGCTTGTATTTTTCTTGTACTTTCTTTATATGTATTCCTCTGGATCATTTCTTGTAACATTAATTACTTACAGGACTTATAACTTGTACTTGTTTTTCATTTTTCTTGCTATTTGTAATTACCATCTTTGCTAGAAAAATAATTAATTTTGTTTCATTTTCCAACAACTTGTGAAAATTTCATTGTAATTACCATGGTTATTGTAATCTTACTTTTGTAGCTATTTTTGTATTGTATCTTAATTTTTCGTTATGTATATGTTAGTGGTTAAGAACAGTTTGGCCGCCACTAATCCCCATATTTTGTTTTCTGTTTTGTATCTTTCACAGACCAGCTAGCTGACCGAGTTCCCCAGGCTACTCCTGCTGCGTCAGGAACCGGGGATGAGGGACTTTGCTCGGCAGAGCTAGCCATAAGGCTGTTGGTTTATATAATTACGAGCCTTAAAGTCTGCGCCCGTTTCAGGACTTGGGTTTTCACCCATTAGGGGGTTCTGCGACAAGGGTTTAAAGTGTATAAAGGGAAAGTGGTAAGGCCATAACAAAACAGTGTAATATGCAAACAAGGACGTTCACAGAACGAAAGACTTTCCAAAATGGAATTCTAAAGAGAGATTATTTGTAAAACACCATTTTGTTCTTTATGTCTATGCTTATAAAATGTAAAATTTTAAGGTTTTTTTCTTAAAACAAATCTGATGTTCCATTGTAACAATATTTTTCAGTGTACTGTTGTAATTTGCATGTATACAATTTATGTCTTATATTTTGATAATATGTTTGATATTTTGAAAATTTTGTGAGAACACACAGGCTTATGATTTTGTGATTATTTAATATTTTGTATTTTACATTTTTGCCATTTGATCAGAAATTCTCATTAAGGTAGATCTTTTAAGAGTGAATGAGTTTGAAGATTTTTGTAATAATTTTGTGAGTGGAAATTAAAAGTTTTTGGGATTGTTATAAGTAAGAATATTTTGTTTTGAGTATGAATGATGGAGAGAGAACCGAACCAACAAGAGATAGTTAGATTTTGTGGGAATAATTCATTTCATTTGGGGAATTTAAATTTTTTTTGTTTTTTTTCAAGATATTCAGTTAGTTTTCTTGGGAAAATAACCTCAATCTTCGGGGGGCATGTAAGCATCTTAGGATTTTGGTTAAATTCTAGCCTCTCACCTTTAGACATTAGAGGGAAATCTTATTCTGTAGTAAAAGATCGTTTTCAGTTCATGTTTAGGTTATGGGAGGAAAGCTTTGTATAGCATAGAGATACCGTAACCAAACACACTAAATAAAAACCTTTTAGGGATAATAAATGCACCCATAATTAAATAAATGCCCTAAATAAACCTTTGATAACAAAAAGAAGACATCAGTTTGGGAGGAAAGAGATTAAATCCCACAACTTCAATTTCAAATAATAGATTTTGATATAGGTTAACTTCGTAGTTTATAAACCAATTTGAATGCAGTAAAGACCTTTAGTAGTTGCTAAACGCCGAATATAAACTCTGAATAATAATAAACAAACTTTTAATCAACTGGAAATTAAATAATCAGTAATAATATTACCTTGGACTTAGGAATTGCTAACTGGGGAACATTTTGTCATTTTAAACCAATTTTAGGAGCAATAGAGTAACTTAATAGCAAGTAAACCAACTAAAGTAACTTTCTGTAGTGATATTAACACCTTTTACTAACCTTTGATATGATAATCCATAATAATCCAGTTCAGTGCACAAGTAATTTCTAATATTTGGCATTTCACTGTTTTAACACACTTTCGAACCAAATAAAGTAATTTCAATGAAGTAATCAGGCAATTAAAATATAAATTCACTAAAATTTCGTAGTTTCTGAACGTTTAAATAACTTAAATCAATTTGTTTATACTTCGTCAGATGCACCTCACTTTTAATAATTTTTATCTCAAAATCCTAGAGGATCTCCGAAATAAAAAGTAGATTTCCGGAAAGAACTAAAAATCTAATATCACATATAATTATTTCAAGTAATTCCAGTCAATAGAATCGATTTTATAGAGACCTTAAAATTCAGTTTTCATCATGACCATGAGGTCGATTTAGAAATATCTTCCAGCCGATCTAAAGTAGATACAGAGATGAGATAACTTTCAGAATATGTATTTTTACTCAGAGAATCTCATGGTAATTTTAGATTTGCGATAAAATTAATAGAAATAAAGTTATAAAATTAAAACTGAAATCACACTTTGGTTACGTAGTAAGTAAACTTTCCCTGCACCGATCTTAATAAAAATCACACCAATAAACTCAGGAATTTTTGTAGAACACAGTGATAATAAAACAATTTGCATAAACCGTGGCATTAATAAAATGACGAAATGTAGAAATTTCCAGAACAATAGTAGTTCCCCAGGTACGAAAGTAGTCCACTCCTCCACTTAAAACTTTTAAACCAGTTGCTTAAAATTATTCACTAAATATTCATCATTTCACAATTAAATATGTAGAAACACTGTCACACCTAAAGTTTTGGATAACCGTTTAGTTACTGAGATATTTCAGATCTAAATCGTAGAAGTGTTAGCAGAAAGTCGCGTTCTGGCTCTGACGTCAGCGAAGGTATAAATTATAGGTCGCGATGACGTCTTTGTCTTTTTCCTGGTTGCAGTCGTGTTAGTAAGATGAATTAGGCGTGTGTTGGTAGGTTGGCTATTCCGACGTTAGGTTGGTAGTGCAGGTCTCAGTTTGCCATTGCGGAAGTCGGCCATCATGGTTTCAAGGGCGTGGTACTCATTCTCGTAATATGAACTTGTAAATCTCCGTCGGGGTTGGTGCGGGTTACCTCTCTCCATGATCTGTAATTTTTGGATCGATTGTTCGATTAGCCTGTGCAACTTAAGAATGCTGTTTGAACTCTGAATTTCTTTTAAATAAACTTGAAGACTTTTTTGGAAAAGTGAACTGTTTCATTTCGATAACTGCTGTAATACCTTTTCAATATTTGGGTCATCAAATATTGTGGCGACCTTTTAGCATTCTCGTTGTATCCTGGCAACATGGTCAAACTAAATTAAAATATGCAACAAACTTTCTTTGGACAGTAAGGTGCTATCAAGACTGTTAGTTAAGGTACTTAAGCGATACTCAACCCCGGTATGCAGCTTAGTTCCTTACAATTGCTGTAATTTAATTTTCACTGATGTATGGTCGGAGGTGTTGTGAAATGTTTCGACAGCTGGTTCTGCTGCCTTCATCAGGTGTCACATGACTTTTGGTAGTTGTAAGCTACTGCCTCAACTGACCTGCCTTGCATCATGATCCCACTTATATCCTAATTAGTGGAGCTCCTGACCATGATCCACTACAAAGCCCTCACCCAATCTGCTTGCATTCTTGTCCACTGACTGAGTACACAGTCCTGTGTGGAGCAACGGTGTGCCCATTCTGGCATTGTCACTAACACTAGATTTAATCTGCTGCTTGCTGCATGGTGTGGACTGTATCACTTGCTCTTTATGATGCCAGGACATCAAGATCAGACTACCTATTCAGTCAGTGGACTAGCAGATGAGCGGGTCTGGCATGGGAGTTGTAGTAGACAGCAGTGTTAAGGCACCCTGATTTTGACTTTATAAATGGTATCACGATGTGAAGCAGTTTAGACAAGGCACTAGCAGCAGGTTTACAACCAATGAAAGTCATACTGAAAATACTGCAGAGCCAGCTGTCAAAATGTTGTGTTTTAATGACCCTATCCGGCTGGACACCCATGATAATTATTCTGTTGCTAATATTATTAACTGCAGTTGATGGATTCTTTGACCTCGGTCAATAGTTTTTATGTTATCTGGGTGGCTCCGTGTCCTAATACAAAATGTCAATGTTTTGTCTAACAAGCTTCTGCCTTCTTTTATTGCAAAACTATGCTGTAATGTGTTCTGCACATACTGCTAAACACAACTCTCTCTCCAGAATAATCTGCGTTCTGGAAGGTTTGACTGGTGTTGCCAATTAGCAGAGCAGAGTTGTCAGGTGCTCTCACTTTAGCAATTTAGTTGATGTTGGGCTGTGATTTGTTCATGCAAAGCATAAAGTGCCACAGATTTCAATACTTGAGGCTGCTGTACTCATTGACATTATTAGGATGTTTCCTAATCTCTTGTAACTTCCTTATCTGCCTCCCCCACCACTGATCTTTTTTTAAGAGCAGTCCACAATTTTCAAAGTCAACAACATAATTTGGAGTGTGTATTGATAATCTTTAACTATGGTAGTCAAGGTATTCAACATAAAAGTTTGGTGAGGTGCTGGTCCAAAATCACTTCAATATAAATGAAGGATGGTGTACTGAGTAGAAAAATTAACGGCAGACTAACAAACTAATCAAAGATCCTACAAGACAGCTTGATGCACAAGTGGAAATAATAGAGAATCCTTCTTGTGACTGTGGTAACTACCAGCAAGCTATCAACCACATCACAGTTTAATGCCCTTTTAGGTGATTCAGTGGTATGATCCAGCAGCTTGAAGCAACCTGAATGGCAATTGAATAGCTGCAATCTTTAGACTTCAATCTATAGAAACATCTATGTTTGATTGCACCTAATGTAATTCAATATAATTAATGGCATGAGCATTCACAGATGTGTGCTGACCTATAGCTGACCAGCATCTAGAATATTATTTGATATTTAGTGGCAGTTACCTTCTTCTAGCCTATTATCTACTGTGCAGTTAGCCTCTCTAATATAAACTTCACCTTCAAAAAATCTCATAAACCCATAGGTTTTTTGTGAGAGTTATTTATCTTTTTTGTTAATCAAGGCAGCTGATTTTTTGACTCACCTTATAGACTGGGTTTACACCAGTCATACTCAACAGTTTCCTAGTGTAATCTGTGACACGTCTGATGATAGTTAATTGGAAAAATGGAGTTGTGGTTTGGTTGGAGGCTATGATTTTTTGCTTTATTTATGGCTATCACTGGCATATTTATGGAGTTCTTAGTCAGAACAAACAAGGCTTTGTCCATACTGAACCACATTGTCTGATGCCTATCTTCCTAATTCCTCGAAGAAGATATCAGCAATGAAGTGAGCAATTAGTGAGCCCATAGTCATTACTTCCACCTGGTCACCACTGGGGTTAATGAGATAGCAACATAAAGCAGGTCGGTGGTGTCCAAGGAGGATGAAGGAAAAACTGTGATGACCTTCGTAGTACATGGTGCTCCTTGTCTTGTCCTTATGCTGCAAACCCCACCGCGCTGCCCAAGCATGAACCAAATGACAGCTCCGTGAATGTTAAATGCTTATTACCATGATTTGTTTGTATTGTAAGCTCATTTGTTAGAATCTTCATAGACATTTCTTCAAAACATGACCTATTGATTCCTTGAATCTAAAATTGTCATCTTCATAAAGTTAACCAATTATAATGAATCATGTTTAATGCTGAGCATAACATGTGTATCACACTTTAACCTGTCACTGTCTCTAATCATAAAAATATCTGATGATCTTTCAGGTCTGCTGAGCTGTACTTCTTGCTATTAAACCAATAAGTAAATCATTCACTAACATACATAATGTAAGGACCCAGGCCGCATACCGGGGCTAAGTATCGCCTTAGTGCCTTAACTTACACTCTTGTAGACTCACAGTTCTCAGTAATACTTGCTTAAATTTGATTTGATTTAATTTGACCATGTAGCCAGGATAACTCAACTGAATGTCTTCGGTCGCCACAAAATTTGATACCCCCAAATTTTGAAAAGGGTTTTATGCTAACTACTGAAGAACACAGGTTCACTGTTAGAAAAATCCAAGTTTTATTTTCAAAGTCAAAAGTTCAAAATAGCATTTACAGTTGAGCACGCATATCGAACTCTCTTTTCCTAAAATTACAGATTGTGGAGAGAAATCTAACCGACCGAAACCCCTTTAGTAAATTTACAAGTTCTTAACAGTCATTGAAGTTGCAATATAACACGACACGATCCAACATGATTGAACTAGCCCGCATGGCGAGTTACAACCACACGAGACGAACGACTAGGTGAGACGACCACAAGCAGGAACAAACCGCGGACAGCAACAGACAGACCGGAACAGACCCCCGGCAAGAACAGACCGGCTCTTTTATCGAAACCACGAGAACCAGTGACGTCAGCAAATGTATCACATCTTTTTCCTCCGCGTAGGTCAAAGAGTACGAAATTTATTTGATGATCCCAATTATCAAAAATGTTTAAACTTTGACAATATCTAGACTTATCTACTAGAAGTCCGACGGCAGTCTCTTTAGAAATTTAGAGTAATTAATTTTAGAGTTTTAGCTGTTGAAGCCTCCGCATAGTGATACATTCAAATTTGGGTAAAATCCCTAAGTGTTCTAGAACTTTTTACGTGCGTGCACAACAATCCGCGACAATCTATTTTACAAAAACTTAATTACCGGACAAATACTAAAACTTTTGATGAAAACCCATATATGTATGAAATCGTCTTAATTAGGGCTATCTGCTGATACAAAATTCAAACTGATATCTCTTTTAATAAAAAAGCTTATTTTTTTCTCTTAATTAAAATCACTAATTAACCTTTACCAAATTATTTAATTTTATTGCCAAAATATCGGGGATAGTGCTGACTACAGCTGGTGATAAAAGATCGGTTGTAGCTTTACTGGATTTAAAGTTATTACAAATCTTAGAATTTCACTATTCTGATCGCGTGTTTCAAAACTTGAACAAACGGGAATAACTCTTAAACCAAACGTTTCCCAATATGATAATTACACATAAAAATGATTATTATAATGAATTACAACTATGAGCAAGATTACAGGGAAATTCCTTAAGGTTGAAAACTATACTTCTTGAAATTTCTAAGTCCCGCCTAAGCAAAACTAGAATTGACCAAAATTCTAAGATCCTTACAATAACATCTTTAAGGCTGTTTGTGAACCTTCCTAAAGACTGTGATAACAGTGAAACACACCCTGGGCAAAATTGTCTCAATGAGAGTATTAAATCCTTTAATCTACAGAGACCAAGAAACAATATTGAACTGTATTTCTGGAAAGTAAAATAGTGATCTACAGTGGTTATAAACAATGAACTCAACCCGAAAGCTGATTCAGCTGTTTCAGATAATTGTCGTGATCTGTAAATGGTATAATCAAGAAATATTATTAATCATTGCTTGTTTAGTGTAATGAACCATTACCCAACTTTTACTCTATTCAATAATCAGATGGGTAAAGGATGCAGAAAACAGTACATCAATTATTATTTGTTTAAAATAAGATATGATAGGGAAAATAATTTATCACTTGCCACAACTGAATGCAGGAGGGCCATAAAATGACAAAAAAAAAAAAAAAAAAAAAAAAAAAAAAAAAAAAGCCAAGCACATTTCACAATATTTTGGTTATTACCCTTACTCATGCATGAGTTTTTATTTTATTTTATTTTATTTGGCCTGAAGCGCCAAATGGCACTATACAGCCACCAGCTATTTATATAGATAATTGGCTTGGTACAAATGAGTAAAGCATTGCACAGATAAACAAATTTACATGATAATTATACATAAACTAGTAATTACACATCATTCTCAAAAAAAGACATGCATGTTTATAAAATCAAGGATTAGTAAAACAAGTAAATAGAGGACTCTGTACCAACAGTGGGGGGGGGGGGGGAGTGTACAAGGCTCTCTGTGCACAAACTATAATTACAGTATAATTAAAATATGATTATTTATATACAGGAAATAAAACATTATAAGAAGGACTTATTTGCCTAAATCTTGATGTTTGTTGCTTTTATAAAACTGGCTAACAATTTATATATAATCACATTGTTGCCATGCAACAGACAAGAAATACTTGTTCGAAAGGCTACACCAAAGTTGTTTAGATCTCTCAAAAAATTAGGTCTTTGAGGTTTATATCTTGGACAAGCGAAAAATATATGTTTTTTTTTTAAATTAATTTAATTTTTAATTGAAATGGAGCACAGGCTCTGGTGGCAAATTTTTCCCTACACACCCATCTTCCCCCTATCCTGCTCCTCCTACATTTTCCCTCTACAAATTTTATCTTTAAATTCTTTCAAAGTTTTCGGTAAATTATTCATCATTTCTCTTGGTAACTCATTCCAATCCCTGACACCCTTACCTAAAAAAGAGAATCTTCCTACACCCTTGTGCCTGAAATCGAGTACCAGCTTGTGGTCATGGTCATCTTTTCCCTTCCATGCACTACTTTTCATACCTATTGCAATATCTTTCCATGCCTCATCACCAGTATATGCCCTGTACAATCCCATGACCCTCCTCATTCTCCTCCTGTCTTGCAATGAATCCCATTCCAGCTCCTTTAACATATCCATCACTGATTTCATTCTGCGATAATTTCCAGAAACAAATCTAGCATCCCTTTTTTGCACCCTGTCCAACTCCTGTATTTGATACGTAAAATGAGGATCCCATACTACACTACCATATTCGAGCAATGGTCTGACCAAAGTTTTGTAACCCAATTCCTTGACTTCTCTCGAACATCCCCTCATCACTCTCTCCCACAAGTGCAGAACTTTGAAACCTTTTCCTACCACCTGTCCTATGTGTCCTGCCCAGTTAAGTTTGTTATCAAAAGTAATTCCAAGATATTTACATTTCAAGTCTTCAGCAAGCAATTCTTTCCCCAACTTATATTCATAATTAACCATTTGTTTATTATTTGTGTATCTAATAAGCTGACTCTTCTTTGCATTTATCTTCATTCCATGTTTACCCACCCAATTAGATATCCTGTCCAGATCACCCTGCAACTGTTTACAATCCTCTATCATTTTGATTCTTTTATACAGCATTATGTCATCTGCAAACAATCTAATTTCAGATAGTAAACAATCAACACAATTATTCATTAGAATAATGAATAGCAATGGTCCCAATACACTACCTTGTGGCACACCCATTTTTACTTCCTCTTCTTTTGATACTACATTTCCTACCCTAACTTTCTGTTTTCTACCTTTTAAAAATTCTTCTACCCAGCAAATGACTTTCTTATCCACTCCAATGGTTTTTACCTTATTTACTACCATTTTATGGCTTACTCTGTCAAACGCCTTAGACAGATCTAGTGCTACACTATCAATTTGGCCTCCCTTGTCCATTTCATCTGAAATATCTTGCATATATCCCACCAACTGAGATTCGCATGAATATCCTTGCCTGAAACCATGTTGCCTGCTTGAAAACCACTTACGTTCCTCACATATATTTCTGATGTGGTTGCATATCAATCTTTCCATTAATTTACCTACCACTGATGTCAAACTGATTGGCCTGTAATTCTCAACTCTATTTCTCACCCCTCCCTTATGTACCGGTTGTCACATAACCTTACTTACATGGTCCATACCAAAAGTAGTAGGACTGATTTTTTTAAAAATAAATTATTGAAGATATGTTTACAATTCCTTAATCCTCTTCGAAATAGCACCCTTGGGCAGCTACACACCAAAAATTACGCTGCTGCCATTGGCCGTACGCCTTCTGGAAGTCAGTTTCGGGGACGCTGTTGAGAGCCCTCGTCGATGCTGCTTGAACGTCCTGAATCGAGTCAAACCGCTGTTCCTTCAGCTGCTTTTTCATCCGTGTGAGTAAGAAAAGTCAGATGGAGACAAATCAGGACTGTAGGCGGGGTGCAGCAACGCGGCAATGTCAATTCAGGCTAACAGTTGGCTCATGACGGCGCGCCTTGGCACGGCGCATTGTCGTGATGCAGAGTCCAGTTGGCGGAGATGACTGGTTGGACGCGATTCACTCGGTCTCGCAGGCGGGCTGGCACTTGCACGTAAAAGTTCGAATTGACAGTTTCCCCAGGGGAAACGAACTCCTTATGAATCACCCCGCAACGGTCACAAAACACGATTAGCATTGTCTTGATCTTTGATTTGCTCATGCGAGCCTTCATTGGACGGGAGGATGAAGAAGGCCCAATTCAGCGTTGCCACATTGCTGCACCCCACCTACAGTCCCAATCTGGCTCCAACTGACTATTTTTTTTTTTTTACTCACACGGATAAAAAAAGCAGCTGAAGGGACAGCGTTTTGACTTGATTCAGGACGTTCAAGCAGCATCGACGAGGGCTCTCAACAGCGTCCCCGAATCTGACTTCCAGAAGGCGTAAGGCCAATGGCAGCAGCGTAATTTTTGGTATGTAACTGCCCAAGGGTGCTATTTCGAAGAGGATTAAGGAATTGTAAACATATCTTCAATAATTTATTGTTTTTAAAATCAGTCCTACTACTTTTGGTATAGACCTGTATGTCAGTATACTTTCAAAAACAGTTCAAAGGGTCCTTAACACACTTAAAACTAATAACAGATCAATTTAGAAGCATTTTTCAGTAGTTTGAGAGTCAGTAAACATGTTTGTAAGGAGAGTTTGAGCTATTTTGTAAGTTTTCGAAAATATTATAAAGAAATTTAAACATTTTTAGAAGCCTTTTGGCCACATTCATTTTCAGAGGTGTAAAATGAGATGACAATTCAAATTAGATCCAACACTTGCATTTTAGAAGATTATGTTAAGAAAATATCATGAAATTGGTGATCTTGCAAGCTCATGGAATTTATTGCACAAGTAACTTTTTTCACCTAATTTTCAAGGTACAGCTAAGATTCAGAGCTCAAAATGTTCAGCATAAGATAATACACAACATATTAAAAGATAGAGTCAATAAGTGAAAAGAAAGTATGTTTTTTAGACAAAATAAGAGATTTCACTGACTCTGCAATTCAACATTTCTGCAGACATACAGATCCAAGGGCATAGAAAAGACATGTACGAGGGCTATCCAGAAAGTAACAGACGTTTTGAACTGGTGCGGCAATGGGAGGGGCTAGCACCACCATCTTGAAGTCAGAGTGTCCCTACACTCAGTACGCAACCAGCCGTGGTAGTTTGTGCATCGTGCCTGTCGTCCTTTGTATACAATGGAATTTTAAAATGAGCGCTTCAATAGAAAATCCCGCCAGTTGTGAAGTGCGAGCTGTGATAAGGTTTTGGTTGGCAAAAAATCACAAACCAATTGAAATTTATCGCCAGATTTGTGATGTGTACGGCCAAGGAATAATGAGTGTAAGCCGAGTGAGGCAGTGGTGCATTGATTTTAAAAATGGCCTAACCAATGTACACGACGAGGATCACAGTGGTAGGCCTAGTCTTGTGAGTGATGAACTGGTGCCGAAAATCAACGAAAAAATCCTTGAAAATCGTTGTTTCATGATTATGGAACTCTCAGAACAATTCCCCAAATTTCACGGAGTTTAGTTCATGAAATTGTGGTTGGTAAACTTAGTTACCACATATTTTGTTCGAGGTGGGTTCCGAAAATCCTACCGGAAGACCACAAAAACAGAGACTTTCTGCAGCACTGACAGTTCTGGAAGACTACGACAAAAGTGGAAACCAAGTTATCGAACGTATCGTAACTGGCGACCAGACTTGGGCAAAGCAACTCAGAGACGCGCAAATACAAAACAAGCGTCGCGGAAAAACTCTGCGAGAAAGTTTTGTTTCTCCACGACAACGCTCGTCCACACACAGCCATCCGTACCCAAGAGCTGTTGGATGGTTTTTGGATGGGAAATTTTCAATCATCCGCCGTACAGCCCAGATTTGGCACCGAGCGACTACCACCAGTTCCCAGTGATGAAGACGTGGCTCGCGATGCAAATCTTTGCCACTAACGCTCAACTGCATGCCGGTGTAAACCAGTGGTTGAGCTCGCAGGCGGCAGATTTCTACAGAGCGGATATTGAAAAGTTTGTATTACGTTATGATAAATGCCTTAAATTAAATGGCGATTATGTAGAAAAATAGCCTAAGAGTTTACCTCAAAAATGTATATAATAAAAATTGTTTTTTTCACTTTGTTTATTTTTTATTTCAAAACGTCTGTTACTTTCTGGATAGCCCTCATATATTAAAGAGAAGCTTTCACTGAACACTTGGAGTGATTTTCGTAAAGATGCCGACAATATATAAGCTGCAAAAGGGAAATTAAGGTTTGAAAATAATAGCTGCTAATAAGCATTATTTTGGAAACAAAGGATTGGCATTAAGGGAAATAGATAATGAGGAAATAATATTACCATCAGATAGAAAATTTAATTTAGTAAAGTTTGAGATATATTACAGATCGGTAGCACTCATATATTTGGAGATTATGAAAATACAAGTTTTTAGCTGACTTTGCACTTATAGTCAAAGTCGATTTTCACCATCAAATACATTTGGGATCTAGATGTGTTATATGTCAAAAGTTGAGGAAATTTTTATAGAACAATTTGATAACAGAATCATTTCACAGGCTAACGAATTGTAGGGATGGTGACAGAGTAAAACTTTTACAACTTTAACTCGAAATACACAAATCCTAGGAGAAAACTTGTCATAACTAAAACTGACATTTAAAATATGCTTCATAACATATCAAAATTTCAGACTTATCGGAATAAAAATAAGGTTTCCCTTTGTCAAATCAAGCGTCTGCTGAGTCAGCAGGCCCAATATGAATATAAGGAGCCTCCGCTGGCCTAGGCGGACAGCAGTAATTCGGCAGAAATTGAACCGAGAGGACAGCATGTTGGTTGGTCGCGGAGATGTAGAAATTTTAGTAGTGACGTTATAATGGTGTGAGGTCAATCTTCCTTCGGGATGAACTTTTAACTTTCATCTAGGGGTTCGGAGGAAGTTGCTTACTGTGAGAGGATGGTTTAACCTGTAATCATTTATTTCGGATAGAAGTCTGATGCTTTTCTTTTAGGCCTACGCTGGTACCGAATTTATGTAAGAACTTTTGGAAAAAAATATAATCTGGAATTAATCAGGAAGTCTGAAGTTGTTTTAAGAACAGACCTTTATCCCTTGGGGTAATTACGAGGGATTGGCGACCGTAAATAGCATCACTTAAGGGTACCAGACACGATCATAGTTAAGACAAGCTGCTGCAAGCTACAACCCCGAGCAAGCAACAGGTTTTACACGGTACTACTATTGCACTTTTCTAGTCCTGTGGTAAGCAGCAAGTGTCTAGACTCAATTTAAATAATATTTCAAGATAAGGTACAATATCACATCCGGCTATCTTTAAGATATCTGTAGTAATATTATCTTTACCAGCCCCTTTATTTTTTTTTCAGCTTTCTTATTTCCTTCATGATTTCCTCAGGATGGATATCAAATTTTTTACTATCGTAAATTCTAATTGTGTTGATAAGCTCGTTCTCCGAATTAGACCCTCCTGTATCTGATTCATTGTCCCTAATACTTTCACTGAACCAGTTACTTAAAATCTCTGCCTTTTTCAAATCGTCAGTAACTTCTTCTCCATCCTTATCTATAAGTGTCTCTACACCCTCCCTTCCCTTCAGTTTCCTGATATAGCCATAGAAATTTCTAGATGCATCAGTCAATGGGCCTCCTGCACTGACAATACTCTTCATAAACCCATCTTTAGCCATTTTCTTTGCTGTTATTAAGTCCTTGTTTAGTTGTTTAAATATTCCCTACTACCCTGCTGTCTCTTAACTCTGTTATGTTCTTTTCTTACCAACCTCTTTAACCTCCTCACTTCCCTATTACAGTACATAGGTTCTCTACTTCTCTTTATTTTCTGCTTTGGAATAAATTTTTCTTACCCTTTCTTATTATCGCCTTGAACTCTACCCACCTTCACTCTACTGTACCTGAGCCTTCCTTCCATTTGCTGAATTGTTCTCCGAAATATCTCTTCAAATTTGAAACCTGTGCCTTTTTATAATTGTACCTATTTCCCCCTTCAATTTTGGCTGCTGGTTTACTGAATCCTCTAATATCCATCAGAACTGCTTCATGATCACTTATTCCTTCAGTTACTTGACACCTCAAAAGGTTTTCATCGGGCTTAATTAGAAATATATCCAAAATATTTTGTCCCCTAGTGTTTTGCTCAACCACTTGTGTAAATCCTCCTTCCCTTATTAAGATATTTGCAAATATTTGTTCCATTGTGTTATTTATCTTATTTCCTTCCCAGTTTACACCTGGTAAATTTAAATCCCCGCCGATGATGATCATTCTATTCTCACCTCTGAAATCTGAGTATGAATTTAATTTCTCCCCAAGAGCCTCATCCTCTTCTGTCATTCTTCCGCTGCGGTAAACAGCCGACACTCTGATTTTTTTCTTTTTTATTACCGCAGAAATCTACCCCAAGTAACACATGGTTTTGATCTATGAATGCCAGTGAACTGTGGTAGTTTTTGCTAACTAGTGTGAAGACTCCTCCACCAATTTTTCCTCTATCTCTGCCGTACACTCTGTAACCATCAGGAAAAACTGCACTGTCTAGTACTTCTTCTTTTAACCAACTCTCTACCCCAATTATTACTTGTGGTTCGTGCATCTCTATTAAGTTTGCAAATTCGATTACTTTGTTCATTATACTTCTACAATTTACCATTAACACCCTTACTACTGGCTTTACATTTTCAGAATTTATCTCCTCTTTCCCACTTTTACCGCAGTCAGTTTTTGTTTCAGCCATTTCGTCTATTTCTTTAATATTATATCATCTACTTCCGAATTGTAATATTCACAGATATCTGAATTTATGATGGTTAGACGATGTAGGTGCTGTGCAAATATACTGTGATTAAAACGTATTCTAATTATTGTGGTGATAATCCCTCTAGGTTCCAAGGAGCTGGAAAACCAGGGACGGGTAGGAATTCGGGGCTGGATATTGCCATAGTATTGTCCCTTTGTTTTTTTTACTGATGTCCCATTCACTCTGCCATTTGTTCATTACCTTGATTTTTATTTGTGGTAGATAGCAGGGGGAAAGATAGGTAACCACATGAATGAACCAAAGATGAATCAAGAGGTAAGGCTGAAGATACTGATAACTGGGGAAGAAAATTGTTTGACAATAATTGTGCAATAGAATAAGCTCTGTGATACGATACAATAAAAAATATAATCTCAGTCTATTACAAGAGAGAAAAGTATATAAGTAAATAAATAAATTAATTAGAAGTATATAAAAATAATAAAAAGATATTTTACAAAATATAAATGCAAACTGACTAAATTTTTAAAATTGTAAGTGACAGATAAATGAAAAAAATATTATTTTTTGTCCTTATCACTTTTTTAAAAATTTAAAAAAATCTTCTGTTTTTCATGTTGCCTTATTCTTATTTTGATTCATTTCTTTTGCACAGTTAATATTCCTGATATTATCATTGCTCCTCCCACCATCTCTAATTATTAGTTTCATCCTACATGTGACTGTGTTGAACTTACGCACTGGCATGAGTTCAGTTATGTGATTCTACTTTTTTGAATGGCTCAAAACGTGATTTTTGTGTTTGTGGACTACATATTTTGTTGCTGCTGCTGTCCTTTCTTCAAGTTTGGCAGTTGGAAAGTATAGTTTATCTTTCCTTTCCATATATGTATCACTTCATGGCATTTCTTCCTCTTCATTGTTGCTAACTTTCATAACAGATTTTTATTATTTTAATAATTGTTTTACTGTAAAAATAATGAAGACAGTTAAATATACATAAAAAGTTACTGTAGAATTAAATATTTTATAAAAGAATGCAAGATTATCTTCAAAGATACAGGAAAAAATTAATTGAAGGTGATTATTCACTAAGATTAAAAAAAAAAATCACCCCAGTCTATCAAGTTCTAATGAAAAGGTATTATTGAAGAACTAACATTTATCGCAAAATAAAGAAATTTTTTTCTGTCATAGTAGCTAAATTCATGATTTTTGTGACATGTTTTTGTTAGTGTTTTGTTTTTGATAATGTTATACCAATAGAAGTAGCATTACCTACAATGATTTATAATTGGCACCATAAAAAATCTCACTGTTATATTTTGTTGCTTGAAACCAACAATGGTCCATAGAAAATAGACTGTCAGCTATAACTGATGATGGCTAGACCACGTTTCTTTGACTTTACACCTCATCAACATAAAGAAAATTGAAGGGGGGAAAGGACTAGGATCAAGGAATGGGAAGGAATTTGGCCATGGCCTTTTGAGGAATCCATCTTGTCATTTACATGTAGTGACTTTTGAAAACCTTAAAAAATGAAATCTGATTGGTGGGTGGAGATTGACTCTGCATCCACCTAAAGACAAGGCTGGAGCATTTGTCAGAGCTGTGGTGGTGATGAAAGAAGACCTACATTCATATTTCTGAATTAATACATACAAAAGCTGCATTATAAAGAGCCACTTGACCAGTATTTTTGATGGCACATATCATATATCATCAATGCCAATCAAACTTGTGTTTTATATCGAGAAACATCAGCTGAGGTACTTTCTATGTTTTACTAGGATCAGCTAAGACATATCTTCTATCCTCAACATCCTTCTTTGACCACTTTTCTTCTGTGGCAATTGACTCAGTTTGATACCAAAACCATGACTAAGAAAGTGTAAGCAAGCCTTGAAAAATCAAAACTTTTTCCATTCTGAATCATGAAACAAATGTGGTAAATCCACATAAAATTGTGTACAATTTTTCTTTTAAAAAAAAAAAAAAAAAAAAAAAAAAAAAAAAAAAAAAAAAAAAAAAAAAAAAAAAGTAGTTAAATTTTTCTAAAACTATTGTATTTCACTGTAATGGTTGGATGAAAGACTATTACTAAATCTCCTTTATAATTGGGTGATTGCTCTCCCATTTACTTCTTTTTGCCTTGTCATTGTGAAATTACCTGCATGACAGTAAAGTCAGATAAAGTTGTCAAAACACTTTAAAGTTTTGACAACTAGCTTCCCTGCTAACATGTGAGCAGCATTATTATTGTAATGTTGTGTTTAGAACATTAACTGTTCAAAAACCTTTAAAAATAAAGCCCAGTTGCTTTGCCTTGAAGAAAATCCATTTTTGTACTTGTCAGGAGATTTGCAGGAGTTATAAAGGTTTATAACCAGTTTATCTCCTGTTTATAATTGGTTTAATGTTAGGTTTATTAAGAACACTCAAGTGCCAAACTTCAAAGTTGCATTTATTAAACTTTTATACATAGAATGCCGGCACTAGACTTGATCATTGTCGTATTGGACTATGCTTAATATTCAGATTGCAGATTAGCGTGTGAACCACAGTTGCCTCAGCACACATGTTTAACATTTGTAATTAGTACAACCAAGGACATCAACGGCACGTGATCAAACTCTTATATCAGAACAGTTTCGTACAACTGACTTCATCACGAGCACATGATAGACTCTCTTCTCCAAACTGGCTTTTCCTGCCGCTTCCCGTCACTCGGCCAATCACGTCACCATTCCTGCTCACGTGACCGATCCGGCCAACCAGCGTCTTTCTTGTCACCTCGCCTTTCAGCAACATTCCCTTTCGTTCTGATGATGCAGTCCCTATCAACTTGGGTGTGCAACGCTATCATTATAGAGTCTTGTGAAACTGTGTGTGTTAATATACATTTGATTAAATAAATGTTGGTACAACAATATTGGTTCAAATTTTGGGACTTATATATTGACTATCTTAACTTCTTACTTTACATGGAAAATCTTTGGATGAACTCCAATTTCCTTGTCCAAAACTATATCTCATGTAAACATATATATATACAAAATAAAGTTATCCTTTGATGCCTGACAGTACTTCGACTAACATCCATAATATATCTGAAACATTTTGCTATGAAGCTTACTGTATACCAGTCATATCTATAGCCATTTTAATAAGAAAAATTGCTTTTAGGAACTTGAAATCAGTCAGGACTGTGAGAAAATGAAAGTTTTCAAAACCGTAGTAACCCAAACTAAACCCTTTTAGCTACATCAATTTCCACTAAGAAAGCAGAAAATTATGAGTATTTTAAGATGTAATAAATATGGTCAGAAAAATTTATGTAAGAAGTTATTGTAAATTCAGTGACTTTCATGCCACATGGAGCTGGAAGCAAGAAAGAAAATTGTTTAGTAAAGAAAGGTCACTCACTTTTAAAGGTAGCTAAGGCCATAATTTTGCTACACCAACAGATTAGTAATGAGAATCCACATATAATATAAAAAATACATGTCATGTGTAGAATAGAAATAGGTTCTTTTAAATAAATAAAGAGAGTAAATTTTTGATAAAGTTGATCTTAACAAATATAAAAAATATATTCAGATGATATGGAAAACTTCGCAGCTCATTAATATGGTTTTAGTTTTGCGATTAAGTCAAAATTTAAGGGCTAGAAGTCAGGTTACAGTTTTCACTATCAGAATTGCCTTGTTAAGTGAAGTTAGAGATAAATGAATCACTCGGCAGAAGAAATTGATAAAGAATGACTTTAAGGAGGAGAGAAAAATGCTAGGAGACAGAGGAAAATGGAGTATAGTGTCTAGCCCATCTCAAAAAAGATCAGTAGTTTAGGAGAAATAAATTCTAGAAGATTTTAGTAATTACATCATGATGGCAGGAACAAGGAAAATTTAAGGTGGTGGTGTTTCAGTTTAACAAGAATTTCTTCCAAATTAAAAAGAATTCAATAGAGGGATATATGTCTTAAGATTAGGAACATTTTAAGGAGTAATTTGTTATCAGAATTTTTAAGCGGGATGAAAGATTTTAAAAGTTATTCATGATTCTCTGATTTGGAACTTAAGAAATTTATAACTATTAAACAAAGCAATTTAAGAAAAAAAAAAATCAGAAAAATTGAGGCTTCAAAACATTAAAGTTTCAGCATGATTCACATAAGTTGGGGGCTTAAGAAAGTGGTTCCTATGCTCAGTCTTTATATACGTGACTGTAAGATGAAAATCTTATGCTTGGGGTGGAGCATAAACACGTGTCTTAGCTATGACCATGCATAGCCTTGGATGCTACAGTTATGGCTTAAATAGAATAATCCGGTTGCCACATAGATTTTAACCACAAAACTATGGAAAGGTAAAAGTTCAATGATGATAACTAGTTCATTGCCATTTGAATTACTATATTCTTCCAATTTCACAAAGCCATAAACTGTACAGGCAATCAGACAATTTTACCAAAGAAATGTTTTTGCAAGTTCAATTAACCGTTCAAGACAGACCACACCCCATAGTTCAAGGAATTAAATCACTAGTTGAAGAAAGCCAATAAAAGTTCATCACACGCTCCCATTGTTCAATAGTTTAGTTAATTTAGACAATCCTGAGGCCCCACTTGGAGAAATACTATTTTTATCGCAACATTATAGTAGAACTAAATGGTTTAAGTTGCACATTAAGGAACCTGATAGCTACTTGAAGACTACATCTTATCACTCGCACTGTTCCTAGCCGACTGACGTTGTGTCGTGCCGACTGCTTCTGTACGACTAAGCTACATGTTATCGAGTTCCCGGTTCCTGGCAGACTGAGGTCGAATTACTGCACGTATGAGTCTATATCACATCGCTCTCCAATTCTCAGTCTAGCGACTGCTCTCTCATGAACCGTGGGAATGAATGCTTTTCCTAATTCACATGGATGGCTGCTGGCGGGCTGATCAGATATGAAATCGCACATCTGAAATCCTTGCATCATCTTACCTGACCTTGACAATAAAAATAATTCTATCACTTTGAAATTTTACAAATAGCTTGATCTTGAAGTAAACGTTAACTTTAGTTATTATGAAAAATTTCGTAACTTTAATATTTAAGCCGAGAATAAATACTTTAAATATCAACTTCCACTCCAGGCGAATGCCGAAAACTGATGTAACAGAAAATACTATCTTGAAAGCTTTAAAAAACCTGCTTCCTATCTCAAAATTGTAAAACTGCTTTCTAACTTGAATAAACATAGAAACTGACTTTAGAAATGAAATAAAATACAAATATTATCCATCTAACTAATGGTTCTGAGAATAAAATTTTGTCACGCGGTTACCAAATATGATAGATAGCTTACATGACCATGTTTCCTTTGCTGAGGGCACTATTCAATCACTCACCGACATTCACAGATGCGTGCTCGAGAAGGCAGTGAAACATGTAGCAAGTGGACTTTGAAATTTTAGTAGAGGTAGAATGCGGACTGGCAATTTTTCCGTGATGTGACTGGTAGCTCATGATATTAACGTTCCAATGTTAGGAATAAACTTTGTTTTCTTCATCATTAGCTGAAAATCTTTTACTAAAGCTTAATGAGGGGTAGTGAAAGATTGCCATGAGTGTGCATCTACCTGTAAGTAATAATGACCTGCAAGCTTCTCTTAAAGGATTCAAAAGTTGTGCACTATTCACAGATGCGTGCTCGAGAAGGCAGTGAAACATGTAGCAAGTGGACTTTGAAATTTTAGTAGAGGTAGAATGCGGACTGGCAATTTTTCCGTGATGTGACTGGTAGCTCATGATATTAACGTTCCAATGTTAGGAATAAACTTTGTTTTCTTCATCATTAGCTGAAAATCTTTTACTAAAGCTTAATGAGGGGTAGTGAAAGATTGCCATGAGTGTGCATCTACCTGTAAGTAATAATGACCTGCAAGCTTCTCTTAAAGGATTCAAAAGTTGTGATGCCTTTTTATTAGGCAACATACTAGTACCATGGTATGTGAAGAGTAATTTTTGAAGACTGCACTCATTTTTTATCATGAGAAGTGTTTTTGTTTATTAATGAACCTAACCATTAAGTAATGTAAGATTATTTCAATACTTAGGCAATCATTGTAAAGAATCCTAGCAATCTTCAATAATAGTATCAGGAACGGTCAATGCTTTAACATACTGTTTGCAAGTACGAACCCCCAGACAACAATTGTTCAACAACTGGCTATTCTCCATTGTATTTTGACTTGTATGTCGAGAAACACGGCTCTTATTGCAGGACCTAAATTTCAGTTTCCTTGAGTTTCCCAAAATAATATTAGGAATTTTTTAAGATGGTTTCTTCATGAAAGATTTTATTATCATTTATTTTTAACCAACCACTTCCAGTTCTAAACACCATATCAGTCAGGATGATGATCTGTTATGACAAATTTCTGTTAATGACTTCAATATTTATCATTATGTTCATTATATGCCACTGGAACATAGGGTTACCATGTATGTTTACCACTGCACTTTGCTCTTGCAATATATTTTTCCTCTTATGATGTGTTGATTATGGCTATCAATACTTGGTCTATAATTTTTGAAGTGTAACATCTTTGGATGCAGTAGAATTTATTAGCATTATATGTTTATGGCACACGTCACCAACATTCTGTGCATGAGCAAAACCTATTGTATATAGTTTAATGGCATCAACAGTTAGTTACTCACATATAGCTCAAATTGAACATAAGCAAAATGTCAGGATTGTAACTGTGTAAATTTAATGGTATGCAAAATATCATTGTCCTTATCCCTGCTTGGGAAAAATATTTTTATTTCCTGTGTGCATTTCTTTTCACTACTATTTGGTATTAACAGCATTACAGATTCATTTTTAGTAAAATCTGCAAAAATAATAGTTCTTTTGAAGTATTAACGAGGTTTTTTTATGTGTGCCATAGAAGCATTTAAAACATAAATTTCTTGCAGGATAGGAACATTTGATAGAAAAGACTTCTTACCATTGAGGCAGGGAAGCACATTTTCTTACATTTGTAAATTTCATTCTTTTCTATTAAACTGGAACCATGCCAGACATACTTTATTAATGTAAGTAAATCATTGGAAAAAGTTCCTATTTACTATAGAAATTCAATAAAGATAATATTAACCATCCAATCAAGTGTGAAAGAAACATCAAAAACACAAAAAAATACATAGAAAATGTGTAATTAAACAAAGGAAAAAGGGATCAGCTTTAGACAATATAAATTACACACTCATCACTCACCAAAGTAGAAGGAAGTGACAGGAGAAGAACATATATCACGAACACAAAAAGACACTATGTTTCGGTCTTAAACCTTATTCATGTTACAGAGAATGAGTTATGTGGCTAGGGGGTTGTGCAAAAGCCGAAGTTTCTTACAGGACTCTATTGAGAGGAAAATTTTTGTAAGCTAACCATTAAATATTATGAAAACAGCAGAGAAACAGGGACTTGCGAAAGGATAAACACGGGACACATGGTTGTTGTTGTGGTAGATGTGAAAACTGTGACCAGTGAAATTTGCGGCCAAACTCAAATCTGTGAAATCTGCGGCCAATACCTGCTCTCCTTGTGTCACTGCCAGGCTGTCCTAATCACTCTAAAGGCCTCTTTAGATGACCCAACCTGGTCTCATTAAATCGTGGCCTGGAAGTTTTTACATGAACAAATAGAATGGAAGCTAGTCGGTAACTACATTTAACATTACATGGCCGAAACAGCCTAACTAGTTTCTATTTTTTTTAAAAAAATAGACACGCAAATGTTTCGAATTAAAAAGCACATCACATTGTTTCACAAGTTAAGTATTCTTTCTTAGAATTTTTTCGCAATCATTACTGAAAGTAGATTTTTTTTCTGATGTGCAACACTGTTGGGAGACTCCACTGCGGTACTAACTGATCGGACTGGCCAATGTATTTTTACTGCAACTAATTAAGTAACATATAACACTTTTGATGTACATCTGGAATTTATTGTGTACATTATGTACTTTCTATAGATTTTTAAGTAATCCGGACATGTGCCCTTTTAAACCTGTTTGTTTGAACAGTACATGTACACTAAAAGTTTAAAAAAGTTATATTATATGAAATTACATTTAATTTACCATTGAAATTACTGTAGTTTTGCACAAAATCCACCAGCTTATATATTTTACTTTACGTAACTAATCATAAGACTCATTCTCAGCAGATGGCCACATTGTAGCATCATAGAAAAGCATATGTTCTTCAGGATCATATTGTAGCACTTTCTTAACGTCATCCTTTTTTGGCATTGCTTGGATTCATGTCTGCAAAAGTTTTTGTGTTAGGAACCTCAATACCTGTGTTGCTTCATAACAACTTAAAAGTTTTTATTATTATTATTTCTCCAATTTTATCATAATCTAAATGGACTCCCTCATTCATTTCATAATAGTAGTGTTCTGATATTTTAAACAAGTTGCGCTGTCGTTCCTGCTTTCCCAAACATTTTTTGATTTCGAGATTCACTTGGGAGCACATACTTTTTAAAGTGCTGGGGCCACCACTGGTTAAACTTCAGAATGCTGTCATTGTCTCCCAAAAAAACTGTTTCAGTTTTCCCTTCATTTGCAGACGATTCATTAATAATATTTGAATATTGATCAGGTGTATAGATTCTGTTCACTCTTTTTAATCGTCTCTTGATAACAGCAAAGATACGATCACATGGGATAAAACTGTGACCCCTCACTGGAAAATATTGCCTGATTGTTACTTTACTTATCAGGGAAAATCCAAATAGAAATCGTAAAACCATATGCCATGCACATCCATCGGAAAAAGATGGGTTTCTTCTGCAGTTCAGTTTAGGGAATGAAAAGTGCTATGAAGTGATTACGGAAAGAGGAAACCTCATTCCTTCCTCTTTTCGCAGTGCCTTCATGGTAGGTAGAGATTTGCTTGTTCTGGTTTTCAAGTCATAAATACAAAAACAGTTAACCCACAACTACCAATAGTAGAATATTTTTTCCTGCACTGGTAATGTGAGGAAAGGGAGATTTTGGATAATATCTACTATGATTCCATAAGTATCTGGCTCGTTATGACAATTCTTTTCTACGTCTTTTAAGGCAAAATAAAACTTGTGTTTTAATAATAATTATAAACTATAAAACATGTGTAGTGTTAACAGCTGTTTAGAAACATAGGCTACAAATGTAGCAATCCACTCAAAGCGCTGGCAGAGCATTGTTGAGAGTTCTGGCCACAGATTTCACTGGGGGCAAATTTCACTGGGCGCAGTTTTCGCGACACCGTTGTTGTGACCCGGCGCCACGAGTAAACAATGGAATGGTGGGAATATCGGAAAAAACAAAGCATTTTAAAAACAGTTGGTGAAACGTATAAAACACTGGACACAACAAGAAAAAGGTGGAAGGCAAAAGTAATAGAACATGAGATAGGAACATGCAGGAGAAACAATGAAAAAGGAAATGGCTTTAGACAATATAAATTACAAGGAAAGGGAAAATGACTCATCACTCACCAAAGTTGAAGGCAGCGATGGGAGAAGAAAATATATCATGAACACAAAAAAGAAACTTCGGCATGTGCACACCTCCCGAACCACATGACTCATACTCTGTGACATGAATCAGGTTTGAGACCGAAATATTATATATTTTTGTGTTCACGATATATGTTCTTTTCCTGTCACTGCCTTCAACTTTGGTGAGTGATGAGTCATTTTCCCTTTCCTTGTAATTTATAGAAAAATGTGAGTATGACATGCAGAAATTTCTCTTCTTGCATATGTACACACTGCAATCCACATAAGTTTGCTGTATTAAAAACAGTGTGTGGCCAAGTATGATGTAAAAATATTTAAGAAAAAAATGCTGGGCTGACAAATAGGGTTGAAAATTACAGGCCAATCAGTTTGATATTAATGGTAGGTAAATTAAATGAGAGACTAATATCCAACCACATCAGAAATGTCTACGTGGTATGTATAAAGTGGTTTTTAAGGTGACAACATAGCTTTAGGCAATGGTTTTCATGTGAATTTCAGTATGCTATAAACTAAATAAAGGAAAAACTATTGGAGTGGATCAAAAAATTGTGCTCTGGATAGGAGAATTCTTAAAAGGTAGTAAGCAAAGATTTTGAGTAGGAGACGTTAGTATCAAAAGAAATGAAAATAGGAGTGAACAGGGTAGCATATTGCAACCATTGCTGTTTATTATTTTAATGATGGTTAACTATTAGAAGTTAGCTTGTTTGCAGATGACATATGTTAAGTAAAAGACTGAACAGCTGGACAGGATATCTAGCTGGGTAGGTCAACATGGGATGAAGACAAATGCAAAGAAGAGCCAGCTCATTAGGTACACAGATAATAAAACTAAAAGTTGACTATGATTATAAGATGGGGTAGGAATTGCTTATTGAATACTTGAAATATAATAACTTTGGATAACATTTATTTATTTATTTATCAATCTTGTTCCATGGATCCCTGCTGAGGAAGTACCTCTGGGATGTGAAACATGTCATTGTTGATACATATACACATAATATGAGTCATATCATAGTAATAAATATATATATAAATACATATTTTACAAATACAAGAAATAATAATAAACATACATTTTTGCAACTGAGTTTTGCAAATGTCATAATGAGTACAATTAATTATTTTCTTCAAATTCTTGAATGGAGTAGAAGGAGTTGCCAATAAGATAATCTCTAAGTTTTTGTTTAAATACATCTTTATTATCTGAAAGCTGTTTTATATGATTAGGTAGTTTATTAAACAGATGTATCCCAGAATAATTAACTCCTCTTTGTACTAATGACAGAGATGTTTGTGTTTTATGCAAGTTATTTCTGTTTCTTGTATTGAAACTGTGTACCTGTGAATTAGGTGTAAACAGGTTAAAATTTTCTATGACAAAGCTCATGAGAGAATATATATACTGAGAATACATTGTAAGAATATTGTGTTTCTTAAAGAGTTGTCTGCAAGAAGTTCTTGGTTTTACCCTACACAGAAACCTAATAGCTCTTTTCTGTGCTATGAAAACTTTTTTACTTTGTGAAGAGTTTCCCCAAAAAATTATGCCATATGACATTACTGAATGAAAATATGAAGAGTACACCTGTTTTATTAATTCTAGATCTGCTGTTAGAGAAAGTGTTCGTATTGCGAAGGTGGCACTACTTAACTTTGTCAGTAGTGTAGTGATATGATCATGCCAACAGAGTTTCTGATCTATTTTAATACCAAGAAATTTTATACTCTCTGTTTCTAAGATTGTGTTGTTTTTATAGTTTATACATATATCTGGCTGTGCATAGTTTTTTGTTTTAAACCTAATATAATGTGTTTTTTCAAAATTTAATTTTAATGAATTTGCCTTAAACCAATTTGCTACTACTCTAAGTACTTCATTTACATTAAATTCAATAGTACTGTTTGGTGTTTTACGCACAGTCAGGTTAGTGTCATCTGCAAATAAAATGCTCTTAACTTTGTCGGATAAATTTCCAGGAAGGTCATTGATGTATAACAGAAAGAGGAGGGGACCTAAGACAGAGCCTTGTGGAATTGATAACCAACTCAACTGGCAGGATATATTGGAGAGTGTTAGATTTATGGTTGTGTCCAATTTTTTCAGGTTAATAGATATTGCTACCAGGGGCAAGTGAGGTTCAATTAATTTCTCTTTGGATTTTCATCACATTTAATGATACAATTTAGTCTTTTATATTTTGATGAACATAAAACTTTAATATCATTAATATCATCCCTTTTCTTGTTTCTTTACTGAACTACATTCGAGAAATATGGTCTCTGAAAAATAAAACATTCAGTTTTAACAGTGACTTTTTTACTAGTAACCACAAATACACACTAGCATTATTAATGACTCTCCTTTTTTCATTCTTTCCTTTTTTTTATTCTGCATCACTATGGCAACTAACACATATCTCAGAGTAACCGACATTCGTAAGTAATAATACCAAATGAACTCAACTACTATTTTACTTTTCTTTTGAAACTGTCATGCTATAACAGGTAGTAGGAAAGGGTTTCAAAATCATTCACTTCCTATAGACAGAGATGAGTAGATGTACCAGAGAAGTAATTGATTTGAGTTACAAAACCTTTGTCATCCTATTGTTTGACTATGTTGGCATAGTGTGAGATCCTCGTTTTGCATATCAAACACAGAAGTTGGAGGGGATGAAAAGAAGGGCTGCTAGATTTGTCTCTCGAAAATATCACAAAACATAATCAGTAACTAATATGAAAAAGAAGCTGGAATGGGATCATTGGAAGAGGGTGAGGAGAATGGTGGGAGTATACAATGCGTATATTGGTGATGAGGCATGAAAAGATATTGGTGGAAGAATTAAGAGAGGTACAAGAAAGGGAAAAGTTGATGGTGATCACAAGCTGCAATGTATTTCAGATATGAGGGTGTGGGAAAATTCTCTTTTGTACTCAAAGGGGTTTGGAATTGGAATAAATTATCAATAGAAATGATGAATAATTTACCAAAAACGTTGAAAGAATTTAAAGTTAAATTCCTAGAGGGAAAAAGTAGGCACGTACAGAAAAGGGAAAAATAGGTGTGTATGAAAATTAAATTAAATTTTGTCAATGAAATTTACCATCCTTAATCTTATGTGCTATCCCACTTTTGTAAATACCTATGTTAAACTTGAGCACAACAATAACTTCATTGTAATTATTACCATCACTGCTTATTCTCAGCAGCCTGTATATTGTCACAGATCCTGCCCAAGCAAAGTCTAGTTGTTTTTTTAACTTATGCAAATGTAGCAGGATTTCTATTGGTTAAATGTCATATTTAGTATAAGGGTACTTTTTATTTTTTTTCCCCTTGCCCCCTCCCATCTTAATGAAACATTTTTGTAATTTCAATCAATTCATGTTTTTATTTTTCACACAGGCTAGATCTAAGTTTATGTAAATATCTGGGTGGTGAAGCTATGAAGTATGTAGCCCAGGTTCCAAAATTGCGTAAATTACTGCTAAATTGGATTGACTTAGAAAAATTGCAACCTGGCTTGGAGCACATTGAGCTCATGTCATCTTTGGAGATTCTCAGCCTCAGCCACACTAAAAATACAAGCTCTTTTCCCTTCGACAGAATTCCTGTTAATCTCAGGTGCGTAACAATTTCAACTATTGTGCAGTATCTTTGTTACATAAGAGTTAGATATATACATATATGTACAGGAATTGATTGGCCAAAACTGAGCATTGTACTTTCCAGTAAACATTGATTAAACAATTGGAGATATATGCAATAAGTAAATGTAAAAAGTGGGAGCAATTTTTGATTGCTTTGTGGAATCGCAACTATAAACTATGTTTTTGGTCATAAGGTTAAGTGAAGTGATAAAAAGGATAATACAGGTTTATAGCATTTTAGTGCAAATTAAATTATAAATCAAGCAGTTGTTAGGCGGTAACTTTGTGCCAGGTTCAGTACATAATAGCCTGTATTGAACTTTGACCATTGGCATGGTCTAAGGATAGATTGTCTTTCGGTCTTGTGGTCGCCATTCTTATAACCTCAGCAGGAGAAGGTAGGATTGAATTAATGTACACAGTAGAATTTCCAATAAATTTCAAATAATGTATTCAGAAAATAGTTACATCACTTGTTGACCAATCTATAGAATCGAGGCTTCTTTTCCAAAAATAATTTGACTGCGGGTATGAACCATGCTGCAAGCTGCAACCATCTCCCAGGAACCCCTAACTGTATCAAAGCCAGTTACTTCGAGAACATGTCCACTGCTGCACTTTATGTTATAGTCAGTTCAACACGGCTGACATGCGATCCTAGCGCCTACTTGAAACTTCCGGGTTCTTGTTCTCTCATTGCATCAAATCGGCAATCCTGCATGGCCTACCCCTATGAGAGCTTTCCAATGACTGACCCCATTCTGGCCCCCCTGGGTATATCTATAGGGAATCAGGTGGATTTCATAATATATCCGGATATTACAAAATATGCAAAACTATCGGAACTATTTTTCCTTCTGATTGACTTGAAATTTTTGTGAGAGGTAGTCTATTTCTGAAAAGTCAAAATCAATCCTTATGAAAAATTTTTTAACTTTAGTAGTTTGGCTGTAAAAAATTATTTAAGTGGTGAATCTTAAATTCACTCTAACCTTCAGAGTATTTGAGTTTGAAGTTACTGAGCTATAATATGTTTTAAACCTTTCTAAGTACAATTTCCTATCTCAAAGTAATGCTATCCAACTGCTATAACTGCTCTTTAGTTGCCCACATATTATCTCGAAAATTCCTTTTAATTGTGTCTAAGTCTATCCTGCCAAACCTTCAAACTTGCAGCATCCATTATATCGTAAATTCCATAAATTTTACTTTTTGCATTCTGGCCTAAATAATGCATGGATTTTTTAAAATAAAACTTGTGTCTCGTGTTCAGAAAAAATTCTACTTTCCTTTAAATAAACCTTCCACTCTGTATTTAGCTGAAACAAATAATTTTTGCACATTTCTCATAATATCCTACCAAAGCATCCTACTTTAACCTACTGATTTTAAATTTTTATATATTGTGCTTCAAGATTTGGCACATTTTTTAAGCTATAAATCTCTTCTGTAGCTTGAAAATTGAGAACATGAAAATTATTTAACTGTTTATTTTCGATCATTGTGGCAGGTGGTTGATTCAACTTCAAAATCAATTATCTGTTTAGAATAATTTCTACAAAGTGTCATACCTCATTTTGATCATTATCACCTACTGTACCTCTGAAAATGGATGTAGCATTTTGTATTATAAAATACACAAATTCCTTTATAATGGCGATGTTTATAAACGTTTTGATTGAATATCACTGTTTACCTCTCCTTATCCCTTGAAAATTGTAAGAAAACTGATACTAGCTCGCACCTCTTTCACCTAATTTTGGTAATATATTAACAAAATTTAGGTTATATGACACAGTGATGTTCTGATGAGTGATAGATGAAATACAAATCAGGCATTTCAGGTAACTTCAGCTACAATCTGTGGATGTCATTTGCGTTGGTTTTCAACTTTGTTCAAGAAACATTACAAATTAATTTTGTCATGCTGGGCACATCTATATTTGTTTGATTCCTTATCAAAATGCTTAATCCCAATTAAGGATTTGAGTTGACTGTAAAAAAAAATAAACATGACAAAATTCAGGCAATGATTTCAAACTTAAATAATAATAATAATAATAATAATTTTTATTGCCAATATGCTTGTGATACAAGTTTCTAGCAAAGTCAATACAATAGGTACATTCATACATAAATTTTTACAATTGATCAAGTTTGTATAGGGCCTTATTACTTAGATAAGATCTTATTCCCATTTTGTATTTATTCCCAGTTAGTAACTTTAGATGAGCTGGAAGCTTATTGTATAGGCTAGCTCCATTTGATATGCACTCTTATCTGCTGCCTTAGAGTTATGTCTTTTGATATGTAAATCTAACTTAGTACGAGTGTTATGTTTATGAATTTCACTGTTTGTGTGGTTAAATTGGGGATTACCTTGAATCAATAGTAATACCCTATATACATATAGTGAAAATACAGTTAGAATATTTTCCTGTTTAAATATTTCTCTACAAGATTCTTTTCTGTCTAACTTGTATATTATTCTAATGCATCTTTTCTGCAACAGTAACAACCGATTCATATACATATGACAACAGGATCCCCAGACTTCAATACCATACATGATATGTGGAAAGATTGTTCCATAATATGCAATTTTCAGAATACTGCTATCTAAGACTTTTGATAAATGATTTATTAGGAAAATGCCCTTACTCACTTTTTTGCAAACAAAGTCTACATGTGCCTTCCATGTTAGGAACTTGTCAACATATATTCCTAGGAATTTGTATTCTGTTATTTCATAGACACTTCCTTCACTAGTGTTTAATCTTAGTTTATTGTCTATTTCATGAGTTCTTAATTCAAACTTTATTAAATATGTTTTATTTTTATTGCAGATTAATGCATTTGCACCGAAGTAATTTGATAGCTCATTTGAGGTCTCATTAGCAGTTGTCTCTAATATAAAATCATTACTATCCCAACAAATTGCTGTAGTGTCATCTGCATATGTTATTATTTTGCTTTTATTTGGTATGACAATATCATTTATGTACAGAACAAATAATAAAGAACCAAGTACAGATCCCTGAGGAACACCACGTTTAACTACACCCATTTTGATTTTACTTTACTTACTGATTCACCATTTCTAGAATAGACTTCTGTGTATTGAGGTCTATTTTGGAGGTAGGTTGATAGTAGTTTATTAGCTAAACCCCTAATACCATAATTTTCTAGTTTGCGAAGTAGTAGGTGGTTATCAACACTATCAAATGCTTTTGAGAGGTCTAGAAATAATCCAGCCACTTTGTTTTTTTCATCTAATTTTTCTAAAACCTCATATATAAACTGAGTTACAGCAGTAGTAGTGGATAAACCCTTCTGGAAACCATACTGGCAGGGATTAATGATGCTATTTTCTAATATGAAGTTATTTAATCTCACTAGGATAACCTTTTCAAATAGTTTGCTCAGAACTGAGGTCAGAGTGATAGGTCTGTAGTTTCCAATATCTCTCTTGTTGCCTTTTTTAAAGACAGGTCTAACTATGCTGATTTTCAGACAATTTGGAAATTCTCCCTTTGCTATGGATTCATTTATCAGGAATGTCAGTGGCTTTAGGAGGGCTTCCTTACATTGTTTCAATACAAATGTAGTTATGCTGTCCCACCCACTAGAATTCTTATTTCTTAAATTATTTATAATACAACTTAATTCTTTTTCCGTTGTTTCATACAAAAATATTGATTTATTGATGGAGTAATTAATTCTATTATCTGCATTTACTTTATTGCTACTTTTGGCTTCTCCTACATTTAGAAAGAAGTCATTAAACATGTTGCTAATGTTACTGGGATCTTTTTCTATTTTTCCATTTGTATTTAATTCTATGTTTTCCATTTCCTGCTTGTCCTTTCTCACATCGTTTATTAGACCCCATGTGGTTTTCCCAATGTTATTTGAATCAATGATTTTTTTCTCGTAAATTTCCGCTTTCAAATTCTGCAGTTCACATTGAAACATTTTCTTATAATATTTATACATATTTTTGTAATAAGCAAAACCTGTTGACTGATTCAAATGGTACATATCTTTCATTTTTTCTTGTATTGCTATAATGTTTGCTGGTAGTTTAATTTTGGTTTTATGGTTTATCTGTGTTTTCTTAGTTACAATTGGACAAAAGTGGTTAAACGATTTATTAAAAATTTTGTAAAAAGCCTCCCATTTACTATCTACACTCTCAGCAGTAAATATATCTATCCAAGACTGGTTTGCCAGGTGTTTGTTAAGTTCTTTGGTGTTTTCATCTGTTATTTTTCTGAATTCCTTTTTTCATATATTGCACTTTTTGTTGTGAAACTTAGCACATCAATGTTATTGAGCCTGATGGTCAGACAAATAACTGTTTATTACATTAGGTAGAATATATTTATCATTCAGATTGGTAGCAATATGGTCAATAGTTCTTGAATTATTTGCAGTAATTCTTGTTGGGGAGAAAATGGTGTCTCTAATATTGTAGATATTTAGGAGATCAGTAAGCTTTATGTAATCTATATCATCTTTGTCAACATTTATATTGAAATCTCCTGCTAATACAATATCTGTACTACATCTAACAGTGTTCTGTAGTAGCAAATCCATCTGTTCAATAAAATCATTTACTTTGGAACTAGGTGATCTATATATACCAATAATAATTAGTTTACTATAGCCCTTTGATATAGTTATCCCTGCAGTCTCAAATGACATTTCACAGCAAAATTTATCAACACCTTTCAATTTGTTTGCTTTCAGCCCATTTTTTGCATATATTACAACTCCTCCACCCTTGTGATCTGCCCTATTGAAGAAGTCTATTAGTTTGTAATTTCTAATCTTGCAAAATTTGATATTTTCTTTATTTAGACCATGCTCAGTGATTATAGTAATATCTGCACTGACACTATTCATAAAATTTTCCAGCAATTCAAGTTTATTAGATATATATTGTATATTTAAATGTAAAATTCTAAGGCCATGCTTATTACTTACAGTATCAGAACATTGGTTTATTTGATTGGCTGTTTTGGTTTTACTGTCAACATTTCACTGTGATGTTGTCTACTACCATTCAGCACTTGTTGCAGCAATTCTGCCGTTGTTTGTCCAGTATAAAAAATCATCTGATTTCTTCAGTGATGAGATGGATTTTCCTGTTACTCCTTCGGTTGATTGCAGGTTCTTGACTTCTACTCCTTTGGCTGGTAGCAGTTTCTTGACTTCTAATCCTTTGGCTGGTTGCAGGTTCTTGAGTTCTTGTTGGGGTGCACTGTTTTCCTTTATTAGCCTTAACTTCACTTTTAGTATTTTGATGATCTGTTGTTTGATCTTCTTTTCCTTGATGGGCTCCAACAGTATACCTCAGAGGTATGCATGCACAGTTTCTACTGATTCTGTAGTTCTCTTTATTACATTCCCAATGTTTTCAGCGATTTTCGTTTTACCTAGATAATTCCTGTGTAGGCCATGTTTTGTGAAGTGGCCTCTGTCCTGTTGAATTCAGTTCAATAAAGTAATGCATTTTGAAATGCTTTGGCATATTTCTTAACTTTCTGTTCATTGCTGATATCTCTGTATTTACACAGGACCATTCAGCCAGATCATGCCTATGAGGTATACTGCCGATATAAAACTTGATATCAGGTCTTGTAATTAGAAGTTCTTTAAGTTTTCTGGTAGCATTTCTGGCTTCATTGCGATAAACATCGTTTGCGCCACCCAGTACTACATATATGCTGCCAGATGCCATACAGTCTGTATTTAGCACTTCACTGAGATTTGCTCCTGGCTTTACTAGTCCTGATACAGTAAATTTCTTTTCATTATTCAAGATAGAAGCCAATCCCTTCCCGTGGCTGTCAGACAAAACACAAACGTTCTGTTTCTTCAGCGTAGATTTTCCATGATATTTGTTACTGTATTTAGGTTTTGCTCCTATGCAGTTTGCGTCATTTATTTTCTTATAGTCTTGCGTTGGAAGTTTTTCTTCGAATTTGAGCACATCAAATCTGTTACTCGTTGACAAAGTTATATTTCCACTGTTTTTTGTAGCACGATAATACTTCCTAGGCTTAATAAAATCACCACTTTGGTTAGTATTTTCACATTTATTGTCAGCTCTGACTTGGTTGAGCATCATTCCTAAATTATCAACATACTTTTGAGCAACAATCAGTTCTTGTTCTATACAAACTAATACATTTTCACTTACGCCGGCGTTATATTTACTCACTGCTGTTTTGAGGTTATCACATGTGGATAGTCCACATTCACATAACGAATTTAACACTTTTAGTTTGTCTAGGCATGTAATGTGTACCCATACATGCATGACTGAGCACAAACGGATTCCGTTTCTTATAGTTTCTTGACACGAAACACATTTTACATTAAGTAAATTTACATTTTCCGTAGAGCGGTTTATTATCACTTCTATAACATACATTATTTGTGCTATGTGTGTAAGGGAGGGGTGTAAAGCAGAATGCTTATTCCTGCAGTCATCTCAGAGAGGTTTTACAAACTACTATGAACAGTGACTTGTTCTTTTTGATACACAAAATGAGAAGAATAGTATTTGTGACAAGTGTTGGTATACAATGTGTCAGTAAAGGCGTATGGCACACACACAGAGATGGAAATAGATTCCACAGTAGAGAGGATGATTGCAGTCCAAGTGTGAAACTGGCTGCAGGAAGTTTGTGAGTATTATGGGAGTATGATTTTAAGGTGAAGAAATACTGAAGCAAAAACAAAAAAATTTTGTTTGGCAAGAGAAATGTATAAAGTTCTTATACTGGCAAATGATAGCTCTAACTGGTACAAGATCTGGTATTATCTGAGCTATAGTCCACCTATTGTGAACATTTTGATTCAATCAAAGAAGTTTCAGATATAACAACTTCAGGTACAAAAATATGAATCTGCTGTTCATGGTGGACTATAAGAAAATGTATTATGTGTACAAAAGGGTCAGCTACCAGTGGCAATAATCTTAGTAAACTAGCATTCACCAAAAATCATGGCTGTTTAGTAGCTACAAATGACATTGCATAAAAAATTGATAACCACAGTTTTGTTCCCCATTATGCTAAAATATAGAACTGCCCATTTATTATGTAGGAGTTGGAATCAGCCCTTAGCTGTGTGAACAACATTGTCCCAGGACCAAATGAGATGTTGAAGACACCTTAGTAATGATGATAAAGAGTACTTTTTTTTAGTGATATTTGTACCAAAGGATACTTCACTGACTTGTGGAAAGGAGCAACACTATTACCCTGTTACCACCAAGAAAGGAGAAGTTGTTCTCTTAAAATAGCCCTAAGTAGCTGCACTGGAAAGGTACTGGAGAAAGTAGTTAACTGCTGCCTCCTCTGACATTCTAAATCCCTAGATTTTCTAAGCTGCTTTTAGTGTGATTTTAGGAAGTTTTGTTCTACCATGTATAATATATTTGAAATTCATCTTGAGGATATCATGAAGGAACTAAGAAAGTTGTAAAATCATAAAGGGGCTGGTTACAAAATATTACTACAGATGCCTGCAGATGTGACAGTGTACCTTATCTTGAACATTATTTAAACTATCTAGATACTTGCTGCTTACCAGAGCGCTGGAAAAAGTTTGATAGTAGTACTAGTACGTAAATGAGGGGTGACAGATAGGGTAGAAAATTATAGGCCAATCAGTTTGGCTTCGGTGGTATGTAAATTAATCAAGAGGTTTAATATGCAGCCACATCAGAAATGTACGTGAAGAACGTAAATGGATTTCAGGTCAACATGATATTTGACAAGGATAGTCATGCAAATCTCAGTTAGTTATACAAAAATTTTGATTAAATTGACAGTGAAGGCCAAATAGATAAGCACTAGATCTCTCTAAGGTTTTGATGAATGAGCCACAGAATGGTGGTAAATAACTTAAAAACTATTGGAGTGGAAGGAAAAGTGAACTCCTGGCAGTGGCAGATCTAAGGATTTTTCTAACTGGCACAAGAACTGTGAGACTGCTACCCATTCAAACATTATTTTCTGCACCCATTGTTTCCACCCTGAGTGTCACTCGATTATCTCCAATTATCACTTCCCCCCCCCCCCCCCCAGGCAGTACTGGAACTAAAAAAAGGTCATCATGACATAAATTTTCTGCCCTTCAAACACGATTTTACAAACACGATGATACAAAATGTATTTGTCGATAGCTAACATCTTGTGTTTGTATTTTTTTGACAGAGAAAAGGCCTATGATACTACTTGACTTTATGTAACTTTGAAACAGCTACATGATTGGGGCCTTAGAGGATTACTGCCCCTCTTCAATGCAATCATTATCATCATGTTGCTCTTGGAACAGAGTCTTACCTTTATTTTCAAGAAAACAGTGTTCTCAATTTCAGTCTTCTCCTAAATGATTAGTTTTATAAAGTACTATTTATTTGTAGATAATTCACCCTCTTTTGTTCATCAACTGGTAATGAGTTGCTTAAACGCAGTTGCAGTTTACAATCAACAGACTAGATAAATGACACTAAGCACCAGTTTTAAATTTTATGCAGAGGAAACACAGTGTATACTTTTACACCGAAGCCTTCTTATCTTGAACAACACACTATTGTCTTTCAATGAGTCTATTAGTGCTGTATCATTGGGTACAGAGCATTCATGTTTACTACAGTTTTATAGAGTCTTTGTAAGGTTGTGGTTAGAATATGGCAACATCATTTATAGTTTGGCGTGGTATAGTTACTTGTGTGTCAGACTGCTTGCAACTGGGGTGTACTCTACCTGCTCTATTCTCAGTGTCTGTGTTGACGCTGTTTGTCAGCTGGTGGCAATTCCTTATGACATGACCAGAGGGCCTAGTATTTACAATGTGGTGATAAACCAACCATTTCAGCACTTCTGCATTAACTGCTGTAGTGCTGCCAAATCTTTTGTATACAATACAAAGCACATTTTAGAAGACTGTGGCTGTGTGTTGCTCAATGTTCATATCAAAGGTTGGAGAGAATTCCATATTTGGCTTTTGATGAGCTGAAGATATGTATTAGATTTGTAACAAAACAACAGGCTCATATTTTAAATGAATATCAAGCTTTTACCTTTGTCTACATCAATGGATCAAATCAGGCTAACAGAATGGGATATCATGTACTTGTGTTCCCTAAATTGCATTGTAGCTGCAAGCTAACTATTTAATGTTGCATCTTTGCTGTGAAATGTTAGGCTGTACTGAAGTCAGTCCAGTACATAAAAGTAAGTTGCAATTTTATATGCATCATATGCTGTGACATTCTCAGCAGGATACAGACATTGGGAAACATGTACAGGAAATACAGGTCACTGTTTATTCCATCCAAAATGGGAAAGATTTATTCTTGCTTGGTGCTTGCTCATGTAGGATCAGAGAGGAACAATGCAGTAGATGAAGAAGACAAGTTAGCATCCAAACATGACAAGTCAGACTTTGTCCCAGTACTTCGCAGTAAAACAAAAACTCTTAAAAGCTTCACAGAGGCAATTGCTGGAAATTGAACATGGAAATTTCTGGTTGGTACTGGAACAGCTAATTCCAGCAAGACATAAGGTGTGAGATTCTCTTTACTGACATTCACTTAGGGAACTGCCCTATGACAAGCATTTATCTTCTTCACCGAGAGCATCCAACAATAACAGCAACATTGGAAAAATTTTACATTTCTTTCTGCAGTCTAGTCCTGATTCCAAAATCTTGGGCAGATCACCACAGTTTCTTGTTTGATGGACAACAGTTACCAGCCAATCGTATTGTTATGATATATTTTTACATTTTAGAGTCTTATATTTGTCTGTTTAAGATGTTTCTTAATTCTGTTTGATCCTGTATAGCCAGCCAGACATTTTATTGTTTTACTTTTTTTATTTGCACTAGCTGATGCCCACAACTACTTTCGTGATTGTAAAGAATTTTGATTGACAGCTACCAACATGTAACCACCATAGTGCATGACGGGAGACTCAAAGCTAATATCATACACAAACATCAGTGATCTGTGCATGGTAATTATGTCTGCATAGTGAAATATAGGGACACACATGTCTTTGAAATTGCCCTCCCTCAACCAATTTCAACCACCATATCTCCCACAACCCCCATAGCTACCGACATCTAACCACAATAGTGCATGGTGGGAGACTTGAGGTCAGTACCACACATAATCACCAGTGGTCTGCGCTATGTAATTGAGGGAGCAAACTGACATACACGGACACACATGTCTTTGGTCAAAATACAAAAATATCCTTGATCGACCACTTTCAAGCACCATATATCCCACACTCCCACAGTAATTGACATTCGGCCAATGTTGAGCATGATCGGTGACTGTATGCTACTACAGGCATAAACACCAGTGATTTGTGCTAGATAGTTTTGGCTGAAAGGTGATACATAGGGCCACATATGTCTATGGTGGAAATATGAAAATGCCCCAGATCGACTACTTTCAACCACCATATCTCCCACGCCCTCATAGCTACCAAAATCTAATCACCATAGTTAACAATGCTATTTCTATACACAAACACCAGTGGTCTGTGCTTAATTGTTGTGGCAACAAAGTGAAATAAACAGACACACATATCTTTGGTTGAAATATGAAAATGGGCTGCATCGACCACTTTTAACCACTATATCTCCCACACACCCACACCTATCGGCATTTGGCAAACCTTGAGAATGATAGGAAACTCCATTCTACTACTACACACAAACACCAATGATCTGTGCTAGGTAGTGGTGGCTGAAAATTGAAATATTTGGAAATACATGTCTATATATATATATATAAGATTATGACTAACCACTATACAACCAGCAATAATGATAAGTACCTGGATGACTGACCTTTTCTCAGCAGCTTTTGATTTCTGTTCAATATGCAACATTCTATCAAAATCATTATAGGCACTTGAGAATTGATTAAAGTTAAATGTTATGCTTGAAGCCTTCCTAGTCATTATAAAGTAGACAATTCCTTGCTCTAACAAAAGAGAAACTTAAGTAACATCAGTAGGGTCAGTAGTACCCCAAAATTCTACAAAATGGTTACTAATGGACACACTGTGAACATGCCATTAAGCCTAAATAACAATGATGCTCTGTGATTATTATGCTCCTCTTCCTTTGCTACAAAAAGGTTCACTGAAATTTTTTCAGCATTGAAATATTAATACTGATTTTGCTCAGTTCTCTTGTACATTTGACACTATCTTCTGTCCATTCCTGCACACTGTTATGTTTGAACTGTCCCCAGTTTCTCATTTATACCTTCATCCAGTCCACTGATCTTTCAATTGTTCTTCAACTAGTTTAATTTTTAATAATAGTGACCATGAAATTGGCATTAAGTACTGAAAATAAGATAGGATAGGAAAAAATAATGCATCAGTTCCCACACAAGAAGGCAAGAGGACCAGATGATACCAAACAACACAAAAATGAAAACACACTTTGCAATATTTTGGTTATTATCCGTACTGTGTAGGAGGTTAGACATATGGTGGGGGAAAGATGTATACAAATTTAAACCAACCACAGGGTTCATTCATAAGGTAGATTTGGAACTATACACATCTTTCCTCCTTCAATATGTCTCAACTCCTACACAGTAAGGTTACTACACAGTAAGGTTATTAACTGAAATATTGTAAAGTGTTTTGTGATTTTTGTTTTTTTTGTTCATCTGGCCCTCCTATCTTCAATTATGGTAACTGTTGTATTATTGCCTATATCTTACTTCATTTATTAGTCATTTTTTGTGATGTTGTTAAAGAGATCGAGCTACAAGATTATTCATTTTTTAACTAAAAAATCTGTGATGTTCTGCCATCATCTATTATGATATTTGCTTCCTCTTTCTTAATTTATGTATGATTTAAGTACTGACCATAACTTGAATATTTGGTTTCATGTTTTCCTGACAGGGTTTTGAATGTGAAGACATACTTAGATGGCAGAAATATTCTGCAAATGCTTAAGGACCAGATGCCAGCCCTGAAGCTGATTGAACCCAATTATGATCACCCAGAGAACCCGCTTCTAAGTGACAGTGACATTGCAAGATTGATGGAATTATGAACTAGGAAAAAATTTAGTGAGAACTCTTGTGCTGTCATTTAGATTTCCTATGTGGAATCTCTTAAGTTCAGGGTTATGAATCTTTCTCAGATAAATTAAAACTGGGATGAAAATTGTTACAATGTTATAACTAGTTTTTCAGTTGTGTAGGATCTTGGACTAAAATTTCAGTCTAATGCAATTTTTCAGCTGAAGAGACATTAAATATGTGTGCCTGGATCCATTTATGGATGCATATTGGGTGTAATCTGAAGCAGATTTTTGGATTCAGTTTTATTAAAATTGTTATCTGGGAAGAAACAGGGATATTTACCACAGTTGAATAAGCTGCCTAACAGCCAGGTCTTTGAAATTATGGTTAAGTAAATGTGAATGGAGAATAAATATAGCATTTATCTGTGTTAGTGTAAATATTGCAGTACATATTATATATTGTAAATAGTTTCTACATATTGCAAGTTTTGTGCTTAGCTGACCGAACAGCAGTGACAATTGAATTGTGGTTTGTAAAAAACTACAAGATTAGGTAGTTGGTTGTTCAGCAGTATCATGTTAATAACATTCAGTATAAAAACTTCAAGATGTGCACAGTTGGCTGTGCAACAGCGATGTATAAACAGTAGTCTGTATGAAACTTTCAAGATGTGCAGTAATTGTGAAATTGCACTAACTTTTCAGATTTGGTGCAGCATGTTTCTTGCTGGCAATGCGAGTGTTATGGTCCCAACCAGTGCCTTCCTAAACACTGCTTCAAATTAATGTACATCCAGTAAACTGGATAGACTGTACAGTAATTATTTTTTTTAAATGTGATTTATTTATAGTACGAGTGCAGAAAGAAAGAAATTACAAAATTTTTGCTCAAAGATTTCCACAAAGACTGACTGATCCATAAGTCTGCACCTGTGATATTTACATAAATTTTCCATAGACATGTGATTCTGTATACATTTCTATACCAGTGCACTATAAAGAAATGATGATCATCATCAGAGATTTCTACTTTCGTTGGTTGTCTGGCTTGTTCTATTCCATGACTGACAATCTCTCCAAGACATTCTATCCACCAATTGTCTTTAATATACTCAATTGGTAACTATGTCTTTCATTACTTGGCTCAACAATCTTGTCTGTGGTCTTCATATAGTTCTCGTACCATTCCCATTATGCTAAATTGGCATTCTCTCCTCCTCCAACATCATAACATGCCCTAGCTACTGCAGTCTTTCTGAATGTCTCTTCCAGTGCTTTGAGTTTTAATCTTTCTTTATATTATTTCTTGTGATATTCTCTTTCCCTCTCAGAAACTTAATTTCTGCTGTCTGTAATCTCCTGATATCTCTCTTTATCCAAGTCCAGCCAGAGGTCAACATTGGCTGGTATTTTATAGGGCAAGATTTTGGCTTCATTCCCTATGTTCCACCTCCAGATTACACCTTATATCTGATGATAAAAATATCCCTCTTCCCTATTCTCTTTCCTTATTCCTCCTCCAGCTTTGTGATGAAAGTAACCTTGATTCCAAAATTTATAAACCACTCTACCCACTCCAATTTCTTGCCATCGAATAATACAGCTATGATGAGCCAATGTTTATTGCTGTCTTCTTTATCTTGTCTTTTATTTCCCACTCATCTCCTAGACATGTTTCCCTGGTGGACTCCACCATTTTCCTAATTCTCTTTCCAGATTCCTTTATGTCTCCCATATCAAATATAGTAGGGTTTTTTTTTTTTTTGGTCACAGGCCATTATCATCCACTTTGGTCACATCATATTTTAAGAAAGTAATTTTCCCAAGGGCAAAAATGTCCATATTTCAAGGAGGGCGGGAGGGGGAATGCAGTTTTTGTATCATGAGGAATTTATTTCTCTGGATACCTAACCGAAATCGATGAATGAAGTACCATTTTAAAGATTAAGATCTCTGCTTTTGTGACATCATAATTATGAAATGTATTTTTCAGAATTCACCCCTTAAATTACAAAACCTATTAATCAATATTTATACAACATGTTTTTGTGTCACGAGCTATTTAGATACCTAGATATCCAACCGATACAGATAAATGAGGTATCATTTTAAAGATTAAGACCTCTGCTTTGGTCACATCATATTTCAAGAAAGAAATTTCACTGAATTCGATTCTTAAAGGGCAAAAGCTATCTAATCAAAATTGAGTAATGAGGTATTATTTTAGAGATTAAAGGCTCCCTTTTGTCAAATCATATTTTAAGAAAGGCATTTTTCGAAATTCGACCTGGGCAAAAGTGTGATTATTTTATATCACAAGACATTTGGCTTCCTTGATATCTAACCAAAATAGGTAAATGTGGTATAATTTTAAAGATTAAGGTCTCTGTGTTGGTCACATGATATCTTAAGACAGGAAAATTTCGGAATCAGACCCTTACAGGGCCAAAGTATCATTATTTCCATAATGTGTGTGTGTGTTTTTTTTTTTTTTTTTACTTTTTTTGTAATTTGGTCTTTGAAGGACAAAAGTAATAACTGTGAAAGTTGCAGGTATGAGACAGTTCAGAGCAAAGCCACTATGGAGAATAGATTGATAGTTTGAAATCACAGTCACCAGCTAGCTATTAACCTTTACTAGCAAAGGTAGGTGATAAAATAAAAGTTCAATGTAGGCTTGAAATAATTTTAAAGTTCACTATATTCTTTAGAAAAATTTACAGAGTTCTGGAACAATCTACTGGCATCAGAAATTCTTCTCCAAAATAATGACTGCAAGTTTAAATAAGTAAAATAAGACATGGTAAATTCCTGTGAACCCCTAACTGAGAACAGCTACATAAGAATATAGTGAAGATAGAAAGCACTTTCAACCTTTCAAAGATGTCTGCCGAAATATGTTGGCTTCCAGTATTGCCTTGTAGCCTTCCCCTACATTTTGCGCCAAAACACTGATAATCCTGACATGGCTTATCCTTCAAATGCTAATAACAGACTAACTAGTACCCCCACTACTAGGAGGTCTTATATAGCGGACGCTTAGGAACCACTTGGCTAGCACTTTTCCCACAAAATCACCAAATCTTCCTGGAATAGGCTTAATCCCAATTTAATTGAAATTTTTATAACATGCAGTCCACTTTCTAAATGTCAAAATTAATCCTAGTGTAAATTTTTGTATCTCTAATATTTTGGCCATAAAAAATTATTTTCATGATAAATTTAGAAATTTATCTAATGTACAGAGTTTATAAGTTATCAAGCTGAAATAAATTTTAAAATGATCTAATCCTCCTCTTCGTGCTTTTGATGTATAAATCTGTATGCTTACAATGCTCTAATTTGTTAAAATGACAAACGCTTAATTTAGAATATCAATATTTCCTAAAATATTGAAGTTATAATTCTGACTGATGCTTTAAAAGGTTCTACATCAAAATTCCCAACAAATATGAAGTCATGTAGTCACTATTTACACTACTACACTACTTCATGTGGTTTCAATTTCCTTTGAGTCATTTAGTTGCATCAGTTTTGGCCCGGCTTAGCAGGAAGTGGGAAAATTGTTTCGAAATTGTAATTATTATTTTTTTCCCCCATTATGAACAAAATACTGCGTGAATTTCCATAAAATTTACAGTGTTATGCTGAGAAAAAAAATCTCCTTTCTTTTGAATCTAGTCCCTCCATCTGAATTTAATTATATTCTTCTAACTAATAACTTGACAGACAGGCATATGTTCCATAATTTTCTCTAAATCCTCCAAAAATAACCCTTAAATGTTTTATCTGTTTTCTATAACTTACAAAACCATGAAAACTTTAACTTATAAATTCTTATATCCTTTCAGATAAAATTTCTAACTACTAAGTTACATATTTTGTTTTATTCCTTGAGGCCTAAAGAATCGCTGAAAATGAATGCAACATTTTCTATCACAAAATAAGCCAAACGCTATATTGCAGCTATATTTACATTATGTTATTATCTGATATCACTGTTTACCTTTACTTAACCCTTGAAACTTGTAAGAAAATGGATTTTATCATGATTTACAATAGAATTAAATCTAGCTCAATGTTCTTTAGACAAATTTTGTTAATGAAATGGCAAAGTTTAGCTTATATTTCAACTACACAAACAAACAATTACTACAAATGAGGCAGTTCTTCTATCATCCTATTACAAACCACCAACTTCACTACTCGTCGTATTCACGAAGGTCACCTGGTCATTATGTGACAACTGTATACTACAGTACCAGATCTATGGAGGTCAAACTGGGGCACTTCCCTTGGGTGGTAACTTCAGGGGGAGACAAAATCATGTTTGAAGGGGGCAGTAAATGGCAAATTTGTGTAGCTGCAACTTTTTTTTTTAGTTCTACTACCTCAAGCGGCATCCTTCAAGTGGGCGACAAAATCAAGGATAGCTGTAGACTGCCCCAGGTGGGAAATTCTTGTTTGCAGTGGTGGCAAATTCATGTGTGAAGTGACGGTAATCTCACGTTTTTGCCCTGGCTTGGAAAATTACTAGATCCACCACTGGTATACCATTACCTTTAACTTTATCTAAAACCACATTAAGTAAAACAGGTGACAATAAACTTGATTGCCTAACTTCCCATCTTGGTTTTAGGCATAAGGGTGTGGGAAGATTTTCCTTCATAAATAACGAGTGTAAATTACTAATAGAAATGAAGAATAATTTACCAAAATGCTGAATCAATTTAAAGTTGAAATTGATAGAGGGCAAAAGTGGATGGTATAGGAAATGTGAAAATGCTTGTGTAGGGAAATTGCCATCAAAGTGTGCTTTTCATCACAAACAAATTAAATTAAACCATTCAGAGTGTCTATCTGTTGTAATAAAAAAAAAAATCCTTGGGGTTATGCAACATTTGCATTAACTTGATCGTGATGCCTGTAGTATTGACACCTTATCTCAAAGACACTAGAGTTCTTAAAATTAGCTGCCAAGCTATAAATTTATCCTGTAATAGCTAACAGGTCATACATGAAAGAAAACAAGTCACTGTAGTTACGAATTTTAAATATATTCTGAAAGTTTGATGAAGTTAACACTGGTATCAAATTAAGCTGTTGAAAACATTTAAGGCAATATCAAACTTCGAAATCACATATGAAGATGCAGATTATCCTCCAAGGCACAACACTGTAAGGAAGCATTCAGTCTGGCAAACAAACTTACTTATATTTGCACCACAAAGTTCAGAGTGAGCCTAATGATAGTTTTAACCACTGCCACTAATGACTTCTTAAACCAGTGTAAAACTTATTTCATTGAGTTTAGCTCAAAGTTTCCTTAAAGTGAATGATAAACTCCACGAACTTGTTCCGAGACAAGATAGTTAAACTTTGAGTAATTATATTTTGAATTTTACCACAGGATTTGACATGTACTGCTCCTTCTAGGGAATGCTGGTTGGCTTTTTATAGCCTAGGCTAATCTTTTGCTGATGCATTACAGAATAAAGGGGTATTCCTGAGGTGAAGTAGTCTTCTCTTGTGAATTACAAAAATCCCATATTCTCATGGTACCATATTTTTTCTTGGATTTACCTGAAACTTTTCTATTGTATAGTCTGATTTATTCCCAATCTTTCAAGTTATTACAAATTTTCTCTTATTTATCCTCATTTAAGAGCTGTTAATTCTTAACACATTGACTGCCACGTGAGCCAATGTTGGCTCACAGTTGCATGGGTTATGACGCCACGTGAGCCATATTTGGTTCACGTATACATTGTGCAGTGAGCCGCGTGAGCCATAACTGGCTCACATGCAGAGTTGTGTTTAGAGGCCTTGTGAGTATCAAGGGGCTCACAGATAATGCGTTTCAACTATGGGTTTACAAGTGGTGGCTCCACTGAACACTCTGATGTTCTTAGCAATCAATATTTTTGCATTTGATAGCCCTGGTGATTCCTAACTGCAACTGTCAGAGATCAACTTACGACGACTCAACTGTAGTACTGCTTTGTTTTGCTGATTGCTCGTGTATGCTATTTGAGGTTACGTTTGTGTATTTCGTTAGTTTCCTAGTTTATTGTTATGGCCAAAAGAAGACAAACTTTTGAAGAACTTGAACAGCTAGTGAATGAGGCTATGCAAGATAGCTTATAAAGTTATCAATTTTATATGTAGCTAATATAAGCAAATATACTAAGAGTTTGAATCATTTCTTGAAAAACGATTTTTTTTTATACCTATTGTGTTTTAAATGATGTGAGCCACATGGCCACAGATCGTAATTGTGTTAAAATGTAGTTGTTGGGCCACGTGAGCCATATATGGCGCACGCCTGTTATCAGTCCAGATGAGTCATAACTTGATATTTTATGAAGTAATTTAGTTCCACATGATCAAAAGAAGACATCTGATGCAAAAAATCAATTTGGCCTCACAAGTAATATTCGTGATTTCAATGTGGCATAGCAATACATAGTCCAAGTTTCATCATGGCAGTCAATGTGTTAAAAGTCACACATGGTGATGTCATCAAGCTTCAATACAAAAATTCTGTTTCTCTATTTAAATCTGGAATTACTGCTAAACTGTTATATTATTATTATTAAATGGATTTTTCTCTATCGTTTAAGCCTACTTTTACGTTTCTAGCACTTTTATTTAAAAAATTGAAATTCTTTATTTCTAAAATGCCTCCTTAAATAGAATTTTAGGAGCATACAAAATACACCTTAAAATGATTGTCATTCTATGGTTTCTTAATGGAAATGAATGCAGCAAAATTTGTTATGTCTGAAAAACAAACTTGTTTGAATGTCTTTTATCAAAATGGTTTAGAATCAGTTTACAAAGTGCTTTATTGCTAGGAAAATACTTATAAAAATTCTTTCCTATACAACTATATGAAATTCGCCCCCCTTCTAAATGGTTTTGACAAGATAATGGATATATAACAAGGCTATGTTTTGAGCTGAAAAGTTCTTTACTAGGGCTATTAAGAAAATGATTATAAAACATATTTTCTATATGAATTATGCGTAATAGGCTGGCTGCTAAACTGTTTAGGCAAGATAATAGATATATATAAAACTGTCTGCACTCAGTTCTAGCACTTCTCTTAAAGGTTCCTTATTAGATCCAAATTCCAACATCTATTCCCCTCTACTGCAAACTTAACCACACACTTTCCCTTAGTACACAACCATAGGCCTTTTCTATGTCAGCAAAAGCCATTATTGTGTCCTTGCCAAATTTTCACTGTTCTCGATGATTTGCCTAAGAGTAAAAATATGTCTACCATTTATCCTAATTCATACTGTTCCTCCCTAGCTGCATCCTCTGTTTTTGTTTGATTTTACTTAGGATAAGTCTTTATATAGACATATATATTTTCAGGAGATGCTCAGCAAAATAATATCTCTGTAGTTCTCAATTTTTGATCTACTCCTTTTCTTATGAATAGAGACTATGATTCCCTCCTTCTAGTCCTCTGGTATTTTCCTTTATTTCCAAACTGCCCTTATAACTCTATATACCCATTTCATTGCCATTGCTCCTGATGGCATTAACATTTTCACTGTCAGTGATTTCCCATTTGGTAGTTCTTTTACTGTTGTAATGTTAAATTCTTCCATTTTATTTCCTAAAGCAGTTGCTTCATTCCAGTGTTCTGTAATAATTTCTTCATTCTTCCCAGGTTTTCTTCCATTTCTTCCAACAGGTCTTTTAAGTATTCTTTCCATGATCTTAATAATTCTTCATCTTTCCACTGCACATGATGTGTGTACTTCGGTCAGCAAATATTTAGGTTTTGTTTTGTTTATTGCCACCATAACCAGTATTTCTTATTTCCTTTGTAAATTGTCTTCATTTTCTCTGTGAATTCATCCCAAGACTTTACCTTTGCTATTTTAGGCATTTATTCTGAGACTTTTGCTAATCATTTCCATTAAGCTCTTTTGTTTTCTGTTCCATCTCGAAACCATTCTCAAGCTCTGCTATCCCTTGATACAGCTTCATATACTCATTTCACCAAAGTGATTCCTTGTGCTTTTTTGTGATTTATGAATGTCAGTTAAAATATGTATGCGTCTCAAGGTAATTTTGCCCTTTGTAATCCAATGTAAATATATATCATACAAAACGGGGCCACATTTAGGCATAGGCTACCTAGGCTGTAGCCTAGGGGCCAGCACCATGTTCAAAAAAAAAAAAAAATAATAATCAATCATGTGCAAAGAAAGTAACCTATTTCCGAAACGGTTTTAACACTGAAATTCCTTAAATGCTTCTCAAAACAATGTTCATGCATGCGCAGTTAAATCCCTTGAATTATGAGTGTACTGTAATATTTCAGTGCATATATACCAAAAAGTAGCAAGTTTCTTGCTCAACGATGAGGACTTATAACCCTTGAATCATAAGGTCGCAGTAAACTGTTGTTGGGGAGTATGAATGTTGATTGAAGTCATTACCGTACACTGCAATACAAACTAAAATTCACTAGCCTTCATGTCCGGAAGGTAAGATATATTCATTTTATATACGATGTAAACAGCAAGTTGGGGCAGGAGGTCCAAGTTTTAATGTTTTGTTTGAAGGTAAGTATTTATAAAGAATTACGATCATTTGTATATGAAATAGGTGTATTTAGAATTCACTATTAATTCTATTTCTAATTCATTTTTATTTATCTTGTAGTTTTAAGTCACTTTTTATTTCTTTTAAAACTTTATTTCAGCATTCACTTGGTGTGGCTGGAAAGAATGATTAGTGGAGTGTTGTCTTGAAACAATTTAGTCACTATATTCTGTTGACATGCCTCTGTGAATAATCAATACTGTGTTTAATTTAATTTAATTTTTAATTTAATTTAATTGCAATGGAGCACAGGCTCCGATGGCAATTTCCCTACATACCCATCTTCCCCTATTCCTGCACCTATCTACATTTGGCCCTCTAAAAATTTTATCTTTAAATTCTTTCAAGTTTTCGGTAAATTATTCATCATTTCTCTTGGTAACTCATTTCAATCCCTACACCCTTACCTAAAAAGAGAATCTTCCCACACCCTTGTGCCTGAAATCGAGTGCCAGCTTGTGGTCATGGTCATCTTTTTCCCTTCCATGCACTACTTTTCATACCTATTGCAATATCTTTCCATACCTCATTGCCAGTATATGCATGTACACTCACATGACCCTCATCATCCTCCTCCTGTCTGCAATGAATCCCATTCCAGCTCCTTTAATCATATCCGTCACTGATTGCGATCATTTCCAGAAACAAATCTAGCAGCCCTTTCTTGCACCCTGTCCAACTCCTGTATTTGATACGTAAAATGAGGGTCCCATACTACACTACCATATTCGAGCAATGGTCTGACCAAAGTTTTGTAACCCAATTCCTTGACTTCCTCTCGTACATCCCCTCATCACTCTCTTCCAACAAGTGCAGAACTTTGAAACCTTTTCCTACCACCTGTCCTATGTGTCCTGCCCAGTTAAGTTTGTTATCAAAAGTAATTCCAAGATATTTACATTTCAAGTCTTCAGCAAGCAATTCTTTCCCCAACTTATATTCATAATTAACCTTTTTGTTTTTTATTTGTGTATCTAATAAGCTGACTCTTCTTTGCATTTATCTTCATTCCATGTTTACCAACCCAATTAGATATCCTGTCCAGATCACCCTGCAACTGTTTACAATCCTCTATCGTTTGATTCTTTATACAGCATTATGTCAACTGCAAACAATCTAATTTCAGATAGTAAACAATCAACACAATTATTCATTAGAATAATGAATAGCAATGGTCCCAATACGCTACCCTGTGGCACACCATTTTTACTTCCACTTCTTTTGATACTACATTTCATACCCTAACTTTCTGTTTCGACCCTTTAAAAATTCTTTCTACCCAGCAAATGGACTTTCTTATCCACTCAATGGTTTTTTACCTTATTACTACCATTTTATGGCTTACTCTGTCAAACGCCTTAGACAAGATCTAGTGCTACACTATCAATTTGGCCTCCCTTGTCCCATTTCATCTGAAATATCTTGCATATATCACATCAACTGAGATTCGCATGAATATCCTTGCCTGAAACCATGTTGCCTGCTTGAAAACACTTATGTTCCTCACATATATTTCTGATGTGGTTGCATATCAATCTTTCCATTAATTTACTAACTACTGATGTCAAACTGATTGGCCTGTAATTCTCAACTCTATTTCTCACCCCTCCCTTATGTACCGGTTCTACTATTGCACTTTTCCAGTCCTGTGGTAAGCAGCAAGTGTCTAGACTCAATTTAAATAATATTTCAAGATAAGGTACAATGTCACATCCGGCTATCTTTAAGATATCTGTAGTAATATTATCTTCACCAGCCGCTTTATTTTTGTTTTTCAGCTTTCTTATTTCCTTCATGATTACTATCATCATTTGTAATTGTGTTGTTAAGATTGTTCTCCGAATTAGACCCTCCTGTTTCTGATTCATTGTCCCTAATGCTTTCACTGAACCAGTTACTTAAAATCTCTGCCTTTTTCAAATCATCAGTAACTTCTTCTCCATCCTTATCTATAATTTGTCTGTACACCCTCCCTTCCCCTCAGTTTCCTGATATAGCCATAGAAATTTCTAGATGCATCAGTCAGTGGTCCTCCTGCACTGACAATACTCTTCATAAACCCATCTTTAGCCACTTTCTTTGCTGTTATTAAGTCCTTGTTTAGTTGTTTCAAATATTCCCTACTACCCTGCTGTCTCTTAACTCTCTTATGTTCTTTTCTTATCCACTTCTTTAACCTCCTCACTTCCCTATTATAGTACATAGGTTCTCTACTTCTCTTTATTTTCTGCTTTGGAATAAATTTTTCTTCCCCCTTTCTTATTATCTCCTTGAACTCTTCCCACCTTGATTCTACTGTACCTGAGCCTTCTTCCATTTGCTGAATTGTTCTCTGAAATATCTCTAAAAATTTGAAACCTGTGCCTTTTTTTAACTGTACCTATTTCCCCCCTTCAATTTTGGCTGCTGGTTTACTGAATCCTCTAATATCCATCAGAACTGCTTCATGATCACTTATTCCTTCAGTTACTTGATACCTCAAAAGGTTTTCATCGAGCTTAATTAGAAATATATCCAAAATATTTTGTTCCCTATTGTTTTGCTCAACCACTTGTGTAAATCCTCCTTCTCTTATTAAGATATTTGCAAATTTTTGTTCCCTTGTGTTATTTATCTTATTCCCTTCCCAGTTTACACCTGGTAATTTTAAATCCCCTCCGATGATGATCATTCTATTCTCACTTCTGAGTATGAATTTAATTTCTCCCCAAGAGCCTCATCCTCTTCTGTGATTCTTCCACTGCGGTAAACAGCCAACACTGTGATTTTTTCTTTTTTATTACCCAGAAATCTACCCCAAGTAATTCATGGTCTTGATCTATGAACGCCAGTGAACTGTGGTAGTTTTTGCTAACTAGTATGAAGACTCCTCCACCAAATGCTCCTCTATCTCTGCGGTACACTATGTAACCATCAGGAAAAACCTCACTGTCTAGTACTTCTTCTTTTAACCAACTCTCTACCCCAATTATTACTTGTGGTTCGTGCATCTCTATTAAGTTTGCAAATTCGATTACTTTGTTCATTATACTTCTACAGTTTACCATTAACACCCTTACTACTGGCTTTACATTTTCAGAATTTATCTCCTCTTTCCCACTTTTACCACAGTCAGTTATTGTTTCAGCCATTTCGTCTGTTTCTTTAATATCTGTGACTTTCCCCATCACAAATCTGCAATCAGTATCACTTTGATAATCTATTTCTGTCTTCATTCTGTATTTCTTGCTTTGGTGATCTAAATCATCTTTTATCATTTGTTTTATCTAATTATGTAGCCTACTCTTTCATATTGTTATTAAAACTTTTGTGCTTGTAAGTCTGCGGGATTTTGCTGAGGGTGTTTAGTTACAACAACAAAACTACAATAGGAAGCATGCTATGTATCGATCATCAGTAGAAAAATTTAACGTATGAGTCTCACTTGCTAACCTCATTCACTTTAGTCTCGGAAATGATACAGACAACTTGTTTCAAACTTTTGGTTCTCAGTAGGTTATCCTTATATATTACTTTTTATTAAATTAATAAACCTTTTAATGCAAAATATTGTATAACGTAATGATAGTAAAATATACGAGGATATATATATATAAGAGCCCGCACCACAGTTATAGACTAGGGCAGTGTTTCCCAACCTTTTTTGGGTCATGACCCACTATTAACATTTTTTTCTTTGCCTCCCCCCCCCCCCCATACATAATTTTTAATAAAAAAATTATTTGTTATTAAAGAAACTCATATAGGATGGTTTTTGAAAGAAAACACTTTAATATTGTCATAAAACACAGTAAGTAAAATTAAAAAAACATATAATGAAATACTAATATTCAAATGATTTTTAATAAAGATTTATTATGGCAATTTAGTGTGACCCTTGCGCTTAATGCTTGCTACATAGAGTTACATTGTGTTATATCCAGTCGATTTCTTTTTTTTATCAGTAAATCATTTACTGCACTAAATCCAGATTCGGCTAAATACGAAGATGGAAAAGGTAATAGAAGATTTCTTGCACATTCTGTTGCATTTGTGTATTTTATTTAGTTTCTTCACAAAGCCATGCCATTGCACCTTTTATATTAAATAAAGTTTTAACTGACTTGTGATTTTGCAATTCTGCAAGTTCTTCTTGATACTCAACATCTGATATGTCTGACAAATCCACTAATGTTGGCTGCATCATCCATATTGGGAAATCAATTTATTTTCAATCAGAAAATCTTTCTTTTAAATCATTGGATAGAATGTTCAAATGATTGACAATAATAAGTAATGCTTTATCAGTAACTTCATATTTTTTGAGCCAAAAGAACTGTTCAAAGTCTTTGTTGTTAAGGTTTTTTCAATATAACTCTATATTGTTAATGAAACCAATTATCTTTGCCTTTGCATCGACAGTGTTTTATTATTTCCTTGTAGTTGCTTATTTAATGTATTCAACTTTTCAAAGATATCTGCTAAATAACTCACAAAAGCTTTACCATCGATTGTTAACAGATACTTCATTTCGGGTTTGTCTCTTAAAAAATTACTGAGACTATCAAACAGTTCCATAAATCTTTTTAAACAGTTTCCTTTGGACAGCCATCTTACTTCAGTATGAAGTAAATTTCTCAAATAGTGTTCATATTGTTCTTCACAAAATAACTTAAAAAGGCGCTCACCTTTGGCACTAGATTTGATTAAATTAATACACCTTACTACAGCACTACAGGTGGCACATTAGGCGGTGAATCCCAAAAAGGTCAAGTTGATGACTCAAATCATCCACATGATATATTTTGCTAACATCAAACGAAACTATACCTAATAATTATTTACAGCACTGTTTTAAGAATTTGCTTTTTTGCTATATTTTGTACGTATATCTAGCATTGTAATTAAATAACCCGAAGAGAAAGCGGTAAAGTCGTATCAAGTCAATTTCTAAATTGCCCCCCTAAAAAAACCAAATTGCCCCCTGTGGGGCATGGGCCCCACGTTGGGAAACACTGGACTAGGGCCCTACAGATCCTAAATACAGCCCTGACACAAAAATAAAAAATTTAGTGTCTAACTGAACTGTCACTATAGGATAAAAGTATATAGTAAAGTTTCATTAAATCTGTAAAGTTTATCCATATTGTGTTTTATTTATTAACAAGTCTACCCACTATCAAATAGGAATCATCTAGATGGTCTTTCGGTAAATATATGAGCCATAACATGGTGTAAGAAACCAGTGGGGACAGATCATAAGATCACTTAATCAGATGGGGTGATTCTTAATGAGTTAGTGTAAGAAATGCAGTACCAAAGGAGGAAGAAGTGAAAACAGTGGAAGTGACTTTCAGTTAACCAAATTACGAGACCCAATTGTAAACCACTAACCCACCAGTCTTAGTAATAAAAAAAACCAGTAAGTATACAGATAGGATATAAAAGATATAAAAGTTTTGCATTATTAAGGTGCAGGAATTGATTGTTGAAAATGTACAAGGTGTGTACAAAAAGAAACCAAACTTCTGCTGAAATTGCTTCATTGCTCATCACACTAACTTTTACGCACTGTCCCCTTAAAAGTACTGTCCTTCACTATCAATACACCATTGCCATCATTCTTTTCAAGTTTTGCAACACCTCCTGGAATGCATTTTCTCCGATGGCACACAGTTCTCTTGTCACATTGTCCTGAATTTCTTCTATCGTCTGGAAACGATGTCCTTTCAAATTGTTTTTCAGTTTTGGGAAGAGAAAAAAGTCTACCGGAGCCAAGTCTGGAGAACAGGGTGGCTGAGGCACAACAGGAGTGCAATGTTTTGCCAGATAATTCGTGACAGCCAATGATGTGTGATCGGGTGTGTTGTCATGGTGCAACTTCCATGACTGATTCTCCCACAGTTCAGGCCTTTTCCTTCACACAGCATCTCTCAATCGTGTCAGAATTTTCTGGTAGACTTCCTTGTTTATCGCTTGACCACATGGTATAAATTCATGGTGCACAACTCCTTTGCAATCAAAAAACACGACCAGCATCACCTTGATGTTCGACCAACTCATCCGCGCTTTCTTTGGTCGAGGAGATCCTTTCCTCACCCATTCTGAAGACTGCCTCTTTGTTTCCACATCGTACCCATAAACCCATGTTTCATCACCTGTAATGATGTTCTTGAGGATGTTTTCAAGAGCCTACACTTATGCCCACTTCTTCAGCAACCTCACGGACAGTCAAACGGCGATTTTCACGAATCACAGTGCGAACCCTCACAACATGGTGGTCGTCTGTTGATGTGGAGAGTCGACAAAATTTTGGATCGTCGGTAACTGAACTCCTGCCCTCCTTAAAGCGCTTAAACCAATCATAGCACTGTGTTCGGCTCATGCAGTCATCCCCGTAAGTTTTAAAGCGCTTAAACCAATCATAGCACTGTGTTCGGCTCATGCAGTCATCCCCGTAAGTTTGTTTAAGCATTTGAAGTGTCTCGGTAAAAGTTTTCCCAAGTTTAAAACAATATTTCACACAGATATGTTGCTCCTCCAATTCCTTCATTCTCGCTTTCTCACAAATCCGACGAGCACTCTGCGCCCGACCTCACTCAACTGGGTGTTATTCGTAAACTAATGCAGCGACCATAGTGCGACTAGAGGCAATATCTTGCCAAGAGATGTAACTATTGTGCACAGAAGTCAGAGAATTTTATCTGTAGCCGTTGGTGCACTATTTAATTAGATCGGTTTCTTTTTGTACACACCTCGTAAATATCATTTGGCAGGAGGTAGATTAAAAGTCCATCATTTAATGGAAAGTCTGATTGAAGCAGTCCATTGACCTTGTGATCTATTACAGATCATGGGGTAAAATACTTCACATTTCTCTGGGCTGGACTTAACTATTTTCATTACGACCAGAAACTCATTTGCTGTACTAGATAATGCCATTGTTATGATGATCCAAAAACTGAGTTAAAACTGTCTTTTTCCCTACATCTCATAAACTCTGAGTCATGTAAAGAATCTGACATTCAGTGAATGATAAGGGTTGTACGATGTGCCAAGTCGATGTGGGCACATTCCAATCATTGATTTACACTCATTGTTTGCAGGAGGCTGGTAAATTACCAACATTTAGTTATGTAAATGGAGACTTTCCCGGTGTATTGATTTCACGGGCCAGATGGTGCCATAAAACGACAACGATTGACAACCTGCTCGGTTGTCTTCATCAGGTCTATTTAGATGTTGCTTCTCAAAATCACAAACAGACTGGCTTCACTGCTGCCGAAAATTCGAATGTCGTGTATAGAGGGTTGCCAGGACGCCCAATCAGCGTGCTGGAACTGAGGGTATCAGTGTTGCGGACTGTGTATGGAGCCAAAACGGTCACCAAAGATACATAAACAGGATGTTCCTTTACGACCGATCGTCAGTACTATTGGGTCACCGACTTACCAACTTGCTAAATATCTGACGCGTCTTCTTAGTCCCATTGTGGGGTGTAGTTGCCATCATGTCAAAAACTCTGCTGAATTCGTAAAAATCATGCAGTCTCTGATGTTGTTTCAGATCCCGACAACCTTGTTAGATTTGACGTGGTATCTCTTTTTACTCGTGTGCCGGTAAGGTACACTTTGGACTTGATTCGCCCTCATTTTGAGCCAAGTAGAGCAGACCTCTTTGATCATGTACTTACTTCCACCTACTTTATGTATGGAGGGAAGTATTATGAACAATCTGATGGAGTGGCCATGGGATCTCCTCTTTCACCGATGGTGGCTGACCTCTACATGGAAGATTTTGAAGAGAGGGCTCTTGAGAGTGCTACCCTAAAACCCACTTGTTTTTACCGCTATGTTGATGATACCTTTTCCGTGTGGCCACATGGTATGGAAGCGTTGGATGAATTTCTAGACCATCTTAATGGGATCCATCCCAACATACGGTTTATGACAGAAGTTGAGAAGGACGGGTGCATCCCGTTCTTGGCCATGTTAATAAAACGCAAACCTGATGGATCTTTGGCACATAGTGTGTACCGCAAACCCACCCACACTGATCGTTACTTGGGTGCAACCAGTTACCACCACCCAGCACAACGCCACTCCGTATTGACCACATTGGTGCGCAGAGCGAGAGCCATTTCCGATCGTGAGAGCCTACTGCTGGAGTTGAAACATCGAAGGACTGTTTTTGAACAGAACGGTACTCTCGCCAATAGATAGAGCGTGTTTTTATCCAGAAGCCACCAAGACCACCGACTGAACAGATTGAACCACCACAATCTCTTTCCTATCTGCCATATGCTGGCAACACCTCCAGAAAGATTGGAAGGCTCTTGGCGCGGTCTGGTATAAAAAGCATTTTTCGGCCGCCCGTCAAGATACGTGATGTGCTTCTCTTGGTTAAGGATGATTTAGACCTAAGAATTCCTGGAATTTATTCAATACCTTGTGAATGCCGCAAAGTTTACATCGGAAAGACGATCAGAACCATCGCTGAACGTATTACCGAGCACAAACGACACTTGAGACTGGTGCAAGTGGAAAAGTCCGCAATAGCTGAACATGTGTTCGATGAAGAACATAAGAAATTATTTGATGAAATGGTGGTGCTGGCCAGAGTCTCTTCGTTCTGGGACTCAGTAATTCGGGAAGCGTTGTAAATACAGCTTAACGATAACAACATCAATAGGGACAGTGGACTGTACTTAAGTGAAGCTTGGAGACCAATTATTAGGGATCTATGTCTTGAAAAACAAAAATCTTCTCAACAAGGCCAAATGGAAGCAACCTGTCGCCGTGGACATAGTTCGCCAGCACTTACGTCTACAGGTTAAGCAACGTTTAACGTGGCGAGTGCCTGGATGGGTGACCGCGTATGGCTCAAAATGCAGTCCGCAACACTGATATCCTCGGCTTGCGGTAGACCAGTTAAGCAATGGTGAGCGTGGTCAGCACCTGGATGGGTGACCGTTTTGGCTCCATACGCAGTCCGCAACACTGATACCCTCAGTTCCAGCGCGCTGATTGGGCGTCCTGGCACTCGGCTGCCTGCAGCCAGCGAGGACAGTCGCAGCTCGCTTCTATCTACTAGTTGACGTGCCTCGTATTGAGCCGTCTCCGCAAGTTCGTCGAGATGGGACGCAACAGCAAGAAGAATCGGGCAGCAAGGCACGCGGCAATCAGCCCGCCAGTCACAACATCCTGCCACGAGAGAATGGAAGCAAATTGCTTGCCTGACCACGGCGAACCACCAGCGGCAGACCCAGCCCCCTGCATCCCACCACCCCCGGCCTGCGTGGCCAGTGACGCCGCGGCCTGTGAGGCCGCGGCCGAGGAAGAGTGGGAGGACATGGAGGCTGAAGACTGCTTCATAGAAGACGGCATTGTAGTGCCTATCCGCACGCCACTGACCCATATCGGCATACTCCTCAGCACGCTACAGCAGCTCTTAACTGGACCGCTGTACGCATGGCCGATGGCAGGCGGGGTTAAGATCATGGCCAGCACCCCAGCTGACCATGACACCCTGATCGAGAAGATGGAATACTGGAAGCACCATCCGAAGGAAGCACAGACCGTGGCATCTGCGACCACCGCGGAGACAGCACCACCGCCGCCAACTACCAGGAATGCCAGCACCCAGTGCAGCACATCTGCACACAAGGCTGACATCCTGCAATGCTACCGATGCCAGGGGTTCAACCAATATGCAAGGCACTGCACCTACAAGCTTAGGTGCGTGCGGTGCTGTGATGAGCACCTGGCAGCGGCCTATCCCAGGCCAAAGTAGGACCCCACCTGCTGCAACTGTGGGGGCCCCCACGCGGCGTGCCACCGCGCTTGCCCGAGTCGCAAGTGGTTGCAGAAGCCAGAGATGAAGAAGAAGAAGAGCCCGGAGCCTGAACAAAAAGCAAAGTGTTGACAGATGTACGGGAGAAGTAAAGGAATTGGGTTACATAACTTTGGTCAGACCATATGGTAGTGTAGTATGGGACCCACATTTTGAGTATCAAATACAGGAGTTGGAGAAGGTGCAAAGAAGGGCTGCTAGATTTGTTTCTGGAAATTATCGCAGAATGCAATCAGTGACAGATATGATAAAGGAGCTGGAATGAGATTCATTGCAAGACAGGAGGAGGATGAGGAGGGTCATGGGAGTGTACAGGGCATATACTGGCGATGAGGCATGGAAAGATATTGCAATAGGTATGAAAAGTAGTGCATGGAAGGGAAAAGATGACCATGACCACAAGCTGGCACTCGATAGTAGTGTTGCTGATTTTGTTATGTCTATGTCTTGATCTTTTCAATGAGGTTTGAGTTGTTTCTTAGGGTTTTGTCATTCTGTGGAGTGTAGTATTGTGAAAGAAATTTCTGCTGTTGGTGCTTTTCTGAAATTTATAACCGGGTATATAGGTATTCCAGGTTTGTGGACTTTGGGTTGACTTCTTAATATTGGAGCTTTGGGGTTTGTTTGTGCCATGTGTTGTGTTTCTTTATTAGTGAAGGTGAAAGATATTTTCTTCACGCATTTCTCGAAATCTGTTTGATATATCTTTGTGGGGTCTGTTTTCAGTTTAGTGATGTTGTTGTCTTTGATGAATTGTTCAGTTTTTGTTATATACTGTTATTTGTCTAGTATTACAGTTATGTTTCCTTTGTCAGCTGTGGTAATTATCAAGTTGTTTGTGTCAAGTTTTCTCTTTAATTGTCTGAGGGTATCTGTGTCCTTATTCTTGTGGTATATTTTGTTCTTAGTTATTATGTCCTTTAGGTTGTAAGTTACAAGCTCTCTTGTTAGTGTAGTGTTTATTTAACTGTGTGTCATGTTCTGTTCCTGTGTAATTATGTGTTCTGCTTCAACAATGGTGTCTTTGATTAATTTCTCTTTTGACCTATTTTCTATGTTATATTTCAGACCTTTCTCTAGCAATTTTGATTCTTCAGGGTTAAGCTGTGTTGTTGTTAGGTTTACTATCCTTGGGTTGAATTGTTGTGTTATGATATTTGTGTCTGCATTCTCATTTTGCAATTTTTTGTTTCTTACTTTGTGTTTGTGTTTCAATTGCTCTAGTTTTTTGTTGTGAGCGCGTTGAATTTTCAGAATTGATTGTTTTGTGAAATATTCAATTTTCTCAATTATGATTTTCAGTATATCTGGGTTATTAATGGTGTTTGCTAGTGCAATGTGTGTTTTGTATAGATATCTATTTAGTTGTTCTTTCTTACTGTAAAGTTATTTAATTTCATCTCCTCGGCAACCATTGATTTTCGTCAAACTGCTTTGCTTTGATCGCTTTAGCGTAATTTATTTATTAATAAAATCGGTATACAGACTTGTTATACAGTGGATGAAAGAAGGCTCTAGTACTCCTAGAGTAGGCATGGGTTCATACAGATGGATAACAGCATGTGAAGACCGCCAAATGGTGTGAGTGGCTGTTAACCTGGTGTAATGAGAAACACAAATGGACATGTGAATGACGTACATTTCTGTTTAGAGACGAGTCTCAATTCTGTCTGTGGCAAAGTGATAATCGACGACATGTTCGCAGGCGTAGTGGAGAAACGGCTTACCTACTGTGATTTCAAAACGTCACGCAAGTGCAGCCACTGGTGTCATGTTTTGGCGGCAATCAGTTTCGACTGCATGACTGAGTCGGCTGTTGTTGAAGGCACAATGACAGTTCACCACTATGAGGATGGGATACTGCATCTTATTGTGATACCCTTCATGTTCATCATCCAAATCGCATCTTCCAACAACATAATGTCCGTCCTCATACTGCGGCCATCGCAACACAAGGCTTGCAAGGAGTTTCGATCACAATTTGGACTGCACGGTCCCCAGATTTGTCCCCAATAAAGCATGTCTGGGATACCAGGAGTAGACACATTAGATCACATGGTCACCCAGCACAAACTGTGCAACAATTGACTGCAAAAGACATGCAGGTGTAGTGAGACATACCCCAAGAAGACATTCGAACAGTTGATGATTCGATGCTGGCAAGGATCCACGAATGTACTGGTGCTCAAGTTGGGCGCATTTCTCGCTGACAAATGTATCTGAAGGTAATAAACTTAGACTGAGCAATTTCCATTTGTTATCATTTCTTCCAGGTATGGCCCTGTATATATCTTCAAAGATCCCTAACATTCTACCAATCATGTATACGTGATGTGATTTTAATTTCTGCCAGTGAAACTATAGGGCGACCATAGGACTCCACTATAAATTTAAAAAAGTCAAAAGCTACACAATCAGTTGATAATGAAACATCAACATAGGCTGTATTTAAATGACTTAAGAACCTCGGTATTTGCAGGACCAAGGGATATCGAGAGGAAATTTAACAGAAGTGGCTTGATCCAAGGACAAGCAATTCCAGACCCAGATGGGATCCCATCGGTGCAAACCCAGGATCTGGGTCCCACAAGTTGTGAGACCCTGGGGGATACTGTATGGTCAGAGAAGCAATTCTACATTAAGTTCCTTCATAAAAATAGAAGAATAAATAAAATATAAATACAACATAATTAAACAAAACAATGGGTCAGGTAGCAAAAGAACATGCCTTTGTGATATCTGCCGTCTTTACATGATGTACGTAACAACTGAATATTTTATTACTCGCCTAAGATCTCAGTGGCTACGGACTCCTAAATATGACATTTTATGTACTGAAGACTGTATCCATGTGTAAATTTTAGATTTCTAGCGCCGCTCTGTAGTGTACAAATAATGTTGTAAATGACTCGAATGTTCGTTCAGTTTATGATTAAAGCTCAATTTTTATGCAAGAAAAGACGTTCCCTTAAGAATTAGGGTACCTGTATTTGACAGAGAGGTTACACATAGTGCAAATCTTCTTCTCTAAATTTATTATGGGAAATTCTTAGAGAAACATACACTTATTTATTTCATCGCGATCATATTTATATATGCTCGATCTGTAGAAAGTATAGAAAAGTTACATGAACCTAGAGTTAAAGTGCTTACTAATGTTACAACTACGCTAGCAAGATACACAGTTGTGACTGTTTTAATCACATGCCCAACAAAAACTGATTACCAACGAACACTTGGACTCGTTTGCAGTGACTTGAAACATGACAGTATTGCTAGTTTAACGCAGTTTTCTGAATAATTTTATTTGCATAAATTCGAACATGATACAATTTCATGTTGAGTATAGGTTCACTGTCGACAGTAGGTAGGTACGCAGAGTGTAAATCGGATAACATGAAATGTACTCAATTTATACATTACGAATCTGTCAGATGATAAATTCAAAAATTATTAGAAAATACTTCAAGGCACTTGTGAATCTTAGCTTGAAAGCTAATGGAATTCTAAATAAGCAAAACAATTTTGAAGCCTAGAGTACATGTATTCCGACATATACTTGATTGCTTTTCATTTTCAAAGGAAAATCTAACATTTTTCTTGAAATAATATCGAGGATTTTAACAATTTTAGATATATATAATATATCATTTAATTTTAAAACTTATTTATATCCACTGCGGCTTCTAACAAACCAAACAACAGTGATGGATGGTAAGCACAATGATTTACTGTGATTGTTGGAACTGCAGAGTGATACTCTCTTTGTTTAAGAGCGCATGGTTGCCAATAATTATACTGTAATGAAAGAGCACAGCCCCCTGAATCGTATTTGAAAAAGTGATAGATCAAATTAAAACCAATATTCAAACATTAAAATTAGATGGGTTTCGACACCAAATCATATCAAAAAAAAAAAAAAAATTTTCACACTAATTTCTATTACTTATCTATCTCTGCTGTACACTCTGTTACAATCGGAAAAAACCTCATGATCTAGAACTTCTTTTTTAACCACTATAATTACTTACGAATTCTATTACTTTTGTGTATTATACTTCTACAATACACCAGTAACGTTCTTGTTATTGGCTTTGTGCTATTTTTGGAATTAATCTTTTCATTCCCAGTCCTGCCCCATCAGTTATTGTTTCAGCAGCTTAATCCATTTCATTAGCAGTTTTTATTTTTCCCATTTTGGATCAACAATTAGTATCTCTTTGATCATTTAGCTCCATTATCTCACCTGCAGCCCCTAACCTAAAAATGGCTCAGGCCTTACCCAATGTTTCTGGAAGAGGCTTCCTCACAACTCAGAAAGCTCCCCCTTGCCTATTCTATTTAGGTGTAGGCTGTGCCTAATAAAACTTTATTTACCTATGGTGCCCACAGGAACAAACTCCAGGAGAGAACTAATGTCTTTTCCAAGTAGCAGTTCAATTTCCACGTTTATCCACCTTACAGCATGGTTCAACTGTTGCCTGTCATGGTGATTTAGGACCTACACGAGTTCAGCCCACTCTCTATATTATAACTTATTTTTCTATCAATATTATTCCCCACACCTCCCACTATCACTACTCTTTTATCTTTAGTGAAACTATATCCTCTATAACCTGACATAATGCTGCACTAGGTTTAAAAAAAACTAGCGACCTAGTAGCCTGTGCCCAACTAATCCTGCAGAAAACCTCTCCTCTCCTACGGCTCTTACCTAGCAACAGAACCCTTTTCTTCCAATTCCTTGCACACTGATATTCCTAAAGGCCTGCTGCATTTTAACTTACTCCCACATTTACAAAAGGCTCTACCCCTCCTACCTCTGGTCATGGGTCAAACATCTTTTTCCACACAATTTCTTCCCCCACAACCCATCTTAAGTCTCAAAAACAATTATATTTAAGGTAGAGTAATTTACAAGAAACAGATATAAGAGGGGAGCAATTTCTGCGAATTTAAGGTAATGATAAGTATCTTTAGAAAAATTAAGAAAAGATGGTTATTAGTTATAATGGGAAAAAGAGACAGGAATTATCATGAAGCCTTGTTTTGGTGAAGCCAGTTGTGGTTGGTTAATTAAGGGATGACCAATAGGTGGGATTGAGTTGGCATCCATCATTTGCCCACAATGTTCAAATAATTATTTTACTACCATACTTCATTGTGGAGTGTGTTGAGTTGGTGTTTATGCTTATTAGATGGGAACTTAGTGACTGATTTTTTAATTTTTTATGTGTTATCATTATGAGAGCTTCTAGCTAAAAAAGCAGTCTTATTATTTGTTAAGGAAATCCAATTAGTAAAAATTTGGCTGTATTGGTAGGTATCTTATTAAACAATTAAATAAACTTATATAATATTATTTTGGAAACATTTCACCACTGACTGTTTCATTCTTTGTTTAGATGTATAGCAGATTATTTCCTCAGAGATATGTCTCTGAGCACCAACTAAACAATGAATTACACAACTTTTAGAGTGATAAATAGCAACATCAGAAACATCTATGAGAAAAGTCAGTGATTTTCAAATAAGCATTACGACTTTAGGCAAGGATATTTACAACAAACTCATTAGGTAAGCTATATGCAAAGTATTTCAGATGAAATGTACAAGGGAGGCCAAATTGATAGTGTAGCACTAGATTTTTGAAATGTTTTTGACAGAGTAAGCCATAAAATGGTAAAACTATTGGAGTGGATAAAAAAGTGACTTGCAGGGCAGAAGAATTCTTGAAAGACAGAAAGCAAAAAGACTGGATAGAAAATGTAGTTACACAAAATGACTTTTAATAAAAAATAAAAACCACCTTCAAAAAAGCACACTAAAATTTTTAAAATAACTTTGTACCTTGCTTAGAAGAAAGTAAATATAAATGTACATTATATTACTTTACTGTTATTGAAATTCTGACGTTAATCAGTTATTTTTGGTGTCAGCTGTCATATTGTGAAAAATGAATTACAGTAGAACTCCAATTATCCGATCTCCGATTATCTGAATCGCTTTTTTAATTAAAACAGAAACTGCAATTAAAAAAGTAATGATTCTGCCTACATACCACATGAAACTTCTCACTGTCAAGCAGATGAGCAACTTTGATGCTAGAAAACAGATGAATACAGTCAAACAGCTTACTGGGCCAGAGATGTTCAGCAAGCAATGACTTTAATTTAGAGTACTGTACTAACATACAGCATTTGTAACTACACTTAACATGTTAAAGTGTTGCCTTTTCATTCAATTAATTAAAAGCTCTTTTCCATTATATATAGTTCTTTCTCCTATTTTCAACATATATACAGTAATTAATTAAAATAGACCCCTTTTCGGAAAAAAACCAACTATCCAAATTTTCAATTATCCGAATGGGGTCCGGTCCCAATTAATTCGGATAATTGGAGTTCTACTATACTGAACTTAATTTGCTGTTCGAGGAGACACGGGGTGTACAAACAAAAATTCCAAATATTTTACAGCATGTAGTGAGGCAGATATTGTTATTACGGAAGACAGTTTAGAGGGACAAATTAAACAGTATTTTAATCTGTGGCTTGAGATATTTGGGCGTTGAGGCATGTCTCTGCACTACAGTGTCAATTGATAGGCTGCATCATGCAGTAAACACTTTACAGTTATAATATTGGTGTATCATCAGAATGTTTCAGTTTTGATAAAACATGTTTCTAGCTTTAATCATAGGTAAGTAGTAACATGATTTTCTATGTATTACTGTTATTTCTCGTTGTGTTTATCTTTCGCTTTGGCTGGCAGCGACTCCAAAAATTACTAATTAACGTAAAAATTTCATTAACAATAATATAAAAGAGTGTACATTTACATTTACTTTCTTCTAAGCAAAGTGTAAAGTTATTTTAAAAATTGTAGTGTGCTTTATTGAAGCCAGTTTTTATTTATTAAAAAACAATTATTTTATTGTATAAACTGCTCTCGAGTGACTAGCCGAGTCAAGATGGCGGCAATGAATCTAGTCGCCGAAATATCGTGTGACAACGCACTCTTGACTCGGCTAGTCACCCGAGAGCAGTTTATACATTCTCAACGCCGAGAAAGACTTCGTTCTTATAATTATTTCCTTATTAATTTTTAGTGGTATTTTAGTTTGTTTTGTATTTTAAATATGCCACAGCAGTTCTCATTTTGCGAACTACCTGGTACTACAGTGGTTAAGGCGCTTGCTTTCAAAAAAATTCTAGCTTGATATATCCCAACAACTTCCAAAACGGGGTTAATTAGATGCTGTGTCAAGGAATGTCAGTTTACATTTTGGTCCAGGCTGTGTTTCGACCTAATTGTATCAAATGTTAAAGCTGCTGCTTGATAATCAAAACATGTAGCACCTTGGCATTAATACATACCACATACACAAATCTTTCTCTGGAATGTATATGTTTGTTCTGGCATCACATAGAAATATAGATGTTTAATTGGTTTTCACAAGGTGAAAGCTTGGGGTCCAACCTAAAATCTGAAGTACATGTTAAGACATTAGGACACATTTATTTTATGAATATTCCACCATGACTTAAAAATAGCTGAATTGATTTTGATGGGATTTAAAACTGTGGGTTTCTTTAAAGAACATTAGAAATTAAATAGAGTGGGGGTAAAGGAGAAGAGGGATTGGGATTCAGTATACCAAATGTAGACTCTCTATTCTGTTTGATTTAAAGCATACATGTGTAAATTTCTATTGATATCAGATAAAAGATGTATTAAAAACAATTAAGGGGTGTAGATGCGAAGAGTAGTTTGGTTTTTGTAACAATAGAGTGGGCAGTATTTTTCTCTTTGTTTTAAAGTATACAAGTGAAAAGTTCTATGGAAACCAGATAAAAACTGTTGTTATGTGTAAAGAACATTTGCAAAAATTAAAAGGGGTAAGGGAGTGAACATTTTGCTTTTTGTAAACAGTATGAAGACACTTTGTTTTTAAATATACATGTGCAGTGTTCCATAGAAATCTGATAAAAGCTGTAGGTATCTATAAAGCAGAAAGGGCTGATGATATTGAGAAATTACTGAATGGCATGAACAAAATACTGAAGGAAGATTTTGGACTGAATATAAATCAAAGCAAGACAAAAGTGAGGAAATGTAGCCGAAATGATACCAATCACAGTAGATTAAATATAAAAATAGGATCAGATGCAATAGGAGAAGTAAGTGAATTCTGTTACTTAGGAAGCAAAATTACAACTGATGGCCAAAGCAGGAATGGTGTTAAAAGCAGAATAGCACTAGCAAAAAGAGCCTTCATGAAAAAGCGAATTCTTTTAGTTTCAAGTATTGATCTAGGACTTAGAAATAACTTTTTAAAACTCTATGTGTGGAGCACAGGATTTTATGGTAGCGAAGCATGGACATTAGGTATACCAGAAAGAAAAAAATTGAAGCATTCGAAATTTAGTGCCAAAGAAGAATGCTAAAAACTAAGTGGACAGACAGAATACAAAATGAACAAGTTTTGTAAGTGATGGGTGAGGAAAGAGTTTTGTGGAAGAAGTTTAGAGGAAGAAGAGACAGGCTGGTAGGTCATATTTTGAGATATGCTGGATTGGTTAATTTGTTAGTGGAGGGAACAGTCGAAAGTAAGAACTGTAGAGGAAGACAGAGATTAGAATATATAGAGCAGATAATTGAGGACGTGGGTTGTAAGGGATATGTAGAGATGAAGAAGTTAGCACAAGATAGGTAGGGATGGAGGATTGCATCAAACTAGTTGAAATACTGATGACAGCAAAAAAAATCTATAAAGAAATTAAGAGGGGTTGATTTAGAAGGGAAGAGGGGTTGGGCTTATGTAACCAAATTTAAACACAATTGTTCTGTATGTTTTATAGTATATGTGTACAAATTTCCTTCATAATTTGATAGAAACTGTAGGTTTGTATTAATTAAGGAGAGGGAAAGAAGGAGAGGGGTTTGGCTTCTCTAAACCAAATGTTGACAGTATTTTTCTCTTTGTTTTGAAGTATATATGTGCATACTTCCTTCAAAATCAGATAGAAACTGTAGCTTTATATAAAAAAACATACACCATGATTAAAGGGGTAAAAAGGCGGACAGGGTTTGGGTTTTTGTTAAGTGATGGGGGCAGTATTTTTCTTTTTCTCTTTGTTTTAAAGTATATGCATGCGAAGTTCCACCAAAATCAGATTAAAATGTGGGTTTATACAAAAATTAAGGGGTTTGAAGGTGGAGAGGATTTTGTTTTTGGATTATTTGGTCGGAAATCTTTTCAATTAAAGAATGATAATGATTGATCAAATGGTGTCAACTGTAGTTTCTTATAAACAAGATTAACAAAAAAATTAAGAGGGAGAAAATGGGAAGAGGGGTTGGGTTTATTTAAACAAATATTGACAGTATTTTTCTCTTTATTTTCAAAGTATATGTGTACAAGCTTCATTGCTAATTGGACACAAACTGAGGGTTTGTATAAAAATTAAGGGATGTAAAGGGTGTACTGGGGTAGGTTTTGGATTTTTTTGCCAGAAATCTTCTCGATAAACAATACATATATATGCCAACTTTCATAAAGATCGGTCAAATAATGTCGACTGTAGCTTTTTAAAAAGAATATTGACAAAAATCTAGGGGGTGGAAATGAAGAGAGGGGTTCAATTTTTACAAACCAAATGCTTACATTATTTTTATCTCTGTTTTATAGTAAAAGTATGCTAAGATCTATCGAAACACGTTGAAAACTGAGGGTTTGTTTGAAATTTATGGGATTTAATGGGGGAGAGGGGAAGGTTTTTGGATTTATTGTCAGAATCCTTCTTCGTGCAAAAAATACATATGTGCACCATCTTTCATGGGGATCAGTCAAAGGTTGTTGACTGTAGCTTTCTTATAAAAACCATTGACAAAAATTAAGGGGGTGAGCTTTGGCAGACCAAATGTTGACAGACAGGATTTTTCTCTTTATTTTAAAGTATGTGTGTGCAAAGTTCTATCAACATCAGATGCCTATACATTTTTTTAACCCTCTTACTCTGAACTATCCTCTAGTATAAAGTTTTTGTTTTATGTCTTCTAGTTTAAATTTCCATTTTCCCCTTAATTAAAAAAGGTACTTAAAGTTTGCCTAATTACTTGATTTTACATTCAACATATGTTAGAAGAAGCTGCCTATAAATGACGATAAAAGGTCTGCTGTAACTTTATGCCATTCCGAGTTATTTCAACTTTTATGTTTTAGTCCTCACTGAACACATGGCTTAGAAACATAAACAAATCAAACATTATTCAATCTAAATTTTTCCAGGCATAATGAATATACTTTAAAATGATCTTTATAATGTGTTTTAGTCAGTACCAGATTAGCCATATAGCAGGAGTTAGCAAGGCCTTGATTTTAGTGGTGGAAATGAATGCAAGAACATTTGTTAAGATTGCAAAATTACTTTATGAAATTTTTGTCTTCCACATGGGTAGCCTTGAAATTGTATAATAAAGTATGTTACTACTGGGGCTAACTAGTAGAAATGCTGTTAGCAAACTTATAGATACCTAACAGGCCCTTACAGTATTTAAACTTATTTCTGCAAAACTACAAATAAGTTGAAATTTTTTTAAAAACTAATCATCTCCTCTTTTTGGTTATGAGAGTTTGTCTTTATCTCCTCATCACATACATCCCATAACAAATCGAAGTGCACCTGCTCTCACTCACCTCAACATGCAAGAAATTGGAAATTACTTGAAAATCAGATTAACATACAAAAAATTGTACTTTGGAGGCACGGCCTGTGGAGCCACCACCTGTGGAGGGTCAGCCTGTGGGGGCTGAACTTGTCAAGGCTCATGCTATAAAGGCAGAAAGTAGAGAAAGTGGGTTGTAGGAAGTTGATAAGGATGGGCGGGAACTAATAACAGGTCGTAGGAGAAATATGGTTAATAGGATGAAGAAGCCAGACCCTTGTTGGGAAAAATAAGTTTGACCTGTTGCAAGAGCCGGGAGAAGAAGAGCCTCATGTAGATATAGGAGTAACTAAGATGCAGCAGGTCTTTAGGAATAAGGGTGTGAAGATTTTTTGTTTTTGCACTTATCCTTAAATATTTCCGGAGTCAAAGTTTCCAGCCATATCAGAAACTCGCCAGAAAAAGTCCCTTCTAAATCGGTTCATGTAATAAAAATAATGCATATAAATTATTTATACTTGTTAATAGCTGAAAAAGTTAAAAATATTTCTTATTCTAGGATATTATTCAATAGCATTCTGGAATACTTTAGTACATTCAATAACATTCTAGTATATTGCAGAAGACTCCAATTATTTTTAGAACGCTTTGGTCGAAATAAGAAAATATCCTCGGTTGACATATTTCAGCCACCCTATCTCCCACATCTTCATTGCTATGACATGCAACCATCATAGTGCATGATGGGAGACTCTAGGCTACTACCACACACAAGCACCAGTGATCTGTATTTAGTAGTTGTGGCTGTAACATTTTCTGATCAGATTATCCACTTTTAGCAACCATATCTACCACACCCCCATTGCTACTGACATTTAATCACCATAGTGCATGTCAGAAGATCGTACATATACACCAGCGGTGGCTGCAGAGTTAAATCTAGGGACACACACGTCTTTGGTCGAAATATATAAATGCTCTAGGTCGACCTATTTCAAACACCATATCTCCCACATCCCCTTAGTTACCAACATGCAACCAATATAGTGCAAGATGGGAGATCTGAGGTTACTACCCCACATACATGCCAGTGGTCTGCATAAGGTACTTGTCGCTGTAGGGTGAACTGTAGGGACATATAGGTCCATTTTGAAATGTACATAAGATTTCACACCAGAATGCGATCGGTTAAGGATCTGTTGGAACTTTTGCATACAGAAAGGCTTAGAAATGTAAGGTGATACATTGTTCAGAGGAATATTACAACTTAATACATTTTCTGATAACAACTTGCATTTGTTGGAAGTCAATGACTTGTCGTCTTCAATCAATGATTTCAGTTCTTTATCCTGTGACTATTAGAAATCTCTTCCATCCTGGACAATGTGTCAGCAACATACTGAATGTTGCTAGTAAATTGAGAGATAATCTGATGAAGACACATTTATCTCACTGATGCTTTCTCATTCCTCTGAAGAAATGCATCTGTTAATAATGGCTTATGATCTGTGAATATTGTAAAATGTCTTCCTTCAATAATGTGTTTGAACAAGAGATGAAACAGATATCCGGCAACTATCCAGTATCCGGCCAACATTTGCTATCCAGCTGGATACTGGATAGTAGGAAAATGTCCGCCGGATATCTGGCAGGTATCCGATTCTCGATAAATTACGAAAATTGCATAAAATTTTCTTTAAATTAACAAGTATATAATAAGTCTAAACACACATAAAAACACCATGTCCTCAAATCATAATACTGTTTACTATTGTTTTTAACATAAAACATTAGTTCCTATTCTGAATGAATACCAATTTTTTTGTAATAAGACATAATAATCAGTTTTGCTTATCCTCCTTAACTAGGTAAGGTGCAAAGAAAAGTCTTCCACTATATACACTAGTGCAAGGTGCTGAAAGAAAAAATTATTGCAAATTTTGTGAAATGCGGGTACTGTGTCGCATTAGCTGACCACCGAATATGTAGGTCACGCTTCCAATCAATTCAAGATGACTTTAAATATAAGTCAGTCTTGCCAGAAATCACGTTTTTTTTTTCTTGATCATGATACTGGCTAACAACAATTCGCAACTCACAATGGATTCTATCTCGTCCCTTCTACACTTTTTAACAGTCACTGAGGATGAACTGCTACTGGAAGAAGAGATCGTGTGAAACTCAATTGGCCCTATTTTCCCATGACGTAATGAAAGTTATCGATGCAGGTTCACAAGTTGATGCAATATACTTGGATTTTCAGAAAGCTTTTGATTCTGTACCACACAACCGACCTTTAGCAAAGATTCGAACATATCAGATCAGATTTTCGAATGGATACGTGATTTTCTAACTGGTCGATCATTGTATGTCATTGTTGACGTGGAAGCCTCTTCTGTGCTAGATGTTACTTCTGATGTTCCTCAGGGAAGTGTAATAGGTCCACTTCTTTTCTTAATTTTTATAAACGATCTAGGTGACAACGTTAAATTCTGGTTGCGATTGTTTGCTGACGATGCAGTTATCTATAGGGAAATAAGGTGCTCTCATATTGCTTAGAAATTCAGCATGATTTGAATGCTATTTCCGAATGATGCCGTAAATGGCTTCTTACACTTAATTGCAAAAAATTAAAGCCAATGCGAATAAGTAACAAAAATAATCAGATTGCTCACGAGTAAGAAGTTAACAATTCAGTTGCTGGCATGGTGGATTCCCTGAAGTATCTAGGTGTAACAGCCAAAGCAACATTAAATGGGACTTGCACATAACTTCCGTCATAGGCAAATTAAATTCTAAATTACGATTCATAGGTAACATTCTGAGGAACTGTAATGCTCATACAAAGGAAATAGCGTATTAAACACTAGTGTGTCCGCATCTGGGTGTGGAGTTTGGGATCCATATCGCAAGGGGCTGATTGACTCAGTGGAGAGGGTGCAGACAAGAGCCGCTCTATTCATGACTGGTTGCTACAGCCCTTATGAAAGCGTCACAGAATTGATACATAGATTGGGCTGGGATAGTTTGGAAGACAGAGGACGTCAATTGCGTTTGACTCTATTGGAGGGTATGCGAAATTCTATGACCTAACAGTGCAGCGAGATACTTCTTCCGCCAACCTATTTGGGTCGCAATAACTGGAGGGATAAGATTAAAGAAATAAGTTGCCATACTGATGGTTTTATGTATTCTTTTTTTCCTCGTGCTATTCGGGATTGGAATGCGCAGAATTAAGATTGGTGCTTAGCATTCTCTGCCACCAACAATGTTTGTGAATTGCAGAGTATGGATGTAGATGTAGATGGTGGAAAATTCCTCATAAGACATTTTTATAAATTTTCTGACGAGCACAGCAAACTTATATTATTAAAAATCAAAATAAACCAACAACTTTATTCATATTCAAATAATACATGTCCATAAACCATATATGTGTAGTGTCATTGTCATGTATTTTCAGCAGGAACAAAAGATATTTTTGCCTAAAATCTGAGAGAAAAGATAACATACGAAGACCCAAACATAATTAGTAGATATAGTAAAACACATTTTATATGGCTTACTGACCGATGTAAGTAACTGCGCAGGGGCACGTTCAGAGACTTTGTGTGTGGTTGTTTGTTTTTTTGACATGTTTTATTAGTTTGACATGTATGTGAACAGATAGTTATTTACAAGTCAATCTAGGTAATTATGTAACTAACTTTGTCGCAAATCTGTAACTCAATTTTCACCCACTTCTAAATATTTTATCAGGCTGAAAATTTGGAATCTTGTATGAGCCTGGTGAAAATACAATTTTGATTTTGAAAACGTTCGAAACATGAAGAGGAACCCTAGTGGTTCGGGTTAACTATTGGAGATACACAGTAATCACTGAAAAAAAAAGGTTGTTCAGAATCTTGGCAAATTGCTAAAAAAGGAAAATATACAATACCTCACCCCTAACCCAAGCTATGTGTAGTTTACTGTCGTGACGGGTGGGGCACAACAAAAACGATTTCTGAGACTACTGAGGAATTTGAAGAAAACATTAATACTCTGGCAGGAGAAAAAGTTGGTGGGAGTGATATGGTGGATAATGCAGAGAACCCAGTTACCATCATACCAGAAGTAATTAAACAGCCTGATATAGGACTTCAATGCTTTGATAAGATAACTGGAAAATCAATTCTGTCCTTTCCTGCCTACAAATAACAGTTGTAAGATCAACAGATGGTTTAAGAAGATACTGGGAAATCGCAGTGTATAAGTGACTCGCTCATGGCTAGTCTACTCCCCGTCTAAAAAATCTGCTTTTTGCATCTGTTGTGTTATATTTTCACAGTTAGTTAATCTATCTTCTTTAGAACACAATCATGGATTTACCCACTGGAAAGCACTTGAAAGGCTATGAGAATGTGAAGAATTATCGTGAGTGCTTCACCTAGTGGATATAAGTGGAAAGTACTGAACTTCATACCCAGATCGAGACAGAAAAACAAAAGTTGTGTAAAAGTATTAAAGAGAATCTTTCACTACATAAAATTTCTTGCCACTCAAAATCTTGCATTACGAGGTCACAGAGAGTCACTTAATACATGTGATGGATCAGAATCCGATAATGCTAGGAATTTCCTAGTATTAATAATGTTCCTAGACATACGAGTATTTGACTCCATCATGAATAACCATGTCGCTCAGATTAAAAATCATCATGGAATTAAATCTCACTTTTCACCTCGTATTCAAAATGATTTTTTTTTTTTTTTTTTTTTAAATTGCTTTACGCCTCGTCGACGGGTAAGGTCATTACAGGCGGGATGGGACCGGCGACGAGGAATGGGAAGGAATTCGGCCACTGCCGTTTTTGAAGGAAGCATCCCGGCATTCGCCTGAAGTGATTTGGGGAAACCATGGAAAACCCATATCTAGATGCCCGGACGGGGATTAAAACTCGCGTTCTCCCGAATGCGAAGCCAGAACTTTAACCGTCTACCCATCACGCTCGGTCATTCAAACATGAGTTCATTTATCTGATGGCAAACACTGTTCATCAAACTTTATTACCAAATATTCTCAAATCAAAATACCATGGTCTCGTGTTTGACTCCTGACCATGCATATCGTGAGCAGATGCTAGAAGTAGTGAGATAGATAGAAGTTGATTTTGAGAGGAAATTCGTCCGCGTTAGAGAGGCCTGTATCGGTTTCATCTAGATGAGTCAAAAGGACGCTGGAAGCTTAGTTGATGCAACCCTTAAACAGCTACATAAAAACGGTATGGATATACAGGATTATCGTTCACAATGTTATGACAACTCTGCTGTGATAGCTACGCACCGAACTGGTGTTCACAAAAGAATAAGCTGAAATAATAATTGTAAAAATTTGTGAATTGTCATATTCATTTACTCATTTTCGTTGGTGTATATGCAAGCAAGCAGGATATTATAATGGACAAGTTTTACGGAAGGAATTTATGTTATCTTTTCTCGTTCCACTCTGCGCTGGAAAAAACTCTAGACTGGCACGCCTGTGTTTGTAAAACCAGAGTCTGAAACAAGTTGGAGTGCATATATTGAAGCAGTTAAGCGAGTTAACAAATATCATGAAGATATGCTGATAGTTCTCGGAGACAAACAGTCGGTGGCAATCAAACTAGTGAAACAAAAAGTGGGGCAAGACATCTATACAATCGCATGTTGTTCTATGATTTTCTGATTTTGTTAGGATTTTGGAATAATGTACCAGCATCTATTGACCATATTCAAAAATGGCTCCAGGATCCTAGCATGAAATTTTATGATGCTGCCTCAGAGGCCATTTTACTGAACAAAGAGGGAGTTTGGTTAATGATGCACTAGAGAAAGGTTTCAATCTTTGCCAGGAATGGGATGTAGTGATAGAAAGATGTCAAAGGTGAAAAAAGTAACTTATGGCTAGAGAGAATGCGAAGGACGTTAGGTTGACTGGTAAGGAAGAAATGGAACGAGTTATAAAGAGATCGCCGGATCGTATTGCATGTGAAATAAAAGTACGGTCTTCTGCATGAAACCAACACCAGATTTTGATTTCTCCTAGATATTAAAAAACTGTGTTACAGCACAGACGATTGCGACCATTAAAAAAAAAATTGAAAATTTCTGTGAATGTGATATTAACGGAGAACAGTTATATAAAGAAATATTGGATGTTCGAATGCTAACAATCACAAAAAAAGCGGAAACATAGAAAGGAGCTTCTTGAATTCATTGTTCAGTAAGGACATGAGAGCGTCTTTCCGAATCTGAACATTTCCATTCAGATTATGCTTACGATTGCATTATCCATTGCAAGTTGCGAGCGATCTTTCAGTAAGCCAAAACTAAAACTTTCGTCTTTGAGAGCTACAATAGGCCAAGAAAGGTTATGCGACCTAGCTTTGCTCAGCGAAGGGCGAGAAGAAACCGAAGAAATAGGTTTTGAAAATGTTATTAATCTATTTGCGCTGCAGAAGGCAAGGAAAATGCAATTTTAAGACTATTAAATAATTTTGTCCTCAAACAGAAAGTAAAAGTAACTGTGAACGTTTTCGCGGCGGCAGCACTGTAGAAAACACTCTCGGGATTCTAGCCGCGTCAAATAAAAGTCGACTGGCGACGTTTCGAGAGCCGGCACTGCTCCCATTGTCAAGCCCTGCTTAACTAACTAAAACTGCCTAGCGGTAGTCTCTATATAGGGCTACCGGGCGGGAGAGGAGGGGAACTCGCGCGGAGGGCGGGTCTGCTTGGTGACGTCATGTTCCGGTTATTGTTATGCCCAAATATGGTCCGCTCCCGTGTGTTTCGTAATTGTCTAATAACTGGCCTCCATGTTTGACTTATGTTAAGTCCTTGATCCCGATTTATCACATTGTTATTAACTCTGATTTCAATCGCCTCTTTCACGACACTATCCCAAAAATTATTAGCATGGCAGAGGCGTGTCGTCTTGTCAAAGCACGGCTCATGACAGTTTTCAAGGGCGTGCTCTACTATAGCCGATTTTTCTTTCTGCCCTAAAGTATCTTTTATGCTCTTTGCGCCTTTCATCGATCGTTCTCAAAGTCTGCTAGGCAGTTTTAGTTAGTTAAGCAGGGCTTGACAATGGGAGCAGTGCCGGCTCTCGAAACGTCGCCAGTCGACTTTTATTTGACGCGGCTAGAATCCCGAGAGTGTTTTCTACAGAAAGTAAAAGTGTTTTGTAATATTTATGATTGTTTTAATAACTGGTTATTTTATATTTAGGTAATATTTTCGCCGAGATACTTGAAGTATGAGATTCGTTTGATTTTTCCATGTTTTGTCTCCATGCATTTTGGTGTTTCTTTATTGCAGGTCATAAATTCTGTTTTCTCAAACGAAATCTGTAGACCCACTTTCTTTTGTTTTGTTTTGGGGCTGTTGCAATGTCACGGATTAAGATTGCTAGGAAATCTATCTTCAATTCTCCTCTGCCTAATATAATTGGCTGGTCAATTCCAAGGATTGTTTTTTGTTTCCGGCATTCCTGTATTACTTTTGAAGGACGCAGTTGAACAGTAACGGAGAAAGTCCGTCTCCTTGTCTTACTCCTGTTTTAATAATGAAGGGTTCTGATATTTCCCCTAAAAATTTTATTTTGGACTTTGTATCTGTTAGTGTTTGTTGTATTAAAGTAAGAGTTTTGGGGTCTAAGCCTTGTTCTTTCAATATTTGGAATAATGTATCTCGAGAAACTGAGTCATATGCTTTTTTTAAAATCGACAAATGTGCAGACTAAACGGTTGCTACAAATTCTTTGATGTCTGAGGATAAGTTTTAGGTTGAGTATTTGTTCTGTGCAAGATCTACCTGGTCTAAATCCTGCTTGATATTCTCCGATCCTTGGTTCTAGTTGCTGTTGAGCCCTATCGAGGAGACATTGGGCGAAAATTATGTATGGCACTGACTGCAGTGAGATTCCCCTGTAATTATTAACAATTGCTCTGTTTCTCTTTTTGTGTAAAGGGAATTTTTTCTGTTTGCCAAATGTCTTGGATAATTTTTGTGATCTCTTTTATAGTTTTTAATCCCGCTGGTTTTAGAAGCTCTGCAGTGATTCCATCTTCACCAGCTGCTTTGTTGTTTTTGAGTCTTTTGATTTGCCTAACAATTTCATTTTCATCAGGTGGTGATGAATTTGGATTTTGTTCTTTAGGTTATTGTGGTGCTAATCGTTATATTGGTTCGGGACAATTTAAGAGTTTTACAAAATACTCTGCAAGCACTGTACAGTTTTCTTTATCATTTAATGCCAATTGTCCGTCCTCTTTTTTAAAGCAGAGGTTTTGTGGTTGATATCCTGTGAGTTTTCTTTTGAAAGTTCTTTAGAAATTGCGTGTATTGTTTTTTTGGATGTCTTTCTCAATTTCGAGCAGTTGCCCATTTTCATATTTCCTTTTGGTTTGTCTGATTAATTTTGTTGTTTCCATCCTACTTTTCAGGTATTCTTTGTAGTTGTCATCTGTTTTTCTGTTGTTCCATTTGATGTCGTCCTTTGATTGTTTGGTCACATTGCTCGTTCCACCAAGGGTGTTTTCTGCGTTTTTGCTGTGGGATTAGTTTTTGTGCCGTTTCAGTCAGTTTGGTTTTAAGTTGTTGCCAATTTTCTGATTTCTTTCTGTCCAGTTCTTCTGTAAATGAAGGTTGAATTTTGCCTGCATCGAATTTCGGAATTGGTGGTTTCTTTTTGATGATCCTTTGTGGTCTCAACTTCAATTTAATTCTTGTCAAATAATGGTCAGAATCTATGTTTGTACCCCTTCTAACCTGGACATTCAAAATTTCTCTGTGGTTTGGATATGAGATGGCTACATGATCGATTTATAACTCATCTAAGAGTGAGTATGATGCTCGCCATGTCATCCGTTTTGATGGTTTCTATTTAAAATTTGTTGACATGAGTTTTAGGTTGAATCTAGAGTTCAACTAATCTCTGTCTGTTTTGATTGGTCCATTTGTGAGCCGGACATTTTCCAACTGTTTTTCTGTATCTTTTTCTCTTCCTAGTTGTGCGTTAAAGTCCCCTACTAAGATTTTGATGTGGCTTTGTGGGATGTTGTATATCGTTTCTTCTAGTGTTTCCCTGCATTTATCTACCTTTCCACGATATGTTTTATATGAGTTATCTATTATATATACTGTAAGCTTTTTGTTTCTTGTTGAGTCTGTTTGAATAAAATGCGACAGGTTTCCATCCATCTTTTTCATTCTCTTTCAGTACTGATCCAATGGCAGATTCAGAAGCATCTGTGAACTATGCTAAGGGAAAATTTGGTTTAGGAATGATTAGAAGTGTCACAGATATCAAATCTTCTTGAAATATTTCAAACAACTGCTTTGCTTTCTCATTACATGGGATATTTCCTCTGTCTTTCTTCTTAACACCATTTAAGTAATTGTGTAGCACTGTTTGTGTTTTGACGGCATTCTAGAGATAACAGCGATAAAAACTAACCATGCTGAAAAAGGTTTGGAGTTTATGTACTATTTCTCGCAGTTTGTAATTCAGAATTGCTTGAATCTTTTTATGCAGAGAATTTGTTCCTTCTGCTGTGATGAGGTACACTAGAAATTCTATTTTCTCTATCCTCATGACTGATTTCGTTGTTTTTATGCGGAGACCATATATATTTATTGAGCCCAAAACCAATTTAAGATGGGTTTTATGTTCTTCTAACGAGGTAGAAGTAACTAAAATGTCATCCAAATATGGAAATTTTAAGTTCAGACACTGGAAGACTTCATTGATGAATCTCTGGAAGATGGATGAAACATTTCTTATTCCAAAACCCGCGACATTAAGTTGATACATTCCAAAAATGGTGATTCTTGAGGTCATCTGTTTGTCTTCTTCGGTAGTAAGAATTTGTTACTAAGCCTTAATTAGGGCATTTTTTAAAATTTTTCCTGTTTAAAATGTCCTTGAAATATTCTGCTCTTGGAATTGATAACGGTCAGGAACAGTCCTTTCATTTAATAGTCTGCAGTTGCCACAAGGTCGTAAAGAACCATCCTTTTTATTCACCATGTGCAGTGTACTTGTTCATTGTGATTTTGATGGTCTTATTATCCTATTATATAATATGAACTGAAATTATTGTTTAGAAATCTGAAGTCTCTTGGGATCTAATTGCATGGCTTTAGAAAATATTGGTTGCTCTTCAGTGACAATACATAACAATGTTTCCGATCTGGATGAAACTTTATATCAGCATGGCTGTGACTTCTAATTCGCCCGGTGCTACGTCGCGTTGTTCGTAAGAGCTGATTTCCCCCTGAAATAGCAACAATCTTCTCTTCCAAGGCGGCAATCTTCATTCCCAGATCATCCAATGTGAAACTACTCGTACCAGGGCATTGATCTGATATAGTGCCACAGTTGATTTCACTATGCCAATTCATATCCAGTATTTTATCAGCCATTATTGCAACCTTTTCCATTTTTTCATCACTAACCAATCGCTCTGGAAGTTTTTGTAACCATACCGTCCGAAAATTGCCTTCTGTGTAACAGTTCACTTGGTTTTAAGTCGACTAAGTCAATGTCTATGATTAACTTCATTATTCTATTTTCATTTCCCTTTAAGATTTTCAGAAGCCATTCTTTTGCCTCACTACTTTCGATAATGTCCCAAATGTTTTCCAAATATTTCGGTTCCAGTTGAGACAGTATATAATTGAAATTAAATGACAAAATGACGCCAATGCAATTTTTTTCGTAGCTTTCGCCTCTCACCGAGTCATCAGCGGCTAATCTACTTTAAAAGATTACATTGAGTATTACAAACTTATTCTGTGATGTTTAACCTAATTTTAAATTGAAACATTTTCAACTTACTATTCACATTAGTGGTTTCCAGGTTCGTAACCACACATTTCTGGTTTTTCTCCAAAGTATGTTTCCGCTAAAGCCATTTGTCTTGTCTGCTGCATATTGGATTTAAACATTGCGTAAATTACTACTCACTTGCTTACGGTGACAATCTTGTTTTCTTAATGTGAAGGATGGTGGTGCGCCGACAGCGCCAGTTTGAAATTGCGCGGGAGCGTGATGTTTCGCTATTTTGTTTCTAGTTTTCTGTAAGTGTGTGCCACCATCCTTGAAATTAAGAAAACAAGATGGCCATCGTAAACAAGCGAGTAGTAATATACATGGAGGAAGGAATATATGAAGACGAAATAACGCCAAATCGGCGAAACCTCATATAAAAACTCATCTCCTACTGCGTATGCGCGGCGTCCACTGGCGGCCATAGGAATCACCCCAAAACATTGGGCTGTTTGCACTGTGTATGCTGTTGTGAACATTTCATTTTCTAATATTTCAAAGTTTTTTATAATGCCAAGTTGTGTTGCATATGGTTGCACAAACAGACGAGAATAACGTTTTATAACTAAATCACATTGTAATTATTGTTCTTGAAGTGTTTGATTGATAACTGCAAGATTAGAGCCTATCGCTATAAATTTATTCATTGCTCTCGATAGGATGATATCATTCTCAAATGTTTGTTGGTGTAATGTATACAATCACCATATGTTACTACTTTACACCTAAAAGGCTAACCTTATTGTCAACAAGTATTGAAAGTCTAATGTAGCAGGTCAAGTTTACATCGCGATACAGTGAATGTGCATACTTTAGTCCAGTTTCAGTTTACGCTGGAAGTGTACGATGAAATTAATTGCGATAATTTCTGCTGTGTGATCTATTAAACTTGATGAAGCAAACGTTGTTGTTACCCGAAATGTAGTTCGCGATGAATTTCATGTTTTTAGATCGGTTCACATAGTTTGATTTTGTAGCGGCAATATTAATGAGAATGTGAGTAGGTTGAAATGCGGCGTGTACCAGAAGGGTACAAACAATTTACATATTTATTATTAGTTGTTACTAATTTCAATAGCACTATGTTAGTGACACAATGTGTATCGCGATGTAAACTACTCCCGTCTAAGCTTCTGACTTTTGATGTACCGTATGGTAAAAAGATAAATCCACTGATGTTGCTAGCAAATTTACATAGGCACTGACAGTCCAATATCTTCTGAATAAGCTCAGAAACTATGAGGTCTTTTGAAGGGTTCGTTTTTATATATATATTTTTTAAGTTCTAATCATTGACTTAACCTAACCTAACTACCCCAATTTGGAGGCAGTATATCGCGAGAACTAAGCGAGATATAGAAAATATATATTATTCACTTTCGAGTTATTTTGTCGTATTTTATAAGAATCTATTTTCAAATTTGACCTTAGGAAACTGTTTCTTCCGAATTTCATCCCTCCTCTCTCTTGAGACAGTATATCTCGAGAACTAAGCACGATATCAAAAAAACTTATTCTTCATTGTTGATCTGTCTCGTCGAGTTACATAATAATCCATCTTCCAATTGTGGTGCCACAGTTGTCTTATGATCCCCTTGAGGTTTTTGTGCCTTTTCCCCGTGTTTCTACGGTCGAGCAATATGGCGGCCTCCCCACCCCACTTCTCTCTACCCGGTTTCACTCCAGTACGTGGGGAAGGCTCCTTGCGTCGTCTCTATATATTCCTTCCCCCATGGTAATATACGCAACGTTTACATCCAATATGCAGCAGCCAAGACAAATGGCTTTAGCGGAAACATGCTTTGGAGAAAAAGCAGAGATGTGTGGTTACGAAACTGGAAATCACTAATGTAAATAGTAAGTTGTCAGTAATCAGAAAATAGATTCGTTGCTGATGATGCCACGATAAGAGGCGAAACGCGTATGGCATTACAGTTACAAACATAGTTGCATTGGCGTTATTTTAGCATTTACTGATCAACTGCGGAAAAATGACCTACAACAACTCTGGATTAAATAATTGAATTTAGACTCTTCGAATATTATTCTACTGATTGAAAACTTTGCCTCTATTTGATAAAACCAAATTTCGGGTTTATTAGTCAAGAAATGCTGGATTTTGATAGAAATTTTGCTAACCTCTTTTATGTTTTCACTATGATTATGACTCATATTGTGTATTAACCATGACATGTTTCACATCCCAGAGGCCTTCCTCAGCAGGGTTCCATGAAACAAGACTGATAAATAAATAAATTAAATCACATGCTCTGATATCGTTAAAACTTCCGGGGCTACTATCTTCGGCCACTTTAAATCACGCCGGGGTCATCAAATTGTATAGTAGCAATACGACTCACCCAACGCTTCTTAAGAAGAGTCCTTTTATTACAGCCAACATTTATTTCACCAATCTTAGCTTTCAAACACGGTATTACACTTCGGTTTTCATTTTGCTCACTTCATTCTCTCTTGTTCAAAGCTACTATTCATCTGCACCATACCTACAATTGATTTTTTAGTTTCGATATCTCGAAAACTATGCGAGATACATAAAAAAATTATTCTTTACATTCAATTTGTTTCCTCGGGTTACATAAGAATCCATCATCAAACTGCGTCGCCGCAGTTATGATGGTGCCGCTATTGTTTTTATACCAATAATGAACGAATTACAGAATCATTACATTTGTTCCTGGTTTACCGAATTAATGCAGTAATTGCTTGTATTCAGGCTATTGTAGCACACTATTGTGGAAGACATTTCGCGTAAAGAGGGCCGATAGTTCAATTTCCCATGCAACCCTTCCGGCATTGACAACTCTATAGCAAAACTAATATTAAATTCAAATCTCATCATTAGCGCATATAGCAAAGCACTTAGCAATGGGATTAAAGCATCTCAGAATAAGTGCAACTAACAAAACATTCATGGATCTGGAAATAAAACAGTATGGAGTATTGCGAAAAAGGAAGACAAGGGAAAGTAATCAAAGTGGTTGAGATACGTTTCTCAATCCAAGAGTTGTGGCACACTATTCCTCAGCTAGCAATACTTTTAGTGAACATTTTTTTCTACTGAAGTGACTCAAGGTACAAATTGCATTCGAACAAGATTCCAACAAAACAGTAGCCCAAACAGCGAGTACACTTCAAACTTGCACGCTCTGGCCTCGGGACGAGTACTGGGATGCTTCCTTCAAAATGTTTTGGCTGAATTTCCTTCCCGTTCCTTGTTCCCAGTCCCATCCCGACTCTATTGACCTCGACATCGATGAGGCGTAAGGCCATAAGAAAAAAAAATATCCAACTTGCAACAGAATGACGTGTAGACTTCCAAAAGTAGAGGATCGTTTTCCTGCCATCGATTTTCCATGCTTTCACAATATAACTCCAGGCCAATGTCGAAATATACGAAATGTATACAAGAATCGCAATGTGTTAATGTGATCTACAGCATTCTTCGCCTTTACTAAACCGAGATGAATTTATTACATCTGATCCTTTGGTTGTAATTGACTGTTAACAACATAGCAAATTAGTTAAGATGGGGACTATATATATTCGTAGGGAATTTAAAAGCCCTGCGAATTGCCCTGCCAACACGTTGCATCAGGATCGTTTTGTGGAAAATACGGCCCTAAGTGTTGTTTTGCGGAGATTATCATGAAAGATGCAGCATCATTCATTCCGGCTGATTGTTATGACGACCATGTACTTCGACACACAAGGATTCAAGTCGAGAAAAGGTCAGTTTGCTTTCAAAGACGGCGTCGTGTGTGTAGTACAATAGGCAATTTGACAATTTTTTTGAAAATGATTTTAAATATTTTTTTGATAAACGTTATTCAACGGGTACTATTTATTTTTTGACGAAAGTGCTTATTTTACGCAAAAATTCAACGTTTAAGTTTAAACTATTTAAAAGCCCGCCGAAACGCTCTATTGCTGCATGGCGCGGGCACATGATACTCGTGACGTCACGTGCCAGCAAGCGCTCGCTCTGGATAAGTAAATTGAAATTGTCGGAAATATGGTGCATAAATATTGTGTACTATACCAATCTACTACCACAACAATACAGACTCCCCAAAAAAATGTAAGTTTTGCAACAATAGCTGAAAAACGAAAAAAGGTCACTGCAACTTGCTCGTAGAAGATACTGCAACTAAGTCACAGATCATTTTCTGTGAAGATTTACACTAAAATTTCGTTGTTAAATGTAGTACGTTGTTTAAGGCAGGTATCAGTAAGATTAGGGTTCTTAGGTTTGATCTTTGTTTCGGAATATGTTTTATTTTTGGATAGTAAGCGTGTTATAAACATAACCGGAAAAGACTCAAAACTGAAACTCGACATTACTTGCACAACGATAAAGTTCTTTTGTTTTTTTGCACTGAAAAATTACATTAAAAGTAAATACTTCCTAAATAGACGCATTTATGTCAGAACGGCAGCTGTAGGCCTATCGTTAATAATGGGGGTTCAAAGTGTTCCCTAATTGTTGCGAGATTAGGGTGAAATTTCTACAAGTGATGTTATTGTTAAAATAAATTCTATTACCCACGGCCGGGCGCTTGAATTTTTTACCATGGTAATGTATCTCTGGTATGTTTCAGAATTTAAGGAGGAAGTTATCTTTTCATAAAAGTTTTTTTTTGTACGTTTTCTTGACGTTTTAAGAATTATTGGAACAAAAATATGAATCTGTAAAGCAACAAACAGAACACATATGAAAAATATATTATCCTAATCAAGATTTGAACATGGGATGTGCCAATGGTTACAATGGGAATGCGGAATTCTACCTCCGCGAATCCTACGGGAAGGGCAGGAACTGGAGGAACCCCTTTATCTTTACCTTTTTATACCTTCTCAATTCCGTTATCGCTCTTTAACCACGCAGCTCCTTGTACACCATGGCATCGTTACTTATCTTCTTGTTAATAGTGAACACTTAATCACGATTTCTACGTGCGATAAAGTGAACAATAAATTCTGTTTACAGTACAACTCCAATTATCCGAACTACGACTATCCAAATCGCTGAATATCCGAATCACTTTTTTAAGTAAGACGGAAACGCACTGCGATTTGCAAAATAATGATTATGTCTACACGAGAAGGAAAAGTATAAAAAGGAAAAAGACGCTCAAGAAATGGAAAGGGAAGTGATAGGAGAAGATGGGGATGACGTGTCATTTGAGGAATTCAGAAAAATAGTGTTGAAAATTCCAGGATGTTGAGAAGTTAGTGCTGAAGACATAGAAGAGTGGGTGGTGTGTGATTCGTCAGACTCTGGTTATTAAATTCTAAATGATGACGAACTTATTGATAGCGTGATAGTGTCGAGGAAGAAGAATGATCTTAATGTCGAAGCAGACACGGGACCATCAGCCAGTCAAGCATTTGCCGGCATTGAAACTGCGTTGAAGTGGATGGAGCGTCAGCCCGAGTGTGACCATATGCATCTTCTCACTGTCAAGCGGATGCGCGACTTGGCTGCCCGAAAACGGATGAATACAGACAAACAGCTTACTATGACCGAGATGTTCAGCAAGCAATGACTTTTATTTTTCAGCACGGTGCGTATGGTACATACTGTACTATGCAAAGCACTTGTAAGTATGCTTAACATGTAAAAGTGTTATGAGAATTAAGACTTTCCCAGCGCCTTACTGGATAGAATTGACGGAAGACAAGCTTTCGGCGGCTAGCTCTGCCATCATCATCATATCCATCAGCTTGCCTCTAATCAATTTAATCTGGCAGAGAACCTGTGAAGTAGAGGTGGGCAAAGTGACTCACTAAAAAGAGCAGTGTTCATTTGATCACTCCACGAAAAAAACTAGTTCTTTTGAACGGTTCACTATCTCAGATCTCAGTTTTATTTGAGACCTTTTTTTTTAGGTCTCTCCCCTCAGAATCCGGTTACACCCCCACTTTTCGATGAAATACCCCCCTTAAATCGACTTTGATGCAATTAGTAAACTTTTTTTTTAGCTCTACAGTCCACAAAACTCACGTGAACAAGCTCTTCTTGATCTTCGGAATTAGCCGACTTATGACCGACTCACCTAGAAGAACTACTGTTCTCTTTTAGTGAGCGACTGCTCACTCGCTCTTTTAAAAGAATTGCTCTAAAGAACTGATTCACTCGCGAACGACTCATCTCTACTGTGAAGATTACATTTCATGTAAAAGTGTTGTCTTTTCATTTAATTAATTAAAAGCTCACTTTCTTTAAAGAAATTTTTTTCTCCCATTTTCAACATACATACAGTAATTAATTAAAATAGACCCTTTTTCGGAAAAAAATTCAGTAATCTGAATTTTTGATGGGGTCCAGTCCCAACTGATTCGGATAATTGGAATTCTACTATAGTTGGAAAAAAATAAAAAAAATCTATATATTTTTTTTCTGCCATCAAGAAAAATGGCCCACAACATCCAGTTATTTAGCTGTTATGTTTGACTTATACTAAACTATAGCTTACATTTTTCTCTTAAATAACTTCTAAAACAACTAACTTAATTTAAAAATTTAGTAATTCTTATGTACAATTTCTGCTAATCTCTAACTTTCAATTTAAATATAAATGATTCTCAAATTTAAGTTATCACATTTTCAAGTTCCGCAGAATAAAATTCATGGGTTGTGTCTATAGTTAGCCTGACAAATAAGGCGTCTAATTTTGTTATTTTTCCTTTTTAAGCTTCTACAAATTGTTCTCCATTTTGTAATGAACACGAAATCTCACTATTAACACGAAATAACCAGCAATAAACAATAAAAATAGTTGAAAACTTTGATAATAGGAAACGCTCCATTTGTGGTCGCAGCATTTGCAGTCACTTGACGTCACTAAAGCGGCCACCAATCCTAGTGTGTTTTCTGTCACGTGACCAGAGATAAGAAAAATCTCATTTTTATTTTCCTTTTTTTATTAAAAATAATCCATCTATCTTTCGAAATTTAACAAAAATAGCTTACTTAAACATTAATCTACGTGAATGAGCACAATTTGTAATATATTTTCCATACTGCCAAATAGCCTATTGGACAACATTACCGTCACATATTGTAACTTAGTACCTTCAACAGTTAGATTGTTTTAAGGTATTAACACTGTATAGCCTGGAACGCTACTGGTATGACATTAGGGAGACTATGTTCTAAACTTATTTTCCTAAATGTTATCCCCAATCAAAATGAAAGGAGAGGAGGAGACTCAATGATACATGAAGATTATCAAATACGAATTCGCCACCCAGGGCAAGCACCACGGTTTGCCTCTCCTCCCCCCCCCCCATCCAATTTCAGGATTGTATTTAGGATATCATCTGCCTGTACACACAAGAAAAATAATTCGATAAAACTTTGTCAATTTTTTTATTTCATGTGTGATGATGATTTTTTTTTTTGGTTGTCCAATATTGGGTAAATGAGGGATAAAGAAACAAACGAGGAATAATGTGTTTTCCACTGTTATATATAATTTTTTAAACACAAAAATCCTTCAGGTCAAGATCTGAGGTGATCAAAATTTGGCAAGGTTCACAACATAATTAATCAAAGACCAATAAATGTTTGTATGCAATCCGTACCAGTCTTAAGAGTGAATACACATCTAAGGGGGCGTCAATTAATTACGTGAGGTGCTTTTTCATAAATTTGGACACCCTGCCGAGGGCTGAAATTTGATAAGATGAGGTGAGACTGTGCCGCCCCCCCCCCCCCCCTCCCCAAGGGAGATTTACTTCATAATTTTAATTTTCAAATAATTAGATTTATTTGATATATTCTTGTATTTTACTTCATGCCACAAAATACATTAATACTGATGTCTTCCATGTACTACATTTTTTCTATGTGTCGTGTGATCCCCGACTTGATTAGGGAACGTAAGGAAAATTGGGAAGAACTTCATTCAATTCAATTCAAAGCGAGCATACAAGCCAGGCAGCGGAAGCCGGCGAGCCACCTTATCATAGTAACAGAAGAGCTTAGCCTTGAGACAGTCACGAACTCTAAACATAGTCCCACAGTATAACAGAAGGCGTTCGCTGAGAGCTGCGCTACGCTAGAGTGTTGTCTCGAGTGCGTAGCGACCTGTAATTGCAGCTGCCTGCTAACTGGTGCAGTTTCCTTGTGCTTGGGACGAGGCTTGGAAACAATTCCCGCTTACGCCGCTGTGAAGCGCAGCTGGGAAACCCTTACATTAACAATATTAGAATCCCTACCACTAAACCGTAACTCCGCCCTGACAGTCCCCACTTAACTTCAGGAAGCCAATTAGAAAAACCTCTTACCCCCTCCACAGTGTTAACGAATTTTCCTGAAGTCTTGCAGTAGACTAAGTAGTCAGTCCTCCTTACAACTCGGACTCGGGAGTCCATCTTACACCTAGGACTCGCCACCAGCAACATGGACACCACATAGGAACACTCAACAGGTATCGAAGCCGATTTGATCCACTACGCGATATCCTCATTAGATGGACTTAGAATAATTCTGCAGTCACTCAACTCAACTCATCTCATGATAGGATATTGTTTCTATCCTCTAGCCAACCAGCAATGTTACTTAGATATCCGCCAATCATATTAACACACTGCTATTATTATTGAACCAATCAACAGTAAGGTCTTATCCAGTTTATATGTGCAAAGTGTATTCATTAGTCTTAAAGTGTTAAATAAATAAGCAGTCTATTGTATGTGATTTTATCATTTCGTAAGATAGTCACCTCTCCGTAAGCTAATGAAGTATGAAAGTATTTATGTTGACGTTTTCATTATTAAGATTCTCAGTGACTATATACAGCCTCTAATATGATAGCTAATCCAATTACATACTAGGATCAACCCACAGACTGGTGTCTTAAGACGCCAGGTGGAACGCTAGAACGAAGCCAAGCTTCCCTCCCCATCAATTTCTAATCGGTCACCTGTGACAAGACAATCCACTCGGTCAACCACGCGACATATGAAGTAAGAGGAGAAAAATTATGTAAAAAGTTGATGTGAGTTTTTTATTGACCATTACTCTTTTATGTGAGATTTTCAGCTTACGTTATTAATGGACGCCCCCTAATGACGGGATTGTTCGATACATGACGTGCATATTGTACTGGGATAATTTTTTAGGAATAACATTTTTTCCGAAATAATTACTCTGCGCTGTTAGTGTTAGCCGAAGGCCATTAGCACCAGAGCAAACATGTTTGTTATCTTGCCAGAGTATCGTTGGTATTTTTTTTTAAGTAGCCTGAAATATTTATTGCCATGCACATTTAGTTTTTATTGTTGGTGTGACATTTTTATTGTAAATGGGGATTCAAATTGACATATATACATTGTTATCTAGTGGGGGTGCTCAAACCGTCGTAAGCTCGTCGGCTAGCCCGCATTTACACTTGATTTTTCCATGAACAGTTGGCTCTTATTAACTACAGTAGCTTAATTTACGTAGTGTCTTGATCGAAGTGCTGAGAGTCAACAGAACTAACGTTCGTTATTCGTTCGTAATTATATTTGTGCTTTTGACATAATCCACTATGTCCTGTGGCATATATGGTGAGGAAGTGGGTGACTCAGATACTCCACCAAGTGATGAGGCAATGAACCACCAAGACCTTGGACTAGCGGTCTTGGATGTTTCCACCCCAGCAAAACAGGGTGTTAATATCCATACAGCCATTGTAATAGCAAATGGCAATACATCAGGACTAGATATGGATTCAATAAGCACTAGCAAAAGAATCTGTGAAACTGCAGTTCAAGAAACTGAGAAAAATTTTGATGTTGAAGGCGATGCCGACCTTGTCAAGGCCGATTCGGGAAATTCAGCACCCACACCAGTTACCGCAGCCCTTCATCAAGAGACAAAGAAAAAAAGGAGCCATCATCTAGGCCTAGTACGTGTAAGTATCCAATATTGCTTTACGATAACCATGGTACCGCAGTTTGATGATGAATTCTTATGTTATACGGCGAGACAAATCGAAAGCAAAGAATAAATCTTTTTGATACCTAATTTCTCGAAATATTTAATGGGAACCGAACAACTTTCTCGACACACGTAAAAATGATACTAATCTGATCGATGGAGAAAGTACTGGGTGCTGTGGAAAGTACGGCCAGTAGAAAAAAACTGTTATTTCGGGATGAAAATGTGATTAACGTAATCCTTAGGCATTAGAATTCAAGAAAAAGTGTACGCGAAGTCGACAAAAAAGGTGACAGGAGTAATACAATGCAAATCGTCGGGTTACATGCGGTATTAGCGTAAGTACGAAAGTACTTGTTATAGCTATAATTTTTTGTGCCTTTGGTGATATTTTCCTTCTGGTCCAGGATGCATTTCAACACAGCACAACTAAGCACAAAAGCTAGATCAAATATTATCGCCTAAGGAATATGTGTACCAAATTTCATATCGATAGGACAATATTTGTAGGTTCCGACGTATTGGCGTGGTGCCGCTAGAAGGAAAAAATAACTTCCATTGTGCAAGTCCAGCAGTGGTTTTTGCGGAAAAAAATCGCGTTTCGCATTTTAAACTAACCACTTCAATTTTGAGATACGATATATTGAGATCTAAGAGACATATATATTTCATTTTCTCTTTGTCTTCTCAAGTTACATATCAAAAATTACGGCTCCATAGTTATCATAGAATCCCGAAAAGGAGCTAAATTACTCCCAACGACTGTTGGACTGTAGTTGAAATAATTAATGTATATGTATGTACGTTGTAACTGTACATCTTTCAGTGTATTTATCTAATTTTTTTTTGCGATAGTTTGTTTGTAAATTGAGAATCTTCCACATTACACAGATCTAGTCTCCTATATCGAGATTCATCTAAAATGATTGTATTGTTCATATAAGTATTTCTGAAATAAAACATCAACTTGTGATCATCACTTTTGCAGGAAAGAACAAAATTAAAATTGATGTAAACACTCCTTCTATAGATAAAAAAAAATACTTACTCCGTTGTATTTGTGGATAGAAATTTAAACCGAGCGTGGTGGATGAGCGGTAACGTTCTGGCCTCGATTTCGGAAGGACGCGGGTTCGAATCCTTGTACTGGCATCCGGTATTGGTTTTTCAATGCTGTCCCCAAATCATTCTAAGCGAATGTTTCCTTCAAAATATCGTGGTTCGTGGCCTAATTCCTTCCCGTTCCTTGGCTACAGTCCTTTCCCGCCTGTAATGATTTCGACGTTGACAAGGCGTAAAGCTTAAATAGCAATCATAAAAAAAACTTTCTTTCCGCATCCAATGGCTAAACTCCCCCCTCCCCCCTCCCCCCGCTCCACCAGTGGAATGCTTTTTTAAAGAACTGTTCTATTGTGACATAGTGTGTTAGGTGTTTTGTTAATTACGATTTCATGTCGTGTCCTGTCGCGGAAGCAATGTTAGGTATTTGGTTACTTGAAAAAACAAGTCCGAGGAATTAATTTTCATTTACAGTTATTTTTCCGAACGCTTCAATTCACGATAGCGTAAACACACATAGATATCGGTCGATCTAAAGATAATGAGTGCGAACATAAACAAATGCTCTAGCGATTCTGACTTACAGTGAACTAGCAACTCCTTCAAAACTAAACTTTTTAATTCTAAAAACTCGTCTCTGCCGCCGTTCGCTTTACGCTACAGTAATAGGCTATTTGACAGTATTAAAAAAAATATAATAAATCGAACTCATTCTCTTAGATTAATGCTTCAGGAAGCTAATTTTTTTTCAATTTTGAAAGAAAAGTGGATTATTTTTAATAAAAAGCGAAATAAAAAGAATACTTTTCTTACCTCTGGTCACGTGACAGAAAACGTTCTAGGATTGGTGGTCGCTTGAGTGACGTCACATGTCTGTAAACGCTGTGGATGGGAAAGGAGCGTTTCCTATTATCCAAGTTTTCAACTATTTTTATTGTTTGTTACTGGTCATTTCTTGTTATTAATGAAGTTTCATTTTGAATACAAAATCGAGAACAATTTGTAAAAGCCTACAGCGGAAAAATATCGAAAATAGACGCCTTATTTGTGGGCCTGGCTATAGAAAAAAAAACCTTACGTTTATTCTGCTGAGCTTAAAAATGTAACAACTTCAATTTGAGACTCATTTATATTTAAATTGAAAGTTAGAGATTGATTGTTTTGCGTTAGCAAACCATACATTGAAAAATTCTGTACGCGAATTATGTGCAGTCATGCTGAGAATAAAGAAAATTGTATGGGTGTCGCAAATATGCGCAAACAAATGAAGGTATTTCTTGTAGCTAATAAGCAGCTCTTTCAAATAAATATAGCAAAAGACCGATATAACGTGGTATAATGAACTAAGATTCAACATGAAATTGGCTCAGTATTTTTTTTTTAATTAAAAATAATCTCGCTCTGTTTTAATGATGCTAATGTATCACGGAAAAAGCGTAAACTTACCTTGAGGATGGCCCAAAAGCAACAGAAACACACAAATCACTACTAACACGCAGAAACACAGCGTAATCATCCACCAAGCTCAGTCAATGGCGCGGCCGACTGCAGCGATTGATCGGTGGATTACATGAAGCCCACTGTTCAAGCTATTTTTTCTATTGTTAGGAGAGAATTCGTGGAAAATAAACCTTTGTACCGAGTAATATGGTTTATCTACTTTGAATATAATAACTATTTTGCCTGCGTAGACTATTATCAAAACTGACTTTTGTCCCTCTAGATTTAGAAAATATCACACTGTGCGGCGTCCTCCCTAATGCGAGGCCAGAGCGTTAACCGCTCACTCACCACGCTCGGAACAATTGGATGTTGTGGGCCATTTTTCTTAATTGCAGATTAAGGCTTATAGATAAATACTTTTTTGTCAATAAAACTGATTTTGTTTGTTTATTCATTTACCTACCTTGTTTCACTTCATCTCACACGAAGAAATTGTGAAGTGTTTGCTATTAACATAAAGAGAAGCAATTAAGAAGTAGTGTCCTGATAGCTTTGTGATTGAAGAGTGGTAATGGAATTCAGAACGTCCTACGTTCGAACCTTGATTGGGATAATATTTTTTGCGTGCATTTTTTCCGTTTTTGTTTGCTGTTTTTTGCACTACTATGTTTTTATTCGTAGAATTCATAATAGTTGCAAAGCGTCATACAAGCGTTTGAAACAAATTGCTACCATACATGAAAACTTTTAATTTTTAAATTTACCAGAGAGAGAATATCGTGCAAAAAATACAGGTGCACGGCGGCGAACAATGGAATTTATTTTAGAAGTTACATCACTTGTAGAAATTTCATGCTAATCTTGCAACAGTTCTGGAACGCGTTGTGTCCTTTCCGTTGGAATTTTTACCTGACGATAAAACTGCAGGTTACCTTCCTGACATAACTGCGTCTATTAGGCGGTATTTACTTTTAATGTGTAAGTAATATTAAAAAAAAAAACCTGTTTATGGTGTGCAAGTAACGTCCAGTTTTCTTTTTGAAATCTTTTTTGGTTGTTTCAAACGGTTGTAATTCGCTTGTTATCCAAAACGTTGTGAAGCCTTCAGAAAAAAAAAAAAATTAAATTGATGTTGTGGTGGATTTTCGGGAAAAAATGGTTATGCGATGCAACCAACAGCAACTAGTATCCAAAGAAAATGACAAAAGAAAACGAATTGAACATATTCCGAAGTTAGGATCGAATCTTGGGATCCTAACCCTAATAATTCTCGCCTTAAACAACTTATTACATTTAGCTCTACGAAATCGCGGTGTAAATGAGCTTCACAGAAAATCGTAAGTGACTTTGTCGCAATTTCAAATTGAATTTGTTACAGTTTTTAAACTCCACAGAATAAAACTCAGTGGTTGTTCCCACAAATAAGGCCTCTACTTTCAATATTTTTCCGCTGTAGGCTTTTACAAATTGTTTTCTATTTTATATTGAAAACAAACTTTCATTAGTAACAAGAAGTAACCAGCAACAAACAATAAAATAGTTGAAAACTTGGGTAATAGAAAACGCTCTATTCGCAGCGGCAGCGTTTACAGACGTGTGGAGTCACGACTGTCGAAGGAGCGTTTTGGTGGGCTTTTAAATTCTTTAAATTTTAACTTTGAATTTTACGCAAAATAATGCACTGCCGTCAAAAAATCTCTTCACTCGGTGAATAAGGTGTACGAATAAACAATTTAAAACCATTTTCAAGAAGTAGTCAAATACCCAATTTCGATAATAATACAGAGAAAGCCGCACGATGTTTCTCGAACGGTGACGATACAGCTAACAATCAAAATCACATTAAAACATCCAGAATTAATACAAAATCATTCACAATTATTATGAAATACACGGAAATGAAAAGTAAAGATATCTTCAAGTATTTACAGAAGTAGTGTTGATTTGCTGGAGTGAGCCCACACAATGGACCTATCAATCATTTTCATACCTATTGTATTCTAATTAGGCCACTTTGGTGACCACCTGCTCTCACTAACCTCAGTTTCAGCTGCCTCCTACCCCTCCCACCTCTCAATCATTTTCACGCGACCTCCCCCCCTCCTCACCCTCGCCAACTAGATATTCTGTCCAGATCACCCTGCAGCTATTTACAGTAATCTACCGTTTTGATCCTTTTATATAGCATAATATCATTGGCAAACAATCTAATTCTGGATGTAAACAACCAACACAATTATTCATTAGAATAATAAATAGCAATGGTCCCAATACATTACACTGTGGCACTCCCATTTTTACTTCCACTTCTTTTGATACTGCGTTTCCCACCCTAACTTTCTGTTTTCTACCTTTTAAAACTTCTTCTACCCAGCAAATCACTTTCTCATCCACTCCAATAGTGTTTACCTTATTTACTACCATTTTATGGCTCACTCTGTCAAAAGCGTTTGACAGATCTAGTACTACACTATGAATTTGGCCTCCATTGTCCATTTCATCTGTAATGTCTTGCATATATCCCTCCAACTGAGATTCGCATGAATATCCTCGCTTAAAGCCATGTAGCCAAAAGTAATGGCTCTTGCTGAAACATAAGTTTGAAGTACTGGAGTATTCTGTCATGCCCTGTCCCTTAATCGTACGAGGTAATCATGTACTCCTACATAGTAATTCCCAACGGAAATTTTTAATGAGGCAGTTTCCCGCCCTCTTCCACAGCATGTGGATTAAGTGAAATATCTTGTTGATGTTGTGCCTGAAAAATGATAGAAACTAAAGGGTGAATGGCGATACTATGATATCAGAGCCACTGAAATTCGATGAATTTAATAGCTGTTTTTTACATGTCTCGGCAAGACAGATCGAAAGTAAAGAATAAATTTTTATGACATGTCGCTTAGTTTTCGAGATATCGAATGTTAAAAATTTTCTATAACTATAGTTCCTTATACTTTTGGCGGCACTTTTCTTCTGGTCAAGGCCTTATTTCAACCTAACCACCTCAGCCAGGAAGAAAACAAAAGAACCAATTGTGCTTATTCACCCTGTAGATCCTAGTAACTTATGCGAATCCAAGCAGGATGTTTACCTAACCAACTCAATTTTGAGGTACGTTATCTCGAGAACTAAAAGAGGTATTAAAAAATGGTATTCTTTATTTTAAATTTGTTTCGTCGAATTACCGAAGAATTTATCATCAAATATGGCGTTAGCGAAATTTTTCTAGACCGCTTTTCACCCTATTCACATCAATTTTGACATACGATATCTCGAGAACTAGGTGAGGTATCAAAAATGTTTATTCTTTACTTACCATTTGTCTCGTCCAGATATACAAGTACGAATCTACAATAAAATTTATCAAATTTCAGTGCCTCGGATTTCGTAGAATCCCCGGGTGAATCACTGTGCCAGATCCATTCTGGTCTTCTGTGAAAGATCTAAAAAATAAGTCGTATATTGGCGATGAGGCCTCGAAAGATATTGGTGTAAGAACTGAAAGTTATGCATGGAAGGGAAAGATGACCATCACCACAAGTTGGCACTCGATTTTAGGCACAAGGATGTAGGAAGATTCTCTTTCTTGGGTAAGGGTGTCAGGGATTGGAATGAGTTACCAAGAGAAATGATAAACAATTTACCTAAAAAGTTGAAAGATTTTAAAGCTAAAATTTGCAGAGGACAAATGTAGGTGGGCGTAGGGGGATGATGGGTGTGTAGGGAAATTACCACCGGAGCGTGAGCTCCATCACAATATAATTAAATATTTTATTATTATAAAGTGCCCGCCAAGCTTAATGATCTCATTTCACAGACGAATGGTTCTACAGTAATAAGTAGGAACCTGCAAAAATTGTTCTGTTGGTCTGAAAGTTGGTACACACATTCTTTATGAAATAATATTTGACTAAAAGTGTTTAAAGTAAGTTTCGAATATGTCGAAATGAAAGGAATGGAATGTTATTACCAACAAAAGCACGTTAATAGCTGTTGGAATTTATTCCTTGCATTTTACAGTCTTCGTTCTTGAATAAAAACTGCTTTCCACACGCAAATTGCAGATGCAATCATAAGTGAAAGAATTCCCATCAACAGTGTCGCATAAACAGAGAACGAAAATCAATTTAGTAACATTTTCCAGCTGCTTCGTTTGCTGGGTCTATGTGCCTGCAATAAAGACTTCGAAGTGTTTTTTTTTTAAGTTTTCTGTATATTTTAACGTAATGCAATATAAAAAAATTAATAAGATAAATGAAAATTAGACATTTTAACAGGAAGATAAACTATTCTACAAACATAGCATCCTAACTCCTGCAGTATAGTAGAGAATTCTTTACGCCAAGAAACCATATTTCAACTTTTCGGTCTGATAACAATAATTTTTAACAATTGACTCACATTCCTTCACGTTTATACTAACAGCTAGATCTCGTTTAAGATGATATAACAAAACATCCAAGAAACAACGTGCCATCAAGTTGTAGTATCTATAATTATTAAGTAGAAACTTCGCTCAGAATTCCGTATGAAGTTTGTAAGAAAATATCGTTGTAACTTTTACCGCAAATATCACAATTCATTGAAGTATTATTCTATGTTTTATTGGTTCGATATACGAAGGGATGTCAAAAAGTTTCCGGAATTCTGTCGTAGTGTCGGCATTTGTGATTCAGTTGTTATGAGATTGGCAAGTCTGAACTGGTCATAACAGGCAGTGTGACTGCAGTGTAGCTGAAGGTAGGTCTGTGTGCTAATCAGTTGGCGCGAACATCAAGGTCATGTGCAGATTAGGGAAATCTGCTTCAGAGACTTTGTTAGTCTTACAAACAGTTTACGGTGACAATTAGTTAAAGAAAACAGCCGTATACAAGTGGTTTTCAAGATTTAATGGTGGACAGGAATCGCCGGAAGACCAGAGTCGCAGTGAGAGACCTTCAACCTCCAGAAACGAAGCAATGGTCAAGCAAGTGAAACAGTTAATCAGATCAGACCGAAGAATGACCATCGACGAGTTGCCACAAGAGGTGTGGATCTCTTATGGATCCATTCACGCAATCCTGTCAGATGATTTGAAGATGAAACCTGTCACTGCAAAGTTTGTCTCAAAGCTGCTGAATCCAGATCAAATGGAAGCTCGGAAGTTGATTACGGTCGAATATTTTGATAAAAGCACAGAGGACCCTATGTTTCTTCAGACAATCGTTATTGGTGACGCGAGTTGGGTGTACGCTTACGACACGGAGACAAAGATGCAATCATCAGAATGGCACAAAACGTCCTCTCATCGAGCAAGGAAAACACGTCATGTCAAATCCAAAACAAAAGTGATGCTCATTGCGTTTTTCGACAACGAAGGTCTGGTGTACCATGGATTTCTACCAGCTGGACAAATCGTTAACGGCTCTTTTTAAGTGCAAGTTTTGAAAATACTGAGGGAAGCAATCCGAAGAAAACGTCCTGGCAAATGGCAAGGAGGATTGTCACTGCAGCACGACAATTCTCCCTCCCAAACATCGATTGTTGTGCAGAAAAGAACATTCCAGTCCTCCACCAGCCTCCCTACTCAACGGAATTAGCACCATCGGATTTCTGGCTTTTGCCCATGATGAAAATGGGCCTCAAAGGTAACCATTTTGCCACCATAGAAGACATCAAAACCAAAGCGACGGCTGTACTTCGGAAGATACCTAAACTGAATTTTCATCTTTGTCTCCAGCAATGGAAGCAGCGGTGAAGCAAGTCTTTGTGTTCAGAAGGAGCCTTCTTTGAAGGAGATTAGGTAAATGTTAATAAAGAGGTACAATGAAATTCCTGGAATTTTTTGACTGACCCCAGTATACTTTCCGTGTATTCTAATGTAATATATTTTAGAAAACTAAAGAAATAAAAAATAACAGATATATAACCAAAAATAATAATTACAGATTCCAAAGAGTAGAATGTTTAATTGTGGTTTGATGTGATCTTTGGTTGGTACCTTTTGAGGTTAACAATGGAGTGATTACCTTAGATGCAGTGGACCTTATCTCTTATGGTTACAGATTATCATTTCTTTCTCCGTCCCTCTTTCACATAAACTGATAAGATATAAAACAATTTCAAACCAGATCATAAGCTTTTAAACTTTGGAAGGCACATTCAAACTTGATTGATAGTATTTAATTTAATTTAATTTAGTTTAATTTAATTGCAATGGAGCACAGGCTCCGGTGGCAATTTCCCTACACACCCATCTTCCCCCTATCCTGCACCTACCTACATTTGCCCTCTACAAATTTTATCTTTAAATTCTTTCAAAGTTTTCGGTAAATTATTCATCATTTCTCTTGGTAACAAAGCGAGAGATAGGCATAACCCGTTTACAGAGGCTGATTTGATGCAGTTCTCCATGTCATCATAACCTGAAATAAAGTCTTCATCTCAGCATACCCGTTGCAAACTATATCTTAAATCATCTGCTGCATTCTTACTCTGCAGTTCTTACCTTCAACTGCCTTCTGCTAAGAAATTAACCAGTCCCGTATGTCTTACAATATGACATATCATACTGTCTCTTCCACAAACTTCGTTTCAAGATCATAATTCCCAGGAGAACGTTAAACAGGCTAACAAAGGGATAATACGCCAACCCAAATTTTTGTAATTTTTGCCACTTATCATACTGCAAGGTCAGTCCTTGATTAACAATTATCCAAAGCCGTTTGGTCAGAAGGCCAGGAGTTTTCGAGAAAATGAACTCCAAGCGAATTATGAGGGCTGGCGGTGATGTGATTATCAATAGGCCACGTGGCTCACCATCACTAAAGCCACGACAGAACAGAAAATTATGAGTTGTGACCCAACGGAAAATGTGATGCAGATGGAGACATTAAATAAGAGTTCACTGGAAAACAAAGATGCAGTACCGCAGCAACTAGTATCAGATAAAGAACATAAACATACAGATCTCCAAACACCGGGGAATTCAGAAATCACCAGTGATGAAGAATCACATACTTGCGTTGAAAAAATGGACATTGGTTCTGTATCAATGTTATCCATACAAGACAAAATTACCAGAAGGCGAAAAAAGAAGAAAGCTCAACGAAATTTTAATTCTGCACGGAATATGAAAATAAGTTTGGCAGATGCTGAAAAAGAATTGCCTCCAACTGAAACCAAAACCCCATCCCGTAACAATGAATAGAGTTAGTAAGTTTCTTTCTATTCATATTGCTACCATAATGAGCAACATAAAATGGGCTGTTCTCGAACCAATGGTAGTTGATGATGATGTTGATGTAGTATTCTTCCAAGAAGTTTCCAGGAGTAATTACAATTTCTTTCATTCTTATAATTATTATTCTTATAAATATTTTAACGTTGGACCACACGAGAGGGGCACAGCAATTTTAACTCGTCCCGTTCTCGAGCTAACCGAAGATCAGTACGACCAAAAAGGACGAATTACTACCGGGTTAAACAGTACCACACTTCTAATTAATATCTATGCACCTTCAGGTATTCAAAATGGGAAACTTCAAAACACACATTTTATCAAGAATCCTTATTACCGTTTACAAATCCTAGCTCAAACAATATAATACTAGAGGAGACCTTTACTGTGTTCTGCATCCATATGCCCAAACAGGTCTGATTCGCAGTACAGCGGGACTGCAGTCTACAATTCAGAGACCATGTTTGAAAGGTGTTGCCGCTACGTTGAAAGTAACGAAGCCACCATTCTCATATATAACGTAAAATGCTTCATCCAGTATGGGACTAGCGGACCACTTAACATCCTTTGATACTATTCCCATTAGCTTTTCCGATCACTCAGTAGTGCTAGTCGCTGGATTTCCAAGAACCAAAGTTTTCGAAGAGGCTTTCAGAAGTTGAATACCTCTCTCCTACAAGACCCACAAATAAAAGAAAATTTCATATATACATGAAATACATATAGGCCTAAAGAGAAGCGGACAAACCACCACCGCAATGGTGGAGTAAAGCGGCGAAACTTACGATTTTTTTATTTTTTTTTAAATATCACTCCTATGAGCTGGCAAATGAAATCAGAAATACGAAAGAGTTTTACTGTAGAATATTTGCTAGAGCTGAGCGGAAAACGAGCAAGCGAGCAGGTAGTTCAAGACACAAAGCAAGTGAAAGAGAAAATCTTAGATATTCAACTTATAGTAATACAGAACAAACTTATTTCAACGAGGCACAACTCAAAAATTCATGGTCGGAAAGCAAGTAACTACTAGTGTGGGAAAGCGCGCAACAATAGGACGTAACAATTTATGCAACACGTGTAGGATGAGCAAAAATTAAACTGTAACTGCAAAAGAATTTCTTGATATGTTTTCAAAATACTTTTCTCAACTCTGTGTCAAATAGATGATGATGAATTACTTGCACTATATCACAAATCATTGACAACAGAAGCTGCTGAAATGCTTACAGGTCATTAAACTAACGATCAAACTGGTAGATTTGTCAGGAATCTACCAAATGACAGAAGCCCTGGAGAAGATGGAATTCTCTACCAATTTTATAAGTCTTAATGGTATATAATTGCGACAGAGGTATGCGAAGTGAATAAGCAAATCACAGATGTCAACGCAGAATCAGTGGATTATGGCAGAGGGATTATAGTTCTCATTCCCAAACGAGAGCATGTGGAAACTGTAAATGACTACAGACCTATCACATCACTGCCACCAGATCAAAAAATAAGTGAAAAGGTCATAACAAATAGATTCAGAACAGGAATCCTGGAAGTAATTGTCTTTAGACAAACTTGTGCCAATCAAGATTTAAACATCACAGATGGACAAGGGCTTTTGAGGAATATTGTGATGTTGGTGGATCAAATGTCCAATACCAACAGGGCACTGTTAAATATTGATTTTGATAAAGCCTTTTATCGAATAAGGCATGATTTCTCGTTTAAAGCAATGGTCCATTTTGGCTTTCCAGTTCGATTCATCGAGTTAATAAAGCTATTTGTCATTAATACCAAATCTAAAGTAATGGTAAATGGCTTCTTAGGAAGATCGGTAAAGCAAGGGAGAACTCTGGTGATGATGCTATTTAGCTTAGCAATAGAGCCGTTCATAAGATCTGTAGAATGGAATTTGATGGGAGTAACATTAGACACATCCAGGTTGCTAGTAATTGCCTACGCTGACGATGTAACTGTTATTACCAACAATGAACATGATATTGATAAAACAATTAAAATATTAAATTGTTATGCGAAAGCGTCCGGAGAGAAAATAAACAAAACTAAATCGAAACGTCTGCCACTTTTAAGCTCAGCTGCGTCGGTCACGAATTCATTGTTTGGCACTTGCAATGAAATCAAATTATTAGGTATCCTTTTTAAAGCAAATATACAGGAAATGATACGGAAAAATTGGTACCAAATTGTACTTAATGTTATTGGAACATTAGTGGCCTTTAAAGGACATAACTAAATTTAATATAAAAAATTCAAATCACTAATATGTTCGTTTCGGCACGGATTTGGTATGTGGCACAGGCACTGAAATTACCAAACAAACACAGGTTTGTGATAGTTGCCACGACTCGTAAACAATCGTCCACCTTCGATTTTGTCTTTGGCTACCAAATTTCCATTCGTGTGCGGCAATTTCTCAACCGACGCCAACAGCAGATTGACGGCGAAATGGTTGGCTTGACTTTTTTCTTTTTTTTTTTTTTTTTTGCTGTCATCAGTCTTTAGACTGGTTTGATGCAATCCTCCATCCCTTCCTATCCTGTGCTAACCTCTTCATTTCTACATACCCCTTACAACCCACGTCCTCAATTATCTGCTTCATATATTCTAATCTCTGTCTTCCTCTACAGTTCTTACCTTCCACTGTTCATTCCACTAACAAATTAACCAATCCAGCATGTCTCAGAATATGACCTACCAGCCTGTCTCTTCTTCCTGTAAGCTTCTTCCATAAACTTCTTTTCTCACCCATCATTTCCAAAACTCGTTCATTTCTTACTTTGTCTGTCCACCTAATTTTCAGCATTCTTCTGTAGCACCACATTTCAAATGCTTCAAGTTTCTTTCTTTCCGGTGTTCCTAAAGTCCATGTTTCGCTACCGTAAAGTGCTGTGCTCCACACATAGAGTTTTAAAAAGTTCTTTCTAATTCCTAGATCAATATTTGAAACTAAAAGGTTTCTCTATTGCTAGTGCTATTCTGCTTTTAACATCATTCCTGCTTCGGCCATCGGTTGTAATTTTGCTTCCCAAGTAACAGAACTCACCCATTTCTCCTATTGCACTTGATCCTATTTTTATATTTAATCTGCTAGTATTGGTATCATTTCTGCTACATTTCATCACTTTTGTCTTACTTTGATTTATATTCAGTCCAAAATCTTCCTTCAGTATTTTGTTCATGCCATTCAATAACTTCTCAATATCCTCAGCCCTCTCTGCTAACAAGACAATGTCATCAGCAAATCGTAGCATACTGATTTTTTCTCCCTGAAAACTTATGCCACATGGAAATTTTTCTTTGACTTTCTTCATTGCTTCTTCTACATACAAGTTGAATATTAACGGGGATAGACTACAACCTTGTCTCACACCCTTTTTAACTGATGCATGTCTCTCGTGATTCTCTACTTTTATTACAGCCACTTGATTCTTATATAGTTTATAGAGTATTCTTCTATCTCGATACTTTAGACCTGACTTCTTTAAAATTTTTAACATCTTGTCCCACCTAACATTATCATAAGCTTTTTCTAAATCAACAAATGCCATAAATGTATCTTTGTTTTTCTTGATCCGCCCTTCAAGTATTAATCTTAAAGACAGAATTGCTTCCCTTGTACCACGATTTTTCCTAAAGCCAAACTGATCTTCACCTACTATCTCTTCTACTACCCTTTCCATCCTTCTGTATATTATTCTGGTCAGTAATTTTGAAGCATGTGATGTTAGACTAATGGTGCGATAATTCTCACATTTGTTGGCTTGTGCTTTCTTTGGAAGTGTGAAATCAGTTGGAATTACTCCTGTTTCATAACTTTTTGATATCAGCTTAAATAATCTTTCGATTCCTTCCTCTCCTAGGGATTTAAGAAGTTCTGCAGCGATCTCATCAATTCCAACTGCCTTATTTGCTTTCAAGTCATTCAGATCTTTATTAAATTCTGTCCTCAAAACAGGATCTCCTAAGTCATCAATGTCGACATCGCCTTCCTTTTCCAATACACTATTGTTCAAGTCTTCCCCAACATATAGTTTCTCAATGTATTCCTTCAATCTGTTAGCTCTATCTTCTGACCTTAAAAGAGGTTTCCCATCGGCAGCTTTAATGTTCATACCTCTTTTCTTCATTTCTCCAAAATTCTGTTTGATCTTTCTATATGCAACATCTACTTTTCCTGCGACCATTTCCTTTTCTACTTCTTGGATTGACTTACAGTTCTTTAAGGAAAAGATGGGCAAGCACGCACGTGAGGAGATAAGCGAAGGTCTTCCCATTCCACGGCGTACTGTGTCGTTATAAAAGCCGTATTTGCCCAGCTTCAGGTATCGAAAGATCCCCTTAGAGGCGACCACCATTAGACCCCGCAAATCTGCCTGTGTGTCCCTCACATTCTGACGAAAATGTTACAGTCTTTTAAATATTTATTATTATTATTATTGTAACATTGTACGAGCTATCTGACACAGGAATCTCGTTACAACATATTTCGTGCGTATTTCGTCATGTAAAGTGTTTAAGCGTAATTAGTTCTGCTGAGAAGTTCACACATTTGTTTTTATTGTTGGAGAAGGGCCAAGGTACGTAGGTAGTAAAAAATAATGACATGGGAAGGTAGGAGTGAAGAGACATTGCCTACAGGAGAGCGTGTGCTCTATCGCAATTGAAATTAAATTAAACTAGGAGAAGTAATATTCGAACTCAAACTATCCGAATCGCATTTTTAATTAAGACAGAAATTTAGAAAAACATTATTTTGAAAATTCCTGGATGTTCACAAGTTGGTGCTGAAGATATAGGAGAGTAGATGGTGTGTGATTCGTCAGACCCGGGGTATGAAATTCTAAATGATGATGAACATATTGAAAGTGTGAGAGAAGAAAGTGTCGAGGAAGAAGATGACGTTAATTTCGAAGTTGAAGCAGACACGGGACCATCAGCTAGTCACGCATTTGCCGGCCTTGAAACTGCGCGTCACCCCGAGTGTGATCACATGCAACTTCTCACTGTCAAACGGATTCGCGACTTGCCTGCCAGAAAACGGATAAATACAGTCAAACAGCTTACTTTGACCGAGATGTTCAGCAAGCAATGACTTTTATTTACAGTACGGTAGATATATACTGTACTAATGTGCAGGATTTCTAAATGCACTTAACATGTAAATGTGTTGCCTTTTCATTTAATTAATTAAAAGCTCTTTTCTTTAAAAACAGTTTTTGCCCATTTTCAACATACATAAAGCAATTAATTAAAAAAAGACCTTTTTTTGGTAAAAAAAATCCAATCACCCAAATTTTTTAATATGGTCCGGTCCCAACTGAATCGGATACTTGCAGTTCTAATGTATTTTTAACCGACTTCAAAAAAAGGAGGAGGTTCGCCAATTTTGAACCGATTTAAATGAAATTGTTTTAGTCGCTCAAAAGTGGTCCAATATCAATTTCATTGAGAAACCACCCCTTTTACCCCTTTACAACCCTTAATTTTTAATCAGACCCACATTTTTTTATTCTATTTCGATGGAACTTTGGACATGTATAGTCAAAAATACAGAGAATAATACTTTTGGTTTGAAAAATTTTAAACCCTCTTCATCTATTCACCCCTTAATTTTTGCCAATGTTCTTTATACATACCATTTAACTGATCTCCATCCATAAGTTGGCATATACATGTAATTTTTTGTATGGGAGAGTACGCGCAGGCCCAGAGAATTGTCAGGGATGCGAGTGGTGTGTGAGTGGACTTACTTGCACGAAGCCGCTCTCCTGAATTATCAGGTCTGACACCGGCCGTCTGAACGGTGGAGAGGGTTCTAACCCTACTGCAAGAATAAGCCGTGGCGGTGATGTACAGTGAGTTTATTCGTAGTAGGCTACAGTACAAGTTACGGCCGAAAGATACGATCCACACCGCGATAGGTTACTACTGGCTGTATACAGACTAGCGGAAGTATTGGCGAAGGTGGCGGCGTAACGCAGTGGTCGGCGGAAGTGCCCGAGGTGCTGTTGTCAGTTCAGAATCACAGGTTCAAGTCCCTAGTATCTAGCGATTAGGTATAAAGAAACCTCGATGTCCCACTTGTCTTGGAGACGACGACCGAGCGTACGTTGCTCCCGCTAAGTCAGCGAGCAGCAGTTTCGCGGCCTGGTTTGCAGTGCCGCGACATGTGGCAAGCCCCCGCTCAGCCAACGCCTTATGCCATATAATAATTTAACTTAATATTCATTTACACCCCTGACATTTTCATGGGGAAAGTTTCTGACCAAAAACGTAAAAACCCACCCCATTTCCCCCTTTACAACCCTTAATTTTATAGAAACCTACATTTCTTAACTGATTTTGATTGAAGTTTGTACATGTATACTTTAAAACAAAGAGAAAATCCTGTTAACATTTGGTCTGCCAAAGCTCAACTCCTCTCCCTCATTTCACCCCCTTAAATTTGTCAATGTTCTTTATAAGAAGCTACAGTCACCACCGTTTGATCGAATACCACGAAGAAAATTTCTTATAAAAAAAATCCAAAAAACATCACCTCTCCCCATTAAACCGCTTAATTTTTATACAAACCCACAGTTTTTATCCGGTTTAGACAGAACTCAGCACACTTTTACTATAAAACAAAGAGAAAAATAATGTCAACTTTTGGTTTGCAAAAAACTGAACACATCTCCACGTTTCTACGCCCTTGATTTTTTTTCAATTTTCTTTTTAAAAAGCTACAGTCGAAACCATATAAAATCAAAATTTATACATATATAAATTAAATACCGGAGGAATTCAACAATCCAAATAAAAAATTAAAACAATACGAAATTAAATTTTTAGGGGAATTGCCACCGGAGCGTTCAGCTCCATCAGAATTAAAATTAATAAAATGAAAATAATAATTCTGTCTTGGAGACAGTGAATGTATCTGGGGTCAATGACATTTCTCTCTCTCTCTCTCTCTCTCTCTCTCTCTCTCTATCTAGAAAGCAGTGAATTTATTTTGAGACTTTCAAATACTATCTAGCCACTAGTGAGTGTATTACAAATACTCGAAGTAATATTCGGAGCAGCAAGCATATTCATAGTACATACTATCAAGCGGGCAAAGAGTTTATTTCGAATACTTGAAGTACTATCTAGCAGTTAGTGAGTGTATCTCGAGTACCTAAAATACTGTCTTGCCAGCAGTGAGTGTCTTTCCAGTACATGCAGTACTCGTACAGTGAGCATATTGGGAGTACCTTAAATGCTATTTAGCCAACAGTTAGAGTATTTCAAATACTTGAAATACTATCTAGGAAACAGTGAGCGTATTATGAGTATCTAAAATACTATCTAGCCGGCAGTGAGTATCTTTCTAGTACTTGCAGTACTATCTCGGGGGCAGTGAGCGTCTTTGGAGTATCTTAAATGCTATTTTGCCGGCAGTGAGAGTATTTCAATTGCTTGAAATGTTATCTAGGAGGCAGTGAGCGTATTGCGAGTATCTAAAATACTATCTAGCCGGCAGTGAGTGTCTTTCGAGTACTTGCAGTGCTATCTCGGAGGCAGTATTACGAGTACCTAAAATACTATCTAGCCGACGGTGAGTGTATTTCAAATATCTGAAGTACAATCTCGTATGCAGTGAGGATATTTTCAGTATTCAAAATACTATCTAGAAGCCAGTGAGTGTATTTGGAATACGTGAAGTAATATCTGGGAGGCAGTGAGTGTATTTCCAGTAACTAAAATACTAAGTAGTTTTCAGTGAGGGGTTTGGAATACTGGAAGTACTATCTCAGAATCAGCGAGCGTATTTCGAGTACTTAAAATAATATCAGGCCCGCAGTGAGTGTATTTCGAATATATTAAGTAAAATCTCATAGGCAGTGAACATATTTCGAGTATCTATAATACTATCTAGAAGTTAATGAGTGTATTTCGATTATTTGAAGTACAATCTCGTAGTGAGTGTGCATATTTTCAGTATCAAAAATACTATCAACAAGCCAGTGAGTGTATTTGGAATACTTGAAGTAATATCTCGGAGGCAGTGAGGTACTTAAAGTACCTGAAATACTGTCTAGCTGGCAGTGAGAGTATTTCGATTAGTTGAAGTACTCTCTTAGAGGCAGTGATCGTATTTCAAATACTTAAAATACTATTTAGCCGGCATTGAGAATATTTCGAATACTTAAGTACCATCACGGAATCAGTGAATATTTTTCGGGTACCTAAAATACTATTAAGTTGGCAGTTATCGGATTTCGAATACTACTTGAATCCTATCTGGGAGGCGGCTAGCGTATTTCGAGTACCTGAAATTTTATATAGCCGGCATTGAGTGTATTTGGAATACTTGTAATACAATCTCTGATGCAGTGAGTGTATTACAAGTACATAAAATACTATCTTGCCAGCAGTAGGTGTATTTCGATACTATCTAGGAGGCAGTGAACATACTGGGAATACCCAAAAAACCTTCTTTTCAGCAATGATTGTATTGGAATACTTGAAGTACTCTCTTAGAGCCAGTGATCATGTTTCCAATACCTAAAATATTATCTAGCCGGCAGTGATCTAGTGTATTTCGAATAATTGAAATACATTCTTGGAGGAAGTGAGCGCATTTCAAGCAGATAAAATACAATCTAGTTGGCAGTGAGTCTATTTCGAATAATTGAAGTACTTTCTAGGTGGGGAAGAAGCATATTTCGAGTACATAAAACACCATCTAAGAGGCAGTGAGTGCAATTCGAATACTTGAAGTACTATCTCGGAGGCAGAGCGTATTTTGGGTACCTATAATACAATCAAGCCGACAGTTATTGGATTTAGTTGTAATATCTAGGAGGCAGTGAGGGAATTTCCAGTACTTACAATAGTAACTAGCTGGCAGTGAATGGATTATGAATACTTGAAGTACTATCTCAGTGGCAGTGAGCGTATTTTGAGTACCTAAAATACTATCTAGCCAGCAGTGAGTTGAATTCGAAAATTTGATGTACTTCCTACGACGCAGTGAGCCTTTTTCGAGTACCTAGAATATTATCTAGCCGGCAGTGAATGCATTTCCAGTATTTGAATGTAATTTACATGTTGAAGTGAGCGAATGTGAGTCTCTGAAGAATTGATTAGTTCGCAGTGATTGTAATTTGGGTATTAAAATACTAAGCAGGTGGTAGAGAATATAATATATCTCTTTTATATAAGATTTAGCTGGCAGTGTATTCTGCGTCATTTTCTACATCGTTTGAATGTTTATGAAGTTTAATCTCTTCACAAAATATCCAATTAGTCATGAAACGCCACCAAAGCGTGTTAATAACTGATAAATTCTCATTAAAGTAAAAAGTAAATAAAGCACAGATAAGTTTATATACGTAATTCGTATATTTTCAGTTACAATTTGAAGTACAAATACAGTTCTGATATTTATCATGTACAATCGGCGTGCAGCCAGGCGTTAGACTTTGTCGAACATGGAGAGAAGCTCTGATCCGCAGGCTGCTCGGCGTAGAGAACCTCAGTGCTGATCCCGTAGTCTGAGGTCACCGTTAGTCGCCGTTCCCAGGCGGATTCACTGCAACTAAAAAAATAATGGGGTCAGGCGGGAGCCTGAGTCAGTAGCCAATGGGCAGTACCGCCCATAATTTAGAAGATTCCCAATCTCTCGACACAGGGATGGAACAATTATGCTACATAGGCCTACGTCGGGCATACTCGAATAGAGAGACAGTTCCTCCCCAACCGACGAAAAAAATACCCTATGGGTACTGTGGGTACTCCTGTCCATAAGGCTCCGATCTGCCCAACGTAAGAAGCTTTATCACTGCCTCTGTCATCCCCAACCTGGCACATATGGTATGCACTTGCATCCCCATCCCTGCTCGGTGAGAGATATTTGTATCTCTCAAGGCAAAGTTTTAGATGCCATAGGAAGCGAACAAGACAAGCAACAGACAACGCTCTCGGGATCTCGGCAGTATTAGCGTAGTGACTGCCGAGTCCCCTCGAGCATAGCCTGGCCAGTAGCATTGATTCTGCCAACCATATTGCCGCCTCGAGACACCGAGAAACTCTTGGACAAAGCACTGCACAACGTCAGCTACTGACCTGTACGAAGGGTGGCCCACTCGGTCTGCTCGCTGCTCTGTCCCGATGTCGACTACGCTCTGGACTCCTCGCGGACCTCCTTATATACCCTGCCAACAATACCGGGGATTATTTCCTAGGTAACGTGCTGTGACGTAACGGACATTTAATTGTTTCCTTGGAAACGAAGTCACAGGACGTTTCGAAATTTGGTAACTTTCTTTTCGCAGTATGGGCAGTATGCGATGGTATGAAACGAGTCGCATTAAAAGTAATTAAGAGATATTATCGCCTGCTCTGATAGCAGAGTACGGCATACAGTATTAGCAATTGAAAAAATGTGACTTCATTATCTTTGACGTAGGGAAAGGTTTCGTCTTGGAATCTCCTCCGACTTTTTAAGGCACTCGATTTAATGTGAACAAACATAAGTGACAAAGCAAGTTGATATACCGATCGATACCTTCAGATGCAGTGCAAGGATCTGTGCAACCACAATGGCGAGAAGCTGGAGATACTGTCAGCATGTAAGTAAATTGAATTGAACTGAATTTTTTATTTGTGATGGCGTGCATGATCCGATGACAATTTCCCTAGTTATCTAATTACCCACTTCTAAATAGTACCAATACAGCTTCAGACCGCGATAAGGAGGTATTTACTTACATGTGGATGAGTAATATGTAACTCTTGTAAGTTTTTTTCTTTTATAAATGGCATTCGGCCTTATAGCCAACTTTATTTCTTTTATTCCTATATATATATGTATATATTGAATCTACTAGTATTATTCATAAGCATAAGTGGAAGGACAATCAGGACCGATACAACACTTAAAACCACCCATGGCCTAGGCTGGACTCGAACCTACGACCCCTGCAACGCGAAGCCAACTCTCTAGCCCAGCGCTACCACAACCGGCCTCGTGAAAGCTGTAGAGCAACTACAATTCTGGTTTAGGATGTGTAGATCATGAAACATATCGAACTGTATGCCTCCGCATTGTGTTAGCAACAACTTGGCTCGTCTTGACAGATACGTGATTTACAATACTGAACTCACCTTACCATACCTTACCGCGGAATGTCAGATATAATTCTGGTTCAGGCTACATGAATCACGAAAGATAGCAAACTGTATTCATCCGCTTAACTTAGGTAATATGATGCTCATTAAATAAACGTAATTTTAAGTAAATACCAGATTTGTCTTACACTATACCACGAAACATCAGTTGCAATTCAACTTGCGAATGTATTATAACTTTAAAATTCAATTCAGTACTGTAGAGGAAGATAGAGATTAGAATATATGAAGCAGATAATTGAGGTGTAAGTTGTAAGGGGTATGTTTAGATGAAGAGGTTAGCACAAGATAAAAAGGGATGGCGGATTGCATTAAACCAGTCGAAACGCAGGTGACAGCAAAAATTATGCAAATTAAAGATCTTATTGGACAATAAAAGCAAATTACGGTATGTAAAATCGGTGAAGCAACTGTAGTAAGTTATGAAAGGGTGCAGCTAATCATAAAAAAAACGAATCACTTCAAGAACGCTGAAAGCTGATCAGAAGGATACGCCAGAATAATTGGAGAAACTACAGTGCACAGCTTTGGTTCACCCAACCCGTAGTCACTGTAACTATCGTCTGCTAGGAGTCTCTAGACTGGTTTGATTCAGTCCTACAACGCTTTCCATCTTGAGCTAACCACCGAGCCCCTTTGATGAGCGGCAACGCTTGGGTCTGGCATTAGGGAGGACGTGTGTTCGAATCCCAGTCCAACCATCTTGTTTTGGATTTTCCATGATTTCCGAAAATCACTCGAGGTGAATACCATAATGGTGTCTTCAAAAGGCTAATTGCTTCCACTTTCTTGCCTCCATTCTCTAATGGCTTTAATGACGTCGATGAGCTGTAAAGCCCGAACAAAAATACCTATGTCGATGATTATATGCTTCATGTATTCTAATCCTTTTCTTGTTCCGCAGTTCTTCTGCGACTGTTCCCCCCACTAACACATCCCCTATAATTTAAAATGTGATCTACAATTCTGTGTATTGTTTCTATGACTATCTGAATGGTTTCCTCAGCCACCATTTCAAGACACGTTCGGTTCGTACTTATTCCGACTACTTAATTTTAAGCATCTTTCTTAAACACCACTTTTCAAATGCTTTAATTTTTCATCTTTCAAATATTCTTACATGCTTGGCTTCCATAAAGAGATGTATTGCATTCTTAGAGTTTTAGAAACTTTTGTTTCTGAGACCTCATTACTATCACAACCATGGTGCTGCAATTTGGTGATGGATTCTTATGTAATCTGACGAGAAAAATCGGAAGTGAAGAGTAAAATTTTTTTAATAACTTGGCTTAGTTCTCGAGATACTGATTGCCAACAATTAATTATGAATGTAGTTCCTCGTGCCTTTAGCGACTTTTTTCTGGTCCAGGCCACATTTCAATTTAACCACAACTGGTAGTAAGAAAATAAAGTACACACTATGCGTGTCCAGCATGTAGTTCCCTATGGCTTAGGAGAAACTTTTGGTCCAAGTCACATATAAACTTAACCACCTCAATTTTGAGGCATTATATCACTAGAGCTAAGCGAGATATCGAAAGATTTTATCCGACACTTTCGATTTGTCTAGCCGGGTTACATATGAGTCTATCAACAAATTTGGCTTTTGGAGAAATTTTTCTTCTAGTCCAGGCCATATTTCAACCTAACCTCCTCACTTTTGAGACAGTATATCTCGAGTAATATGCGAGATATCAAAACATTTTAATCCTCATTTTCGATTTATTTCGTCGAGTTACATAAAAACCCATTACAAAATTGCAGCGCCACGTTATAGTATAATCCCCGAGTTTCCTTTTTCAATTAAAAAAAAGCTATACAAGAGGCATAATTACTACTGTAAAGGTCGGGGGAGATGAATACACGTTTTCTGCTAGAAAGCTTTTCAAGATCGTCTTACAGTATAAAGCCATTGTGGTCGCCAGGCTCGCCGCTAGCTTTTTGAACGGCAGCGTGCGATACCGATTTTGCCGCCCCCGGTCTAAGTACAGCCAGTGGTGGATCTAGGAATTTTTCGAACCGGGTCAAAAAACTTTCACGCGAGCTTAGACGAGGCGTGGCGAGACAGCGCGAACGCGAGAGTGTAAACGGTGCACTCGCGTAGTCTCACCTGGCGTGGTCGCTTGCGAGTGCCGCTCGCCTCAGTGGCGGTTTCTTGGTGCGAGTACATTGTTTACAGCAGAGGTAATATACCTTTTTACCTATCGCCCACTTTTGTACCAATGTATAACTTATGAAGCAGACGTAGAGCGAGTTATAGCCCATAATAATAATTTGCCAAATACTTTGTCTGACTTTCGCTACGTTTGGCAGGTAAGTCTTTATAAAATCACTCGCTGTAGTTAAATCTGTATTTTTATTTATACTTTGCGTATATAAAAGCACGAAGTTTGGTGAAATTAGATTTTATTATTTGATTTATTAATGAGATTCCTAAGGCAGATTCTGCTAAAATAAAAACTGGATATCTTGGTCAATTTTGCAAAGAACAAACGAAGGTCTCCTCTTTCGGTTTCTTTTTTTGGATATAATATGATTAACAGCTCAAATGCCTGATTACATGAGACATGAAAGAAAAGGTTTCATTAAACTGAATATCAGTTGTCATACAATTTGATATGAGATTTTTTTTTAATTTTTATTTTGCCACAGGTTTTTATATCCATCACTGTCGAATTTATGTTTACTAATTGCGTCATATACGATTTCTAAACCTTCTTCCTGTCAAGTTGTAACAGCTTCTTCAATATTTGCGGTAGAAGGATTTTTCATCTAGTCATACACCTCGAATTTCAAAATATCTTCAAATCGCTTTGTCATGTCTAAAGATTGTTGAGGTGGGTACTGAATCTGTCAATATCCTCTGGAGTTATTATCGTTTATAGATAATAATTCAGGAAACTGTTGAAATTTCCTTCTCAATAGATTGTAACGCAGTAGTTAAACGTTTTCAATAAATAATGACACACAGAGCATTTTGGTAACCTATAAGAGTTTTATTAGCTCTTTGAAGGTGCAAATCAACATGATTAAATCTATTTAAAAAACTTAAAAAGACATTTTACTTTCAAAAACGAAAGCTTTGGACCAAACCCCCACAGCCCACCACGAAAGCTGGCACGCCCACTAGTCATTAGGGATGGCGATCTGAGATCGATTAATCGAAGAATCGATCTTTTGGACCGAAAAAAATCGATTTTTTAAATCGATTTATAGTACTGAATCGATCCAGTGAATCGATATTTCACCCGTGAAAATCGATTATGAAAAGCACTTTCTACATGTAATGAATGCACTTGCACATGAAAGACCGGGTTTAAACGAAGAAATGAAACACTATTTATCACAAGCAGTTGTGCACCATAAGTATAATCCAATACTTTACTGAGAAGAACAAAAAAAAAAAAAAAAAAAAAATCAATCACGTTTAGTCAACAGCCAAGAAGTATATCTGTATAGTGGGAGTATCTTGCGAGCGTCTTTTTTTATTGCCGGCAACATTGCAAGTGATGAGCGGAATCGCTTGTAGTAGAGTGGACAGACTGTTGTTTCTGAAAAGCTTGGACACTAAGCACTGGGAACTATAAACTATACCATTTCAAAACTGTTTTATGGAACCAACAAATTTTTGAAATTCATGTTTTATTGTATAGCTGATACTTTGATTTAGTTGTAAAAAAGCTTTAATTAGTTTAAAAATGATAAAAGATTGATTATTATGGTGTCCTTTTGGTTTTCTATGATCGGAATTATATTGAAAACACGAACACGGAAAACGAAATCGAAAAAAGATCGATTTTCAGAAAATCGATCTTTTAAACATCGATTTATTTGTGAATCGATTTATCAAATTTCGATTCGAAACGATTCAGTAATCGATCTTTTTTGGAAAGAATCGCCATCCCTACTAGTCATCCATGAATAAATTCTTGCGAGAGTGTAAACGGCAGTTCGTGTCAGCGCTCGTGCACGAGACGCGAGACGAGGCGCTAGGCGACACGCTGCCCCTTCGAACATTATTTGCCGCCCCCATTGTTGCCACACCGAGTGTCGTCGGCCACCTAAAGCAACAATTGAGCTTTAAAAAAAAGGGGGTCGCCCGGTACATAATACGCTGCAAATTTGGTCGCAGCGACAATGGAGTGGCAACTATCATGGGGCGGCAAGTTCCGATCACTCGATTTGCCGCCCCCCTCACCCTGCACGCCCGCTTACGGCGGCCCTGGTGGTCGCAGATTTTATGCTTCATCAACGAACTGTTAAGGCTGTATACTACTGTCAACTCTTGGCCCAGTTTAAGCCGCGTTCCCACGCTCTCTTGTAACGGAGTGAGACGGGACGGGACCTCATCAAGGTCGGACCACACTAGACCGCACCGCACCTGGCCCGCACCGCACCGTTACTCGGCCGTGTGACGGCTCGCCCCCCACGCGTCCACACTGGTCTGTAGCACGGCCGTGTGACGGATGGGTTCCTACTCGGTCTCCTTTAACGTATACACTTGACTGTTTCACGGAATTAATGTTAAATAATTACCTTAAAAGTGATTTCGGTATCGTAGCTGCGGCTACTACCCGTACTTTATTATAGAGTACTGTACTTTATAATCTACGAACGTAATAAAGTACGTTAAAATACTTTTTTGTGTGACCCCTGTTATCTCCTAATTGTTTGATCTCTTATGCACAAAAATAGTATTCCAAAACTGTTTTAACAAATGGTCGTCACACTATATTGAAAGATTTTCGTGTATAGTCACGATTAAATGGCAAGCGTCACTCACTTCACATTTAACGTGTTTGTTTTGGTTGAGGTTCCTTTTCGAGTCACTCAATATTTTTTTTAACAAAAAATAATAAGTTTATTATATATTTTTATTTTAAAGTAGACCGCAAAGATTCCGTAAAATAATAATAATTTCATGTGATCTGAAAATTCCAGTCACGGAGTTACTTATCGGCTGCGCAGTACACCTCTATCGTTGTCACCTAATTTGAAAAGGAAAACTACAGATTAACGTGAAATTCTTAACACGGAGCGTTCTAGCATTTTAGCATTAACAAATCAAAGCTTTTCCAAAGGTGAATGTCAATTTTACGATCCATAACAATTACAGCTGAGACAGGGATTTGAACCAGGGACTTTCATTTCCCCAATTGTACACCATAACCTTTTTGAGACAAGAGACAAATCTGGTTATAATCAAAAATTATTATTCAAACATAATAAAATAAACGTACTTATAATTTATTTTTGCCTTGCCAAAACACGAATGTACTTTGTTATATGATTGAATACATATTTTCCAGTACTTCTAGATTCAGATGCTTGCGACGAGTGATTTGGGTACGGAAGGTCCCCGGTTCAAAATCCGGATCTCGGATGCAATTTTTACAGGCCTTAAAATCGACTTTCACCACTGGCAAAGATTTGATTTGTTAATGCGAACATGCAAGGACTCTAACTACATTTTACGAATATCTGATGAACCTGAAGAAAAAAAAGGACACACTTCTAAAGCAATCAGTAACGTTAAAACAATATTTATTCGTAAAGGACCGGAAATTTCCGAACTCTTTCTATACAGTTCTCCATATCGACCAGACCGACACCGGGCCGCACCGTCAAAATATAAACCAAATATATCCGGGCCAACACACCGCCGAGTGACGGCCGACACGCGGTGTCGTTTGAACTCACTTCAATCGAGTGAGCGACAACAATAAGAAAAGTGACGGTGCGGTGCGGCTCGGGTGCGGTGCGGTCTAGTGTGGCCCGACCTTTAGGCTGGTCGTCCACTGCAAGCGTATTTGAGCGATCAACAACTCAAGCAACTATATACGACTTTGAGTGGGGTGACAGGGAGCGACTGAGGGCGACCACTATAGCCGACTGAGTCGCGCGACTATGATTGTTGCAGCAGTTCCTGACCGCGTCTCTCGCGGCTAACAGTTGTGCCAGTGATTTGGTGCGAATATTTTAAGAGTTTCAAAATTTTGTGAAATGGATGCAGATACAACTTATTTTTGGAAAGTCCCTGCCTGAAGACTCTTCGTAGAAATCGTTATTGTTGGATTAACTCAGTGTTAGAAAACCGGAATTCATTAGGAAAATCTCACCTACAAATCATCGTCCGGCCATCCGAATCACTCCAGATGAATACCGAAATGGTTCCTTCAAACGGTCATGGCCGGATTCCTTACCCCCAGTCCCTTCCCGCCTCTAATGACCTCGACGTTAACGAGGTGAAAAGCCAGAAACAAATAATAATAATAATTTCGTTTTGCATGATCTTTATAGGTCTAATTGCATCAACTAATAATAATAATTTCTTAAAATTTTACTAACTAAACTAAAATAGAAACAAAACTGTTTACATTCCTTACCAGATACTCGACCAATGCAGTGTTTTTTTTTTTTTTTTTTTTTTTTTTAAAATGGGGTAGGAGTGAACAGCGACTTCCGGTTCAACTGGTTAGTAATCTATTGTTCAGTGCGTCAGACATGGACCAGGGCGATGAATATGGAAAAAGTGCGTGTGGGGATGTTGGACGTGAGTCCTTATCAGTAAAAACTTTCTCTAGTTTATTCCAAACTGCCAGTTCCCTATGAAGAGGAACGTTCTTCAGAACTGGGAGTACATTGCGAAAACTCATTATTACTATCTCCCTAAGCGGCACTGCTAATAATTGTAATTTTGCTCTTTCGATTTCAAGAAACTGTTTGTCAGAAATGCTATGATGCATTTGTTTGCGCTTAGTCTGGGTAGTGACAGTAGTGTGGAATCCAACTGTTCATGACTGAACGGATCGATTGGAGCGTTACGAATTTATTGCACTGGTGCTCAAAGTTTGGAAGAAGGTGAATTGACTCCATGTCCCAAATTACCTTTGGTATCTTGCCAGTTATCTTGTCCAGAAGCCCCTCTGGAGATTTCACATTTCTTTTCAGTTCCCTCGGTTCAGTAGTATACCTAGTATTTGAATGATTAATATATTGAATTGAATTGATGATTAATTGCGATGGAGCGTATGCTCCGGTGGCAATTTCCCTAGTCATCTAACTACCACTTTCTTAATATTTTTTTTATTATTATTATTTTTATATCCTTTGTGTGTTTAAATTCCTTTCCCATCTACTTTTGTGATTTACGAATTTTAATTTCCTTCAGCGTTTTTTTTATAAAATATTCATCACTTGGTAATTTATTGCAGCTCCAGACGCTCGTATAAAAAATTTAAAAAATAAAAAAAAATCCTACTCTCCTATGTGTGAAATCTAGTGCCAGCTTGTGGTCATAGTCATATTTTCCCTTCCATGTACTATTCTTAATTCTTCGACCAATATCCTCCCAAGCTCCATCACTAACTTATTCTTTGTACAATCCCAGCACTCTCTCTCCCAATCCAGCTCCTTTATCACATCAATTACTGGCTGGGTTTTTACACAAAACAAATATAGCTGCTATTCTTTACACTCGTTCTAATTCTTATATTCGATACCCAAAATTGGGATCCCAAACTACAGCACCATATTCAAGCAACGGTGTGCTAATGGCTAATGTTTTGTAATCCAATTCCCTATTTTCTCTGATACACTCTCTCATCACCCTCTTCACTAAATGAAGGATTTTGTAACCTTTTCCTACTACCTGCCTAGTGTGTTCTGCCCAGTTGAGTTTAGTATCAAATGTTATGCCAAGTTATTTACACTTCAAGCTTTCAGCAAACAATTTTGTCCCATCTTATAATCATAAAGAACATTTAGCTACTTTTCTTTCTATCTAATATGTTTGCAGTCTTCTACGCTATATTGGCTTGCAAGGAAAGTTAATTAAACCACAAATATGCGAGTACAGTTACATAATGACACAGCATCAGGCAATATGCGATTGAACTTCTTAAAATAGTATAAGATTGCATTGCGATACATGCGAAAGGAATGATTACATCAAGTCGTGAACTCCGTAATCTTGTCGGAAATACTTTCTAAAGAATGCAAATATTCTTTAAAGAAAAAGAATTTTATAGATATTTTTTAGCACGTGTACTTAGTGTTATAATGCAGCTATTGGGTATACTTTATATATGTATCATAATTTAAATGTAATTGTAGAGTAATCATAAATATCGCAATCTCAAAAAATATTATTAAATTGTATGCAGGGTATAAATTTTAAAGTACCTATGACATTAGACTTGTCCAAATTTCCTACCATCTTTATTACCCATTTCTTCTGCAACTTTTTCCCCACAGTTTACGCTGAATATCACGTGAGTAGTACCACTTGTCTCTCATATATCACAACGGTGTTTTCTCATATACGGCACCGATTAATTTCTCACTACCCATATTGAGGGGTAAAACGAAGAAAAACGGCTGTATACACGAAAAGGAACGTGGAGCATACAATACGTAATGGCTACAACAAGCGATTAATCCAACTCCGGTAGGATCAGTCGTTCGTCACCTGTTGTCAGCTACAATGGGTCTCTCAAGATCGCTTGCAGTGGACGCTGTTCAGTAACGTTCTGTGTATTGGGATCAGTCACACCGACATGCACGACTACACGAGACCTGTTAGTTGCTCAAATACGCTTGCAGTGGACGACCGGCCTTAGCCGAAGTGTAGGGATGAGCGCGTGCCACAGATTAGCCCTCACTTACCTCGCCGCCACCTCCCCACCACGTTGCCTAGTGTCGTTTAACACAGAGTACTTTACAGCAACAGAATGCGTGCGCACCGCTGCTGCAAACTGATGACAACAGCGCACCACTACACACGTCTGTGATGCTTACCGACACAGAGAGGGTAGCTGCATCTCATCTCCGCTAGCAGAGGCGGCCCTGTTCCCATGGTGTGTTGTTGAGTATTCGTCGCGTCCCGTCTCACATCCATTAGAAGAGATCGTGGGAACGCGGCTTTAGAGAGGCTTATCGGTGTAAAACACACTAAATCCTGAATTTCAGCATCCTGCTAAGGCTCAGATCCACAGTGCTCTTGAAACAAAATTCAAGAATTACACTTGTCAGCTGTGGATCACCCTCCCCCCAATCCAGATTTGTCACGATATGACTGTCATTTGTTAGGACCCATGATCCATCAAAAATGTTTAGGTGGAATGAAATTTTTTGATGATGAAGTACAAGGCTTATTGCTAAGAAGTTGGAATTAAATAACTTTCTTTGCGATGGGGGAAAAATGTGTAGGCAATGTAGGAAAAAAATTAGAACTAACCAGTAAAGAGTTCTTACGAAAGGTCTGGTTTGTTTTTGATCTATCTTTGTATATATACTGTCTGCCGAGATATAGAAGTTAATACATAGAAATGATTAAATCAAGAATTGTAAACTTTAGCAATCACTGGGATATATAAGAAGAAATCCATACATTTTCATATTAATACTAGCTGGTACCCACGACTTCGTTCGTGATTGTAAAGAATTCATATAGACAGCTATAGACATCTAACCACCATAGTGCACGATGGGAGACTTCATACTATTACCACACACAAATACCAGTCTTCAGCTCTATGTAGTTCCGGCAGCAAAGTAAAATTTACGGATACACACAAGTCTTTGGATGAAATACGAAAATATTCATGATCGACCAATTTCAAACACCATATCTCACACACTCCCACAGTTACCGAATTTCGGCCAACGTTGTGATCGATGGGAGACTCTGTGTTACAACCACACACAAACGCCAGTGATCTGCGATTGATAGTTTTCACTTAAAAGTGATACACCGTGACACATGCGTCTTTGGCAGAAATATGAAATTACCGCAGGTCGACCATTTTCATCCCCCATATCTTCCACACCCCCATAGCTACAGACATCTAACAACCATAGTGCACGACAACAAACACGATTCTACTACCACACATAAACACCAATGCTCCATGCTATGTAGTCGTGGCAGAAAAGTGAAATCTGCGGAGACGCATGCCTTTCGTCGAAATACGAAAATATCTTTGGTCGGCCACATACAACCACCATATCTCCCACACAACCACAGTTTCTGAAGTTCGGCCGCTGTTGTGATCGAAAGGTGACTTTGTGCTACTACTACACACAAACGCCAGTTATCTGTGATCTATAGTTTTCGCTGAAAAGTGATACACCATGACACTTTTGTCTTTGGCAGAAGTATGAAATTGCCACAGGTCGATTACTTTCAACCCCCATATCTCCCACACCTCCATAGCTACCGACATCTAACAACCACAGTGCACTACATGAGATACGATTCTACTACCAAACACAAACACCAATGCTCTATGCTATGTAGTTGTGGCAGAAAAGTGACATATGCGGAGACAGTCGAAATACGAAAATATCCTTGGTCGGCCACTTACAACCACCGTATCTACCACACATCCACAGTTTCTGAAATTCGGCCGCTGTTGTGATCGAAAGGTGACTCTGTGCTACTACTACACACAAACGCCAGTTATCAGTGATCTATAGTTTTCGCTGAAAAGTGATACACCATGACACTTTTGTCTTTGGCAGAAGTATGAAATTGCCACAGGTCGATCACTTTCAACCCCCATTTCTCCCACATCCCCATAGCTACCGACATCTAACAACCATAGTGCACTACATGAGATATGATTCTACTACCAAACACAAACACCAATGCTCTATGCTATGTAGTTGTGGCAGAAAAGTGACATATGCGGAGACAGTCGAAATACGAAAATATTCTTGGTCGGCCACTTACAACCACCATATCTCCCACACAACCACAGTTTCTGAAATTCGGCCGCTGTTGTGATCGAAAGGTGACTTTGTGCTACTACTACACACAAACGCCAGTTATCTGTGATCTATAGTTTTCGCTGAAAAGTGATACACCATGACACTTTTGTCTTTGGCAGAAGTATGAAATTGCCACAGGTCGATCACTTTCAACCCCCATATCTCCCACACCTCCATAGCTACCGACATCTAACAACCATAGTGCACTACATGAGATACGATTCTACTACCAAACACAAACACCAATGCTCTATGCTATGTAGTTGTGGCAGAAAAGTGACATATGCGGAGACAGTCGAAATACGAAAATATCCTTGGTCGGCCACTTACAACCACCATATCTACCACAGTAACACAGTTTCTGAAATTCGGCCGCTGTTGTGATCGAAAGGTGACTCTGTGCTACTACTACACACAAACGCCAGTTAACTGTGATCTATAGTTTTCGCTGAAAAGTGATACACCATGACACTTTTGTCTTTGGCAGAAGTATGAAATTGCCACAGGTCGATCACTTTCAACCCCCATTTCTCCCACATCCCCATAGCTACCGACATCTAACAACCATAGTGCACTACATGAGATATGATTCTACTACCAAACACAAACACCAATGCTCTATGCTATGTAGTTGTGGCAGAAAAGTGACATATGCGGAGACAGTCGAAATACGAAAATATTCTTGGTCGGCCACTTACAACCACCATATCTCCCACACAACCACAGTTTCTGAAATTCGGCCGCTGTTGTGATCGAAAGGTGACTTTGTGCTACTACTACACACAAACGCCAGTTATCTGTGATCTATAGTTTTCGCTGAAAAGTGATACACCATGACATTTTTGTCTTTGGCAGAAGTATGAAATTGCCACAGGTCGATCACTTTCAACCCCCATTTCTCCCACATCCCCATAGCTACAGACATCTAACAACCATAGTGCACTACATGAGATATGATTCTACTACCAAACACAAACACCAATGCTCTATGCTATGTAGTTGTGGCAGAAAAGTGACATATGCGGAGACAGTCGAAATACGAAAATATTCTTGGTCGGCCACTTACAACCACCATATCTCCCACACAACCACAGTTTCTGAAATTCGGCCGCTGTTGTGATCGAAAGGTGACTTTGTGCTACTACTACACACAAACGCCAGTTATCTGTGATCTATAGTTTTCGCTGAAAAGTGATACACCATGACACTTTTGTCTTTGGCAGAAGTATGAAATTGCCACAGGTCGATCACTTTCAACCCCCATATCTCCCACACCTCCATAGCTACCGACATCTAACAACCATAGTGCACTACATGAGATATGATTCTACTACCAAACACAAACACCAATGCTCTATGCTATGTAGTTGTGGCAGAAAAGTGACATATGCGGAGACAGTCGAAATACGAAAATATCCTTGGTCGGCCACTTACAACCACCGTATCTACCACACAACCACAGTTTCTGAAATTCGGCCGCTGTTGTGATCGAAAGGTGACTCTGTGCTACTACTACACACAAACGCCAGTTATCTGTGATCTATAGTTTTCGCTGAAAAGTGATACACCATGACACTTTTGTCTTTGGCAGAAGTATGAAATTGCCAAAGGTCGATCACTTTCAACCCCCATTTCTCCCACATCCCCATAGCTACAGACATCTAACAACCATAGTGCACTACATGAGATATGATTCTACTACCAAACACAAACAGCAATGCTCTATGCTATGTAGTTGTGGCAGAAAAGTGACATATGCGGAGAAAGTCGAAATACGAAAATATCCTTGGTCGGCCACTTACAACCACCATATCTACCACAGTAACACAGTTTCTGAAATTCGGCCGCTGTTGTGATCGAAAGGTGACTTTGTGCTACTACTACACACAAACGCCAGTTATCTGTGATCTATAGTTTTCGCTGAAAAGTGATACACCATGACACTTTTGTCTTTGGCAGAAGTATGAAATTGCCACAGGTCGATCACTTTCAACCCCCATATCTCCCACACCTCCATAGCTACCGACATCTAACAACCATAGTGCACTACATGAGATATGATTCTACTACCAAACACAAACACCAATGCTCTATGCTATGTAGTTGTGGCAGAAAAGTGACATATGCGGAGACAGTCGAAATACGAAAATATCCTTGGTCGGCCACTTACAACCACCGTATCTACCACACAACCACAGTTTCTGAAATTCGGCCGCTGTTGTGATCGAAAGGTGACTCTGTGCTACTACTACACACAAACGCCAGTTATCTGTGATCTATAGTTTTCGCTGAAAAGTGATACACCATGACACTTTTGTCTTTGGCAGAAGTATGAAATTGCCAAAGGTCGATCACTTTCAACCCCCATTTCTCCCACATCCCCATAGCTACCGACATCTAACAACCATAGTGCACTACATGAGATATGATTCTACTACCAAACACAAACACCAATGCTCTATGCTATGTAGTTGTGGCAGAAAAGTGACATATGCGGAGACAGTCGAAATACAAAAATATTCTTGGTCGGCCACTTACAACCACCATATCTCCCACACAACCACAGTTTCTGAAATTCGGCCGCTGTTGTGATCGAAAGGTGACTTTGTGCTACTACTACACACAAACGCCAGTTATCTGTGATCTATAGTTTTCGCTGAAAAGTGATACACCTTGACACTTTTGTCTTTGGCAGAAGTATGAAATTGCCACAGGTCGACCACTTTCAACCCCCATATCTCCCACACCCCCATAGCTACCGACATCTAACAACCATAGTGCACGACAGGAAAGACGATTCTACTACCACACACAAACACCAAAGCTCTATGTTATGTAGTTGTGGCAGGAAAGAGAAGTGTACGGAGATACGAATTTTTGGTCGAAATATGAAAGCGCCCTGCACTGACCAACTTTAATCATTATATCTCCCACATCCCCACAGCTATCGGCATTCGGCCAACGTTGTGCACGACAGGAAACTCCATGCTACTTCCACCCACAAACATCAGTGATCTGTGCTAGGTAGTGGTGGCTGAAAAGTGAAATATAGGAAAAAACCCGTCTATTTTTATATATATATAAGATTTGTTTATATTAGTTAAATTTTTCTGTTTATTTAAACGAGTCAGAACCTAACAGATAATAAGAAGTCTCTGAAACGTAAAACTGCGTTCATTGCCCGCAAGTAAAGTTAGGGCTGTTGAATTATTTTCCACTGCAATCCAGGTCTGGATTAAGACAGGGCGGGGCCCGTAAAAATGCCATCCGGGGGAAAAAAAAAGGTCGCCCATCTAGCCTAGGCACTAGGGCCCCAATAGGAGGTGCGAGGCCCCCCAGAAGGCGCGAGGCCCCCCAGAAGATGCGAGGCCCGTAGTATTTGCTACCTCCTGCTACGTGGTTAATCCAGTACTGCTGCAATGCCTCGCATGGCGAAAGTAGTTAGGTTCCATCATATAGGTCGAAACGTTTATCGTTGCTCTTGATAGGATTCACATTGTAGTTAAGAAACAATTTCTGCATGAATTCTAGTCTAAAAAAACCATTAATGACTGGTCTGATAGACATATAAAAGTTTCGCAGAGTTATGCTAGTTGTAGGTATCGAATGATATCTTGTGATTTCATTTGATTATTAGCTCAGCTGATTGGGACATAATGGTGAGGTGAAAGTCCTAGATCTATAGGGTATCGCATAAATAAAGGTACAAACTTTAAGAGGAAATGCGAAATATCAAAATGATTAGGAATTTTCCATCACCGGAAACGTAACTGTTGTCGCTAGGCGGCACTGTTCATGGGAGCGCGTGGGCGTGGTGGACCGGTTGCCTGGCCCCAATGCTCTCCTTAGTTTCTTTGTATGAGGCATGTACTTAAATATTTTCTGCGTGAAACACCTGTTGATTCCAAAATGGATCTGGTTGCAAGAATCGATTGATCTGCTGCTGATATATAAGAAAACCCCTGTGTTTTCAACCGTATCTGCCAATTTTTGGTCCGACGGTGTATGCGCACATCGAAAGTAATAGTGGAAGATCCTGTAACATAATGAAATTGAATAAATGTTTTCCTCCAAGTATCTGCCATGTATTCTTTCATTTCTTGAACCTCTCCTACTACTTATCCATGAAGTTTACCATAATGTATTTCTGGAATCGGTTTGATATTCTCCATCTCCTCTTAAAATCTTCACCTCTGAGTGATGCCAGTTGTAGGTATCGAATGATATCTTGTTATTTCATTTAATAATTAGCTTAGCTGATCGGGACACAATGGTGAGGTGAAAGTCCTATATCTACAAGGTATCGCACCCTGTATAAGAGAAGGTGTTGAAGGCATGTGAGGTAACTGGGCTATATAAACAATGATCACGAGCTTGCTTGAATATGGTAGGATGACCTGACGATACCTGACATAGCTTTATCGGCAGAGCGGTTTGGAGTGCTGAGAAGATGCGCGGCATGTAGGTGCGGCCGAAGACGGAACTCTTTTCCCTGGGAGAAAGTCCCTGGCCGTTCCTTACCGACCAGAGACGCTCATCGCGGAGAAAACAACGCGCCCAGAGAAATTATCGAGCTGTCATTATAGACGATAAACCGGCTCATCGTACGCCTTCAAAGGAACCCAAATTAAATTGGTAGCAAAGGATCGAGTAGCATGATTAGCTGAAGGCAACAAAATAGTGATCCATGCTTATTACTGGAGACCAGATTATACGTATTTGCATGCTTGCATATGCATTTACATATTAAGCCCATTTTTACCGGTTATTGCATATTTTATCTAAAATCTAGTAATGATGCTTATTTTTGCAATATTTATAATATTTTTTTGTACAGTATCTAATTAATAAATAAAATCTTATGTTGTAGACAGCAGAACCTACTAGCACCACTGTTGTTAGTCTACGATGACTCGCTGAGGAACTACGATCCACATTTGGAATGTAAATAAACTGATTTCATCAACAATGAAATCGATAATTAAAAAAAAAATGAATCAGTGGTAACTCGATGGGTGACGTACTTGAAGCTGTAATGTTTTCCAATGAACATTTCGAGACAATTAAAGGAGTAATAAATGACCTTGACAGTGGAGAGGCTATGACAGTTTGTCAGTACAAGGAAGAATTTAACAATTATTCTAATATTAAAACCATAGTTATGATTAGCATTCATTTCTTCCACATACCTGAGAGTATTAAAAAGCATAAAACTCAAGGTTTTACATTGAAAATCTATTCAGTTAATGAATAAAATCCACATTGCCAGAGGTATTCCAGCTTAAAGTCACCGACTCTGGAGTAGTGTGAAACTGCACTACTACCTGAGATTCGGGAGGGCGGGGTTAAATCACGCCCGGCCATCCTGACTGGGATGGTACCCTACAAGGCCATGGCTGACTTCCATCCCCCTTCCCTCCCCGTAGATTAGTAGGCTGTAAAGAGTCTTCATGACTCCAGGAGCCCACCTTCCAGCCTTCAGCTGGGAGGAATGAAATCCTAAAAAAAAAAAAAAATAAAAAAAAAAATACTTAAAATTAAGTTTAAAAATATTTTGAACAATAACCTGGGTTTTGAACATTTGTGTCAAATTGATAGTTTCAGCAATGGGACATGTGAATTTTTTCCAGAAACAATTACTGCTAACACCATACCCAATTTCAAATACTCCCCAGTTACATCAGTGAATGCAGAACGGTCCATATTCACTTATAAAAATATTTTGAGAGATTGAAGAAACAATCTAACCATTAAATTTTTGGAATGGTACCAGATTGTTTACATTTGAAAAAGAAAAACGGAGTTAAATAATTATCAAATTTATAAATCTGTTATTCTTTTACTTACTAATTGCATGCCGATTTTGAAATAAAAAATTTAAAATTACTGGTTTTATATTATATATAGTTGTATATTTTGACAGTTTTTGACACTTTTCCATCACCGAGTTTGGAGGGGGGGGGGAGGAGAAAGCAGGTCAAAAGTACCCGGGCACATCGGCTGAAGGGTCCCCCGATCACCGGCTGTAGGGGCCATCAGGCCATGAAGCCAAGAATCTGCCCATTGTCCCCCATTTTACCCTGAGCCCCAAATTCCTCGCGCCGGCCCTACACTTTTCATGCATAATTTAAGCATTTTTCATGTATATTGTTAGCTTTTTGTGTTGCATATAATCCGGTCTTTACTTATTACATACGAGCCATCGATAAGTTAAACAAAAGTAGATACATGACATCAGGAACCTTCTGAGTGAAAGACAGGACCTTTGTTGAGTCACTAACTTCTCAGAACAGTGCTCCTGTCCATGCTTTTGGGAGGACGTCAGTTCGCATCCCCTTCCGGGAATCCATATTTGGGTTTTCCAGGATTTCCCCTTATCACTTCAGGTGATTATCGAGATGCTTCCTTTAAAGAGGTCATGGCCGAATTCCTTCCAATGCCTTCTCCCCCAACCTTCCCACCTCTAATAACCTTTACATCCATGAGGCGTACGATCACAAGGGGAAAAAAAAGAAAGAAAAAAAAATCGTTTCCCGTTATGTCCATCCATTCTTCTGTAAAAGCCTCAAATCTTTTGAGCCCTTCAAGTTAGAAACTAGTAATTCCACACTACTTTGGTCTTTATTAGCACCCTTCACCGGATTCTAACCTCCTGAAATATCTGTTGCGCAGTTTGTCTTTTACGGAATCACTGAATTTTAATTTAAGCATCTCGACTCCATTAGAAAACCTAGAATAACTCGTAAAGTATATAAAGACATGTTTTGCGGCCAATCAACTTGCTGTTTTCGAGATATTAGTGTTTTAGTGCTTCACACACAAGCGAATAATTTGCATGATTCGCGAATAAATAAAAGGCGCCACTTCATGATAAATGTGGGGGTTTTTTTCTTTACATTTATGAAATGTGAGCCTTGAGTAGATATTTAGCAAATAATTCTGGCCCAGACTGCATTTGTACATATCCACAGCCTCCACTAATCTTACTACTTAAAAATTCACAAATTCACCATTCCATACACAAAGACCTAGACAAATTCTAGTAAAGTAATGGCTTTCTGCTGCAACTATGCTATCAAGAAATCAAACTTCTTTCCTCAAATATCTCCAGGAATAATAGAACCCTAAATAAACCGTGGAATGAACTCAGGTCCTCCCATATTTCAGCTCTGAATTTTATCGTTCTTACTCCATGCATTATTGATAGTAGGAAATCGATTTTGTATTAATCACGGTCTGACAGAATTTCAAGTTGTCTCACACACTTCCTCTGTCGTGACTGGACCTACAGTTTAATGTGGAATAGATTCACTGCGTATTGGAGTTATATAAAAAAAAAATTCTGAGTCCATAATAACAGCGTTTACAAATGCAACCATAGCAGCAAATATTTGATCCACTTCCCATTTTTTTTTAAATCAAGTTCGACAGCTATATCTCTAGCATGAAAATTGTTAAAAGAATATTCATAAGAAACTTGAAATCAGATAGTATTTACCATATGTCACCAACTTTATTATGCTAGAAATATTCCGCATTTGCACCCCACAGCACTTATCAACCAATGTGGCACATCGTTGTATAGGGCGATACACTGGCCAAGCAAGGGGATCCACATCATGATTTTTTTTGATTTTTTTATTTTTTATTTTTTTTTTTTGCTTATGGCTTTACGTCTTGTTGACATTGAGGTCATTAGAGGCGGGATGGATCTGGGGACAAGGAACGGGAAGGAATTCAGCTATGGCCTTTTTAAAGGAAGCCTCCCGGCATTCGCCTGAAGTAATTTGAGAAACCATGGAAAATCCAAATCAGGATGCCTGGATGGGGATTCAAACTGGCGTCCTCCCGAATGCGAGGCCAGACTGTTAACCGCTCACACACCACGCTCAGTATCAAGCTGTCATTTTCACTGCAATTAAGGTAAATAAACCTAAATAAGTCAATGTCGCTAAAAATTGCCTGGGTTGAATTCCGAAACTTCTCCGCAGTGCTTATATAGTGAGATATATGACACAATTCATGGTGATAATTCCATTAGATGGGGATGTAAAACTTGGCTACACTTTTTGAGATTTTTTGGAAGAGTATACCCAAACTGCACAAATACTTTTGTCTATTTATCGTGAGATATTATGTTTCATTGCATTCGAAATGAGGATAAATTTTTTTCTTTTTTTGGTATTTTAATTATTATTATTGCTAACGGTGATGTATTTCATTCCAGGATTGTCGGGTAAGATAAAAATGATAAAGTAACTGGAAATAAATGTTGAAAATGTTATTTGATTGGAATTCCTCAGTTGATGAACAAACGCTAGAAAAGTAGTTTCATCCACAAGTTCTTAACATTAGATGCAACAAATAAAGAAAGTTTCAGTGCATGTGCACAATTTCATTTACAGTTCTCTGATTAAACATATAATTTACATTATAAAAAATATTTCTGTAATTGAAAAGTTAAGCGAACACCAAGCCCGACTTCATATCACTGGTCCGACAGTGTTTCACTGTATTTTGAAATGACTCCATGCAAATGTCTGGATGGTTCCATCGAAACGACATGACTGTTCCTCTCTTCCTGTGTCTAGTTCCCAGTTCTATCCAGCCTCTAATGATCTCTATGTCGAGGAGCCAAAAAGCTACAAGAAAAAGAAAAAAGAATATAAGTGAACTATGAGTCTAATACTAAAAAAAAAAAAAAAAAAAAAAAAAAAAAAAAAAAAAAACTTGTAAGCTATGGAACAGGCTTCTCTTTACGCAAATTCACATTTATTTCGTAGCATAACTTGATATATATGTATAGGAATGTTGAAATATTTCAATAGAAAAGTACTAAAAACTTGTAGTATACTATACGGCCTCCTATTTTCTTTGAAGAGAATTCCCACTAATTCCGAAAAGAAAAAAAAAAAACAGGCAAATGTTAGTATTGAAAATTAAAACACAAATAACAAGCTGAATGTTTATCTAATTAAATATAACAAGTCTGTAAAAATCTGTATAGATGTTATATACCTATTACATTACCTAAACTATTTAGCAGAAGTCCTATTACACAGAATACATATAGCAAATAACTTTTATAATCATTTTCAATAGTAACGCACTTTTCATCTCAGAACATAACCTTTTTATATCTGGATAAAACCATTTAGAAGGGGATAAATTGGATATAGTTGTATAGTAACGAACTTTTATAACAATTTTATTAATAAGAGAGCACTTTTTAAATTGATTCTAAACCGTTTTCATAAAAGATGTATATCAAAAAAGATTGTTTGTCAGTCATAATGAATTTTGTTGCATTCATTTCCACTAAGAAAGCAGAGAATTACGATCATTTTAAGGTGTATTTTGTATGCTTTTAAAATTTATCTTATGAGTTATTACAAAAATAAAGAACTGGAACTTTTTAGATAAAAGAACTAGGAATATAAAAGTAGGCTTAAATAAGAGAGAAAAATTCATTTACTAACAATCATATAACAGTTCAAAGGTAACTTGAAAGTTAAAGAAAGAAAAATGAAGTTTTAGCATCGATATGTGATGGAATCACCATGTGTGACTTTTAGAAATTAATATCTCTTAAACAAGGATAATTATGATAAAATTTGTAAGGACTGAAAAGATTATATAACATATTAAAATTTTGGGAAAATCCGAGTAAAATTAGTGTTCCACAGGAATTGGGGACTTTGCTAATTCACTAAAGAATAGTGTTTCCCCATGGAAATAGGTAAGTCAAGGCTATAAAAAGCCAACCAGCACAAGCAGTCAGGGATAGTTTTCAAACAGACCGTCGAGGTGAGAAGAGCCCGTGAGGGCAAGCGAACTGTGAGGCTGGGACTTTGAAGATTTTTTAGTAATGGTGAAATTGGGAACTTTGAACTTCAAGTTGTTATAAACTTTGTATTAACGATCAAGACAGTAGACTCTGATGCTATTCCAGAATATCATAGGATGATCTTTCAAATTTTGGGGGAATTTACTGAAATATTGCCAATCAGTGTGTGTGAGTGATGTCAACCTGCAATCTGAATTCAAAGAGACCATAGTTTTGATGCCTAATCTTTCTCGTACCAGCACTTATACAGAATTCAAGAATATAAACTATGTCTAAGCAAGAACTGTTTCACTCCATAAACTTTTATCTCTTGGGGGATTGGTGGCTGTATAAAGAACCTACTAAGCAAGCATCCTTTAAAAGGTACCAACCAACATGATCAAGTTTGGTAGAAATGTTTGAATCCCCATCAAGAATGTTTATATGACACAGGGTTTCGAACTCTGATAATCGATTTCGATAGTAACGTCGAAAGTATTAACAAGGCACTGTGTGATTATTCTTACTATGGAACTCCCATTCAGGATAAATCCAGAACTATTGCTTATTGCAGAAAGTTTTTATGTTTATAATATTTGTATTAGTCTGTTTTAAATAGTTAACTGTATCAGCCGTACGCCAAAAAAGGTCTATGACTTATATGTTTCTTGATGACTAATTTAAATTGGAACACTTCATAAAATCCAAAATTTCTTAAACTTTATGATAATAGCTGTTAATTCATATGAGGTCACTCTCCTATGCTTGGAATCCTAGAAGATTTGCCGGTAAAAGTTAATCTGACAACATGGTACATTGTAGGTGTTGTGGCTTCATTTCCATGACCAGCAAGAGCAGAAGTTTAGGATCAAACATTGAGCCATGAGGCACTCTCCACTTTCTGAGGGGGAGGTTATGAAATCAGCTTGGGCTGATAGCCAGCACCGCAGAAGCCCTCGCATTACTCATACCTCACATGAGCTACAATAAATGTATCAAATTCTTTCTCTAAAGGAAGAATTGAGTATTAGAATACAAGTTGATTGCTTTCAGTCTGGAACATTGTCCATGCATAGTCAGCTGGAAGCTAACTTCCAAGGTACCTAAGAGGAGAATACAAAAGCGCCAGCTTCGAATCCTGCTTCCAACTGGTATTTATTAAAAGCTCTTGTACATATGCAATAAGTTCTTTTTAACGCCTCAATCCTGTCAATCCTGGCATTACAGAAAACTTGTATTAGATACCCGTTTGGCCATCAATATTTAGGTTTTCCATGGTTCCAGAAATCATTGCACACAAATGCCGGAAAGGTCCTCAAATAGGCTATTACTTTTTTTTTCCCCTCGTTCCATATCCTCTATCCACTGCAGGCTCTAATAACATCAAATTTTAGTAACCATATAGGCCTTATTAAATAAAATAAAAAATGACTACTTGGAAATTTGGGCTATAAGGGCTTGGGAAAGGTTCTTGGGGTACTAGCATCAGAACAGACAGCACAGATAGCAAAGCTATAAGGGAGGGAAAGTTTGGTATGGAATGGGTGGCAACTGTCAAAATGTAAATATTCCTGCAGATAGTGGGTTTGATGTGGATCAAGGTGTGAAAGGCACCCTGCCTGAGCATGATATCCATATTGAGGAATGTGATGTGTGTGTGGGAGTAGATCCATGTGAAATTAATGGATGGCTGTTGTTAAGGAAATTCAGAAATACCCCACCCCGTAAGTATAAAACCCAGCTTAATCACGCACTAGGGATCAGTGTGTATCAGTGTTCACATAACAGCACAGGACACCCCAGGACTGGCTGGCTGCCACTCTCTCCGCTGTGATCCAAAGTAAGCAGATCTATTGTATTATTATCTATTGTACACAGAAGCTTCTAAAGTTATGCTCTGTTTTAGCTGAACACCCTTCAGGAGGAAGGCTGCTAATAAACTGCTCGTAGCTACAGTTGGACTGATTTACTCTATCGATGCCGCTCCCTACCAATTTACACTAAGCTGTAAGGCCCAAACCGCTCAGGGGCCAAGCTGGTATATTAATAATATCTGCTGTAGAGGTGGTCTGAGATCCTTATGTTGGAACAGGACCACAACAGTAGAAAATAAGAGGGGGTGTGGTTAAGAAAACGTTCCTCCAGACGACTGAGGAATATGTTGGCATAGAACACAGCTATGTGCATGCCCATAGCAGTGCAATGGATCTGGTGATATACTTTGGAATTTAAAGTGAAGAATTGTTTGGAGGGAATCTGGTGAGCCAAGGATGAAAAGAATTATGTACTTGGGCAGCTATGTGTGGGGGTCGCAGATCTAGAGAATGTTGGGGGCACAGGCACTGAGTCTCCAACTGTGGGGGATGTTGGTATAGAGGAAAGAAAAATCAATGAAGACTAGCAGGGAGTCTGTGGGATAGAGGTGTGTGGACTTTAAATGAACTTCTGTCCCCAGTATTTACTCAGTCATGTGATAAACTTCAGCATGTGCACACTTCCTGAACCACATGTCTCATTCCTTATCACATTAATAAGGTATAAAACTGAAGTATTGCATATGTTTTTCATTCATCACAGCCTTCAACTTTCATGAGTAATGAGTCATTTTCCCTTTCCTTTGTCATTTATATTGCCAATAAGCCGTTTCCTTTTTCCTTAGTATAATTGAACACATAGTACACAATGGATGATATGGAAAATTTACACTGCAGGCTTTTATTCAAGTGTTCCTTGCTCCTAACCCACTGATCTCTTGCCGTCCTATATTAGTTTACCTTAGAAAAGGATCATACTTTCTATTATTATATTCACTCTTAGCAGAGCTGTGTTGACGATAAGCTCATATACTGTATAACAGTTATGTAGTACTAATGTTTCCCTGCTGATATTATTTAATTTAATTTAATTTAATTGCAATGGAGCACAGGCTCCGGTGGCAATTTCCCTACACACCCATCTTCCCCCTATCCTGCACCTACCTACATTTGCCCTCTACAAATTTTATCTTTAAATTCTTTCATAGTTTTCGGTAAATTATTCATCATTTCTCTTGGTAACTCATTCCAATCCCTGACACCCTTACCTAAAAAAGAAAATCTTCCCACACCCTTGTGCCTGAAATCGAGTGCCAGTTTGTGGTCATGGTCATCTTTTCCCTTCCATGCACTACTTTTCATACCTATTGCAATATCTTTCCATGCCTCATCACCAGTATATGCCCTGTACACTCCCATGACCCTCCTCATCCTCCTCCTGTCTTGCAAGGAATCCCATTCCAGCTCCTTTATCATATCCGTCACTGATTGCATTCTGCGATTATTGAAGCCTAAAAAAGATTTTGTATGACATGAGTTTACCTGTGGTACCTGATATCCATAAAGTTGTTGTTAGTAATTTATTGTACCCAGAACTTGTTTACTTACCATCATTAATAGGTTTGTTCTGGTAATTGTGTCTTGTTATATACTTTATTCTTCTTTCATGTTTGCACAGCAACTGAGAATGGAACATTCTACAGAAAGTGAGGTTCACATCTCAAAAGTTAAACTGGATGATCTGTCTGAGGAGTCTCTACTAAGTGTATTTTCATTTTTATCAATATCAGAAGTGACTGAAATTCTACCAAATGTTTGCAGCCACTGGAGAAGACTTTCACATAATTCTGTGCTATGGCGTGACAAGAAGTTCTGTATTGTTATTTTATTGGTAAATATAACAGATTTCTTATGAGTGCCACTGCAGAGCTGTGCTCTTCTGGCAACAGCACCATAACAAATATGTTTACTTTTGTTATAGAATTGCCTCAATTTTTTATTTATGCTGTAATAGTTTAAATAAGGTGAATTACTTGTATCAGTGTTGAACGTGTGCTTTATTTAATACATTGGTATTAAAGGATTAATACATTGTTTTAATTTTGATGAATCTTAGGATTGAAAGTTTTTAAAAAAATAAACTAAATGTTTGGAGTAGCCATGATCAATCCCCAATGATTGTTGATGCTTCCTTAGAAGTGAAAATAGTTGGAGTTATTCCAGTCTAAATGCTGATTAAGATAATAGGGAGATTTATCTCTAACAGTCAGTTTTATTTCGTATCTTCCACATGTTTCGATTATAACAAATAATGATAGAATCCACTAATTTTTATTTATTTATTTTTCAGACAGACTAATGATTATAAAGTCATAAATCTTTTACAACAGTGGCCTCAAGTTTGCAATGTGGTAATGAAGCAGGCTGTCAGTACATCTGTCATCGACACACTATGCAACAATTGTAATTGCCTCACTAGTTTGAAAATTCATCACTCTAAGACGATTTCCCAGAAGGTAAGTTCATGTATGATGAATGTAATGCAATGAAAACTTTATACAAAACTTATTTCTTTATGGTAGTACATACAGAGGTTGGACAAAATAATATGAACACCATGCAATAGATAACAGGTTGTTGCATGTTGGCACCATTACTTCTGTGTGAATACTGCAATGCACATGTATGGCACAGTTGACGTGGCAGGTCTTGTAGGTTACTTGTCAGTGTATTGTACGCTTTGTTCTATGGTGGTTATAACTAGCGATTGGTGAAATCCATGATCTCTCAGACTTCGAAAGAGGGCAAATCGTTGGAGCTCAGTTAGCAGGAGCGTCTGTGATGAAAACAGCTGAACTGTTTAACGTCTCATGAGTGACAGTATCCACAGTAATGACAGCATACACAAAACATGGTAAAACATCGTCGGCAAAGAGGAATAGTGGATGAAAAGCCAAAGTTAAGAGACTGACAAACATTAAAAAGTATTGTGGCAAGACAACAAAAAACTACCGCAGCAAAAGTGACAGCAAAACTCAACACAGACATGAGAAACAGTATTTTGACAAAATCATTACAGTGGGAGCTCCACAAAGCTAACATTTATGGAAGGGCTGCAATTGCAAAATCCCCTTTAACAGCAACCAACACTAAGCTGCGAAACAAGTGGTGCCAAGATCATAAAAACTCAACACTTGGTGATTGGAAGAATGTGGTATGGTCCGATGAATCACCATTCATATTGGTTCCTACTAACGGTCGGGTTAATATATGTAGAACCTCAAAAGATGCCTACGATTCAGACTGGCTACGTCCTACAGTGAAGTATGAGAAGGTTCCGTTACAATATGGGCGGCTACATCATGGTATTCAGCTGGTCCTCTCATTCACATCACTGGCCAGATGACTGCGAATGAATATTTTGACATCCTCAGTGATGAAGTTCTTACTATGACTAGAATACTGCATCCAAACACTGCCATCTTCCAAGATGATCATACACAAAGCCAAAAAGTTTGTGTCCTGGTTTGAGGGCATAATAATATCATCAAACTTCTTCCCTGGCCAGCACAATCGCCAGACCTCAATATAATTGGACAGTTGTGGGGAGTTATGGAGCAGAGAATAAGGAGTGGATTTCCACCTCCAACATCGTAGAAACAATTGGCGAATGTTTTGGTATAAGAATGGGACAACATTCCGTTGGAAACTATTCAGACACACTACAAATTTATTCTGCAAAGAATTGCAGCTGTTCTACAAGCAAAAGGTGACCCAACACTATATTAATAAATCAATAGTATGTAAATGTCAGGGGTTCATATTATTTTGTCCAACCTCTGTATCTAAGGAATGAGCTTTGTACTATTGTAAATTATTTTAGACGTGTAAGATTTACAAATACTGTTTGAACACTCAAAAAATTACCACAACAAAATAAATAAAAATAGACTGATGAAAGCTAAATCTATTAGTAATATGTCTTTCATTCCTATCACTTAGTGCATAACATAGGAAAGTGTAAGCATCCTAGAATTTCAGTAAATTCTACACTTCTGGGAAAGATAGCATAGGGGGGAAGGAGTAAACTCTCTAAAGATTGCAAAATTGTTAACCTCAGTGCCACAGATATGGGGGTTGGAATTCATACAGAAGCTGATACTGCAGTCTATATCAGAATATACAGTGATTTAAAAGCAATAAAGTGATTCAACAGATATTAATAGCCATAAGTAAACATTTAAGAACAGTAAATAATCTTTAGACTTGCCGAAGTTAGTGAAATCAGTCATAATCCAGCTTGTTAATAGTCAATGTTCATTTCAAGATAAAATCGGATTTTCCACACACTTTTCAACATGTTAAAGAATGTTTAAAATAATAATAAATTCATAGAAACAGAATTCGGTAGCATTTCATGTGAAATACTCCATTTAAAGCCGTTTATAATGGTAAAACACTAAATTTTTAATTTTCAGTAAGTCATGTGACACACAAGCATACCATGAGCTTATATTAGTAGTGGTGGCGGTTGTTTGGTGCAGAAGCCATCGGGATGTTGATCGGGTCGGACCTGTGTAACTTTGCCATTGACTGAAAGCATTTTTAAGTATACACCATGATGGATTTTGAAGTGTCCAGTGCTAACTTAGCAATGGTTACATAACTTCAAATTAGTTTAGGGGTTTTCTTTATGCTTCCTACGTTGCATAACTTGCTTTCTTACAGAAAAGTATTTCCGATAGCCTAAAAACCAACTGTATAAAACTTAGTGATTTAATTTCATAATAATTATAACAATAATGAAAAATTCAAAAGTGATTTTATTTCTTAGTTTGAACTTATTCCTTGTCTCTCAGAGGCTAATTATGAGAGTGGCGGCCAATATAATTAACAGTTGATTAAATTCCAAGGGCATTTTCACGGTCTACAATTTGTTAACCTTCAGAAAAACATTTTTACTATGAAGAATTATAGGAGAAGTAAGTTTGTTAATTAAGGAGTGTTAGACTGATATTAACCCCTATATCAGTCTTTGCCCCTTACAAAAGAGAGCTAAGTATAGACACAGGGCATGGGTGACAGTTGTGACAGATATTGACAGCTAAAAGATATCCTATCAGCATAAAGTATGATTTTAATAAAAAGTGCTTCCATTAATATGTATTGTTATTTGAAAGTTTATTAACAAAATTATAATATTAACATTTACAATAAACTAAATATAACTGTTTTCACAATCTCTTCTTTCTAGATTTAACAGCAATCACATCTTCAAAATTAATTTGAATTGTTTGATATTCAGTAGTCAACAAGAAAAAATTGATTAGCCTTGTATTGCTCATTGTTGACAAAAGTAGTTTTTTGATAAATTTTAACTTTATCTTGTTTCTTCAGGTGGAGCTGCATCGATTTGTTAAAATCTAACATTTCAACAATCGTGTGGCTTTCATCGGATGACTGCTGTGTTTGTTGCTACTGTCACCTATATATAGAAGTGGGAGTGCGAGTGTGTGTTAACAATCCACTATGACATCATGAACGTTACCGTGCCTAGAGAAAGAGGTCAAATGGGGCCGTTTGTATAGTGTCCTTCTCAATAGGTATTACCAAATATGGTCAAGTTGTAGGCCACTGTCAGCATTCAAGTTGTTAGATGTCTTTTGTATTTCTAGTGCCTCTCTCACTCACCTGGGCCACCATCTCCTCTCTACGGCCACTTCGCCGGTCTGGTCAAATAAATTGCAACGTCCACTGTCAGCTGAATGTTGGGCTACAGCTGATTTGCTGACGTCATTATTTTTAAAATACCTCATGTGTTCATATAGTCTTTCCTTGACAGTGTGTCCTGTTTCACCGATATACACCAGGTCACAACTACAGGGTTTTTGATACACACCCGGTGTATGTAATTTCTTATCTTTTATTTTTACAAGTACATCCAAAATCTTCCTGGATGCCCTGTATACAGGATGATGTATTTCTTTTTCAAGTTGACCAATCTTATCCATCACACCTTGGATGTATAGTAATATTGCCACAGGCCTGTCAGTTTTTTCTGCTGATTTTTTCTGTCAGTGCTGAAGTAGGAGGTGATACTTGAGCACCAAGAGCTGCATTGGGCTTGCTGACAATATCTGGGTGGTAGCCATTGGCAAGAAAAGTCTCCTTTAAAATATGTTTCTCAGCAGCTAATTACAGATGTACAAATGGTTAAAGTTTTTAAAATACTGAGTTTTACTGCCGGATGATGGTGGGTGTCAGCATGCAAATAGCAGTTTGTGTGCGCTGGCTTCCTATATACCCCATGGCCCAGGGAACTGTCCTCCTTTCTTTTTAAAATAACATTAAAGGAAGTTCTTGTTCTCTTCAACTTCCACAGTGAACTAGATTTTTTCATGGACTCTATTCAAATACTGGAAAAATGCCTGGAGGGATTCTCATCCATGCGGTCAGATGATAAAAGTATCGTCAATGTATCTCAGCCATAGAGAAGGTTTCATGTTAAAGTTGTATATGGCCTCAGCCTCAAATGCCTCCATAAAAATATCAGCCACAATAGGTGACAGTGGGCAACCCATTGCTGCTCCCTCCTTCTGTTGGTAAAAGTTGTTCCTGTATTCGAAGAAGATGGTGTTTAGGCAAAACACAGCCAGAGATGCCCATTCTAGTGGCAGATTGTGATGTTCTAAATGTTCTGATTGCTTCGTCAACTGGCACATTTGTGAAAAGGGGGGTGACGTCAACTAGTAAATTACTCCTGTGCAGATGTCTGTTTTTGATAATTTTAACAAAATCTGTAGAATTTCTGATAGTGGAAACTGACATCATCAAAGTTTTTAGCTTATCCGTGAGATATTTTGAAAGTGGTTTAATATAGGCTTGCACTCCCCCACATGAGCCACTCATAACCTTGAGAATGACACATCACATAATCTAAAATGTCACTATAAAGCTTCTTAAAAATTTAATTCCTTAAATCAAAGGCTTTCTTTCCTATGAAGAGATAATCTGAAGAAAATTCCTTTCACTTCATTCTTCTGTTATCAGTTTTTACCTTCAGACAACTGATTAATGTGTGAAATGTTAGATGTGCTATCAAACTTCATATGGAAATATTTTACTAATTTCATTTCATTAATGAGTTTAGTGGTTTGATAAGACACTAATGAAATCATTCTGCATATCTGTCAGCAAATATTTATTATGTTCCAAGTCAAAGATGTGAGCTTTAGCATTACACGATATTTTGAAAGTAGTCGTATCAGTTCTAGGCTTTATTTGTAGAGCCATGTCCTTCATTATGATCATGAAATGGTTGGTTTTATCAGTCAGAAACAAAGTTATTTCAAAATATCTAAATAAAAGACCCTGCCACTTTTAATTTTTAGTATAAGTTTGTCAAACTTGCATAATGCTGGAGGCTGGGCTAACACACAGTCCGAATCTTAACAATGACCGGCGCCTCTGGTACCATATTATTCTTCTTCCTGTAGTCACCATACCATTGAATAGTACCTCACATGTGAAAGGTGCAAGTAAATAAATTGCTCTACACAATATCGAATTCCATTAACAAGTTATTATCTTCAGAAAAATTCTCTTACACAAATTCGGTACCAGAATTCTAAACTTTCAGATAAGGCTATTAGAATAGCAATTCATTTTGATGATTACAAGTTCAACACACACGAGAGAAAACTAACTCTCACCCTAGCCCCCTTACTAGGATGGATGTACTACTTTGGCATACTGGAGCATACTACTAGCACTGACCCACTGAGCATATACCATCCTTGAGAAAAATGCTTGAAAAAACTACCCTACATTATGATGTGAAACTTAACTCTTTGAAAACTGCTAGAAGACTGCACGCAAAGCAAGCTTCTTTTATTAAATCATTTGTCATCCGCATAAAACTTAAAAAATTATTATCTAAATAAGTGCTAAATATATTGAATTTTAACTGGCACATGTGCCTTTGGGTAGCTTATTCTACCCATTTTAGCTCAGCTTATTTTCCAAAAAGGCTTCTATTAAATTAAACACAAATTCTATCACGTCATCATCCTTGGTGTGTCTTCCAATAATCACTGACAATATGTTTCAAAATCTAATTTATCTTATCATAGTCTTAAACTTTCTAATGGAACCAATAAATAATTTTGACTCTCTTGATTTTATACATCCTTTGAAACTAATTTCCTGCCTCTGTCTCCTTTATTTTAAATTTTGATTTTTTTCTTTTAATTAAAAATCCTACTTATGCTTGCTTCAATTAATTAATTAATTTTATGTTCAAAATATACTAGAGAATGCTGACTACAACTAGTGGCAACAGGTCTATGTGACTAACTGCATTAATTAGAAATTTCAAATTTTAGGTTTGCTTTTCCCCCTACCACATAATTTCATGACATGAAAAACCAAACTATCTTTCAAACTAAATTATTCTGAATATGATAGATACACTTTAAAACGATCTTCTCATAAATTTTCGTAGTGAGAATGGATGCATTTAAAACTGTTATACTTGAAAAAACTACTCTAACTGAAAATTCTCTTTTTAACAAAGGCAGCCTTGAAATCAGAATTTTACTGTTTTTTTTCTGTTCTTGATCTATGGTTTAAACCTATTCCATAATGGTTTCAACAAGCAATCCCCCCAAAACTTTTTTGGTCAGCTCCTGACATTGTAATCTTCAAGATTTGGAGAACTTTTTTTTAGGTCTACTGATTTTTTATGGGTGGCATGACTATAAAAGCCTACCCTTACCCGACTCAAGGCCTCCCTCCCCCACTCAAGCCCCCCAAATGAAATTCGCTGAAGCCCCAAAAACCGAAATCTGCTCAAGCCCCCCCCCCCCCAAACCAAAAACCTGGACCTGCCACTGCCATCACAGATAAATAGGTGGATGTGTTAGTACGAGTGTGTAACTCAAGCAAACTACTGAAAATTTGTTCCTCACACAAAATTCTAGCTATGTAACAGATAGAAGCCATAAGTATTGAGGTGGTGACTGCCAACAGCATACTAACAATAGTCTCCACCTACTGACCCCATCACAAGGCACCACAGGAGGCGGACATCGTAGTTCTAGCTTCCATTCAAGGTAAGCTACTGGTTGGAAGAGACCTAAACACCAAGCATCCCGACTGGAATAGTAGGGTCGCTAACTAGGTGGGAACCTCCTTGTGAAGTTTATCAAATAAGCAAAATATGTGTATGATTGGTCCAAAATGGCAGCAGGTCAGAGGTCCTTTATGTCGTCATCACAAAAGGCATAGCAGGCCCCCTCAATTATCCAGTTTTCATTGGATCACTGCCCAGTGATGGTCGAGGTTTGAAGAATCCAAACTGGATTTCCAGAAGCCAATTGGAGAGTTTACCAGGAACTACTATACGTAAACCTCGATGAGGCTCATGACATAGGTAACATCAAAGATGCTGTCCAAGCCTTTGAAACAGCAGTGAACAGCGCCCTTACAGCTACGACTCCACTGTGGGTCTCCAGACCTGCACACTCACAGCAACTTCCTCCACACCTCTTGACAGCAATTATTTTTAGACTAGCGAAACAATGGAGGCAGGAATTCAACTATGAAATGGCTGCTAAACAAGCTACAAAGAGAGCTCAAAGCCTCTCTGATCGAACATGGAAACTGGGAGAGGAGTGCTCGAATTTTGATGCTTGACTCAGACATTGGAACTATCTGGACGCACACTTGAAAATTCACACTGCGAAGATAATGACTCCCATCACTCCATGGAGAGAGGGGGTTATCCTATAGCCCAAAAGACAAGGCCAATGCGGATACATTTGAAAAGAATTTCCGCCCATTGCAAATCGCATCATGGCAGAGGACGAAGTAGTTGTGGCAGCTGCATATGTTATTTTGCAAAATGAAAGAAGAAAGAAAAGGGAGTGGATGCGTCCTTATCTAAGTAGTCGTGGTGTGATTATGCCTATTGCCAAAGAAATAGAACTGGATCATTACTATTAAAAAAAAAGTACAAGAATATCGAAAACAGATTTCGAAGTTTTGATTTGCATGATTGGAAAAAAAAATTCAAAAACTGGTACAGTCATGAGGAAAGCAATACCAGTTGCCACGAGATTGGCTATCACTATGCGATATCTGGCTACTGGCGACGACTACAAAAGTTTAATTTATTTATTCAGAGTGTCGGATTCATCTACGGTATTTCTCGTATTGTACCAGAGGTGTGCAAAGCAACTGTCTCTCTTCTTTTCTCGATCTTTGTAAAATGATGCTTCAACATCCCACAACTCTGGGTGTAGGCCTAAGTATATTTCATTTATAAAATTTAAGGTGTTTTCGGTTGACCAGTTATTCATTTCGACACGGATTTTGTCCAAAAAAAACTGGTAAAAAAACACCTACAAAGTGCCTATATGGGCATCAGACTCGAACACACAAGAGAAGTTGCCGTGAATGTTCGGTCGGCGAGCAGTATAACCGTCAACATGCCGGCCACACTCGACATCACACAGAAATACCTACAGCAATGGGGAAACTCGGCTGCGTTGCCCGGCCACACGTCCATATTGCCGCAACATTGTGGCCATTCAGACGTAATATTTGCCGGCAACACATTGCCATAAAAATGATGCTCGTGTAGACGCCTCTTAAGGTATTTGAGCAGGGGCGTAACTACCATAGGGCTATGTGGTGCTGTGCACCGGGGCCCCCAAGCGCAGCTCAGAGGATCCACGGTAGAGATGGGTCGCTCGCGAGTGAACCAGTTCTTTAGAACGGTTCTTTTGAAAGAGCGAGTGAGCAGTCGCTCACTACAAGCGAACGATAGTTCTTCTTGGAAGCAGTACCGGATTAACCACGTAGCAGGAGGTAGCAAATGCTACGGGCCTCGCGCCTCCGCACCTAGGCTAGATGGGCGTCCTTTTTTTTTTTTTTTTTTTTTTTTTTTTTGCTCTACAATATTCCCCGAGCCGGCATAAATCAAAGGCCCTCTTCTCCACATTTGCTACGGGCCTCGCGCTGTCTTAATCCAGCCCTGCTTGGAAGCCGTAATGACGGTGAGTTGTCAGTCTCGATTGATCTTAACTTCAATAGAGTGTGCGTCAACAATAAGCCGGTGTAGGCTTTGCCACTCTCGCCCGACCCATATTTGTTCTTAGTTCCACGCCGTTCATTGTTTATCCACTCCGCTCTCAAAAAATAAGAAATCTGGAAGATCGAGAAATACTAGTTCGTTCGCGTCGTTTTCCGATCC
>CM061918.1:65750776-65860976 GCA_031002005.1 Vandiemenella viatica | reverse complement strand
ATAGAAACACAAATTTGATTTTTGAAGCCTTTGGCTAGCTATTTTTCTATATCTTGATAGTGGATCTTACAAACAAGAATTAGTATACTAATGATTGGTAATGTGATATCCTGAGAGCTGTAAAAGCTGCCCACTGTATTGACCTATTGACCTATAAGAGAATTAGGAAGAACATTGGGGGTTACTGGAGATCACTATTCTACAAGGAATTGGCGTCATAATACTGCAATAGTCAAATGCAAGACACCGCCAGAAATACTTTCCAAAAGTACACTTAACGGTGTCGTGCTGGTTCAGGCTGTATTAGAACCTAATTTCTGCTTTAAAATAATAGAATAACGGAATTGCTGCTTGAAAATAATACATCTTGCCACTGACTGCAGCAATATTGACACCACTAATGAATGTTGTAGCGGAATCGGGATCTCCAGTAGACCCGAACATTGAATAACATGGAAGGATCAGTTAAGCAACTCTGAACTTGGAAATTTGTGTGTTTGAAAAAGAATTATCAATAGTTTTTAATTAGTATATAAAGTTAATGTTAGTCATTTTATCTCGTACTTATAATTTCATACTTTCATGGATGAGAATATCATCATTTGCTTGTTGCAGCTCAGCAACGCCGATTAGCTGTTACCCAGGCTAAGGCGAAGACTGCGGGTGCACAGGGCAAGGTTGTGGCAGTAATTGGTGCCGTTGTGGACGTTCAGTTTGACGACAGCCTACCACCAATCCTAAATGCCCTTGAAGTGCAGAACAGAACACCCAGGCTGGTCCTTGAGGTGGCACAGCATCTTGGTATGTTTAGCAATTGAAGTAAAGACTTCCTAAAATGGTTTTCACATTTAACAATTTTACGCTGAATACATTGGCCAATGGAAACAACTTATTTATGTGAAGAATTTACTTGTAATAGCCTGTATGTTACTTGCTCTTTAGATTTCTATTTTGTATCCTTGTCAGTTGTGAGCAAATTTGTAACACTCGTCACATGGTTTTTGTCGGGTTAGTGTGGTAATTCTTTAAAATGATTTCTTCTGGCAGTTTTACACAATACACCTTATACATTTGAAATTAATAATAGAATAAATAGAGATAGTAAATTTGTAGATGTCCTTGCTGTTTACAAAATTTTATATTTCTGGGAAGCACACTTTTATTTTATTAACATTTTTTTTTTTTTTTTTTTTTTTTTTTTTTTTTTTTTTAAGTATGCTAAAAACCAGTAGGGGCCTTCCAAGCTTCACTGACATTTCACATCTGTCTTGAGAATACCACTTGCAATAATGAAGAACTTGGGGGCATAATGAAAGTTTTATGGATTTTGCAAAGGAATGCTAGTATCTTTTAAGATTTAGGGATTGTATTGCAGGTAATTGTAGTTGACTTTGGCCTTTGATTATTCTTTTTTGAAGTTAAAATATAATTAATTTTTATATCCGTAAAAGCTAAGAACTTCTATGCAACTTGATTTTTCTCCCCACTGACATGGTAACAGTATAATTTACTTTATTGTATTTTGTCTGAATGTTGGATAGAAATTTACACCTTTTGGAACCTTTTTTAAATGTTTCTGATGAAGCATTTAATTTTTCTGCTCAGAAATGGGCAGAAATTATTTCAATTCCATGTATTGCCAACAGGGGAGAATACTGTACGAACCATTGCTATGGATGGTACAGAAGGTTTGGTGCGAGGGCAGGCTGTCCTGGATTCGGGGTCTCCCATCAGAATCCCTGTTGGTGCCGAGACATTGGGCCGCATCATCAATGTCATTGGTAAGGATAGTTTGCTTTATTTGCTAACAATATTATAAAATGTATGTTACCATTTGCCAACATATTCTCAAGTATTTATTTTTTTAGGTATATTTGTCCCTATTTAATTTCACTTCTATTTTAATGCTATTATTCTAACCATTAGCTATAAAATCACAGAATTGCTAGTTACTTGGCTGCCTACATTATTGTGCATTCTCAGTTTCCTGAGAAAAATTTGCATGAGGATTTTTAGAGGATTTTAGCAAATTGAATTGTTTGTGTAGTTTTTAAATTGTCAGCACAAAAAAGTCTTAGTTCCTAAAACACTTGAGTGATTTCTCACTATAGGCTTTTATGAATAAAAAAAAGATGTACATCAAAAAAGTAAATAAAGCAGGAAATATCTTACTTTTCTCGGTTAGGCCATAGAGATGTAACATGATCATTACCGACAAAGTTGGTATCGAGATATGCCTTGGAAAGTATTGAATTTAAAATAGCTGACAATTTAGAAGTTGCTGTGGTTTACTGCATTTTATAGTAGAGACAAACGTTTAAAAATTGTTACACAGAACCTAATGTTATATATCTATTTTCTTACCTAAACTATTCAGCAGGTGGCCTATTACATATAATGCATATACCAAATAACTTTTATAATCATTTTCAATACTTATAACCACTTTCTTAACAGTAAAGCACTTTTTAAATTGATACTAAACCATTTTCATAAAAGATGTAAGATTCAAATAAGGTTGCTTTTCAGTCATAATTTTGTAGCATTCATTTCCACTAAGAAAGGCAAGAATGACGATCATTTTAAGGTGTATCTTGTATGCTCTTAAAATTCTATGGAAGGAGAGATTTCAAAAACAAAGAATTATAACTTTTGAAATAAAAGTAGGTTTAAACGAGAGAAAAATTAATTTAATAATAATAAAACAGCAGTAATTCCAGATTTAAAGGGAAAAAATGGATTTTAGTATCAAAACGTGATATCACCAGGTGTGATGTTTAGAAATTAATAGCTCTTAAACGAGGATAATTACGAGAAAATTTGTGATGACTGAAAAGATTTGCAATAAATTAAACTATGACATATTAAAATTTTTGGAAAATCCAAGTAAAATTAGTGTACCACAAGGTAATTCAACAGAGAATAGTATTTCCCTGCGGGAATGTATCATTGTTCTATGACAATTTGGTGAAAGATTAGCCAAGGCTATAGAAAGCCAACCAGAGCTGCCTTGGGCAGCATTTTTTAAGAGACAGTTTGAGGGAGCAGTTTTGGAGAACCAATACATGTCGCTCCGTGAGGGTAAATTTCAAAATGTAACTACCAATAGTTTACTTAACTTGCCTCGGAAACAGTTTGCGGGCTCTAATACTTGTTTTAGAAGAGGACTTTATTTTTAAATTCAATGTTTAGAACTTCTGCTATGATGTGTAAATAAGTCAGTCTACAGTGGTTAGAACTATCATTAAGCTCACTCTGAAATTAAGGGTGTAAATATTAGGACGCTTGCCAGACTGAATGGTTCATCAGTATTGTACGTTGAAGAATAACCTGATTCTTTTTATGTGATTTCGAAGTTCGATGTTGCCTTTTAAATATTTTCAACAGGTGTAATCTGATACCACCTTTAACTTCATAAAACTTTCAGAATATATTCAAATTAGTAACTACGGTGACTTTTTCATTTACGTATGACCTGTTAGCTATTACAGGGTGAACTAATAGCTTGATATAAAGTCTTCGCAGGTTCTTTGCTGGATAATATTATCCAGCGGAGAACCCACTAAGCCTTTATATCAAAAATACTAATAGCTTGGCAGCCAGTTTAAAGAACTATAGCATCTTTGAAAAAAGGTTTCAACTTTCAGTTATGGTATACAGGCAACACGATCAAGTTAATGCGAATGTTGCATAACCCTAATGCAACATTTTGTTGTTATACTAATAATGAAGACTTTTCATTTTTATACTTAGTTATGTCTATCAAATAACCTTGCTCATACCAATATCTTGACTTTATAGATGTTACGTGTCTTATGTTAAAACTATGCTAAAACTACAGAACTTGCTTCAAAAAGTAGGTATATATATATATATAATTTTTAACAGATATGTTGATATTTTTTTTAAAAGAAATGGCAGCTTCTAGTATGATTTAGTCTTCCCAGTGGCAAGTTTTAAAACATTTATACTGGTGGTTGACCGAGTTGTACCTCTGTTACTTAGGTGAGCCAATTGATGAGAGGGGTCCCATTAACACTGACAAGTTCGCTGCCATCCATGCTGATGCCCCAGAGTTCGTGGACATGAGTGTCGAGCAGGAGATTTTGGTCACTGGCATCAAGGTCGTAGACTTGCTCGCTCCTTATGCCAAGGGAGGAAAGATTGGTGAGTGTGCTGCCTTACATTTATCACTGTTGACTTTTTAAATAAGTGTTAAATTCAGATATTTGAACATAATTGTACAAATTTACAGATTTGCTCTGTATAAAATTAAAATAATCTCTTATCCTGTGTGCTTTGTCTTCTTGATTGAAGATCAGTTCATTCTATAAGTAAATCATCTTTTGAGTAATAAAGTTAGTGAAAGTTAAATAGTTTTCTATCGTGCACTAAAGCTAGTGATTCTTTTCTTGACTGCACATTTACAGTGTAATAGAACTTTTATATCTAGGCTTTAATATTCATTTCAGTATTACAACTATTAATGTTGGAGTGTGATTAGGCACACACTTCAATACTACAGAAATAGTTTTAAATTTTTAGAATTGTTTTTATGCATCTTAAAACAAATGGTTAGTATTTTATCAACCATTTGGTTATATGTCCTGGTGCTGAAACTGTTCATGCTTTATTCTTTTGCACTTTAGCTATCTTCTGTGTGCTTTAACCCTGTAAGATACCTAAACTTCAAAATTACTATTTTTGCACCTTTTATTATAAATCATTAATCACCAGCATTTTCATTATCAGTTGCATAATGTAAAATATTGAATTTTTGTAGTTCAATCTAGAGCACTGATTAATCTATATTTAATTATTGAAGGAAGATGAGTAATTTTACTTAAACTAGTAATGTGTTAGCTTCAAAAAGTAATCAGAAATTTTGTCATTGAAATTTATACATGCATGCTTGGAGAGTTTTCACGTAGTTTATTAGTGGGTGCTCTTGTGTCAAGAATTAGCCACCCTTTACCTTAAATGACTGTGTGGTGTGAATACATGCAATGGGCATGAACAGAAGAGCCGATGATAATTTTGGGTTTTAGTCCTTCATCAACAAGCAGAACGTTGCGCAGTGTGTGCTGTACTGTAGGGGGTTGTTATATGAACCTAAGAGCCACACAGCTATGAAATGCAAGCAGTGGTTCATTTCCCTACCCTAATCTGCAATTCTTTTTTTGTTACTTAGCACCCATTACTTCATTTTTACTCTATATAATCCTTGAAATTGGATACAATGTTGCATCATAGAAGAACGTTTCATAATGTTTTTATTTTTTTCTATTCTAGGTCTGTTTGGTGGAGCTGGTGTGGGCAAAACTGTGTTGATTATGGAGCTGATTAACAATGTCGCCAAGGCCCATGGAGGTTACTCAGTGTTTGCCGGAGTAGGTGAACGAACCCGCGAGGGTAACGACTTGTACCATGAAATGATTGAGTCTGGCGTCATCTCGCTCAAGGACAAGACCTCAAAGGTAAAAATACTGTGGTAAATACTTAACTTAAAATATCAAGTCGTCTTCTGACACGTTCTGACTGCTAAGACTTTTCCCCCAGGTGGCGCTGGTGTACGGTCAGATGAACGAGCCACCCGGTGCACGTGCCAGAGTAGCTTTGACTGGTCTAACTGTCGCAGAATATTTCCGAGATCAGGAGGGACAGGATGTGCTACTCTTTATTGACAACATTTTCCGTTTCACCCAGGCTGGTTCAGAGGTGAGTAGCATAGATCATGGCTGTAATACAAAACCATTTTTGTTATGGGAGATCTGGCATTTCAACTTCAAAATTCAATTTTTAAGATTTGAAAGCAGACAAATTTGCAGTGTACTATCAAACGCAATTAATAAACCATTGCAATGGAACTGTGAAGATATTTTTATTGGGGCAGTGCATCATGATGGTTTGTTCTGAAAAGTTTCCCATTTGTTTCCTGGCAGCCAGAGGCAATTTAAACCATCATATTAACAATTTCCATTAATGATATGTCTCTTATTCATTATAAGAGTACAGTGGTGATTAATATTTTGTTTGCAGGTGTCTGCCCTGCTGGGACGTATCCCCTCTGCTGTGGGTTACCAACCAACATTGGCGACTGACATGGGTACCATGCAGGAGCGCATTACGACCACTAAGAAAGGGTCCATCACTTCAGTACAGGTTTGAATTTCTAGCACACAAATTGTGGTACTCTGAATTTGGAGCTGATTTTCCATTCATATTTGTAAAGTTTTTAGCGAATGGTGCATTTAATTTGCAATTATTTTTGATAGGCTATCTACGTGCCAGCTGATGACTTGACTGACCCTGCTCCTGCCACCACCTTTGCCCATTTGGACGCCACAACTGTGTTGTCACGTGCCATTGCCGAGCTGGGTATATACCCTGCTGTGGACCCTCTGGATTCCACCTCCCGTATCATGGATCCCAACATCATTGGCCAGGATCATTACAATGTTGCTCGAGGTGTGCAGAAGATCTTGCAGGTATGCTTATTGAAATTGGTGTTTTCAGTGCACTGTAATCTGGCATTGAGATATATTAGCTAAGTTATTAGTTGAACAATGTTTTAGAAATAGGTTGAACTTGTGTATGGAAAGATAAAAAAAAATTTTACGAGTCTTTAATTTTATGTTTTATCCAGAAGATTGGTTATGAATCCACATTTTAATTTCCAGACTATTTTAAGTATTCGTGTGTGTGTGAGTGAGTGAGTTTGCTACTAGCCTCCATCAGGCAGTCATCTCACTCTACTACTGAAGAAGGGCTATAAGCTCAAAAATTGCTTATACCTCTTCTTCAGTGCTCCCTTCTGATGGACGTTAGCAGCAAACCGAGTTAAGGCCCGTTAACACTAGCGGTCAGCTCGGGTCAAAAATCACTACACACGTAATCCAATGGGAGCATTCACACTACGCGGTCTGCTCAGGTCAGGGCAAGGCAGGTCAAACTGAAGATCAACAACGGTCAAGACCTGAGCAGAGCTAACTGCTAGTGTGAACCTGCAACTGCTAAAAGATAGACGCTGGTGAGCAGTGGTTCTGTGGGAAAAAGTAGGTGAGGGGGATGGTGGAATGGAGGGGAGACAAATTGGTGCTATCTTGTATTTAGCCCTGGAGGTTGTCTGGTTCCCAATTGGTACTGATAAGCTAGTTCCCACCTTCTGAGTTCCGAGATGCTGCTTTTTTTCCGAGAGGACTCTGATGGTGCGAACCTCGAAGCATGTGTTGATTTTTAGTGTCGTGAGTGTGGCTTGATAAGATACAGGGTAGTCATGGGTTCTGCGTGAATACCGATTGCGTCTGTTCATTCTGATGGCCAGTGCATAAAACTGCAAATAAGATAAAGCAAGAACTTGGCGGAACAAGAAAAAGTAATAGAACACAAGATAGTAACAAGTGGGAAAAACGTAGGAGATTGCCATTAAGCAACATTGGTACAAATGAATGGGCCTGTGATGAACACTCAAAACATGACGTTTTGTACTGTATTTTGCTTTAAAACCTTATTCATTTAAAGACGCATGGCATTTTGCAAGGAAAATGTGTAAACATCAAGGCCATTTCATTGGTAACTGTTGTAGTTATAAATTAAATTGTACTGTGAAATATTCTTGAGACTCTTTGGAATATTTTTAAAAAAATATTTATTCTACCGATTGAATGTTAACATCAGCCATGGGAACTAAATTACAATTATTAACTGCAATAATTTTAATAGGGATATATACTATAATCCTTTTTTTTTACTTTACTTTTAAAGCAACAGAAACATCAATTTTAATGTACTTTCTAAAATATTGTTGTTTGATTATGATATTCATCATAGGACTACAAATCTCTGCAAGATATTATTGCCATCCTGGGTATGGACGAGTTGTCTGAAGAAGATAAGTTGACTGTCGCCCGTGCTCGTAAGATCCAAAGGTTCTTGTCACAACCCTTCCAGGTTGCTGAAGTTTTCACAGGCCATCCTGGCAAGCTGGTCCCTCTGGAGGAGACCATTAAGGTAATTATAAGAACCCTTCAAAGTTATGGCACCGATATTTTTATTAAAGCTTTTTGAGCTAAATTATTAGGAGAAAGAAGTGAAAACTGTTACTTACAATCTGCACTTTGCAAATTAATACAGAATGCATGTGTAGAGGTTAAAGATGTGCTACTTCAGTATTGCCTTACATATGTTCTTTTACATGCTTTTGAGTGTTGTAATATTTATATTTTCCATAGGATAAAAACTGATTGTTAGAAAGTAGCCAAAATAAGACATTGAGCCCTCTCCAGGAAGTCTTTGGCTGTATATTAAACATATATTTGAACCAAATAATTCTTTAAGAAAACTATATTGTATTGTTCATCCATTGCTTTGCTGATAGCAAATTTGTGATAATGTTACATCCAATTGCCCATTAGCTCTAGTCAAAGTGTTACTCTTTCCCCTCAATGAGTAGAACTTTATACATGTTTTGTTGCAGGGATTCAAACAAATCCTTAATGGAGAATACGATCACCTGCCTGAAGTGGCTTTCTACATGGTGGGTCCCATTGAAGAAGTTGTAGCAAAGGCTGAGAAGTTGGCAGAGTCCTCTAATTAGATAGTATGCCTCACTAAGTTATTGTTGTATACTTTGTTAATTTTTTGCCAATAAAGTTTAATACAATCTTGGCCCACCCAAACAAGTAGCATTTGTGACTTCTACCATACCTCTCCTGGTGTCTGTGTAATTACCAATGAAGTATTGTTTCCTATGTGATAGAAATTCATGAAGAACAGAACATTAGTTATGTCAATTGAAAGATGTTTTTGATAATGTGTGTACATAAGAGATTGAAAGTGGTCGAATCTGATTTGTGTATCTAAGATGAATAAATGAAACAAACCACTATTTACTTTCTTTTATTTAGTTGACTATTACCAATTTGATCACACGTAATTGCCAAACTTAGCAGATATCTTGGTGCTCATTGTTTAATACTGGCCCACTTGACTGCCTTCCTAGTGAGTGGGGGCATCCCAGCTTTTAATTTGGGAGCATTATAAAGGAGGTTGAAAACCAACCACCATATCCAAAGGGAAATTATTCTTTTCGATTAAGAAATTTGAAAAGTTTCACTAATATAGTTTGCGATATATAAGTATAAAGCTTCTAATTTTGCAGCTAAATTTTTGTTTTTGATAGTTGACTATTGCGGGTTTACTTGTGCATTGACATTTCACCCAAAGTTTCCAGACTTCTTATTGGGCGTTTTGAGCATGTGAAAAAATTACTTGTTGCAATTTAGTTCCATACGTAGTTTTTACCTGTGTAGGCTGATTGTTAAAAGTAAGACCTTCCTAAGGAGCTGTGGGATTAGAGAGGTTCAACTGCTGGTGTGTTGCTTGGGAGAGGGTAAGCTGTTTTTCCCAATCTTCAGCACAGTGTGCCAGTGATGTATGAAGTGTGGCATTATTTTGTCATTTAAGCTATATTCCTGCACCTCACTTGGTCTCTAGCCCTGTTAATATTCAGGTAATGTGACAGATTTAATGAGTACAGTAGTTTTTTTAAAAATCCATATTCACATGCAATTTGCCTGGGGCAGTTTTCATTGTACTATACAATTAAATCTATAAATTTGAAGTGCAAAACTGTTTTAAAATGGTAGGTAAGGAAGTGTAGAGAAAGTAAACCAGTCACCACAGATAAAGGCAGAAGGGCCATGATGAACACTTCATTCAATCATACTGGACTTAATTACTGTATACCTAAATCTTATTCTTTGTATTTGTTAAGCCTATCATATACTGGAACATATTTTCCAACTGGGTCAGTCGCAGTATCTGATCATTGACGGAGAAGCAGCTAATATTCTAGATGTTACATTAGGTGTGGCTCAGCAAAGTGTAATGAAACAACTTCTATTCATCATCGTTGGGGACCATCTCCAGTTTCCCCGGTGTGGTTTGCAAGCCTTCCTGTGTTTCCGTATTGGTGGTAATAGACAATGGTCTTCCACTGTCTCCTGTCTAGAAAAGCTTCCCTGTCCATAACAGATTCCCAGTTCCAGTCTCTTCTATGTCCTCCTGTTGGTCTATCAAACTCATTGGTCTTTTGCCCGCTATCCTTTTTTTTTTTTCCAAATAAGCTTTTGGCAGGCTTGTACTCTTCATTCTTTTAACATGCCCATATATTTTAAGTCTAGATGACCTAAGTCTCTCTTCCGTGGATTCCCTTAACCCTAGGTTTGATCTAATTTTATCATTCTTTATAAGATCAAGTCTCATTTTCTGGAGGGTAGTTCTAAGAAACTTCATGTCACAGGCTTGGATCTTGATAAGATCCTGTGATGTTAGTGTAAAAGTTTCCAGAGCATATGTGAGAATCTGAATGAGATATGATTTGTACAAGGCAATTTTTGTTCTTCCAGGAACCTTATGTACCATAGTAAGCCTCTCATGATAAAGTAGAAGTTGGTCCCTGTGGTTAGTCTATTCATTATTTCTAATTTGCCTTTACCGTTACTAGCAACAGGTAACTGATCTGGTCAACAGCTTCAACCAGGCGGACTTGTAATTTTATATGGCAGTCTGTATTCTTTAGACTTATTTTCAGTGTTACAGTTTTTGTTGGGTTCAATTTCATTCCATATTCTTACACATGTTCCATATGTTCAGTTTGTTTCGTATTCTTTCTTTGGTTTTTCCCACATTGCCGCATTATCTGCAAATACCAATACCTGTAGATCTCCAATGATTGCTCCATTTAGTTCTTCTAAGATGTTGTCCATCACCACTATCACTAGAAGAGGTGAAAGGGCACTTCCTTGTTGTACTCTCTAAGTTATACAGTATGTGGATCTTTCTAATGAGGTACTGTGGTATTTTAAGTTTTCTTAGACTTTTTCAGACAGTTGATATAGGAACATTATCGTAATCTATTACAGATCTCCTCTTAATTTTTATAAATGATCTTAGGGGTACTGTTAAGAGCTGTTTGAAATTGATTGCTGATGATGCAGTCATCTATGGGAAACAAGGAATTCAGCCAATTGCTTAAAATTCAACACGATCTGGACAATATTTCCGCATGGTGCAATCAATTACAACTTTCACTTAATTGAAAAAAGTGCCAGGAAATGTAACTAACATGAAGAATCTGTTTGTTCAGGAGTACAACATAAACAGTTATGGACATGCTTGATGCATTGAAGTATTTGAGTGTAATAATACATGGCAATGTGAAATGGCACCAGCGTGTAACTTTGGTCATAGATAGAGCTAATTCTATGCTGCAATTCACAGATAATATTCGTGGGTTCTCTGCCATATGGTGTTGAAGAAAGACAAGCTTAGCGGCTAGCTCTGCCGCTGTAAGCTCGTCTTCCTTCAACACCATCCAGTGGAGAACCTGTGAAGATTAGATTTCAGCAACTTGTCAAGAAAGCATCCATTTACACAACTGTAAAATACATACAAAAGAGAGCGTGTAAAACTCAAGTATCCATATTGTGCTGTTTGGTATCTGTATCACAAATCAGGTTCCATCCAAATAGCTCAAAAACTTTACTGTGATACACAGTTAAAATATTATAACAACTCTTGTAACAGGCATGTAATTATTTTACTGATGGAGGATTAGCTTTAAGGAAATGTGGACAATGGGTATCGAAGCTTGGGCGGTGTTATATGTAATTGCAAATGGGGAAGCATAATTGGGGTGAGAGGGAGCTTGTAAATGCAATACCTTTGTATGTCTTAATGCATACTTAACTGTGCCAATTTTAATTGCCTGTTGTTCGTTTTTTACTACAGTTTTTATCAGTTTGTAAAATCTCTGATCAAGATTAGTTTAAGATTTTTAACCGATGATGCAGTTTTCTTGAAGGAAGCTAGGACTTGCTCTAATTTTTCAGAGATTTATGATCTTAATATTTTTTTCACGATGGTGCAAAAATTTTCAGTTCAAATTTGCTAATAGTTCTAGGTAAAGTCTATTTTAGAAAATGGGGGAAGAGAAGATATGCAAACAACTGTATATTAGGATAAAGAAAAAGGTACCGGGGATTTGATAAAGGCAGAGATATTAAGTAACAGATTTATTGAATCCATCAAGAACTATCATTCAGGTATGTAAGGGTGTGTATCAGAGCAGGAACTTTTCTGTGAAAGTTAAAATGACCAAACTAAAAAATTTGAAATCGGTGCTACAGATATTGTAAAGGAATGTGGAAAGCTAAAGAAGAATATTACTACAGATGTGTTAAAGATAGGTGGATACAAGTGTGTCCCTTACCGTGTGAAATCCTGCTGTTCTTGCACAAAATCAAATCTCTCATGCTGCCTCTGGAAACCAACTATATGTATTTGTAATCTAATTCTCTCCTGGTCTTGATTCAATTTAACCAGATCCTACAATATGAGCGTTGAAACACAAACCCTTCACCAAAAAATCCTAACCTCTACACTTACCTCAGCAGGCCACCCAATCTGAAGAACATCTCGGTCCATATATTCTCCTCTTCAGGTCCATTCCATGCATCAGACCAGACTGCAAAACTTCGAGCATGCACCACCATGGCCTATTCTAATCTGACCACAGCAGAAATCATTTCCATCATTGAATATATACTGTGTGCACATCTCATATATCAACTTAATTTCCTCCACTGCACCATTTCTTACTTAGGCCTCACTATCAATCAGAATGAATGACCCCAGGCAAACAGTCTACCTCCATCCAATGCCAACCTTTGCCATTTCCCACTACTGCAAGAGCTGTTAGAGTTATCCCACAAAACTAAGACTGCTTCTGAACTCTGTCGATGGGATCTAACTTACGAACACATCCGGCACATCACAACCTCCAATAAGATCATACCAATAAACCCATCACTTATGGAGGCAGGCAAGTTGGTGTATGAAATTTATTGGGGTGCATGTGGCATTTCTTTTTTTTTTTTTTTTTTGTAACAGTTTAACGTCCCTTTTTAACAACGTGGAGACGGGAAAGGATGGGGGCAAGGAATGGGAAGGAATTCGGCCATGGCCTTTTGAAGGAAGCATCCCGGCATTCGCCTGGAGTGATTTGGGGAAACCATGGAAAACCCAAATCTGGATGCCCGGACGGGGATTCGAACCGCCGTCCTCCCGAATGCGAGGCCAGAACGCTATCCGTTACACCACCACGCTCGGTGTGGCATTTCTAATAATGGCAAATGTTTCCCCACTGCAGTAGTATTAATGATTAATTACAAGTGAAAGTCTCATGAAAAAACAGCATAATCCTTTGGGGGGATACAAAAAGTCAGAAAGAAAATAAAGCTCCTACTGTTGTTAAAAGAAGTTACAGGGATGAAGAACACTGAAGCAGTCCATATTGGAAATTGTGAGTTATGAGCAGTCATTTAAATTCCACCATTGGTATTTCAGCCATCCCATTGACTGTCTTTAGTTGACAAGAATTCTTCTTGCATATTATGCCGGATAAGTTCTGTCCACAGCGTTTCAGCAGCAACCTACGCTGCCATCATCAGGTGATATGTCATAGCGAAGCTACCACTGTGCTGTTTCGTCGATGACATCTCACCTGATAATGGCAGCGGAGGTTGTAGACCGAAGAACTTATCCGGCGGAATACCCAAGAAGAATTCTTGCTAGCAATATGCTGGGAAAATCTTAATTCTCATGTCTTTAGAAGATTACCACTTTGCAAGCAGTTGGATCATATATACTGTTAAGATATTGTAAGTGGCAGTTGCTTACTGAAAGCATAAAATGTAAATGTAATTAGATAGTAAACTCATCTAGCAGGACACACTTGAGACGTAATGGGAAGAGGTTTCAGAGTCCTTCATTTGATGAGGGGATGTACTAGGAAAGTGAGGAGGTTGTAGACCGAAGAACTTATCCGGCAGAATACCCAAGAAGAATTCTTGCTAGCAATATGCTGGGAAAAGCTTAATTCTCATGTCTTTAGAAGATTACCACTTTGCAAGCAGTTGGATCATTTATACTGTTAAGATATTGTAAGTGGCAGTTGCTTACTGAAAGCATAAAATGTAAATGTAATTAGATAGTAAACTCATCTAGCAGGACACACTTGGGACGTAATGGGAAGAGGTTTCAGAGTCCTACATTTGATGAGGGGATGTACTAGGAAAGTGAGGAGACTTGGATTAAAAACCTTGCATTAGGCCTTATCTTCAATATAATGGGGGCTTACATTATGGGTATCAAATACATCAGTTAGAGAGGGTGCATACGAAAGACAGCAAGATATATGTCTGCGGAAATTAATGCATAGCACAATTAGTTATTAACAGTAAAAAGGAGCAAGATTATGAGTCTTTATTAAGACAGGATATGAGTGAAGAAAGTGCAGGGTCTGTATAAGGCATACCTTAGCAATGAACTGTGGATGGCTGTTGGGAGAGGAATAGGAAATAGTATGAGGAAAGGATTTCAGGCATAATGAAAGATAAAATGCTTCATTTGTAGGTAAGGGAGTCAGGGATTTGAATATTGATTAAGGGTGGTGGTAAACAATTTAGATAAAAGAGTAAAGAATTTAAAGCAAAAATTTGTATAGTGTAAAACTAGCACTGTACATTATGATAGTATGTGTGATAAATTTAGGTTACTCTCTTACTTCATTGTGGAACTGCCTGCGAGTGTGGGGACTGCAATGGCAATTGTGAATGCCCTACATGAACCTTCAAAGTAGCGCTTAATGGGGTTCTGGTTTAGCTATAACAGGCCTAGAAAGCTGGTAGTGGATTGTTCTTGCTTCCAAAGTACAAACAAGCTGCCTATGAGCATTACAACCATCAATGACGTAACTATACTGTTCAGACCCTTGGAAAATTCATTGGAAGCCCCCCTACCCCCCTTAGTCAACTTTGTTGTTTATCTCTACTATTGCCCTGGATGGCGGCAATGGGTGGGAGCGCAGGCCCTCTCTGGAATCTGCTTCTTCAGGTAGGGGCTGGGCATTTTGCATATCCTGCCACCCTAGTGTAATGTCATTGACAAGCATTAATAGTTTCTGTCTCTAACTTTGCACACAAGCCTCTTCATTTTCTTCTCTGTTCCCACCAACTCTCTGTGACCACCTTTATCCAGTCTTCTCCCTTCATTAGCACACACTTCTCTCAGCCATCTATCCCTTGATCTTCCTCTGGGCCATTTACCTTGCATCTTCACTTCATGTACTTTCATCATTTTCTTATTTTGGCGATACCACTTTAGTCTTGCCTTCTCTATCCTTTCCTGCAAGGTTTGATCTTCTATTGTGACCCTATCATTTCATTCCTTACCCTATCCATTCCTGTAACCTTTGTTCCGCTTCTTAGAAATTTCACTTTCCTGAGTCTTATTGCAATCCAGCTTCTTTGAATTCCAGATTTTGGCACATACTTATTCCTTGTCAGGCTTCTGCCTGCCTCCCTCTTTCACTTTCATCCACATAACTTCCCTGCTTTCTGGTTGTGACCATATACTAACTTTTCTTCACATTAAATTTCATACCATACTGACTCACAATATCCAACCATCCAATTACCACAACCTTTTCTTCACTACTCCCCCATATCATTCTGTTTCTTTTTTTCTTTCTCTCTCTATTTTCAAATAGTTCATAATTCCCTGGTATTTCTGTCATTCTACTGATTGTTTCTTTTGAAATGCCTTGGCATGGTACCTTATCTGCCTGGTCTTATATTTTTTATTTTTTTTTGGTGTTGTGTTATTTCACTCATAAATAAAAGTAGATGTCCCCATATTGGTATATATAACGTCAAATGTGAAGTATGTCTGTGTGACAAATTATCCCAGCCCAAGTCTTTTAAAGACAATGGCAAATGTTTTTGCATTTTAATGCTATTATTATTCAAGTAATAGATATATTTGGCTCTGAAAATTGCTGTAGAACATAATCAGTAGCCAATATGATAAAAGGGCTGGAATGGGATTCATGGGAATACAGGAGGAGGGTTATGAGAGTCGTGGGAGTGTTTGAGGCACGCCAGGATACTGGTGTAAGAATTAATATAAGGAAAGGAAAAGGTTACCATGACCACAAGCTGGCACTCGATTTCAGGCTTAAGGGAGTGGGAAGATTTTCTTTTGTACGTAAGGTGGCCAGGGATTGGAATAAGTTACCAAGAGAATTGCTGAACAATTTCCAAAAATGTTGAAACAATTTGAAGTTGACGTTTGTAGAGGGAAAAAGTAGGAGAGTATACGAAAGGGGGGGGATGGGTATGTAGGGAAATTGCCACCAGAGGGTGAACTCCATCACAATTAAATTAGACCCTATGGTACAGTTCCAATATGGCATCGAAAATAATTAAGATAATATACGCTACCAATATCTCCTTTGTATAATTCTTGCAGCCTTTAAGAGTTGATTTGTGATTCATAATACAGAATTAACTTAAAATTTTTTAGAATAAACTTTCTCTAAAACCAACATTATTGGCTGATTATATTGGTTTTATACTATTGCAGCTAAATCTGCTTTTTTGTTACCTTGCACTTGTTGAAACTCAAGTTGCCATCAGTCACGCTGTTGAAATTTGAATCAAGATGACAGATAATAGACAGCACAATTTTATACTTCCCTGCACATAACAACCTTGTTAGTGAACAATCATAAACTAATATTAATGTTCTCTTCAAGACATTGTTATAAATTACTTGATAAAGGAAGGCATTATCAGTGCTCAACATGGTGCCTACCTACATGTTTGCTTAAATGGAACTCGAGACCCTTCGTGGTTAAAGATTTTCTCAGTCAAATATTCATTTTCTCATAATAAACAGTCGTTATCCACAGGATCAAAGGATGAAATGAAAAAAAAGAACCACAGCTGTATGAAAAAAGTTCAATTTTAATTTATGATTTTTTTTTTTACAATCTTAGATCACAATTCACACATGAGACAATGCACATTATTATTACTATATAAAAAATTTAGATAAGTGAATAATGATGAAGGGAGGGATTCTGTGATACACTGGATATGGGAGAATTATTGAATTCCACATAAATGACTGACAAAAACAGCAATTGGTCATCAGGCTTCGAGACACAAAATCACGCTACCTCACACACGACAGAAATATTTAAATCTTAGTCCATTAATCTTAAATACATGAGCATTATAAACAATGGAAGGAACCATGTTTATGAAGTGCTACAGTGTGCAACATTACCATACCCAGCATGCAATACGTTCAATGCAGTTTGCAGAATAGATAAAAAAAAGGACACTTGGGTGTGTGTGTTTTTGTGTGTGTACGGCTGAGTCTTTTAACGACATTTTTGTTCACTACACTCTCAGAAAATATCTCTTCTTTACTTGGTTTCATGGCGCATATGGGCAATAAACTAACAAAAAATGATAAAAATGTAGCAACACAGAACATTAAAAACCATTTGTCATGAGTACAGCTTGTGTCAACCATGCACATTTTTTGTACATCAGGGTTCAATTAGTTAAATAAAACAACACTTAAAACTGAATCACTATTTCGCCAGTTTATAAATGTAATCTCTTGTAGAAAAAAAAAAAAATCCTTTAACTAGTGTCACTTTCAATACCACATCTGCTGAGTGAGACAAACAAACAAACTATAACTCCTTACGACTACAAAATCTCCTTTAAACCCTCTGCAAAACTCAGGGAAAATATTAAAACTAAGTTTTTCTGCAACCATCACAAAACAACTATGCATTAATTTGGTGCAGAAGTGTCATTTGGTATTGCTGTAAAACAAAAATATCATAATTGTGCCACACAACATGAGTATTGTGGCACAAAGCACAGCCTGCACAAGTACCCGTCTGTGAAGATCTCGTAGCAGTGGTAAGAACTTGTCCATCCTTTCCAGTCAAAAATTTGGTTCGAACTTGTACATAAACTTTTACGTCAAACTGAATATCACTTCTCTGGCCGTAACCTAAATGCATAACATTTTGAGACCTTATTACACTTTGGAATGACAACATATGGTGTTTGGAAGTGTTTAAGTGTCTTTATCAAAATACCGAAACTTTTAATAGAGATACTACTGTGTATCCTAATGTCATTTTTTTTAACTTTTAGAATTTTGGAGCTTATTTTGATCCGAAATGAAAAAAAAAAATCTGTGATGTATTTAACAGTTGTACTCTTTCACCAAATAGTCGCAAGAAAACGCAACAAAACAAAATTGTTTGAAAAACAATGGTAATAAATTGCAAAATGTGCAGCACTTGCTATATGTCTCTTAAAGCACAGACAATAAATATGGGTGTACAAAATAATAAATGGAATTACATTTACTCGTCAGCTTATGTTAAAATGAATGTTTAAAAGACCGATGACTAACGGGTTCCACACCCGGGACAGAGACAGATGCCGCAACGGATTGCCGACAAGATAGCAAATTTAAATTCTGTGAAGAATCGACAGAATTTCAGGTGACACTCCGTCACGGTGGGCGTCACCTCACTCTTCACACACGACAGCTGACGGGAGTCCTCGCCACACACCGGCATCAATTCGGGAAGTCAGTTGGGAAAGGTGTCGCTGACAGAGGCAGTCCGTCGGCTGTGGCTGTGGCCGAACGGTTGGCCCGCCGCCCACCGTCACACTTTGTGGTGGCGCATCTCGAATGCGTTATTGCGCCCGCCATACGCCCCTGCGTACATGTCTGCACGACCGTAGTTACCGGGTGGCACAGATGCTGGAAAGATTATTGTTTAAAGTGAAACTACAATCTAAACAACACAAAATGCAAATTTAAAATGTAATGAACATACTTTCAAAAATAACATAGTGTTGAACTAACGTTAGAACTTCATAATTATTATTTTCTACTTCTTTTTATTAGCAAGGTAAGTCATATATGAATGAGACATGTTATAAAAACTGGGTTGACCCATAGCAAAACAAATACAAAGCTATTTTTCTATATACCCCCCCCTGTTGTTCACATACTTTTTCTATTACATATGCAGTTGTCACATGAGGGTAGTCCCAGAACCAACTGAAATGATGTATAGATGGCAAGTGTAGTATGGAAACACTGTAGTAGAAAGTACCAACCTTGTAGAACTTATGTTTGATGACACTACATTGTTTAGTATTTGTTTGGCAACTATCAATAGTTAATGATATCAGTGAATTTGTAAACATGGTAAAAATTGGTTACCTTTATGTGACACAATACTTTCATACAAAAAAATTTGGTCAGCTAACACCAAAGTGGAGTTAGGTTCTACTCTTGGGGAGTTTGCTCCTTTGTTTCCCAACAGTAAAATTGTGGGCGAAAGAGTTTAAACAATACTGTATGAGCTGCCATGACGAACATTACAGCAGTCAACCAAATGAGGTGACTATGCCAGAACTAGTTATTTTTTTAAAAAAAATTATTTATACAACATGGTATTGGATGACTGTCAACTGTAAATAGGTGAGCTAGCAAGCATAATAGTGCTGTACATCTCATGCCGAATGAAGCCATGCACAAGATGGGTGCCATAGTCGCTCACGATGGAATGAAAACAGCATTGTGAGACTGTTTCAATCAAGTGTTTGGTGAAATTTCACAGTAATAATGCCAAGTTTTGTGTCAATTCATAACCATGGATGAAAAATGGGTCCATCACTTCATACCTGAGATGAAGGAACAGTAAATAAAATGGACTGAAATAGGAGAATCAGTTCCAAAGAATGATAGGATAGTTCTATCTGCAGGTAAGGTCATGGCGTCAGTTTTTTGGGATGCACTTGGGATAATTTTCACTCATTATCCTCAGGAATGAGTATTATGCACAGTTTTTGCAGTATTTGAGTGATGAAGTCAAGAAAAATGGCCACATTTGGTGAAAAAAAAAGTTTTTTATTCATCAAGCAATGCTCATCCGATGTGCCGATGGCCAAGATCAATGAGTTAAGTTCAAACTGCTTCCTCATGCACACAATTCTCCATACTTAGACTCTCAGATTATGTTCAGTTTCTAAACTTGAAAAAATGACTTGAGCATAAAAGGTTTGAAGTGATGGCTTTTTGGAGGAGTTTGACAATTCTCACTAAAAATCAAAGCTATTGAACAATGCTGGGAAAATGTATAGAACTAAAAGGAGAAATAAAGATACTTTTTCTTATTTTTTGTGTTTTATTTGTTAGATCGGGTACTATCCTCAAAGTTCCTAACGTAAAAAAAAAAAAAAAAAAAAAAAAAAAAAAAAAAAATAAAAAAAATAAAAAAAAAAAAAAAAAATATTATTGCATAGGTATGCTGTCAATTGTGTACCAAGTCTTAACCTCTTCATCACTAGTAATTTTCTTTCCATCTTAATCTTTTTTCAAGCAAATGATGGTCACATGGTGACAAATATAGATTAAAAACAGAATGATCCAAAGGTATCCAGTGAAATTCTTCCAATTCACTGAAAATCAGAATTGTGTGTGTTTTGACCCAACAGGCCTTTTCAATTTTACACAAGAATTCACAATATTATGCAGCATTACACAGTTCATTCAAGCTGCAAGTGAACTTTAATATCCCAAACAATGATCACGAGAAAATTTTCACTAGGGAAACAGGTTTTGCATTCACCATGGTTGTTGACCCATTTTCAAACCACTATTGCATAAACAACCACTTCAGGAGTATTGTAGTGTATTTATGATTTACAATGGGTGAGAATGCACACCAATACAATACAATACATTCATTTTCCATTGATCCCAATATAAGAGACTGGCTCTGTGGGATGTGGAAAGTTGTCAATTTACAGATAAACAGTTGCATAACAAAATAATAAGTACACCACTAGATGTACAGTCATAGTATACATGGTACATTAAACACTTCCATTACAAAATAATACATACACCAGAAGATGTACAGTCATAGCATATATGGTACATTAAAAAAAAATCCATAACAAAATAATACATACACCACAAGATGTACAGTCATAACATATATGGTACCGTAAACAATTACGTAACAAACTAAATACATATACCAGGAGATGTACAGTCATAGCATACATGGTAAATTAATTATGTGAACTATATTTACACAAGATACTCTCAGTTATTTTTTAGATACCTTAGAAATAAATTCTTCGACAGAGTAGAAGGAGTTGTCAAAAATTCTTTCAATTTTTTCCTGAATTTATTCTTATCATCTACTAGACATTTAATATGTGTTGGGAGCATATTGAAGATATGTATCCCTGAATATCGGTCCCCTTTTTGAACAAATGACAATGACTTGTAAGTCTTGTGAAGATCATTTTTACTCCTAGTGCTATAATTGTGTATTTTACTATTTGTTTCAAACAAAGTATAATTTGTGACTACAAAGGACATTAATGTGTATATATACTCAGATGCTAATGTTAAAATCCCTAACTTCTTGAACAGCTCTCTACATGAAGTTCTATTGCTAACCCCACTCATAATTCTCATTACACGCTTTTGGGCTCTGAACACTTTGTCTCTATGGGTAGAATTGCCCCAGAATATTATTCAATATGACAATAACGAGTGAAAATAAGCAAAATAAACTAGCTGCCCCATACGGAGATCACCTAAAGCTGAAATTGTACGAATTGCAAACGTGGCTGCTCCCAATTGCTTTAGTAAGTCAGAAACATGTACTTTCCAATTTAAATTATGATCAATATACAACCCTAGAAATTTCACACTCTCTACCTCTTGAATGGACTGGCCTGCGAATTTTATGTCTATGTCAGGTGTTAATCTGTGTGATGTACTGAACTGCATATACTGAGTTTTATCAAAGATTAAAGACGAGCCATTAGCTGTAAACCATTTGTTAATCAGTTCAAAGATATAATTTGAAATATATTCTGTAGATAAATCTGGAGTGTTTTTAATTCCTATGTTATCTGCAAATTGGACAAATTTTGAGTTTTTAGATGAAACACAGGGTAGATCATTTATATATATTAAAAACAATAGTGGCCCCAATATAGAACCCTGAGGTACTCCACATCTGATAATTTACACTCAGAAAACAGTGGACCTTTTAAGGTAGCCTTAAAATTCTCCATTGACACTTTCTGTTTTCTATTTAGAAGGTAAGAACTAAGCCATTTATTAACAATGCCATCTATACCATAATACTTAAGTTTCTGTATCAGAATTTTATGATCTACACAGTCAAATGCTTTAGATAAGTCACAAAAAATTCCCACAGGAATTAATTTATCATTTATTCCTTCTAAAATATTGTCAGTGAATGCAAATATAGCTTGTTCTGTTGAATGACCCTTTTGAAAACCAAATTGTGATTTAGATAGAATATTGTTATTTTTTAGATGTTCATAAACTCTATTGTACATTGCTTTCTCAAAAATGGATCTTCTTCTAATGCAAGGTGGTCAAGAAATTTCAGCCCTCACAGCATTCAATATTCGTGGCCCCCATTTTGAAGTAATTTTTTTTATAAACCTATCTTCTTTTTAATGACTGTCTGCACACTTCCATAACTTATGTCAGTTGGTTCAGTAATTTCATGAGCAATGTCTTTTGGTATAAATTATTGAACTAACACAGTATTCAATGAAGTGACGTTTGTAAATAAAGTTAGAAACTACAGTCTGACCATTAGTTATACCAGCGGTTCCCAATTTTCTTCTGGCCATGGAATCCTAATTGATCATAAATTTTTTGGCGGGTCCCAATTTTTATAAGCGTAAGCTGAAAAATCAGTCTCTCATCGGTAATTCGTCACAGAAGCAGAACCACAATACCCTTCTCACGGTGCTGTTACGACTCCTTTCAACAAATATTTTAATTCTCGGACGGAACCCTTGTGACCCTTCCGCGGACCACCATTTGGGAACTACTTTGCAACTGTATCATTACCACAAAATGTACACTTTTTGCACAAAATACCAGCTACTTTAACATTTCTATGTTCAAGAAACTTGATAATTATACATTGTCCAAGAAACTTGATAATTATAAATTGTCCAAGAAACACATGAACCTCATATTTTTTCATCATGACATTAACTAAAAAAACAAGTGTAGAAACAATCATGTGGCTTTTGGCATCCCAGCACATTCATACCAAATTTTCACTGCTTCAACTGACACTACTTGAAAGGTCACGTCATTTTAACGATAGAAATACTAACTATTGAAATAATCAACATGTGGATGAACTCTTTAATGTCTTGAAGTAGGTAACCAGTACAACTGAAGATAATACCATGAAGCAGAGTCCACGTGGGCTGAACGTAGATGTTGTTATATGAGAGTCAGTCAGTTACTGATGACTGGAAGTTGAGATTATTACCACTCTCCAAGGTATAGCTGGCTACGGTTTTAATATTGTGATATACTATTTGATGTTGCTGCAAATATGACTGGTAATATAGAAAATAGTTATTAGTTTTAAAGGACCCTCTTTGGTTTCGTTTGATGTGTGACTAAACATTCCTGCAACTATCAAGCAACTTTGACTGTTAGCAGCACTTGTCCTGAATTTACCACTATTACTTCATGTGAATCTGCCATACATTTATAAAATATCACTTAAAGAATATTAAGACCCAAAACAACTGTTACAACAGTCCTTCCTACATTTCTCTGTGTAGTGCAGTGTCAGCCATTTAAAGAAAGTTTGGTATCCCTTGTCAAAACATTATGTTTTCATAATACTATCAGATTAACTTTGATCAATACACCAGATAATTCTCTGTTCAATCATGCAGTGTGTTCAATACATTAAAGTTTTATCTTTCAAGACAGTCCCAATAATGATTTGGTTATTGTTTTCATCAAAATGGATTTGAGGGGAGGGGGGGGGAAAGATTATCAGATTCAACTAAGAAAGAAAGGGAAGCATAGTTACCATATTTGTCTATTTTTCTTTGCAGACTATTTATTCAGATCGATTGACTTGAGTCTTGCCATCAACAAACGGCTTGTCTTATTCTGATCATGGAATGTGTAGCTTTTGAGGTGGAAAACAGAAACAATCTCAACCTTGTATTAAGTGACTACAGAAAATCACAAACAATGAGGTTTGAATCCTGACTTGTTGCAACTCTTTACATCAACATGTTCAGGCAAATGCAGAAGAAAGCATACCATAAACAATAAAACATTTATTTTTAAAATATGAGCGCCACCTGTTGCAGGTAGAGAGATATTAACCTTGGATTTATTTGATTATTCAGGAGTGGAACTAAAAGTTAGTAGTGAAGGAAGGTTTTTTTTTAGTTTTTTTTTTAATTGCTTGTTGAGGTCATTAGAACAGGCAGAGGATTGAGGGCAGGGAGTGGGAGAAAATCATTGTGGCTTTTTCTTTAATCTTACTTCTAGCATTTACCTGCAACGATTTGAAGAAATCATAGATGGCCCGACAGAGATTAAAACCAGCATTCTTCCAAGAAGGAAGAACAAATTTCTTGTGAAACCAAGTGGAAGGTCAATATATAAATACTGAAGCAACTGATATGTGCCAACATAAACTACAAAATAATGGTCAGGATTTCATGTAAATAATGTGTTGATGGATATTTGATTCACAGTAATGTCTATATTGTAGAGCAGGTATAGAAATTGAATTTGTAAAGGTTATAGGAAGTCTCGCTGAAAGTTTTCTCGCACGTTAGGAAAACTCTCTACAGTGGTTGAGTTGGTAAAGATGGCGGAAGCAGGTTGTTGCTCTATTGCAAATAAAGGAGACTTGGGCTGCACTGTCAAATGATAGATTTAAGAAAACTCTATCAAAGAAAGAATAAGTTTAAGAATAGAGCCATTGCAGTGCCACTAATTTTAATATGAATTTGGACACTGAAGGAAAAACAATTGCCACTCATGACCACATTGACAGGGTAAGTGTTTGGAAGGCAGTTATGTTGATCTTAGTAATTTTCTATGCTGTTCTCAGTCCCTTAGAGTGTGGGATATGATATCAATGTGGCAGAGATTGGTGTGCCTTCACTGGTTAGGCATTCCAGGAACTTCTGGAGGTCTTTAATGTATAAATACAGATAATTACATAGTGGTTAAGTAAAAACAAACAAGGTTATGGAGGAAGGAGGTCTGCAACACTCCACTCCCCCTTCCTTCCCAATGTTTATATAGTATTTTGGCTGCCCACAAAGTCACCCAATCTTTCCCTATCCTTGTTTGTTTCATATTATCTGAAAGAAGTTATCATTTAAGTATTGTCATAATTATATACGAGTTTAGGAATGCAATTACATGCAATTTGATTGTTAGTCTATTAAACCTAAGATGTTCAGAAACAATGGAGCAGGGAAAAAAATGCTGTGATGCGATATTAATATGGAAAGGAAAGACAAAATAGAACAATAACGTATGAAAGAAGAAAACCTGAGATGCTGTCACCAGCTAGTCTTTATATTGCAACTATCAGAAAACCTCTGTTCCTGGACTTGTGAATTTGCTAACAGAATTCGAGCTGCAGGAAACTTTTACTGATTTATGGGTGGCTTTTGACACCTAAAGTCATTAAAACAGTAACAAGCCAAAAGATATCTGTCTTTATCAATGTTTGTAACATAGGCAGAATGAGAGAGGAAGATTTTATTAAAATTCATGCAGTAAGCCCAGTGGGTGTGTGGTTAACACTTGGGAAGATGTGGGTTCAAACCTCAGTCCAGGCATTCTCACTTCGGTTTTCTATGATTTCCCAATCAATATGCGAGGCCAAATTTCTTCCTATGATTTCTCAGATTTCTGTGGCCAGGCATGCCATAAAATTGGAAGACACGAGAGAAGATCAGCGGTAGCCTCAATGTGTGAAGGAGACAGCAGAAATTTTGAAAAATACCAACAACTTCAATGAAGACAGCAGCTTAGTACTCTATGATGCTTGGCACTCTTTGCTATGTTAACAAAAACAGTATCTCTGACGAAGGCTGTAGCATGGCAGCTGAAAGCTTATACAAGGAAATAAAAAAAATGTTGCATTGCCCAAATTCTTTCCTGTTTTTTGAACAATATCCTCTCCTCGCTCTAATGTTTTGGCTTTAATGAGTCGTAAAGAAAAAAGAGAGAGTTAGACGGGTAGGTGAGACGAGGTTTGTCACAAGCAATTATGGCATCCTAAGACAGTGAGTTGACATATTTCCAATCTGTTCATTGCTTCCATCAGTTAATGGGTTGGCAGATGTAAACTTCCAATGAATGGTGTTTTGAGGTTCCATTAATTATGTGGAGTAGTACTTAGTTCTATTATCAGCTTGTTAGATTTTATATAGCTTAGGAACTATCCTAAATTGTACTATCCTGTATTTCTACCTGTCTTTGATTCATGTAAATATTTTTCTGAGTATTACATGTTAAATTTTTTTATGTAACAAGGAAATTTTGAGACAGCAAAACCTAGAAAGTTCAAGGATTCACAAAGATAATTATTAAAAAGCAACAAAAAACTGTAAACAGGACAGCTGGTCCAGCGTAAGGTGTGAATGTAGCCCAATTTTATCTTTCTATGTCAGTGTCAGCAATGCTTCACTGTACATAACCAAATCAAAGAGTAAAAGCTGAAAAACTGAAAGATAAAATATAAATACACACAAACTGTAGCCCCAGAAGAGAATGACATTTGTGGTACAGGTATTTGGTCAAAAGCAACATAAAACAAAGAGGACAGAAAGTACAAAAACAATAGTTAGTGGTGGTGCTTTATGATGCAGATAAATGTATGTATGAAATTTACTTTTCAGGGCTTGGCAGGAAATAGACGTTTCCAAGGTCTCATACCAACATTATACTTTACCCATTGTCTCTTCCTTCCTCAATAAACAAAAATATCACAGTGTGTTCCTCTTCCTTGATCTCATTAGGTACTACCACTTGCTGTAATTAGAAGCCCAGTTTTATAAATAATATTCAGGCTTTTCATTTTAAGTATATTGTGTTAAAATAATGCATATTTTCTGAATTTCTCTCTTTCCCCATTCCATCTCCCATTAACTATAGAAAGACCACATGGTAATTAGTCATTAGTTTCTGAACCCACCCAATTTATACCATATGTGAGGCTTACTTCACAGTCTATGACATGAATCAATCAACTGTGAAGTTTCATTTAAAATTTTGAAGAGAGTGTTTGAGTTAAACTTTTAGGGAACAATTACCAACACAGTGACACATTAGAAGCAACAGTGTACTAACCTTTGAGACCAACGAGCAACAATCATAAAAACTATCAAAAAATCAGTACAGTCTTCACTTGGTAAACAAATGTGACAATAGGTTATGAGGCGACATTTTTAATTAAATCCATATCAGTGTACATGAGCAGAAAAAAAACTCAACTGTAGCTGGCAAATCCTTTGTTTTTAAAGTGTCATAATTCTATGTGAAACTTTCCTTTGCCCAGTAAGAGAGGCTAAAGATTAATAAAAGAATATGAAGATGGTTACCTCCGCGACCTTCTCCGTAGCCGTGCCGCACTGGACCACGTGGAGGCCCAGGTCGTGTGTGTGGACCTGGTGGAGGCTGGTGAGGGTAGTGACCACGCTGTCAGGACAAAAAAAATTCAAAATTTCAATCTCTCTCTCTCTCTCTTGCACTTATCAGTTATTCTTTATATTTGCCTACATTCATTTTATATGTGCAATCAATTCTATTAGCATGCAGGCTTTTTTGTCAACTCTAGTTTATAACAAATGCTTTGTTGCTTTAGTGCTATTTCTGCTGTTGCAATAATTCTATGTTATCCTACTTTTCCCCAATTTTCCTACATTTTAAAGCATGCAACTCAGACAAACTTATGTGCCAAAAATTCTAACTTTTTGTATTTATTCCTATCTTTATTTTTAATATTTACTTATAATTTTTCTCTTTAGTATAGCTATAGAATTTAATCCATTACATTCCTGACATCAATATACCAATCTCCTTGCTAATATTCCACACAGTCTTTGTCATTTCATCAGCAAACTCATTGTCACTACAAACAAATCTAGTTGATCTTCCTTGTTCAACTTCCAACTGCTCATGACATGGGTCCAATAGTGTCTCAAAGTGTTCATAATAAGGCATTGTAACTGCTACTCAAATCATATTTTTCTATCCCAATCAAAGAAATAATTAGAGGAACGAACCACTATCTCCCAAAAATGATGGAAATATGATAAATAAATTCAAAACAAGAATAGACTTTTTACTAAAACAGCAGTAACCATTCTGCAACACAATATAATTGTCTTCTTTCATAATGTACAATGGGTAATAAATTAAAAAGAATAATACAGACCATTCTGCGCAGCGTGCTCATGGGATGTCGCAACGTCTCACTGAAGCGTCGCGCCGGAGGCTTCTTGGGATTGGACGAAGGAGTGTGGACGGCACAACACTTGATGAACAACCCCATGAAGATGACAAAACATACACCCATCAGGAGCACTGCCCACCAATACTCCTGAAACATGAAGCACAATATTCAAGTTACAACACTGATTTCAGTAGTCTTCTAGGTTCAAATAACTTAATGGAAACAGCCATACAAGAGCTGAGAGTTACCACAAATATAAAAAATTGTCATTATCTCTCATGAAAGTAACTAATAATTGTAATATTAGCCTATAGTCCACATACTTGTATAAACTCCAGTCCTCCTTCGTTTCCTTACACATATTTGATGTTGAATCCGGAACAGTAGTACAGACAATACAATGTTATATGCTGTTTTCATTAATATACTATAAGAAGCTCAAAAATTCATGTAGAGAAGGTGGCAATCACTTTTAATATATGGAATACTGAGTAGCCAGAACATTAAATAATGTAAGGAGAGCCTTTTGTACTGATTGTGCATCTGTGTGTTAATATAAGATTATTTATAACAAGTCTACAACAGATGAAGGCAGGAGGGTCACGACAAACAAAAAAACATGAACATACTTTACAATTTTTGGTACAAAACCTTAGTGATGTTAGAAGTGAGACTTATGGCAAAAGTAAAGATATGTACGCATCCAGACCTAGAACAAGACTCACATGAATCATGTGACTAAATTACTGAAATATTGTACAGTGTGTTTGTGTTTTTGTACTTATTCTTGCCCTCCTGCCTTCATCTGTGGTGACAGGTTGTTTAGTCTATCCTCCCTTGTTCTCATTGCCTAGCAGAAGTTCCACTGTCACTATTATTGAATATACAAAAAGTTTATGTAATACTGCTAGATGTTACTAACCGTGATCCACTGGGCGACAGTGAGAAGGGTCTCCTTGTTGAATAACAGATTCTTAAGTCGTGCCAGGGGACCTTCAGCATCCACAGCTCTACACTTGAAGAAGACATCACAGTAGCCCTATATCAAAACCAAACATTAGAAAAACTTGGCCAAAGGGTTCCAATTGCTATATTATTCTTACCATTGTTTATAATAACAGTTACTAATGTGAGCAACAAAGCAGCAGGAAGAAGTGCCGTTAGATACTAACTCTTAGGAAAAATTATGAACTATCAACTCATTTGTACATGTAATGATTAAATTAATGGATTCTGATTTGACAAGTTACTGTTTGATGGAGGCAAATTATTTAAATACACCATTGCCTTTGGTATTAAAAACTATCTTATGATTCAAAGAAAACAATAGGTATTAGATTGTTATCACTGTTTTACATACCTGTTACTCTATTTGGTAACTTGTTAACTCAGGTATAACTAAGTTACTACTAAGCATTTGTGGGATTTTTTGTTTGTTTGTTTGAAGAAACGGGGGCATCATACAAAAAGAATTAGAAACTCCTACCATATAGTATAGCGAATTAACTATGAAACAATTTTTTTATTTATAAACTAGTTGACTCGACAGATGTCCTGTCCAAATTTCAATAAATTTGTTTGTGATCATTTTGAGAATTTGTGAAAAGCTGCTGAAAATGTGTAAACAAAGTAAAAATGAGAAAAAAAAACATATTTTAGAGTGATCATTGTGTTTATTAATGATTGTGTCCATGGATATTCAGTTTTGATGTGGAGTACATCATTCAGAAGTACACGAAAGGAAAATTTTACATGCCAGATGAATTCTATTTGCGGTACACCACTGAAATGCTGGAAATATTTAATATGCCTGAAATGTGATTGACTTGGAACTATGCAGTTTTGACCCAAAATTTAACTCACAATTAAATTAAGACAGAATTTCATGGTAACCAAATGACTTATTTTCTTCCATTAAATTTGAACTCTCAGTGAATGTCAAGATGTTATATTTACATTTCGATCATCACATCACTAAACCAGTTTTGATTGTTTCATAAATCCAAAGAATTTTTATGAGCCATCATAAATTCATCCCAAACAATCAATTTGCATTGCTGCAGAACTTTGGCCATCACAGTTCTTCAAAAGGTTGCAAGCTGGAGTTTCATTGATTTGCATATTCAACAAAAACTTGAATGTTGAATGAGCTGTTCCAACAACATAACTGCAATTCACGATGAAGAAAGTGCAAGTGCAATTTCATTCCATGAGCAAATCATTGCCAAAATCAATTAAATAAAAAAAAGTATTTCCAGTTCCACCAGGAGTGTCCAAGTAGAAAATCTCTCTAGATCCAGCATTCACAACTTTCATGAGCATATTTTTATTGCTGATTCAAGTGGAACATTCGTTCAAACTGATTCTCCTGGTGCATCACAATCATATCATTTTTCGTGTTTCAACTCTTGATTAAATTATATCATGGATCGGACAATTGGGTGCTCTTCTGTATAATTGAGGTAATACCTTGTTCGATATCCTTAAGTAATATCAGTGGAATAGAAATAAAATAACTACATTTGTTGGACAGATTGCGAAACAACACAAAAATAAAAACAAAGGTAATTCCATTTTAATTTAGGCTGGAATGAATTTTTTCCAGATTTTTCTTTAGATCTTACAGGGTTTTTTTTTTTTTTCAATAGATAACATTAAATTGAGTTATTTCCATCCAAGGAGCATAAGTAACAAAACAAAACAAGAATTATGTATATCCATCATTTGAATCATTAATTATGGCCACATCCCAAAATTTTCAATTTTCCCGGCAGCTTTTCCAATTTTTCTTTCCCCAAAAACCTGATTCAGACTATTACGAACATTTAAACAAATTGGTCCATACAAAAAAGCACTTTCAGTTTTTCCAAATTCTCTGGGCAACATTTGAAATTTTTCTTTATCTAAAAACCTTATTCATACTAATACGAACATTTTAAAAAATTAGACGAATCTGTCCATAGAAAAAAGTAATTTCAGTTTTTCCCAAATTTTCCGGGCTAAAAATCTTATTCAGACTAATATGAACATTTAAAAAATTATAAAATTGTTCCATAGAAAAATGTACAATACTTTCAGTGTTTCCAGAAATTTTCTAATTTTTCATTTTTTTTCTAATAACCTTATTTGGACTTTTATGAACAGTTAATTTTTAAAAAGATTAGTCAAATTATTCCAGAGAAAAAAGTACCTTAAGTTTTTCTCAAATTTTCCAGACAATTTTTCCAATTTTTCTTTCTCTTAAAACCTTATCTGGACTATTATTAACATTTTTTTAAAAAATAGCTAAATCAATCCATAGAAAAAAGTACTTTCAGTTTTTCTCCAATTTTTGTTTCTCTAATTAGCTAAATTGGTTCAACCATTTTCAAGTGATGTGCTTACGAATGAACAGCATTTCTTTTTTATTTATATAGATGTATTTTTGTATTTTTAATAAATATGATATGCATTGGTTTAATGGTTTTCAGACAAAATTAAATATCTGTGGAAGATAAAGACAACTTTTTGTTTACCTGGAAATTGTCACAGGGTGATCCTGGACGCAGGCTGATGCCACCCACAGGAAGCCCGACGGCAGCTGCGAACTCGCTGGTGCTGCGGCAGGTGGAGGTGTCTGTGCCGTTCTGGCAGGCGAGCTCGCACAGCCGACGCTTGTCTGTGCCCGAGCTCAGGAAGCACTCCGTCATGTTCCATTCCAGGCAGATAGAGCCGGTACACTCACCATTGATGCATAACTGTCAGACATTTAAGTGACCGTGTCCATAAGAAATAAGGGAATCTCTCAATGCTACTAAATATTTTTAGTTGTAAATCAGTAACATTTTTCACAGAATGAAGAAAGATAGGATTGTAGGTCACATTTCAAGATATGTCAGACTGATTAATTAGTAAGTGAAGAAAATGGTCGAAATGGTTAGATAATTATAGGAACATGAAGCTTACATTATATGAAATAGGTTAAATGAGGAAGCAGGCTGTAGGAAGTATACTGGGATGAGAGATTAGCTAAGGACAGAACAATCAGTAAGGAGACATAGGGAAGGAAACCAAATTCACTACACCAGGACATCTTTGGTCAAATAAGATTTCTGAACAATAAAAATTAAATAATCATTGGATTTTGCTATACAACAGATATAAATTGGCCATACTTGGTAACACAATACTGATGGAGTTACTTTACAGCTCAACAATTATTGACATTAGAAAATATCACTAGATATTTGAAGCTAAATAGGGCAGCAAATCGTATAGATGAAAGAAACTTCAAACAAAACTTTATTGATGTCTCGACTGATTATGGTATGAGCTAACACATACTGAGTTTGATTAAGTAACAGTGCTATTTGTGTGATCTAACTTCTAAAAATGTTTTCTTTGTGGTGTGTTACGTGAAATTACAAATATTTGTTTCAGTCCTATGTGCTCGAGTAGACGATCCTGTAAACCCCAAGATATAATGCTTTGGCAACATAATATTAGTGTATGCAAGTGATGCCCAGTCCTTAAAAATATATGAGAATACATTTTTAAGTTTTAACTCTAGACACATAGTGTAATGTCTTTATTATATTAAATAATAAATGTGGAATATTGCATTCTCTTCAATACATTAACTCTTTCAGATTGTCTCATCTCAAATGATTTAACAAAATTTTAATTACCTCCATGATGAATATAATCTCTCTTTATTAGAGAGATAAAGGATATCAGAATACAAGATTAGTTATGAGTAACTGTTGCCAACATATTCTTTGAAATTTCTTAAGCCCGTTGCAGGGAGAGTGAAATTTGAAGAAGCACTAAGTATTATTGTAACTATTATGAGAAGTGGTAAACAAAAGTAAAGATAAAAGAACCACTGAATGTTGTGAGTTTTGGCACAAAACATTTTAAAACACACATAAAAAGTTTAAAAAAATTAAAAACACATTCTGTTCTGTTGTCCCCTGTGCAAAGCAATGGTTCCCATCTCTTTTCTTATTTATTATTGTAGCAAACAATCTAGTAAACAGTTTACTCACTAATGTATTAGCATATTTATTTTGGCGCTAGTTATAGATCCTATATCACGAATAAAAGATTTCCATATGAAATTCACTGGTTATATTATCCAGTGACAATGTTTGCTGCCCTTCTTTGAACCTGTTCACATTTCTCTGTTAAGTAATTCCAGTTCCCTTGAAACATTCAGGCAATGGTATACTATAGTTATGTAGACTACTTCATGTGTTACTTTGCTGCATAAAAACAAGATGTTAACGGACACAGAGAATACAAGTCCCAAGTAATGAAAACATGTGCCTGTGCAATACTACTGTCTGTATGTGGAACCATAGATCATTAGCTTTTTATTCTCAACAAGTTCCCAAAATGTTTAAATTCTGATATGACAGAAAATCCCCCAATCTTCAAACTATTTACAAATATTACTTTTCTATGCTAAATTTCGTCATAACCTTTTCATTTTTACCAGAGCTACATGCACCTTTCACTAATACCCCTACAAAACATTGATTTACTCTATTTCTTCTGATAAGAACTTGTGAGTGCAGCTTACCTGGGTGCCCTCATTGCAGCGTGTCTTGTTGGCTTTGGGTGTGGGCGCAGGGCACTCAGGGGAGTGACCACTACACTTAGAACTCCAGCTGCAGTCCGACTCAGAGCGACATTGTACATTCTGGCTGCGCAGCACAAACTGGCAAGTGTCACTGGAGCAGCAAGGACCTTGGCTGGGACTGGAACATACAAATCATAAAGTGGTACATCACAATACAACGTAGCTTACCTCTTACATAATACAAACTGATTTCATATTGGATAAAGGAAACAAAGAAACTGCCGAGAGACACTGAAAATAAGATAGGATAGGGAAAATAAACAGTTACCCGTCACTTACCACAGATAAAGGCAGGAGGGCGAAACACGTAAAAACACAAAAACAAACGAATTGCACAATATTTCGACTTTAGTCTTACTCATGTGGGAGGCGAGACATATGGCAGGGGGAAAGATGTGGTCACATCCGAGCCCGCCACATGATTCATGCCATATGCCATATGTCTCGCCTCCCACATGAGTAAGACTAAAGTCGAAATATTGTGCAATTCGTTTGTTTTTGTGTTTTTACGTGTTTCGCCCTCCTGCCTTCATCTGTGGTAAGTGATGGGTAACTGTTTATTTTCCCTATCCTATCTTATTTTCAAACTGATTTCATAGCAAGATTACCCATGTGTAAATTTTGATGTATATTTATTCTGTGAAGGACTCTGAATGTGTATTTGATAGCCACATAATCAAAATGCCAGCATATAAGGAATGTGGGAGAACTTAAAAGTTAAATATTTAAGAGTACATTTACAAATGTGGGAGCTGATAAACTAGTGAGTTTTTTGCCTTTTTAGCATTAAAGAGAAATGAATTTAGTCACTGTATGTGGCTGATGTAACTGACTATTGTTACACAATCGAAGTAGTAATTGTACTGAATATACATGGAATTTTGTGTCTTCAGAAACCAATAAACATAAAATTGTTTTCTACACACCTGCACTGTGTACCATGTCGTCTGTAGCAGCCCTTGGCAGACTCATTCTTGATGCGGTCTACCTCAGACACTTGGCGTGGATAGCAGCATCGGTCAGAGCACTCTTCATCATCATAGCCGCAATCGCACTCTTCACCTTGTTCCACTATTTTGTTGCCGCAGAATGCTCCCTCAGAGACTGTGTATGACAACAGAGAATATTAAACTCTTGGTACTTTGCTCAGTTTATGAAAAACTTAAACAGAAATGTTATTAATTTCTTCTACCTTCTTACAAGTAAATTGCTAGGGAAAGGAACCATCGCTTATAGGATGTCTGCAGAATTTTGTATATTCACGGAAACGTGTGTTTCACATCATATTATCAATTAAATGATATGATGAACACTTGGTAGGAGACACAGAAAAAATTATAGTATGTTGCACTGTATGTATTCACAAGTTTTGCACTGGATGTTGTAGCAGGCCAAGGTTGGGCCATATGAGGTTAAGGACTATTAAAAGAATAATTGGTAAACATATTGTGAAATGGTGTTTGATTTATTATCACTATCAATTATTTTATTGTGAGCAGAGGTTTCAGAACTCTAGTATTCTCAGCATGCGATTCCCTGAGTGGCGACCAAGATACGAATACTTCAGATCAAGTGGGTATGCCAACAGGTAAGCATTACACAGCCTAAGTTGGCGGGATGATTTGTTATAACGGGCAAGAAACTTAGACAAATGAACAGGACCCCAGAGGGCTGTTCTACCACAACGTGGTGTATAAAATACAATATTTTGATGGCAAGCTTTGCCATATTCAAGGAGGGGATTTCAGCTGGTCAAAAGCCAGAACCACACTCCTACATGAACAAAAAAGAAGCACATGTTTCAGGATACAATTCTGGTTTGCAATGTAACTTTGTACATCCTGACTGGCCAAAGCATTCAATTAAATGACAGATTTTAAATTTACAGCAATGACCAAAATTTCACAAGGTTTTGTTTTGTTCTACCTAATATAGTAATACTTCTGATGAGACAATACCAATCATTATTATTTATTCACTTACACGCCAATTCAATTTACTATTAATTTCCCATGCATATGAAATATTTTATTTAAGAAAGATGTAACAGGAATAATTAATTATTTTTATCTTATTTTTGTTACTGTCACTTCCAGTAATAATAATTATTGTTTATCTACTTAATATTTCCCCTCTCCCCAACTGCTTCAGCCACCACACTGTCCATCTTGGATTTCATGCACACAGTGAACCTCTGTGTGTAGACATCTGATTCCCTTGTCTTGTGCCTCATCTAGTCTCACAAATACTGAAATATTGTAATATGTGTTCTTAATTGTTTGTGTTAGTGTGTTATTAGAGTAATATTAAATATTTATTTTAACTTTAGTACTCTACAATTTAACATTTTGTAATGTAGAGGTATATACAATTGTTTAAAACATTATTTGCTTTTAATAAACTGTACAAGGATAAAGTGGGGAGGGTGGGGAGGAATATACACTCAAAGAACCTACAATAATAAAAGAAAAAGGTTAATAGGTGACTAGGGAAATTACCATCAGCGTGTGCCTACCAAGTAGTTAAATTAAACTTTGCCACTCCACTCGGAGAACCAAGATAATATTTACAATGACCGCGGAAGCCTGGACAATTATTTAACTTATGTTTCAATTGCCATTTTTAGTCAGTTACTGAGAATGCCAATTATGAATAAATTGCCCTCTGTATGATTCTTCTGGGTGATATGGTTGGTCATACTGCTGCAAAGAACCCTTAACCATAAATACACAGCTCACATGCAATAAGATTGAGTGACACCTAGCAACAATAAACTTGTCCCAAAATTTTTTGAATTTGTTTCACCAACTAGTGAAAGAGCTTCAGGTAACATTCATTACTTTGTGATATAATTCTAGTGCAATGCTTCATAAATCTAACAAGTAAAACAATACTAATATTTTGATTTTTAAAAGTTTGATGAAAGAAGTGGAAATAAAGTTTGTAATGACTAGCAAATGGGACACTGACCTGTAAAGCAATTTCTCTTCTTGTTATCCTCGATGGCGTCAAGCACATTGCTGATGTTACCTATGCTACAACTTGAGAACTTGCTGTTGTTAGGTCGGTCACCCGAGGTGGCAGACGCGAACATGATGTAGTTGCCATTCAGTCCACCAGGGCGGCACTCGCTAGGGTAGTCATGCTGTCAATAAAAATTGCCATTTCTCAATTAGCTGTAAGTATTTTTAGTATTCCTTGTGTAATACAGGATATGATTGATACTGAAGACAAATTTCAAGTTCCTAGGTAATACAACCTATGAAACAGAACCAGTAACAAAAGTGGCCTAAAATTAACAACTTAAGTTGCCACTAATGCCTTTATTTTCAAATGAAATTTTAAAAAAATAAACCTGGGAAAAGAACTTGTTCTTTGCTTAATGAGCTCTAAATATTCATATCTTACATGCCAGGGTAGATTTAATTTCTTGATCTTCATTATTTCTGTGAAAACTTCCCAGAATATATTTTAACAAAATTTTAAATATGAACAAGGTTTTGGTTCAATGAAACACACACACAGTTCAAATTTGAAAGTTTCCAAATAATTCTGTTCAAGTGCAACAGGCTTATGACAAATGGATGGTCAGTGGAGTATCAGAAGTAAGCCTCAATTTTCTGTCGGGTACAGAACCCTGCAAAGAACAAGATGAGAAATCAAGAATGCATCATGAGCTTTCCCCCCCCTCAACAAATATCTGGTAGTATAATGTCTACCTGTTTTTTTACATAAAAACCATATCTTAATTCACTGATTTCAACTGTTGAGATGGACTTGCCTTTAGGAATTTTATTTACTAATGTTATAGCGTATAAGTCACCTTGCATTTGTGGTCTGGTGACAGAGTGGGCCAACAAGCAAAGAACAAACATTCTGAGAACTTCTCAGAGAATTTCTGTACCAAACAGTCCATAGCAATAAGCTCATGTGGCAATATATTGAGTAAAAGATACAGTTGAACTTCAAAGTTCCAATCTACAGAGACGATGAACACTGCATTGATGATAAATTAAAAAGTCCCACTGAAAAGTGTAAGAAATGCAAAACAGGTTTAAATAGGATCAATGTTATAAGAGAGCTTTTTAAACAAAACAAGATCACTGTCAGAAGTTTTAAAGCATATAAACATTAATAATCGAACTCTAATGCTGTCTATAGTGCTTCTGACATTCTATGATGCGAGGAAAAGTTGGGCTGAAAGTGAATGGTATTGAAGGTGGAGGAAAAGATGGAAACATGAAGATAACAGGATGCTAAGGCTGCAATGATATACCATTTGTGTCGTATGTAAGACACGAGGTTTTCTTGGCATTGTATATAGATAAAATTCTCTCTAGGTGAATGAGTTCATTGATAAAACAAGACTTTTGACAGTTACAATTAGGGATTGCAATCCAGCAAAGCGGGATCCCGCATCATTAGACAGTCTGGCGGATCCCGCACAAAATTAAGTGGATCCGCAATCCGCAAAATCCGGCGGAATCGTGTGTTAGTCTGCGTGACTCGCTGCCCCACTCGGTCTCTATCGGATGTACTGCACTGTTTGCCTGTACCCTTCCAGTTGGCATTTGACTCGTGTGAACAAGCGTTTGTTTTTGTCAACCTTCGTCATTCGTAAGTAAATAAATACACTTTTACGTATTCATCAGAACTTACATTTGTTTCGAGGACCCATTTCTGTAATTTCAGTTATGGTGCGTATTTAGTACGATTTTCTAACTATATAATTATTATTTAAGTGTCGCACACGTTATCTGAACTACACGGTTACAGCTTTTTATTCACAGTTTCATTATTCCCATTTTCTGTACTTGCAGATAAAGTAATTGTGACAATTTCCTAATTTGCGGCTGAAAATTTGATTATTCGTTGATATGAAACTAATGTTATCGTAATTTTAACGATCGCGTACCTATTTATTTAACAGCTATTAAAAGGAAATTGTATATCCTTTGTCTTATTGTTGTTTTGGCCGCTGCCTCAATGCGTTTCTTTGACGAAAGCCACCTGCTTACATGAGCCGCTCATGCTTTCAATTAATCCCTCTTCTCCTTGTTATTATTTCGACTAAAGAAAAAAGTTATAATGAAATTTTCACGGGTGTATCGACGAATTGTGTTGTAGGATCACCATACTTCGACGGCTGCCTCCGCTGTCTTCCTCACGCGTGTAATTTCGTGTGTTTGCAATGAAATCCGGAGATACAACCTATGAGGATTTCACTGCAATCATTCGCCGAGAAAGTCTCCTTTCTTACTAAAAAATAATAATTTCCACTCTAAAAACGTAGTTACGCCACATAAGTAAATCTGAAATACTTGACAGTTTACGTGTTGGTGAGTAGTTTCTTTTAATAACATTGAATCAACTGTAACATCAATCCAGGAATCAGGGGATATAATAATGAATCACGCAAAAAAAAAAGGCCAAGTCTCATGCTTGTGCAGTGAAAAAAAGTTATGAGATCTTATTTTGAGCCAAGTCTACACTTTACAGAGTATATTTACTTCACTTTGTGAAATGGAATGCTTTTCTCGGTGTTATGGAACGTTTATTTAGAATTTGAAAAAAAATCTCTGGTAACTTGGCCATCAAGCAAACCATATTTTTAAACTTATGTGATGCATTGTAAGGCACATAATATGACCTAAGATTCAATATTTTCCATTTTTATTATTTATTTAAAAATTAGTTTAGATTAAATAATTGTTAATTTTTATCATTTAACATTAAAAATTATTTATTAATTTAATTATTATTCAATTTATTAACGTTTTAAGTAACTATGTTTTTAATATATGCGTTAAAAAACTGTTTGTACCAATCCCGCACGGATCCCGCGGGATTGGCGCAAATCCCGCGGGATTGAAAATACTGCGGGATTGCAATCCTTAGTTACAATCTCTGGTGCTGCTTTGTTAAGTGACTGCTTCCGATAGAGACACTTATATACAGCACACAGTTCGTGCTATGTCATTATTTTTCCTGATAGGCCAAAGACTACTGGTGGGAACTGTTGGCTACTGGCAGAAACCTTGTCTATTGGCAGGGGCTGTTAAGTATGGATAGGAAATGTTAATTGCTGCTGGGACCAACAAAGAGGTGTGTACTTTCCACAAAGCCTGCTGCAGTTTTATTTTCTGAATCAATGGGCTTTGGTTCATTGAAATCCAGCATCTCAGTTGACCAGATCATCCGACATGTGGATTTCAACAGCTTCAGAAACAGTGCTGGCACAGCAGCAGTCACTTGATAAACACCGTGTTTCATCAATGGACTCACTTGGCTAGTTACCCGAGAAAATGTTACCAGTTGTGTCCTGTCTGGATAGTTCAGAAGGGTACATAATTTATTTAAAAATTTCATTACATTAAAATAATTAGTTTTGTCTGAATTATTGTCTATGGTTTCTTGCATTGTTAAGTATGAACAGCCAAATTACTAAATGTATTAGGTACCATTTTACCGTCACAGGAGAACACACCAGTCGACAGAGCGAGATTGAGCCCAGTCTACAACAGTTTAAACCTGCATCTTCTCTGGATCCTCCCCGGCTTCCACAAAACCATCCCCTTATTCTATTCCAGGAATTCCTCACATCCTCTCTTTCCTCACCTCCTTTCCTAAACTCCATCCCACACTCTAAAAACCTCAGCAATATGGAAACTCGAGCTATGAGAGAACTGTCCAAAAACCAGAACATCATCCTCCATGCCGACAAAGGCTCAACCACAGTAGTGATGGACCGCAATGACTATGTGGCTGAGGCCCTAAGGCAACTGTCAGACACTAACACCTACCTTCCACAAGCTACAGATCCCACTACCTACATACGCCAGGAAATAAAAAAATCTTCTTGACCTACAAGGCCCCCTGCAAGGCCTCTCTCCTCAGTCCATCTCCCTCCTGACTCCCCAGAATCCCCGCACTCCCACACTGTATCTTCTTCCTAAGATCCATAAGACTGGTAATCCTGGGCGACCTATAGTTGCGGCATATGGATCGCCCACTGAAAGGATTTCAGCTTTTGTGGATCAACATCTCCAACCCTTTGTCCTAAATCTTCCCTCCTACGTGAAAGACACTCCACATTTCCTTGAACGCCTATCCACAATCCACACACATCTACCTCCAGACTCCTTCCTGGTCTCAATTGATGTAACTTCCCTTTATACCAACATTCCACATAGCCAGGGCCTCAGTGCCCTAGAATACTACCTAGACCTACGACCACCACATAGCCTGCCTAGTACATACTTCATTTCAACCTTGGCCCATATAGTTCTCTCCAAAAATTTCTTTACCTTTAATTCTTTAGTATATCACCAAATCCGCGGTACCGCCATGGGCACCCGCATGGCCCCATCCTATGCCAACTTATTCCTTGGTCGTCAGGAGGAACGTTTCCTGAACAACACTCCCTTTAAACCCACTGTGTGGTTCAGATACATAGATGACATATTTATGATCTGGACCCCACAGTGAAAACCACCTCCTTGAATTCCTCCACTCCCTTAACAATAGCAACAATTCCATCAATTTCACCTGGATTTACTCCCACTCACATATCACATTCCTCGATGTTGACATCATGCTGAGGCACGGTGTCCTTCGTACTGCAGTCCACATCAAACCCACTAATTTACAGCAGTATCTACACTTTGATAGCTGCCATCCATTCCATACCAAACGTTCCCTCCCATACAGCCTTGCCATCCGTGGAAGTCGCATTTGCTCTGACGCTCATTCTCTCCATCAATACTCACAAAATCTATCCCAAGCCCTTATTTCCCGTTGTTACCCCAGGGATCTTGTACATAAACAGATCTCCCGCGCGATCAACCACCCTCCACGTAACCACTCTCACTTGTCTCCTACAAAAACCAACCATAGCCCTGCCTTTGTCACTCAGTTCTCTCCTGGCCTTGAGTCCATCAACCATATCTTGCGACAGGGATATGACTTCCTTCGCCCATTTCCGGAAATGCGTACTCTCCTACCCAAAATTCTACCCAATGTCCCACGTGCATGTTTTAGCAGACCACCCAATCTTAAGAACATCTTAGTCCACAAATACCCTCCGTTAGACTCTCCAAAAGCACCATATGGATCTTATCCTTGTAATAGATCCCGCTGTAAAACCTGCAGTATGCTTCCACCCACCACTACATATTCCAATCCCACCACAGGAGAAACTTTCCCCATTATTGGACATGCCACCTGTTCAATCACTCATCTTATATACCAACTAACTTGCCGCTATTGCACCAGTTCTTACATAAGCCTCACCACACAGCAACTCTCTGTTAGAATGAATGGCCACAGACAAACAGTCCATACTCGCAACCTGTACCTTCCAGTACCAGAACATGCCAATAGCCATGATTCCAACAACCTCAACGACTGTTATACTGTGAGAGCAGTCAGAGTTTTCCCTGACAGCACCACTGCAGCAGAACTCTGGAGATGGGAACTAGCGTACCAGAATATCCTGGATACGAGACACCCACCTGGACTTAACCACCGTTAAAATCCAAGTAACCCATCACTATCTTTTTTTCCCACCATGTTTATATTACTACATTTACTCATTTTACCATCGCCTGCCAAAATATTAAATATATTGTCTCAGACATTGAATACCGATATTGATAGTCTACTCCTTATCCGTTCCCCCCCCCCCCTCCACCACTACACGGTTAGTCATTAGGTAACGTTCGTTGTGCACACACGTTCCGAGCCTAATGGCCCGTTTTTCTATTTGTGAGCAAGGCAGATGCCGAAATATTGTGTAGTTGTTTGTCAGCATTAGTGTTCTCTCATCGCATCCGTCCACTTTGGTATGTGGTGGGTTAATTTCCCTTTCTTTTCATATTTATATCGCCTAGAAGTCGCTTCCATTTTCATTAGTTGCATAAATGTATTAATTCACTAATTTCTATAAATTCTAAATTTATAGCTTCAATCCACTGAATCATCTGAGCCTCAAATCCTTTAATTCGGTCTGCAGAATTGTTTTGAATTGTGCAGTATGTGTGGGCAAAGTAATTAGTTGTACAGTGTGACTATTAGTTGAAACTGAGTTTCAGAAACTATTAATTGGTATAAAAGGATCTTTGCAGATGAAACTGTTGACCAGGCTATTCAAATCTTTCAGAGGACCATTGATAGCTGTGATTAGAAAATACAACTTAGTGAAGTTTTTCCCTACAAGAACATCAAAAACGTAAACTAATATGCAGTAAGGAGGTCATTACTCACTGGTGAGCCAAAGTTGTGCCCTATTTCATGGGCCAGGGTGAGCTGTGACACCTTGGGTGGAACACGGCTATTGTAGTTTACAAATGTGATGATTCCTGTGTTGAGGCTGCGCTTTGTCGAGTGGTAAAGCCCTCCGATGGTCTCTGTATACGTCTTGAACTTCTCACAGATACCACCCGACGCTCCTGAAAAAGAAACGATTCTGAACTTAAAAACTGGCTACAGTCATGGATTTTATCTCTTGATATAGTTTTTTTAAAAAAAAAAAAAAAAAAAAAAAAAAAAAAAAAAAAAAAAAAAAAAGATAAGAAGCAGCCTATACTTCAATACTGTTGAAACAAAACCTAATGGTAATGGTGCAGTAATAGCATGAAGGCAGATGACTAGAGATCTACTGGTCTAATGATGTTAATAATAATAAAAGAGGAAACAGTGCTACAAAGTTATATGCATTCCAACAAGGATAGAGAAAGAAATACAAAATGAAGGCAGAATGGATGCAAAATCAAGGCAAACTTCAGGATTGCCATATTTATCATAAGTCCTTTCACAGATTACATAGAATATTATATATCTGATCTGTCATGTTTTTTTGTTTTTGTTTGGTGTCCTAGACCTCTTGCCTTTGGCACTGTTAGGCGAGGCAATTGTATGGTTACATTTTCCACCTGTCTTTGTCCAAGAATGGATTCTAAAATTTATTTCTTCAGCAGTTTGTGTCAACTAAGTGGCAGCCATATTAATAACTTAATAATATTTTAAGAGTTAAGCTCAGAATAAAAAAATATACTTTCAAATGGCGAGTAAATAAATACTTGACTGAATTAGAGAACTAGAGCAAAGTTGCTTGGGGATATCATAACTTCCTACATTAACAGCAGACTAGAAGAAGTAATTAGTGATATAAGTAAATGTGGCCACTGACTAGTGTACTCTAGATTCCAGTATGTGGTGAATTTTTTTGGTACAAAAACCTTAGTCATGTATATACGCATTTCATTATGGGTGATCTTAATAGTGTTTTGATGTATAACTATTTGTCTTTTGGTAAATGCATGTATAATAAATTAAGTGCTTCTGTCAATCATTTATTATGAATCATCATTAGGAGAGATGCTGAGGAGTAATTCCAGTATGTTTCAGCAACATGTAAATCTATCCCAATGTCATCTATTGTTTCTTGTCTTTAAATACTGGGTAATGTGGCTTTAAACCCAATAAATAGCTTTAGAGAAGCAACGTCGCAGCTGTCAACGGAGTGAACGTAATGATGCACAATGAAAATAAGTGGAAAAAAATAAGTTAATACTGTCTTGTACTATAATGTAAAGTAAAGGCATGACAAACATGGCATGAACCACACACAAGAAGATGAAACTTCACAATAAATGTGTGGTTTTTCATATCCAAACTATTGCTTTGAAGTTTTCATGGTATTAATTATTTTTATACTTAATATGTAAAACAACAAATCATAAACAGTTCACTGTTACATATGACAAAAAGTAGTCCACTTCTGTAGTAAAAAAAATAGATTTAAGTGTGAATAAAATAATAGCCCATGATAAACAATGTAATGAGTATTTAAAATGAAAACATGTATTGCACTGATCATATCATGACTTTGTCATTGATTTTGGCATGTATAATTGATTGAAGTGCTAGTCATTCAACAAATCATTTTACAAATAGTCAGTGTTAATGTAAACAATGGTTTGAAGGTAACTGTGGAGATACCACACAATAAAGAAATTTGACATTAACAAAGGTACAAATGACACCCTTACTTTAATAAGAAATTTGTTCAATTAGAGAAAGAGATCACCTGAAAATGCTGCATCTATATTTGCCCCTTTACCATCCTCTCAGACATATAAATATTTTTTAAATGCATTTTTGACCAGCAAGACCTTAAAGCTATTATGTGTTGCCTTGTACATCAATCTGTATGATCATGTTATAATATGAACTAACCCTCAACTGCATCAATACCCGAGGTGAAACTCCTCTACTTTGCACGACCCTCAGTTCTGCACTGAAATATGTTACAAATCTTTTAATTCACATCCACCACTATTACTTTATGGTCTCAGAGCACATCCCTGGCTGTAAGATGAATGGCTAGCGGCAGACTGGGAACACTCGGATATCCAGTAACAGCTCATACCAATCAAATCAACAGTCAGTCAACTTTGTCGTAAGAAAACGGTTGCTCAGAACTTTGATGTTAACAATTGATGTATCAACACATATTTGCAGTGGAAATCCCTTCGGTTTTAACCTCAGATTGCCTTCTCTTCTCTATTTGTGTGTGTGTGTGGTTATAATCATTTAATTTTCTCTCTTCCCCCATAGTCTTCTATCACACCATTTTTCTTGAAAGTGTGTGCTCCACAAACCTACCAACAGAGACCATCAATAAAAGAAACTATTACTATAATCAAATATTAAGATAGGATAGGGAAAATAACCCATGACTTACTACAGATAAAGGCAGGAGGGCCATACTAACACAAAAAACACAAACACACTTTAGAACATTTTGGCTAATAACCTTACTCATGTAAGAGGTAAGACATATGGCAGGAGGGAGTACATAGCCAGTCCACATTTCCCCTTGCCACATGTCTCGCCTCCTACATGATTATGGTTATTCATTGAAAAGGTGTTTATGTGTTTTCCTTTTCATCTGGCCTTCCTCTATCCCATTTTATTTTCATTGGTTAGCAGCAGTTTCATTGTCGTCATTACCCTATAACCAATTCTTCTAGAATTTGTTTTCTTTCTCATTTCAGTGAACTATGGACTGCAATTATAAAACTTGCTTCATTAGAAATACTTCCCTTTCTTTCGATATTCCTTTATTTTCTCGTTCACACATACCTCTTCTTCTCCCAGTTTGGATTCTCCTTGGTTCTCTCTTTGCGACCTCCACAATTTGCATAACAAAAATAATTTTGTTAATATAATCTTGATAGTTTTTTTTTTATCCTTCGGATTTCTCTCTTTCTGTTCTCCTGATTTGAGGATTGGTTTGACACAATCCCCCATCTCTTCCTAGTTGGGTTAACCTTCTCATCTCAATACACCCATTACAAAATACTTTTCAAATAAATCATAAAATGGTCTCACATGGAAAATAGGCTCATTTGATGAAATCATATTCTCTCTCATGACATTCCTTTCTTTCTTTTCCATTTTAGAAAGTTACCTTTCTAGTAGTCCCCTCTGCTGCATGAAAGCATTCTCATTTGTCATTTGTACAATAACCAAATTTTACCTGATATAAAGATTCATATGACTTCTGGCACAGCTTACTTGTTTATTGGTTTCAGGTTTGATAAAAAAAAGAAGCTTATCATCAAATACTATGATGAATAAGGAAAGAAACCAAGAGAGAAACCATTACTTACCATATGTGATGGCATGATAATATGGACACAAAATGCTAACATAATTTTTTGGTATAACCCTTCTTTAGTAGGAGAAACTGGAGCACACCATTTACCGATCAACTCATTACACGAGTTGCTTTTTGACTCCCACCTGTGCATTCAACGTCATCCTGTTGAAGAGGTGTACATATCCCAAATTAATAGTGTTCTGTGTTCATGGGAACCCTATACCCTCTACACTGTTCTACCATCAACCATGGTAAGTAATATTCCTCTTTCTTTCCTTATTTTTATATATGTTTTTCTATTTTGCTATTTATATATTTACAGTTACAAATAATATTTACCATTTACACCGATAGAGATGAATTAGTTTTCTTTGATAAGTCTTCCCATTCCTACTCCTCACCATCCCCAAACCCCACACACATTTTACCTACTGCCCCAGTCAATGCATTAATATAGCTTTTTATTGGAGAAGGGCACAGCCTAATTTCATGTGCATGTTTTCGGTGTTTCTATTTTGTAACATTATTACTTAAATGAACATCCTGACTTTTCTATACAACCAAGTCTTAAAAACTGGAACAAATAGAAGAAGCTACAAGAGTGTTACATTAAAATATTTCAGGTCCTTAAATAACTGGAAAATGATATAAAAATAGTAATATTCTACTTACTGTTTGTGAGTTTAGCACTGTGTTAACGATGTTGTTACTACCAACAATTCCGCCTAGTATGTAGGCAAATGATGGAGTGGTGCAATCAGAAGGGGATAAATCAACCCAGAACAGCCCTGATAAAAGACCCAGGTTGGGTGCCAAAACGCTGGCAGTAACAACATTGCTGAAGCAATGCTAAATCCATAAGTGGAATTTTACTAACTGAAAAATGATTTCAAGATTTCCCTTTTCCAATGAGATGTTCCATGTAAAACAACTCACCAGAGGCTGACGCAACCCAGGCCAGCCCGAGAGTCCCACCAGTAAAGTCGCGATACGTGAAGACGTACGCCAGACAAAAGTCCTCGTGGTTGCCCAGGGAGTGCAAGTTCAGGAAGTTGCTCACATCAATGTTTTCCATGCAGAACTGATTTGGATCTCCCCGGTAGTTCTGCTTGCAGGCTTCATCATCATCAATCTGTTCACACAATACGGTTAGTCACAGAGGGTGTAAAAAAAAAAAGATATTTTATATGGCTTGAACTGTTAGACAACACAGTAGAAAAAAAATGTAGTGAGAAAAATCAAGAATTAAGAAAAAACCTTTAAAGTAATCCACCATGCAGCTCATGCTTCTCCTTTTATATAGGACCAGGTGGCAGAATGCTGTGTCAAAAACCAGCTCTGTTATATAGCTCAAATATGATCAATCATCACCTTTTACATACTGTACTTCTTTTGCTGTCTTGTGATGAAAAATAAAAAAAAATCTATAAAGAAAATTGATTTTTGTTTTAAGCTAAAGCATATCATTTAAACAATAATATGCATGTATTTTCATAATTTGTATCAGAAAAGAGAAATGATCAGCTATCGTATATCACAAGACAGCACAGGTTTCAAACAATGTATAGAAGCAAGTTTTTTGGAACATGCATCTCCCCACCCAATGTTCAACATTGCTAAGACACATAAATTGATACCAAGGAAATGGGTCTGTCTAACTTCAATGTGCCCAGCAATTTTGTATCTTGGGTTAGCTGTGTAAATTTGGAAAATAATATCACAGAGTGTAGTTTCACTGGATTGTTTTATGTCGTGATGGAGTAACAAGAAAAAAAAGTGTTAAGCTGAAAGTGCATTAATTGAATAATAAATAAAGAAAATATAAAATGTAAGAATATAAAATTAATAGCAAGAAATGGTATTCTTACAATTGGCAGACCGTGAAGAGGATGAAAGTTGGAATTTTAAAATTTAATTGCTATCTGAAAGGAATTTGCAATCTTGGGAACAATGCAGTGAACCACAAGTACAATAAAATCTTAAAATTACATAGTATCTGGATATGTTTCAGTTGACAGATGTCAATGAATATTGACATAGTAAATAATTGGGAAACAAGTTGAATTTCAGAATTTATATAAAGTGGAATTGTGGTGTTATAGAATTTGTTGTGGGATTTCTGTTCGATTTTTAATTCGTTGGTGAGAATTGCCGCTATCGAATAAGTGAAGTAGTGTCAGAGATAACGTTTGTCGTAGTTATATTGTCAGCGTTGGTATTAACGATTATAAAGCTGTGGTGTCGAAATACTTATTTGGTACAGGGCACTTTGCTCTAAGTACATTGTCTAAAAATACAGAAAATATAGAAGGAATAGTTTAAATGGAAAATAGTAGTGAAAAGGTAGAAATAAAAAATACAACTTTAGGACCAAATCTGAGTGACATGGAGATTGATAGTTCATGTGAAAATATTCCTTTGGGATCTCCTAAGGAGATTACTGCTGAGGAGCTAGAGATACCTGATTTAAGTAATAATAAAAACCACTAACATATATGAGCAAGGAGATATGAATCAAATGTTATGTATATGAATAGGATACTAGATTCGCAAGAAGACTTGAAAAGACAGCTTATGGAGAAGCAAGAAAAATCGAAGAAAATCTAAAGAGAACAAGAAATAACTGAAGAAAATCTGAAAAAAAACATGCTGAAGAATTGATCAGCCAGCTTAGTCAAAAACAAGAAACCTTACAGCAAGAATTCACTAAAATGAAAATTTCACAGGATGAAATAAAGTTGGAACTACAAAATTTGATAAGAAGTGATATGGAGGTGTTGGAGAAAAATCTGGATAGAAGAATGAAAGACTTATATCAACATATGGGCGAAAGGGAGATTGAAATTGAGAAGTTAGTGGATGTAAAAATTAACGAAATAGAAAGGAACCTGGACCAAAAAATCAATAGGTTGGAAGAACAGCAAAAACACTCTTGCACCAGTATTTCAAATCAAATATAAGATAATAGCAAAGGAGAATCTGAGTGTGAAAAGCTGGAAGTAATAAAGTCTTTCTTCATAAAGAAAGAAGATAGAATCAACGAAGAAGAAATATTACCCACAAGAGCAGAGTCAGTGCTAGCAGAGCCTAGTAACTATGAAACTGATATAGCCAAGCAAAGCAAAAAATCTGAAAATGTGACTTTTCAAATTGGAAATGAAGAAAATACAGAATTTGCAAAGAGAAGAGGATCATGAGAAAGAAGTATACAAGAAAGCCAAAGAGGATTGAGATTGTAGAATATACGTCAAATTGGTTGTGAAAGTGAAAACATTGGAACTTTAGCTGAATGGTCTCATAAAGTGGTGGAAGAAGACTTGTTGCTAGGGGAAATACCCGAAAGAAACTGGAAAAAGCGAAAAAAAAGGGGGGCTATACCTTGTAAAGACTGAATAATGACATTTCAGTGGTAATTTGTGTTATTTAAAGATTTCATCCCAACTGAAACAATTTTTGTAAAATAGATTTAATTTCGACATAATGGGGGCTGTGACACTGCAGAAGAATGTTCTGAATATGAAGAATTTTTAAAACTATTTTTGGGAAATTATTGGTCAAAGGCAAAGCTAAGGAAAGTGAAAAGCGATTTCCGGAATGCCAGGTGCTATAGTACGCACTATGGAGTGGTACGTAATTTCTGTGAACTGTTAATAAAAGAACTGTCATATTAGGAAGAACCCTTTGTATATGATGATATAATTGAAGTGCTGAAACAGAAGTTACCGAGAGCAATTCATGAAAAGTTACTTATTCAACGTTGGGATAATATCGGCCAATTTCTGGAAGCAATGGAAAAATTAGAGAGATGGAATTTGATGTCAGAAAATTTTGAGAACAATCGAAGTCAACCTTCAAGGTATCGAAGAGAGGAGAATCAGCAGCAAAGCAGTTGTGTAGGATTTTTCAGAAGAAATGAAGACGTGAGAAGGGCGGATTTGAAATTATATCGTGTTGTGGACAATTGAAGAGGAATCGTTACAGTCAAATGCACACTTAACAGATAGAAAAACTAATTGTAATGTTTTATTGTTCAATGGTTCTCTTTTATGTATAGTGAATTTTAATGACTGTAAAGATTATATTTTAATTTTGAGAACAATGTTTAGTTTTAGACATTTTGTAGTTGTTGACCTTATTCTATGTCACAGAATAGATTCAAAACTACAAAATGGGGATGCATATGAAGGGTAACATATAAGTAGGTACGTAGGAGTTATGAAAAATTAGTGGTGATATATAATCCTTAGACCATAGATTTTATTATTGTGATATAATATAACAGAGTAGTTTCATTGATTGTTTTATGTCGTGATGGATTAACAAGAAAAAAAAACGTGTTAAGCTGAAAGTGCATTAATTGAATGATAAATAAAGAAAATATATAAATGAATGTAAGAATAAAAATCAATAGCAAGAAATGGTATTCTTACAAGCAGGTTGTTAGAATTTAGATATATGCCAATAGTGGCAAACACACTGTTTAAGAACCATGCTTAAGGATATACACCTGGAAACATCCTGGGGATACAAGCAGATATCAACTAGATTATATCATGGTCAAACAGAGATTCTGGAATCAAGTTCTAGGCTGTAAAGCGTACCCAGGAGCAAACATAGACTCTGACCATAATTTGATAGTAATGAAATGCAGGCTGAAATTCAAGCGAATAAGGAAGCAGTATAAGCAGAACAGACGAAGTGAATAAACTGAAACAATCTAGTATGAGAGAAAAATTTGCAGAAATGGTAGACTTGAGTCTAAGAAGTAGCCCTGATAGGAGCTCAACCGATGACGAATGGAATGGATTAAAGACTGAAATAATGAAAGTTGGTAAAGAAACATCAGGCTTTAGGAAACAAGCTGTCCGAAAACCTTGGATCACACAGGAAATTTTGGAACTGATGGATCAGAGGAGAAGGTACAAAAATGCTCAGGATGAAGCAGGAAGAGAGCAATACAGGCAATTTAGAAATCAAATTAACAGCAAATGCATAAAAGCAAAAGAAAAATGGCTACAAGAAAAGTGTGAAGAAGTAAAAAAGGACATGGTCATAGCTAAATTAGATGTTGCATGCAGGAAGATCAAACAGAATTTTGGAGAAATGAAGAAAAGAAGTGTAAACATTAAAGCTGCCGATGGCAATCCTCTTTTAAGCTCAGAAGATAGAGCTAACAATGGAAGGAATACATTGAAAAACTTTATGATGGGGACAGCTTGAACAATAGCATAATGGAAAAGGAAGGCGATGTCAACATTGATGACTTAGGAGATCCTGTTTTGAGGACAGAATTTAACAGAGCTCTGAATGACTTGAAAGCAGATAAGGCAGTTGGAATTGATGAGATCCCTGCTGAACTTCTTAAATCCCTAGGAGAAGAAGGAATCGATAGATTATTCAAGCTGACATCAAAAAGTTATGGAACAGGAGAAATTCCAACTGATTTTAATAAAAATATCATCTTCACACTTCCGAAGAATGCAAAAGCTGACAAATGTGAGAATTATAGCACAATTAGTCTAACATCACATTGTAACATTACAGTGGTTCATTTATGGCTTTATCTGAGCGTTTTGGGCCACTTTGGGCCGTTTCTGTGTGTGGAGCAATTATGTGAGAAGCGCAAGGGGCATCATCAGTGTTACTGACGTCAGGCGCGGTAGCGTCATATCGAAATGTTATAAGTAGGGGCGAGCTAAGAAAAGAGGGGAGACCACTGCCGAACTACAGTGGGTATCTTTTTGCCCACAGTAAGAGATAAGTTGTGCAAGAAATCTTTAATTGAAGTGAAACATTATTAGTTCTTTTGTGGCTTGGTAGTTGAATTCTGATCATCATTTATGGGGAGTAAGTTATTTGGCAAAGTGTTGGGTAAGAATAGTAAGTCCCTGAGAAGGTTGCAAAGGGCTCAGAGTAATTGTCTGCAGACCCATGGATTAAATTCATTGTTTTGGTTGTGAAAGGGCGGCGAGTGTTGTGAAGACTTTACAAACTCCTGAACGAGAGAAAGTTCACCCAAGCAATTGAAATATTTAAATTTGTGCTTGTTTCACGGTCAGAATTCGCACGGAGAAGTTTTGTGTAAATTGAGTTGATGTGTCGAGTTGCGCAATAGGCTGACATAGTGTCGAGAATATGTGGAGGTGAACGAGAAGGAAAGTAGAAATAAATTTAAAGGGAACTGTGATTTGAAAAGCTTCCGTAACTTACAGCCAAGAAATTTTCAGACCTGACTTTACTGTTATTTCAAATGTGGTGTTAACTTTTTTTGAACCTTGTTGCAGCGGGAATCTTCAGACAATTATCTTTACATTTACATATCGGTGGGTGACTTGATTAAAGGAAAGGATAATTTAAAATAAAGTATGAGTTAATTAGAAACTATTTGTTGTTTTTGTCAGTAATTAAGGAAACCTTAACTATTTCTGGAGTGAAATCAGAATTGCAGGAGGCTGAAGTTCTCTCTGAAGTTTAACTAACATCGCTGCCACCGATATAAGTTAAGGTTAGCTGCTCTCACAAATACACCACTGTCTGTGGGCATTGAAAGCGTCTTGCAGATTTGTGAGAGTAGGCTCTTACAGTCATTGTAAAAGTAAGAGGAATCTTACAACATGCTTCAAAATTACTGACCAGAATAATATACAGAAGGATGGAAAGGGTAGTAGAAGAGATAGTAGGTGAAGATCAGTTTGGGTTTAGGAAAAATCGCGGTACAAGGGAAGCAATTCTGTCCTTAAGATTAATACTTGAAGGGCGGATCAAGAAAAACAAAGATACTTTTATGGCATTTGTTGATTTAGAAAAAGCTTTTGATAATGTTAGGTGGGACAAGATGTTCAAAATTTTAAAGAAGTCAGGTCTAAAGTATCGAGGTCAGAGGCGCCGACTCTGTGGGTGCTCGGGGTCTCTGGCACCCATGAGAGGTAAATAGTGGGTGCGGGGCACCCATGAGTATAGACGTCAACAGTAATCAGTAATTTATTTCGAGCGACACCTGTATTACCTACGTCACGCGCCACTTGGCGATGCAAGACGTCTCGACGATGTGAGTATGCACGTCATTCCCAAAGAGAATATAAACACCATGTCAGGTCATACCTAACACTATCTACTGCGTGGTAAGTGTAGGTGTGATTCATAAAGAACCGCACATAAGCAAACCGAGCAACTCAACCACGCGCAAATTCTAGCCTGCCATCCGTCGTGCTTCACCTGTCGGACGCGCCGCCAGCGCTTTTGCGGCCGCGGCTCACAGCCTGTCTCAGGTGTCTCACCCGTTCCTAGTCGAGCTGGTAAATGAAACATGACTTTAAGACCAGGCTGCGTTTGATGTTACAGTGTTTATTTCTCAAAATTATTAGTTTCAATAGATAAATTCGTCCTTCGAATTCGTAACTTGAAGAACCCTTCGCTAGTAGTTCTTCTCAGCTTAGTACAGCTCAGCAAATCCAACCAGAAGATGTTATTTCTGCAAATTCAGTTGAACAGAAGAAAAGGCACAATTTTCAGAGTGGCAGACTATTATTTCATGGCTGCTAAAATGATGAAGATATAGATAAAGGGGTTTGCCAAACATATAAAGAAACCATTTCCAGTGGCATTTCTGCGCCAAAAACATCAAGAGGAGATGAGTACATTGAGGCACTCACTGAAGGTGGTTTTCCTATATGTAATAAAGCTTTAAAAAGCTGAAACTCCTGAAGATCACTGTTGTTGTGTACTGCATAAAGCCAATTTGGATCGCGGCGTCAATGTACACTGAATGCTATAAAAAGTAAATTATAGAGATATGAAAACAAATAGTTTTTTTAGTGACTGGAGGCCTAGCCATAAGGGACCACTATGATGAATATTCAAATTGCATTCGATGTTAAAACTGTGAGCACTGTATATTTTCAATTTAAACACGTGGCAACAAATATGGGTGGATATCACTAACGAAGCTTGTACAAATTTGAGTGACGAAATACTGCATAAAATAATAAAAGTAGTCAAAAATGCTGTCTGCTATTCAGGTATGGTTGATAGAACTACCGATATTTCCAGTAATGAACAAGTCACACTCTCCTTTCGTTATGTCGACGCAAAGTGTAATATGCACGAAACTTTTATCGGCCTCTATGAAAGGGTATCAACAATACCTGACAAAATTTGTTTGACATTTTTAATGACTACGGTATTAAGAAGATTCGAAATAAATATAAAGATGTGTAGGGGTCTATATACAGAGGCTGCTACTGATTTTGAAGGGCATTCTGACTTTCAATTGTGGATTTAAGGAAGCAAGGGCAATTCATGTGCATTGCACTGCTCACTCGTTAAACCTGGTTGTTCAAGACACTATAAAAGAAGCAGGTACATGTATTAAGATATTTTTTAGGGTGTTGTTTTCGTATGTGGTTCATCAAAACACCAGTCTTGTTTTGAATCACTACAAGCAGCTGGCGATGAACCTCTCTTAGCGGCATTTTTGACCAACAATATAGCGTTGTCCTTAAAAACTATTTTAAACAATTATATTGTGCTACCATGTTTTTTGAACGACACAGAAAGTCAGGAATATAATATCTGCGTGAAAACAAAATAGTTTTTGAAAAGTCTTCAATCTATTGAATCTCTTTTTATTATCATTTCTGATAGAAATTCTCATTTGTTTCGAAGCTTCAAACGCAAATTTGCAGATTTCTTTCCATCTGCAAAAATCTGTAGACAATACTGTCAAGCATGTCATATCATCCCAACGAACTGGCGAAAAATTTCAAAACCCTTGGAAATCGACTCATGGCTCAGTTTTTATATTAGATGATCAACAAATCAACATTAATAACTCAAAAAATAAGGAGCATAAATAGACATATAGATAATTCATCAAGTGAACCGCATTAAATTTCCTCGTGCGCTGACTGATATAAAAAATGTATCCTGTTGTTTTAAATAAAGTCATTGGCCGTAGTGACCAGCATTGTACTAAAAATACTATGACACACTTGAGTAACGTGGAACTGTTCCTTACAGCTTAAAATGATGCAAGCAGCAGTTACGTGAAACAGTTCCACGAAGATCTCATTGATGTGGATCGTTTGGTTCTTCATCTTGATATTAGCAATTGCATGTACTTTATTTCAGGCATAAGGGTGTGCGAAAATATTCTTTTGTAGGAAAGGGAGTGAGGGATTGGAAAAAATTGCCAAGAGAAGTGATGAATGACTTACGGGAAACACTGAAAGAATTTAAAGTAAAAATTAGTAGAGGGCAAAAGTAGGTTGGAACGGGAAAGGGGGGTAGGGAGATTGCCACCGGAGCGGGTGCTCCATCGCAATTTTATCAATTAATATAATGTGAAAAAAGGTAATTCGGTATTGTGAATCTATCCAAGAAATCATCAAATAGTTAAAAATCGTTTCAACTATTCCACTACCTGCACGAACCATAAATCAATCATTTTCAGCATCACGGAGAAGAAAACTTATTGGAGGAGTACTATGGCTCAGCAAAGAATGAATGATCGCATGGAAGTGCACGTAAACCGAGAAATAGCAGATGATGTGGACCTACAAGATTTGCAGATACATTTGTGAATAGAGCTGTAGTTTGATAAAATAAGTTTGTATTGAAAGAATTGATATTATACAAATTAAAAATGTAGCATCTTAAAAAGGTTTATTAATGTTAATTGGTTGATCATATAGTTCTTAGTAAAATTGTGTACATGAAGTATGTGATAATACATATATCCAGCTAATAAAAACTATGCTACACACTGTTGATATAATGGTTTCATTTTTATATTTTTATTATTATGATAAGTATCTGTTCCTTATTGTTCAATCTAGTATTTTTTACGCATCTTTTTTTCAATCTCCTCTGTATATTAATTACTAGCTGTACCTGCGACTTCGTTCAACTAACGATCCTTTGCTGGTAGATCAAATACAATAATAATCTCCTGATTTCTAATAGAAAGACACAAATTATTGGTTATCTATCAATTACTATTATAAAATTGAAAATCTATAACTTTCTAACTCAATCACGTTAAAAAGGCCCAATGCATTTTAATGAAATTTGGTGTGTTTTTTGGCCTGGAAGCGAATTTAGGAAAAAAAAAAAATTATTTCCTATTCGGCCCGTCTGTTCACTTATTAATACCTGAAATCTACTGGATGTATTTAGATGCGATTTTCACTATTATGTAATACTATTTGGGGTCAGAGACTTCGTTCATGTTTTACAAGGATTTTAAAGGTTTTTTGAAATATCGAGATACAAGAATACTTTATAAACCATATAAGAATGAAGTTGGTACAGTAAAAGTGGATAATCATTAGAGAGGATGCATCAGTTAAAAAGGGTGTGAGATTTAGTCTATTCCCATTAATATTCAACTTGTATATAGAAGAAGCAATAAAGAAAGTAAAAAAAAAAAAAATGTTCATGTGGTATAAGCGTTCAGGGAGAAAAAAAATCAGTATGCTACGATTTGCTGATGACATTGTCTTGTTAGCAGAGAGGGCTGAGGATATTAAGAAGTTGCTGAATGGCATGAACAAAATACTGAAGAAAGATTTTGGACTGAATATAAATCAAAGCAAGACAAAAGTAATTAAATGTAGCAGAAATGATAGCAATACTAGAAATATAAAAATGGGAACTGATGCAATAGGAGAAGCGAATTCTGTTACTTGAGAAGTAAAATTACAACCGATCGATAGCCGAAGTAGGAATGATGTTAAAACCAGAACAGTACTAGCAAAAAGAGCCTTCATGGAAAAGAGAAATCATTTAGTTTCAAATTATAAAGGAATTAGAAATTAATTAAATAGAACTTTTCAAAACTCTGTTTGTGGATTACAACACTTTATGGTAGCGAAACACGAACTTTAGGAATACCAGAAAGAAAGAAAATTGAACCATTTGAAATGTAGTGCTAGAGAAAAATGATGAAAATTAGGTGGACAGACAAAGTACGAAATGAAAGAGTTTTGGAAATGACAGGTGGGGAAAGAAGTTTGTGGAAAAAGCTTAAAGAAAGAAGAGAAAAGCTGGAGAGACATGCTGGATTGGTTAATTTGTTAGTTGAGGCAACAGTTGAAGGTAAGAACTGTAGAGGAAGACAGAGATTAGAATACATGAAAAGGGATATGTAGAGACGAAGAGGTTAGCTCAAGATAGGAAGTGATGGAGCATTGCATCAAACTAGTTGAAAGACTGATGACAGAAAAAAAAATAATAATAATTTTCATGAAACCCTAAATGTTTTATGGATAAAAAATAGTGTATGTCATTCCCTGCCAAATCAGCAATCTGCTGGTCGTAGTCTCTTCAAAACTAGTCCACACTCTTTGCTGTTAAAAAAAAAGAAAAAAGTTTTATCAAGAGGGCATGAGCACCCATGAGGTTTTCTAAAAGTCGGCGCCCCTGATCGAGATAGAAGAATACTCTATAAACTATATATGAATCAAGTGGCTGTAATAAAAGTAGAGAATCACGAGAGACGTGCATCAGTTAAAAAGGGCGTGAGACAAGGTTGTAGTCTATCCCCGTTAATATTCAACTTGGATGTAGAAGAAGCAATGAAGAAAGTCAAAGAAAAATTTCCATGTGGCATAAGTTTTCAGGGAGAAAAAAATTAGTATGCTACGATTTGCTGATGACATTGTCTTGTTAGCAGAGAGGGCTGAGGATATTGAGAAGTTATTGAATGGCATGAACAAAATACTGAAGGAAGACTTTGGACTGAATATAAATCAAAGTAAAACAAAAGTGATGAAATATAGCAGAAATGATACCAATACTAGCAGATTAAATATAAAAATAGGATCTGATGCAATAGGAGAAGTGAGTTAGTTCTGTTACTTGGGAAGCAAAATTACAACCGATGGCCGAAGCAGGAATGATGTTAAAAGGAGAATAGCACTAGCAAAAAGACCCTTCATGAAAAAGAGAAACCTTTTAGTTTCAAATATTGATCTAGGAATTAGAAAGAACTTCTTAAAACTCTATGTGTGGAGCACAGCACTTTACGGTAGCGAAACATGGACTTTAGGAATACCGGAAAGAAAGAAACTTGAAGCATTTGAAATGTGGTGCTACAGAAGAATGCTGAAAATTAGGTGGACAGACAAAGTAAGAAATGAAAGAGTTTTGGAAATGATGGGTGAGAAAAGAAGTTTATGGAAGAAGCTTACGGAAAGAAGAGACAGGCTGGTAGGTCATATTTTGAGACATGCTGGATTGGTTAATTTGTTAGTGGAGGGAACAGTTGAAGGTTAGAACTGTAGAGAAGACAGAGATTAGAATATATGAAGCAGATAATTGAGGACGTGGGTTGTAAGGGATATGTAGAGATGAAGAGGTTAGCATTAGATATGAAGGGATGGAGGATTGCATCAAGCCACTCAAAAGACTGATGACAGCAAAAAAAGCAGATCGGCCAATAATATACATTCTGCTTACCAGGAAATACTAACCTTTATCCTCTGCACTTCAAACTTTATGTTGCGATGCTCAACGCGGCCGTCAAACTTCGTGTCGCGGTAGATGTAATTGACTGCCGTCACGTGGTGAGCTATCAGTGACAGGATCTCTTCACGTGTCTTTTCTGGATCACCATTTATCTGTTGACATTTCACCATTAAGTCCATTAGGCATTACACTGTACAATTTCTATTTAACTCCAATTAAGAGTGCCACCCAAATTTTCAGTCTGTAGTATCAATATTTTGTTTTTTGTTGTGCACATATTTACTTCATTTAACTTTTTACTGCTTTAGATAAATTATACATCATTTTCCTCAATAAATTATTTTGTGCTTTTCTGGCACTCTTACTTAAAAATTAAAATTCCCACTCCACAATCCCTGAAATTACATGTTAATTTATTGTCTTAGTCCCCTCTTCCTTTCCACAAACCAATCCCAATTCTCCATGCAATGTGCCATAGCCAATGTATGACTCATAAACATCCATTACTTTCTTCACCTGCCTACTGCTTTCAGCGACTCCTTAACCAGCTCTTTTATCACATCAGCTAAAAAGTGTGCTGATAGCTAATTTTTGAAAACAAATCTAACTGCTCTTCTGTGCAGCTCCTACAATTGTTCGTATATCATTCTGAATTTTTACTAAGAATAAGGTATGTAATAAAGAAAGGTTATAGAAAATGAAAACATATGTCAGAACTAATGGAAAAAGAGCTGTGAAGACAAGAAATAACACAAACACATTTTTTCAAGTGCACCCTAAACTCTATATGTCAGTACATTCAGGATATTTTGGCTTCAATCTCAGAAAATCCCCCTGGTCAATTCCATCACTTGTATATTTTATTATTTCCAATTATTAATAGTATTAATTTATCCACATCCACTAGATAAATTATATTTTTCAGTTTATATATGTATTAATAATTATTTTAACTGTTACAAGTCATTAGAGTTTTCAATTATACTATTTTCTTACTTTGTGGTTGCACAATACCATCCAAACATTATTAGCATGTTGTATTGATTAGCTTATCTTGGTACATGGAACGTAAGTGTTAAAAATGAGCATTGCTGCACTGTAGACAACATTCATATTATTCACACAAATTCTCAAATATATCCTAAAACAAAGGTTGTTGCAGACTCTTCCAAATTGTCTAATTCTCTCACTTAATACAGGTCATACTGTTGGAACATCTTCACAGTTAAACGTCCTCTACTTTATTACTCCCCACAAAATATGCATCAGGTGGCGTAAGACTGAGGGGATGAAGCACATCATTTGTGATAGTACTGGGAATGCATGCTGCACCAGAAATTCTCTGTCAACAAATGGGCATGTGCAATTGGTGATATGTGATTATGTTTGGTGTATAATATAATAGTTCCTAATGGCATCACTTCCTTCTCCATTATTCCATGAGAGTATTATTGTTAAACAGACATGATATAAATAACTCAAATAATTTTAAATTTGACAGTGTAAATTCATTTACTTGAATATAACACAGTTTTTTTCAATGAATAAATGCTTATGCCAAAAATGGCCTCAATTCTACTTCAAAAAAATTGAGCTAGTCATGATTGAAAACTGCACAAATATTGTAAATACGTACATTATTATTATTAACAGAGATTTTCCTCACTATAAAGATTTTACTCCAACATAACAATAAAAATTCGGAACAGAGACCTTGACTGTATTTTCTCAAAATATTTCTCCAGATACTTCATTCTTGAGTATCTTCCTCTTCTGCAGCAAATCTTCTCACTGCTGTTTGTACATTTTGGAGCCAGGTAAGCATGGGTCATCTTCTTTCCCTCCTATCTTCAACTTCCATTTCTTTACAAGTTTTGATATCCTAATAAGACTATACTCCTCAATAATGACTTAAATACTATTCTTTTTGTTCCATTCATAACATTTTTGCTCCATAGAATTTGCCACCTCTGACAAGCAAACCAGAAATTAAAACAATTTAAAAACAAAAAATATACCTATAGCAGAATGAATCAGTTTGATCAGTTGAATAAAGATATATTTTTTGACAGACTGGTTAATATTATACTTTATAACTATATGTGAATGATCTGAGTATGTATTCTACTTTTAAAAGAAAACATAATTTTGGACCTGCACCAAAAAAATGTTCTTTTCGTAACAGTAGTAAGTATTGCACTGATTTGATTCTAAAAAAATATCAGTCTTAATTTTCTTTTAAAAAAACAAGATGTGGCTGGAAGAAGATAATGTAAAGCCGATAAGACCAAATCTGATGCGCAAAATGCTCCTAAAGAACAATTAAATTAAATTGTATACTCACCGTTTCAGAGATGTGCCTCCATATAAGAGGGTCTGTCTGTATGAAGAGAGAGCAGGTGTTGCGGTTGTCTTCTTTGGGCCTCGTAGCACGACGCTCACGGCGTGGCGTGTTAGCCTCCCGACTGTACTTGTCGTAGGCATTCTCGTAGGCATTCTCGTGGTGTCGGGGTTCTTCCTCTTCCTCTGCCGCTGAATTCTGTACCCGTTCCATCCACTGCACCACGTCGTCTGTTATGCCGCAACCACCAACGTGGCCTGTGGCCAGAAACAGGTCAAATAATTTTCTACATGTATACGGGGGAAGTTGATATGAAACTTTTTCTGCATGTCAACTTTAGTAATCGACTTATAGCTTCTAAAAAGGCTATTTAGGAAATCAACCATAGTACTTTTGTTTTCATCACATCAGTTCCAGTTCAAACTATCACCTGTTTAACTTTACTGACATATGTATACATAGTAATTATGCTTTAGATTGTAGAATCTGAAACATTTATGATATTTGTAACTACATGTCATCCAACTAAAATATACAGTATTCTGTGCAAATTACTAGAGATTAATCAGATTTTCAATAAGTGTGTATAAAAGCTAAATAAACCACTGTCACTGAGAAATATTACAGAAAAGCCAATCTGTCCATCATAACATATTTGATATTGAAATATAATTTTAGTAACTAAAATAATAAACACAATTCTCACCTTCTACAATCTACAGCGATAAAATAGAGGAAAGAGAATGTAAACTTTTTTTTTTTTTATAAATGGTTCACTTTGGTTCTTTTTTGTCAATATGATGATTGTGATGTATTTATATTATCCATAGGCTACTTGAAAATAAATAAATAATGATTTGGTGGGTTTCTTGGTGCTGTATAATGTTAATAAATCAATAAATAAAACATTGAACTACTAGCCACAACGAAGTGTTACAACCTTTATTTGAAAATCGGGGTGGAGAATTGGACCCTCTGATGAAACATTGTGACACTCTGATGCAGCTGAAAACTTGAGAATATTTTATCAATTTCGAGTTTAAAAGGCAAAGGTACCTGCTCACTGCAGATTTTTTATTTTACTTACTGCTAAAATTGTACTAGAATGATCAGATTTAAAATAGAAACATTCCACCACTCAGACAATACAAATAGTCCAAGTTAATTATCACTGAAATTCAAAACTGTCAGTTAAAACACCACATTCTGTAAACAGTATCAACCCCTGAGATCAGATGACTTTTTTTTTTTCTTATCCAGTCTTTTAAGTGTAAATTAATAACCTACTTAACCTACTTTCTGCTTCTCTTGTGTACAATAACTTTTCTCATTTTGTGACACATGTTTGCATTTGTTCAGCTTTCTTACCAAATAATTCCCATGGCAATTGAAAACAAAAACGATTTTGTACAAAGGTGTAGAGAAGAAGTAATTTTACAACTTGTAAATAGCTATGAGAATGAGAAATCAAGAAAAATAAGAGTATTTTATATATATAAGCAGGATTTAAAAAAATGGTGCAGCAGTAAATGAGTTAAGAATAAACTGCATAGAAGAAGATATTTTTTTTTCTTTTTCAGGGTGTGTTAACAACTGAGTCATTAGCATCCTGGATGAAGAATTCTTAATTGACTAATTGTGACAATTGAGAAAATGCTGTTATTCATCATAGCCGTCCTGCCTTCGTCTATGACTAGTGATAAGGGGGCCTCCATAAATTACGTGAGGTGAAATAGGGGGGGGGGGGATCTACGGAAATCTCAAGTGAGAAATTGGGAAAAAAATTTTGACTGAAGAGTTAAAAAAAAAAAAGTCGATTTTAGGGGGGTATTTCGTCTAAAAGTGGGGTTGTGACCGGATTTTGAAGGGTGAGACCTAAAAAAAAAGTCTCCAAAAGTTTCAAGGGCGATCACTAGGGGGGGTCCTCACAGACCAGATCTCACCAGAGGGGGGGAGGCCGGAAATCTGGTAAAACACCTCACGTAATTTATGGATGTCCCCTAAGCATCCATATATTTACAGACTAATATACATTTGAGGTGGCTAAAAAAAAAAAAAAAGGCTTATGATAGACAAACGTCAATTACAATGAGGTGCAACATGGCTGTAATAATTCTCAATAAATTATATTAGTATACTTAGAAAGCAATAAGGAATGTGACATAAAAATATCAGTATGCTTTAAAGGCCAATGGGTGAAGAATGAGTGACTTCAAAACAAATTAACATAATATGAAAGAATTTACTTCAAAATGGAAAGTCTGAGAAGGATATTTATGTATCTATTTTGCATGAATGGAGCACTGCATTTTAAATTAATGAAGCAAGCCAGAAAGAAGTAATCTATTTTAAATATGTTATAATAACAATGAGCAGGAAAATGCTTTAAGGCAATAAAACTAAAGAAGGATAGGGAAATATGACCCAACACTTACCACAGATGAAGGCAGCTGGGACGATGAACAAAAAACAGAAATGCAATATTTCGGCCTACAGCCTTATACGTGCAGAAGTGAAACACCAGGAGGAGTCAGATGTATACACAGAGACAGCCATTTGGTGAATGGCATCTCCGGTGCTGATGGTAAGGTGGGGGAGGGGGGGGGCTCAAATATTGGATCGATAATCGATACTGTTGATGGCATATTATCATTGACAGTGGTAAGTTAGGACAGTCAGAGTTTTCCCTGACAACACAACCTCCTCTGAACTACATAGATGGGAACTAGCCTATCAGAATATCCTGGACACCAGACATCCTCCTAGCCTCAATCTCCAATAAATTCCTCCCACCGGACTTTTTATCTCTACTATTTACATTTCTTATACTTATATTTCTGATATTTTATTTTTCACTTCTAGTTTTTCAAAATTTGTTTTTTTACATATGTATCCTCACCCAGTTATTATAAGGTCCTATAAAGTATGAGAGTATATAGAAATATGCTAAATGCAGAGTCCTTAAAAGACAGAGGTCAAATTTCCAAACTATGGCATTAATTTACTTTTTAGTAGAAGATATGATAAACTAAAAGTAAATGTTTACAGCACCGTTGACTAGGATGGAATGAGTACGTGTCACCCACATTACTGACAGAATTGCCTACTGGCTACATAAATTCATTTGTCATAACCACAGAACTGAAGCTGATAATCCTACTGGATTCAAACCAGTGATATCCTAACCTACAATGAGAGGACTGAACCACAGGACTGCCAGACTGATATAGAACATATGTGAAACAGGGGATCTGCATAGGAAGGCAAATATTAGAGTATTTCTAGCATCTGTAATGTGTTCACCATTTATGTGTATTGCAACCATAATACTTGTAACTTTCACATGTGACGATTCGCTGTCTATTTAACATGTTGAAACAAGGAAGCTTTATCTCGGACAATAAAATAAAAGGGCTATAATGACACTTATATAAAAAATAACAAAGTAATACTAACCTGTGGATTTGATGGAAAACAAAAGGTACTGATTAGCAAATATAAATAAGGTTACAAAGGTGAATTATCACTTACCACAGGCGAACAGCAGAACAGTGCAGAAACAGAAAATGCAGATACATGGAACAACAGAGAACGTTTCAAGTCTAAGCCCTTTGCCAGCAGTAGAACATGTAGAAAACAATGTGGGAATCAAAATCTAGTTTACTTATCTTGTGCATTCAAGCATTCAATGTACAATTGCTGACAAAAAGCTTAAACTTTTTTTTTAATATACTAATGTGTTCAGGCATTTTCTGATTTTTCATCATTCTATTGGTAACTGATGATCCCATTTTATTGCCTCACATATAGTTATAATGTAGATGATACATTTAATATGGGGAGTACTGTTAAGTGAAGAGGTTTGCATTCTCTAAGATGACTGCAGGGGGGTAAAAAAAGCAGCACAGAAGAAGAAGATGAAGACAACAAAATGTAAACCTTAGTAAAGTGAGAAAAAATGAAGCATATGGTTAAATTTAATAACTGATGAGTACATTTGCAGTAAATCATATGATAGTGTTTACTGTTAAAACAGTCATAATCCTAATCATAATACTAAGGGGCAACACAAAACTATTTATTGTCCCCTCCCATAACCCTCCATATTTCAACATTGCCAACTGATCAGTTTATTTCTCTACACTATGCATAAATTAGCTTACAAATTCTGCACATTATGTTTCAAAGTGAGTGGATGTACTAACTATATCACAGAAAATCAACAGGAAGACTGCCAAAGGTTCTTGAATCACATTTTCTGTCTTAAAAGAATTTTATGTTGATAATTTCTTTTATTTGTTCAATCTGTTCCTAAGTACACAACCAATACACATATACACAACAGAATTACCTAACATGTGTTACAAATACCCTGCCCACATACAGTACCAAACTTACCTGTTCTCTGACTCTCATAAGGGTCCTCGACATCTCGTTCGTGATAAATGACAGAGTGCACATCACTGCCAGTCTGGTTCTTGAAGTAGTGATGTGCCTTCTCTACGTAGAAAGCGCCATCTACAGGAGAGAAGATTTTCCCCTCGAATACGCCATCCATCACCGAGCCAAACGCATGGCTGCCGGCCTCGCCTGTAACAAGTTCAATTACTCTGTAAAAAAATGGCTCTCAAGCATCAAATTTATTCTGTCAAAAAAGTGCCTCAAATACAACTGAGAGTTATCTGAATATACAGAATTACAGTGAAATCAAGCCAAATGGTAATGACTTTCTAATCTATCATCAGCTAATTCATCCAATTAATCATCTATCAAGCTTTGTTCACAACAATCTGAGAGATCAATAGATGAGAAACTCTGTTGGCACGAACATATCACTCCACTACTGAAGAAGTTAAGTAGTGTCACGTTTGCAATATGAACACTTTATCTAACAGCAGATCTAGAATTAACGAAACAGGTGTACAACTCATATTTTCATTCAGTGATGTCATAAGGCATAATTTTTTGGGGAAAGTCTTCACAACGTAAAAAAGTTTTCATAGCACAGAAAAGAGCTATTAGGATCCTGTGTAGGGTAAAACCAAGAACTTCTTTCAGGCAACTCTTTAAAAAACTTAGTATTCTTACAATGACTTCTCAGTACCTATATTCTCTCATGTGCTTTGTCATAGAACATTTTAACCTGTTTACATCTAATTCACAGGTACACAATTTCAATACAAGAAACAGAAATAACTTGCACAAAACACAAACATCTCTGTCATTAGTACAAAGAGGAGTTAATTATTCTGGGATACAACTGTTTAATAAACTTCGCAAGAGTATAAAACAGTTTGCAGATAATAAAGATATATTTAAAGAAAAACTGAGAGATTATCTTACTGGCAACTCCTAGTCAAGAATTTGAACAAAATAATTAACTGTACTCAATATGACCTTTTGCAAAACTCAGTTGTAAAAATTAATGTTTATTTTTATTATCTTTATTTGTCTTTGTAACGTATAATTGTTTTCATTATGATTATGACTCATATTGTATGTATGTGTAGTAACCATGATATGTTTCACATCCCTGAGGTCCTTCCTCAGCATGGATCCTTGGGATAAGATCGATAAAAAAATAAAAATAATTAAATAAATAGATAAATTATACGAGAATTATACAAGAAATTGAGTGCCTTCTTGAACCCATGGTCGTCATCTCCTTTCCGAGCATTTTTTGGTTAAGTTATAATACATTCGTTAATTGAATCACAGCTGATGTTATGTGGTACAGTGTAAGATGTGACAGTTTTCGTGTTTACTTGAGAATTATGTTTCTTTCATGAGCATCGTATAGCTGAAGTAAAGCGGGTGAATACAGTATGTCATCTTTCATGATTCATGCAGCCTGAACCAGCATCATTACAGCTGACATTGCACGGTAAGTTATAGTACGGGGAATTCAGTATTTTAAATACATGTTGTTGCTGGCATAATAAGGATGAATGAAGTTCAACAAGTTTTGTAATCTACACACCCTGGACCAGGATTGTAGTAACATTCAATGTATGGCATAGTACAGGGATTTAAGTATTAAATTTTAGTTTACGATGATTTCATGAGCGATCATCATTACTCAGCCACACGTAAGAAATTCCCAATGGTCTGAAGTTTTACTGATACTATTTACTTACACACTGTTAGTATTACCAGCTTCTTGGCAGATCAGTATGTCAACTTGCTGTGTCACAAAACAGTTGGCTCACATTAAAGTGATGGCTGACTACAGGATCTGTACTGCAGTTCTCCTTCGACAAAGTCTGGCACCTGGCTGCACTCCAATTGTACTTGGTAAATGTCAGAACTGAATTTGTACTACAAATTGGAATATATGAATAACATATCTAAACCTATCTGTGCTTTTTTTATAAGTTACTTTAATGAGAATTTTTCAGTATGCTTTGTTGGCGTTGTGCTCAGTTAAAACAACGAAATCATAACTCAAGCAGTCAATGCAATTTCTCGAGCCATTACTCTAAAAGGAGGTATGTCAGGTCCATGACTAAATGGGTAGTTTGTGGAGAGAATAAACTTCAAAAACATTTAAACAATGTAAAAACGGACACTCACTGCTATATGGTATTTCACAGTCTCATAATACACTATGTGCCACCTGCTTAGTAGAACACGACTCTCCATCTCTTCCGTGCAGCCCAACGCGTAGTGCCTTAGGATGGAATTGTACAGGGACATACTGAACAAAAGGACAAATTATTAGTAGTCCAAACACTTCTAATACAGTGGTCTGTCTACTTAAAGGAGTTTCCAGAATTGTTTGTTATCATGCGTAGAAGTTTCGCCTAACCTATATGATGCAAGTTATTATAACTAGCCAGTGATGTCCTAAGGCTGAGCAAAACCTCTCCCAGTTTCCTGTTCCATGCCATCTTTGTCCATGCAGGTACTCTTTTAGTCTTTAACACATTATGCTATTTTTCATAGGTTTTCTCCCTTCATCATTTTCATTCAAAGGCCTCCATTCCATAGTTAATTTGCTCCATCTGTCATCTATGTTTTGTATGGTATGTCTCACTTACCTTCATAACTTAGCTTTAACAGAAATGTCTTTTATTTTGTTTCACAAGTCTTCGTACTGGTATAATCTCTGCATTCAGCACACACTGTGCCACTTTTTTTTTTTTTTTTTTTTTTTTTTTTTTTTTTTTTTTTTTTTTTTTGCGTATAAGCCTAGATCTGGTGTGAAAGTGAGGTTTAATAAGACCTAACTAATCTAGCAGCATACTGTCATAAATTTTAATAATAATGGTAAATACCAGGGAGCGCGTTCACTTCCTTTAAGTATTTTAACATTCTTTCAGTTCCTACAAACTTTCTGCAAAGAGCATGACGACGTCTACAAACTTCAGAAAAAAATCATAACATTACTCACTTAATACGTTCCTACTCGCGATGTCCTTCTTCCCACTGTTGTATTCAACCAAAGGAAAATATGAAATACTAGATGATCTACTCATTTATACGTCGAAAGGCTCAAAACGGATAAGGCGTCAAGGAAGAGGTACGGAGCAAAGTAGCCAGTTAATGCGCCACTTCTGCGATTAGTAGTACGCCTGCCATTTATACCGCCCACACGACACAGCTGCTCTCTTGGACGCCGGCTAATACGGCGCTTCCCGTACCTCCGCGATACAGTCAACCACAGTTCCGCTCTCAGGGGGGTTACGACCTGGGCTATTCTACAACGGATTGGGTAGCATAAAAAATAAGCAGCTGTGCCAATAGAGCGCTTGACGCGATGGTTTTGCGCTAGCAACAGGTCAACAGTCGACAAACAGCAGCTATTCTGAAGAAGAGATAGCGGGTGTTGCCATCTGCCTGCCTATCTTGTAACCTTTGCGACAATTCTTTGTCGTTCTGTTTATATAAGAGGCGGTTAGCAAACACTCGCAGTGGAAACTGCTTAAATGCGTAATTAGTTATCCGTTACACCTTTGCAAAGATTTAATTTAATTGAAAAGGAACACACGCTTCGGTGGCAATTTCCCTACATATCCATCTTCCCCCTTTCCTGCACCCATCTACATTTGCCTTCTACAAATTTTAACTTTAAATTCTTTCAACGTTTCTGGTAAATTATTCATCATTTCCCTTGGTAACTTATTCCAATACCTGACACTCTTCCCACTCCCTTGTGCCTGAAATCGAGTGCCAGCTTGTGGTCATGGTCATCTTTTCCCTTCGATGCACTACTTTTCCTACCTACACCAATATCTTTCCATGACTCATCGCCAGTATACGCCTTGTAGACTCTCATGACCCTGTTCATCCTTCTCCCGTCTTGCAATGAATCCCATTCCAGCTCCTTTATCATATCTGTTACTAATTGAATTCTGCGATAATTTCCAGAAACAAATCTAGCAGCCCTTCTTTGCACCTTCTCCAACTCCTGTATTTGATACTAAAAATGTTGATCCCATACTACATTACCACATTCGAGCAATGATCTGACCAAAGTTTTGTAACCCAATTCCTTTACTTCTCTCTTACATCCCCTCATAACTCTCTCCAACAAGTGCAGAATTTTGAAACCTTTTCCTACCACCTGTCCAATGTGTCCTGCCCAGTTAAGCTTGTTATTAAATATAATGCCAAGACATTTACATTTCAAGTCTTCAGCAAGCAATTCTTTCCCCACCTTATAATCATAATCAACCTTTTGTTTTTTATTTGTGTATCTAATAAGCTGACTCTTCTTTGCATTTATCTTCATCCCATATTTACCAACCCAACTAGATATTCTGTCCAGATCAACCTGCAGCTGTTTACAGTCCTCAACCGTTTTGATCCTTTTATATAGCATTATGTCATCTGAAAACAATCTAATTTCTGATAGCAAACAATCAACACAATTATTCATTAGAATAATGAATAGCAATGGTCTCAATACGCTACCCTGTGGCACTCCCATTTTTTTAATTTCACTTCTTTTGATTCTGTATTTCTTACTCTAACTTTCTGTTTTCTACCTCTTAAAAATTCTTCTACCCAGCAAGTCACTTTCTCATCCACTCCAATGGTTTTTACCTTATTCATTACAATTTTATGGTTCACTCTGTCAAAAGCCTTTTACAGATCTAGTGCTACACTATCAATATGACCTTCCTTGTCCATTTCATTTGAAATATCTTGCATATATCGCACCAACTGAGATTCACATGAATATCCTTGCCTGAAGCAATGTTGCCTACTTGAAAACCACTTACGTTCCTCACATATATTTCTGATGTGGTTGCATATGAATCTCTCCATTAATTTACCTACCACTTAAGTCAAACTGATTGGCCTGTAATTTTCGACTCTATCTCTCACCTCTCCTTTATGTACCGGCACTACTATTGCACTTTCCCACTCTGGAAAGCAGTAAGTATCCAGACTCCATTCCCCGTCAGTCGTATCTCCCCATATACAGGGCTTTCAGAAGTGAGTCGGAGATTTAGAAATAATACTTAGTACGTAACGTACGCTTGGAAACAGTTCCTTTCCACCGCGCGTATAAGTCTTGTTGTATATACACTTGCTCGTGGTCATCCGACAGATGTCCTCCCATTCAATTTGCTCAATAACGTTAACTTCTGCGCTCTTCACTACTCTATTCACATACTCTGCCCCATCCACTAAAACTTTTTCTTGGTTAACTTTTCTTCTAATACGGCAACCTTTAAAATTCCTCTCTGATGTTTTCACTTCTAATCCTATCCTTCTTCACGACATTTCTTATGCCGTCAGGAATCTCATGTGCACCGGATTTCTGTATTCCCGAACTTGAGTAGAGACTATATGTAATACGACGTTAAACAAAACAGGTAACTGAACACTTCGTTGCCTCTTTCCGTCCGAATCCAACCAGAGAGTTTTTTTTAGATTGCATTTCCACGCACAATTTTCGCACTTCTCGTAGGTGTTTTTTTTTAATACGTTCGACGATTGCTGCGGGAGACGTAGCCGTGCACCAGAGATAACGCAATAGGTGATTAGGTTCAACCTTCCGACCAGTAATCCCAAGTTTATGACGTCAAGGTTCAGTCGCGAGCAATGCAATGGGAGGGCAACATTGCGGCACTTACATGAACTTTGAAATGCTTACGCTATGATCGCCCACAGAGCCATTGTGTTACGACACAACCATTACTTGATTTCATTAAATCAAAGTTGACTGAAAAATATTCCACGTCTGATAATGTTATGAATTAGGGAGCCATGCTCTGTGGTCATTTACAAAAGCTTAAGTTTCGTACGAGGCGTATTCCAAAAGTAAGGTCCATTTGATCATAATAAAAACATCGTTCAGGATACAAGGTTTTTATTAACGTCAGTATGTAACTACATATCTAGTTCACTTTTCCACATAATCGCCGTTCATATCTATACACTTTCTGTAACGCTGTACCAGTTTCTTTAACCCCTCGACATAAAAGTCTGCCGCCTGGGACGTGAACCAATTGGTAACGCTCGTCTTGAGTTCTTCATCGGTTTGAAATCGTTGTCCACCAAGCCACCGTTTCAAATGCAGGAAGAGAAAATAGTCGCTTGGTGCAAGATCTGGACTGTAAGCAGGGTGGTCTAGGATTTCCCAACGAAACTCTTGAATCTTCTCTTTGGTTTTGGAAGCGGTATGCGGGCGTGCGTTGTCGTGCAGGAGGATGATGCCAGACGACAGTTTCCCGCGGCGTCGATTTTGGATGGCACGTCTCAGTTTGGTGAGCGTTGCACAGTACACGTCAGCTGTAATGGTTGTCCCACGGTCCATGAATTCGATCAAAAGGACGCCCTTTTCGTCCCAAAACACGGAAGCCATCATTTTGCGATTCGTGTACGGCGATTGCTTACACTTTTTTTGGTTTGGGTGAACCGGAATGGCGCCACTGCATTGATTGTTGTTTTGATTCTGCGTTGGTGTACGCTATCCACGTCTCGTCTCCCGTAACAATTTGGGAAAACAAACTGTCTCCATCTTGTCTATAGCGCTCCAAAAATTGTCGTGCGCTATGCATTCGTTGCTCTTTGTGCTGAGCGGTGAGCAGTTTTGGCACCCACCGCGCACAAAGCTTCCGATATCCAAGCTCTTCAGTGACAATCCTGTAAATTGGGGTTCTAGCAACATTTGGGAATTCCATAGCCAGACCACTAATCGTCAAACGCCGATCACTTAGCAGTTTTTGGTTAACTTGCTCGACGATGTCGTCGGTCCGAATACTGGGCCTGCCACTCCGCTGTTGATCGTGCACATCTGTGCGACCACTTTGAAATTCTCGACACCAGTGTCGAACTTGTTTCTCACTCATTATGTTTGGTCCATACACTACACACAATTCGCGATGGATGGCCAACAAAAATCTAATCACACCGCGCACTTCACAACTGGCGGGAGCTACGATTGTCGCGGCCATTTCGAACTGCTCTCAACAATAGATATACGGCTACTGCGGCACGCCAACAATACTGCATATTTACCAGGAGTTGGTAGATGGCGCTGCAGGTGGGAAACGTCATTCAGGCCTATCATCTGTGACATCTTGTACCCCGGACCTTACTTTTGGAATACGCCTCGTATATTCTTAGTAGAAGCGATGGGATTGTACCATTTACAATGGCGTGTACAGTCTAGAAAATACTCTTTCTTACTGTTTGTTCGGGATGGATGTCGCCAATAAAGGCAATCGAGAGAAAAAGTAAAGTAAATGAGTATGTCATTAACCCCAGGGTGACACAGAAGAATTTTTCAGTTGCATAGTGTCAAGAGTTTCAATATGCTGCGCAATTCGTCTCTATTGTGGTTACCCTATCATAACCAGGTAATCCTATCGGGTAAATAGGACCACGGAAGTTTCTAGTGTACTTCACACGAAAGATTTGCCAGAAGTGAAGGTCAGTTTCAAGGCTCGTAAAAATACCAGGCGAGGTCGGGATTCGAACCGGAGGCCTTACGATCTCACATGCCTTAAATGAGCCAATAGACTGCTCAGTCGCGAGAAAATAATTGGACATAACCGTTGTATATGGAGTCAGTCGACGTTTTCGTAGCTTAACTCCCTTGGGAAGCGAACTTAGGACGTAAAGCGTATAGAATAACTATTCTCAGTGTTGAAGCGAAAGAGTATTATATGTGGTAAACTAAATGATAAGCTGGGGACTGAACCAAATATTGCGCTACTTAAGAATCTTTTTGAAGAATATGCAGTCTTGTAGCATCGCGCTTTGACAGTACATACGTTCGTGGCAGTGAAACTCTGACTGAAAACTTTATTGAGTTACTTTATTCAATGCACACATTACTTGGCGATCGTAGTTGACTACAAGTGCAACTGCAGAGAAGATCAGACTGTTCAACACGTGCTCCAATGTCACCTGTGTCTAACCATCTGCCCGAAGACAGGGTGGCCACAAGGTAACGATTTAAAAATTCCCTGATATTTCCAGGTTTTGCAGAAAAATTTACCATACTTTTCCCTGATTTAGAAAGTTTATTCACATGATTAAGATATTTGAAGTTTTAATTAGATTTTAACTGAAAATAATTAAACCTGGTATAAAATTCACAAAATTAGAAAAAGAAACCTGTTTAAGAATGTTTATTTTAATATTTTATAACTGATTTAATAATCTTATGAAGCTTAATTAAAAATGAGTAGCACAAAAATAAGATAATGTCTAGTACGAACTAGAACAAATTAATAATCTTTCAATATTTGGTAGATAAAATAATTGAAGATTTTTAAATTGCTCATCAGTAACTTGAGTCAGTCAAAAGCTTAGCTTTTTTATGCCTTTTTACATTTACTACACTTTTCTTTTCAAATCTTCTGGTTCAATTACTGTAGCTTCTTTTTTTCCATTTTCTGTTGCCAAATTAACACTTTTGCGCAAGTTTCCACGAGTCTACACAAGATAGCACGAACACGAGTTTCTATAAACCATGCAATCGTGTAGGCTCACCTTGGCAGTGGTTTATTTGGTGCGAGTCAAAGGCACGAGCACGATGTTTATACTGTCGCATCGATTCAGCATTTGAAATAGCTTTGAATGACGCAAAACTTTATAAATCCTACCTATTTAGACCAGTGGTTAGTATTTACATGATCATACGTATTATATTGTCCGTGGTTTAATTCGCTTTATGTCATTGATACAAAAAAGTTATAAAGCCGTATAATTATCGCTATTCACATTTTTGCTGGCATTGGTATCTTGAATCTAGGCTTTTGTTTTGATATTAAAGGTTCGATTTTTCTCAAAAGAATTTCAAAACCAGCTTGTGACATTCTACAGAACTTTAAAAACTCTCCACAAATTCAATTTTTTTGGAACATCTGTTTCACACTTTGCTTGAAAGTGTAAAACTGTTTAGTGAAACATAAAAACACCTTTATAAACTTACTACTCTATGATTGCTGTTTTAATCAGTAAAAAATATAACTTCAGAGTTTACATGTACACTAGTACTATAATTCTAATTTAGATGTCATCCAGTTTTTTTTAAATTATAATTTCGAATGCAGACTTCCAGAGAGAGTTTAAACAGCAGTTATGTCAGCGCTCGCGTACGAACATCTCGTCGTCGTATCTCGATGAGGCGCAAGACGAGATGCAAGTTGCTAGTGTAAATGTGGCATTTGTTGGCTATTTTATGTCAAAAATATATAAGCTTAATTATTTAATGCAAAAGTTCATTATTAATAAATTATTTAAAAAATGTCCAAATTTGGGTTGTTGCAATTAAAATTCCCTGATAATTTTTGAAATTACATGGATTCCCTGATATTTCCATGATATTTCCAAGGTTGCTTTAAATTCCCGATATTCCAGGTTTGTGGCCACCCTGGAAGACGACTTACATGAGGACTCGGAAAATGCACTGGAAATGGACTAGTTCCGGTTCAGTACAATTTGATGTTTCCTATTGTGTACGATTTTGACACAAAAATAAATAAATAAAATAACTGAAGTAAATATTTATTTATTGCAGAAATAGGAGTGATTTAATAGCACGCCTGTCTAATATTGCGAGTAATGAGTTTAAATCACCCATTAATGTAAGTGGTAGATAGCCTTACATACGTAGGTGTTACAGGGTGAATAACATAATGAAACAGGATCTTGTTACAAGTACGTATGACAGAGATACCTCGTAACATTGCTACAGGCTGAAAGACATCCCTTAATACGGTACGTGAGAACTTTCATGGGAGAGAGAGAAAAGAACAAGTTTTGCGATAAGGAATTGCAGCCGAGTGTTCCCGTAATCCAAGTGAGTCAACAGTTTTCAAGATGCTTGGTAACTTTGGTAACTTGAGGTTTTGCTTAATTTTGCAACCAGTGGCGGATCCAGGATTTTAATTTTTGGTTTGGGGGGGGGGGGGGGGAAGTCAACAACAGAAAATCTCATGTCAACATTGCCGCCCTTATAAGAACAGCAGAGCTTAAAAAAAAATTTCCCTCCCCCTAGATCCGAAGTTAATTTTGCTCAATTATTTATTTTTGATAGCTGAGAGAGGTTGCTTGGAGAGAACATTGCTACTGTAACTGTCCTTTGTTGCTTTCCCACCAAGTTCTACGGATAAAACCACTGTAGTCTTTGGGCTTTCCCAGTCTTTCCGAGTAAATACCCAATGTGGCGAGGCCCCAGAAGGTACGAACGCAAGCGGATACGACACGAGGCCAACAACTTTACCCCTTACTTAATTAATGCTCCACTTCTCGTTACTAAACTTAATTATGAGCATTCATTACGCCCTGGATAGCGGGTACGGCTTTTCTCTTGGCCGCGGCAGCGTTACATTCGGAAAAAGGAAGAGCAGACGTGCTGTACCTGTGCCGTCACTGGAAGGAATAATTCTTTTACTAATCCTAAATAAACTTGTTAAATTCTTTTCTGTTATTCTGCGGTTACCATGACAAGGCAGCAATGGAAAGCTGGAAAACACGTATTAAGACGAAAATCGGAAAGCTAGTAGAAATAATAGCCATTACCGCAGGTTAAATATAAAAATGGCATAGGATGTAAAAGAAGTAAAACATTTATGCTTTCAGGAAGAAAAATAGCAGCTCATTTACGGAGCAGGAACTGTGTAAAAACAGAGTAACACATAAGAAAATGACTCCTCTTCAAGATGAAAAATCTTTTAGTTCCAGTCAGTGAACTAGAATTCAGAACAAATTTGTAAAAATGCATTTTTGGAACACAGCCGTTTATGGACGAGAAGATCAAACTGAGAATACTAGAAAGAACGAAGACTGGCGCTTTCGAAATGTGGTGCTGTTAAAGGATGTTGGACAGATTAAGTGTGAGATAATCATGTTTTCAAACTGACGTGTGAGGAAGGAAGTTTGTTGAAGTGTCTCGCCAAAAGGAGACCACATTCTACACCACACGAGATAGGTTAATTTGTTTGCGGAGGGAACAGTCAAGGTAGGAACTGTAGAGGAAGATTAATTCTAACATACGTGAAGCAGAAAACTCAAAACGAAGGATGTAATAGGTGTGCTGAGATCAAGAGATTAGCGCAAGACAGGAACAAATTAAAACTGCATCAAACCATTGGAGTCACTGACAACAAGAAATTTCCCAAAAAGTGCCAATCACTTCCAAGGTGCATACATAGTTACAAGATTTTTTTTTTTTTTTTAAAAAAATCGTACAGTGGATGCAAGTCACCTTCATTTGTACATTTAGCAATACATTATCTCCACTTCCACTTTTCATCTTCTGAAAGCGAACGTTTGAAATTCCTAACCGTCCTATGCGCGTTAAGGAGCTGTCATACGGGGAGGCTCAACGGAATTCGATTCGCTGCATCGTGATAGAGATTTTTAGGTGATTTTCCAACCACCAATAAGAATGAGATGATCCTCGTTTTCTTCCCCCAAATGTACGCATTTCTCCAAAAAAGAATAATAATACAATACACGTTTGCTGAAAAGTTAAGCACTTACTATTCTAATCTGTTGTGGCTAGTCCTTAATCACTTTTTTTTATGGCCTCGTCGACGGCTAAGGTCATTAGACGCGGGATGGGACTGGGGACAAGTAACGGGAAGGAATTCGGCCATGGAGTTTTTGAAGGATGCATCCCGGCATTCGCCTGGAGTGATTTGGTTCTTAATCACGCCTATAGAACTTAAACCACAATGAAGAAAATAAATATTTTTTGGAATGACGTGGAATTACAACGGGTCCATGTTCAAATCCCGAATTCCAAGTATTGTTCATTCTGATTGAGATTTTTAGGTACACATTTCACAAACCAAAACATACTTGCAATGGAAGGCTTCAGTACCTGGAATAAAGTTTCCATGCTCTTGGGTTGTAGGACGCAACAACTTTTCGCAGACACTTGGATCCCCTCACTAGACTACTAGGATCACTAATCCGTTATTGAAGTAGACGTAGTGATTAAAGATCTAAATCCTAAAGAGTCCGTGAAATTTCCATGACTGAAAAAATGTATTAATCTTCAGGAAGTAGATACCTCTCTTTATGTCAAGGAATACTGCTACGGCCTTATGAAGGAACCATCGCGGCACTCGGATCGAGTGATTTCGGGAAGCCACAGAAAATGGAAATCTGGATCACGTAGTCAGAAACTTCAGTAAGTAATTACCCTCCTCGTTGGCAAAGTTCGTTGAAATTACGGTGGTGGAAATTTTTTTGATAATTGCAGACTTAGCCAACGGGGTGTAACCGATGTCGGTGCACGATACCTTATCACCAGACTGTGCACCGGAGTCTTCACTTTCCGTGCGCAGTAGGTATGGAGTGCGGGCAAACGACTGTTGACGGTGATTCGCCCGACAGTGGCGGCGGCTCCCCTGTTGTCTTCCAGAAGAGTAGACCCGAATGAACCGCAACGGGGTTTCACCCTCTCTCTTACCATTCCATCCCTCATCCATAACACAAACAGCACACAAGAGAGAACACACAGTCGTCCGCACATACAGGGTAGTTGCTGACAGTTTCAAACTGGAAAAGGCTACGGGAAACCATCCCCGAGGCGAGTAATAAGGATGTGGGCATAAATTACGCGAGGTGAAATGGGGGGGGGGGGTCCAGCGAAATCTCACCAAGGGGGAGGGGGGGCGGTCAACGGAAATCTCACGTGAGGTTTTGAAAATTTTTGTTGGACTGTAGAGCTAAAAAAAAAAGTCTACAAAACACTCGAAAGTCGATTATAGGGGGGTATTTCGTCGAAAAGTGGGGGTGTAACCGGCTTTGGAAGGACGAGACCGAACAAGGCTCAAAAAGTTGAGAGGATGATTTCTAGGGGGGAGGGGAGGTCTTACGGAGCAGATCTCACCAGAGGAGGGAGAGGGGAGGGGGGTCGGACTAGATCTCACGAAGTCTCACCGGGGGGGGGGGGGCGGAAAAAGACGTAACCTAATTTATGGATGCCCCCAACAGTCTAAAAGCACACAAATATTATTAATCAATGTTTATCAATATTGTAATTTCTAATTGTATCATTTGTACCAGGGCAGAAAGAAGAAATGCGCCATATTAAGCTGTTTTTAATGCGGGATTCACGTCCAGTCGATATCATGTTGTATCCTCCCATTTTAAGCGTGGTGACTGTTTACGACGCTCGGCTAAACTATCACGCAACAGGAAACTAAAACCAATATTCGCCTTAACCGATGAGAGATATAAACAGTCACAGCGGCAGCCTTTTTAACCAACGATCTACGGTAGTTCGTACGATCAAAGCTCAGAGTGCAGCTCGCCTGATGTGGTGCATTGGCGTTTGGACACGCAATGAGCCGTGTTCTCTTTCCACGCGAGATGGAATTCCGCCTGCGCATATCTGCATCTGGGTATAAGTAACACAATACGCCGACATCACTCTTACATCATCATCACCACTTGTCGTTCCGCACACCTTTTCCAAGATTCCTCACCACTACTTGTCTCCCTTAGCTGTTATGTTTTTCTGCGCCATCTTGTCCGTAGTCTTCCGATAGGTCTCGTTCCTTCTCTTTGTTCAAGAACGCTAAATTCAGCACTCTCTCCTCTCCAATACTTGTGATATTTCCCAGCCGTTGCAATTACTTTCTCCCTTTATGCTTTTATTTCCGATTCTATCATTTCTCGTTATGTTTTCTGTGCTTCCCAGAAATCCCTGTCTGCTAAGGTCTCTCTTCGTTCATGTCCTGGTTTCAGAGCCATATTGTTTGGTATATTTTGTCTTCCTTCAGTATGTTTCAACTCCCGATTAGAGCCTTCATTAGTTGATAAAACTGTCCATTCTTTTTTATTCTCTGAAGGGAAGTAATATAATTTGCCAAAATCGCTCTAACCAATTATTTGTACAAGGTCTATCAGGAAAACAACCGATTTAAAAAAAATTAAGTGTCAAATGAGCGTCTTGGCGTTTGTCCTAACCCTCAGAGTAACCTGTTTCCTTCGGATTGTTCATATCTGATATACTTATCATTTGAAGGTGATAACATTGTTCCGTATCCTCTAATTGCAGGGATATCCACAAGCTAAAGCTCTAGGTCCAGCAGCATGTTGAGATGTAAACTATTCAGCCGCGGCTTTGCCACGTTGCCCAGGGTGCACCTCGAGGAGGCTTGGCAGTTTGTAGATTCGACTGCAGCATATGACACAGTCTGGAGAAAATGATCTTGAAATTTATGAGGATTATCCCGTGCAAAATGATTGCCTCTCTGTTGAATGACATGCTATGCAATCGAATGATTGAGGTTCACATAAATGGGAACAGAAGCAAATCTTACAGATTAAACAACGGGCTACCGCAAGGATCTGTCCTTGCTCCACTACTTTTCAACATCTACACTGCAGACTTGCTATCCACTACCTCTAGGAAGTTTATATACGCTGATAACATAGTTATGGCAGCACAATCTAGCGACTTCAAAACATCTGAAGAAATTCTCGCAGGTGATATTCACAAACTGTATGAGAACAACACTTGGTGCCTGAAACTGAATATAAGTAAGACAGAGGTCAGCTCTTTTCACCTAAACGATAGCCCACTATAGACCTCAAATAAAGTTCAGAGACCAATTACTGAAGTACAATCCTCATCCAAAATATCTAGGCGTGGTTCCAGACCGGTCGCTGATATATAAGGATCATATCCATAAAACAGCGGCAAAAGTACAAACTGGAAATAACATCCTTCACAAACTTTCAGGAACGGGTTGGGAAGCACATGCCTTAGCTCTCAGAACATCAGCTCTTGCTCTGGTATACTCAACTGCTGAATACTGCAGTCCAGTATGGCTAAACAGCAGTCACACAAAAAAGATCGACGTTCAATTAAATGATATAATTAGAAGAATATCTGGAACCTACAGACTGGCTGCCTATATTCTCTAACATCCCCCCACCAAGTCTCCGAAGGCAAGAGGATTTAAAAAAGGAATGGCAGAAATGTTTAAGATAACAACACTTTCAAATTCACCAGGAATGCACAAATAAAACTCCAAAATAACTTCAACATTGGCGAAGCATGGTGCGCTGATTGGACAAATTCCAACCCCGACAAACATGCGCTAATCCAAGACCCTACACGATATCCTCCTGGATTCAACTTTTCTAGGAAAACCTGGACGGCACTGAACTGAGTGATAACAGGCCACGGTAGTAAATGCGACTATTGGATGTACAAGTGTGGAATGATAGAGAACTCTTCTTGTGACTGCGGTAACCACCAGCAAACCATTCACCACATCGCTATGGAATTCCGTCTTGGAGATTCAGTAGTACAATGCATCATATTCACGACGCAACCACAGAAGCAACTGAATGGCTGCAATCGTTGGACATCACTGTAGTAACATCCATGTTTGGTTCTATCAATTGTGATTCAATGTAGTTACTGTTTTTGTATTCTTCTGCCATACGAAATAAATAAATAGTTATCATGTTATCGTTCTTTGACCGCAAGGTATTCCAGTGTTATTGCTGATTTTTGCAATATGCTCAGTTGGAGCGCAACGATGCAATGTGAAATTTTGCGTGACACTAGTAATAACTTTCATGGACACGTTTAAACTTTTGAAAGAGCTTGCAGATGCGATGCTCTAGGCCGTACGCTGCGCTACAAATGGTTTAGCACAGTGTTTCTCAAACGTTTAACTTCACGTACCCTATAAAATTTCCCAGGCAAGGGCGAACCCCTTTAACAAAAAACTGTGACGTTTTTCTTTTTTTATAGCTCCACTACTGGCAACTTTGAGCGATATTCACCATTTTGCGTGCTTAATGGATTCAATACTGGTCGTCAATCAATCGAAGATCACAATCGACCCAATTAAGGAAATTGATATTCGGTACAAACCAGCGCCTGACTGTTAGAAAACGTGCAGAAGAGGATGATATCTTAGTAGGTTGAGACAAAACACATTGACTGAGAGACAAACATGCAACGACTTCCAGCAAAGTTGGGCCCTCGTCTGATGACTGATGAGCAGACTTACCCGCATCCCTTTAAACAAGTTCAGGTGACGAAACATTCATACAAAGACTCATAACAGGAGACGACTATTGGGTTTAGGCGTAGGAGGTTGGAGGTAAAAGTTCAATCAATAAATTGGGTTTGCAAAGGACCTCCATGACCCCCCCCCCCCAAAAAAAAGCATTGACACTCCAGATCCGTTGTCATCTCATCTCACTGTTTTCTAACATTTAAACATAATTAAGCACTTTGAATTTTTGGCTAAAGGTCAAACAATGAACTGTCAGTATTACGAAAACATTCTGCATCACTTGCGACCAACATTCGCAAAAAAAAAAAAAAAGATATCAGAGCTGTGGTGAGGCAACACATAGTTGCTTCACCACGACAATGTGCTTGCTCAAGCGACTCTGACCCATGGTTCTCTCATATAAACAACACTCTGCTCGTTAGGTTGCTCCCGCCACGAATGCCTCAAACCGCCCACAGCATCTCACTACCACCACACCGGTTTGGTTTTTGACAGATGAAGCTAATTAAGGAGCAAGGCGTGTAGCCTGTTTTAGTACATTATCACAACCCCCGCGGTGAAAGCCGAAAGTGTGGCAGACAAGACTACGTGTAAACAGTCATCATCCGGACACAAGAACATATAATCCTGCACTGTTGTCCAACTTCCACAGTAGCCAATTCGTTGCTATAGTACTACAAATCATAGAAGTTTTTCTTAGCCTACAGTAATCTGGATAATAAACTGCCTGACCAAAAAAAAAAAATAATAATAATAATAATCCCTACAGCGGGAGGAGGAAACGAAATGAAACTTCACAACTATTGTAACTGGTCGTTGACATAATGGATACCGGCATTGCTGTCCGAGCTTGTCCCACACATTTTCTTTAGGGAGGACTTAGGGAGGGTCCATAAACTACATGGCTCGGTCTAGGGAGTGGGGGAGGGTTGGCTGGAAAGCTACGCTGAGCTACGTGGGGAGAGGGGGGGGGTTCCGAGCCACACTACATAGTTGTTCATTTATATTATTTGTCACAGTTAAAATGAAGTACGGAACACACAAAAACATTAGGATATTTATATCCGTCATTTAATTATCTCCATATCTAATTTACGATAATCTGACAACAGAAAACAGTACAAAATGTCTTCTGGAATGAACATGGGAAAGAAGCTGCGTGCTACGTGAGGGGGGGGGGGAGTAGAGGCAAAAGCCACGTTGGGCTACGTGGGGGGAAGGGTCCACAGGAGGCCAAAATGGAGCTACGTGGTTTATGGACGCTTCCTTATCTGAGATCATGTTAGCCACGGATTTGCCTTGTTTGGACGAGCATTGTCCTTTTGAAAACTAGAACCACGACACTTTCGTATAATGACGCAGGATGTCCGTGATTCATCCCTGAACACAATGCGATTTAATTCATTAGCAGTCCGGTGAACAGCGGTTCTTCATTACCTAGGGTGACCACTGTCGGCAACTATAGCCGCGACCTAAAGAGAATCCCTTTCTTCTAATGTATTGACGTCATGGTGTGGGAAGCCATGGGGTTTGACTTCAGGTCACGGCTGGTGGTGATTGAGGGAATTCTGACGGCACAACGCTACGTCACAGACAACATGCGTCCTCATACGTTTTCTCCAATGAGAAAATTTCGTGGTGCCATTTTTCAAGAGCACAGTGTTTGCCCACGCACGGCACACGTATCAATAAAATGGCTGCATGACGTTGAGGTGCTGCAATGGGCAGGACTGTCCCCGATAGAACAGGTATGGGACCAACTCCGTACCAGTAACAGTAACCACTATATCTAGAACCAGTTGTGGACCAGCTTGCCTCAAGAGAAGATACAACGGCTTTACGATACCCATCGCAACCGAATGAGCGTATGCATCCGGGCTGGGCAACATCAAAATGATAAAAGGGATCATACTGCCAAATTGTTTGTAAATTTGGCTCAGTTTGTAACGTTCCCACCCCTCCTTCTAATTAATTTCCGGCTAATTTATTTATGATTTATCATCGGAGCTCTTTGCCGAAAACTGACTGCATTTTTTCCACCATTTAATCCAGGAAAAGAGGCGGAACAATTACAAAGAAAATAAATTTTAGGTAGATGCACCACACTGATTTGAACTTATATTCTGATAAATTTTACACTGTGACACACTATAGGTTTTCTGTTCAAACACACATATTGGATCCACTAATCATCGTCTTGATAAGACAATTACAACTTCCTTCTTCATATACTTAGTTTACTTTACAAACTGTGAGCGAGAGTGATGTATGGCAGATACACACACACAGAGAGAGAGAGAGAGAGAGAGAGAGAGAGAGAGAGAGAGAGAGAGAGAGAGAGAGAGAGAGAGAGAGAGAGAGAACATAATATAGGCTTACATCATGAACCCGCGCGGAGCGACATTGCGAACTACCACCGCGTAGCACTGGGCAAAAACTGGTCAAGACAGAGGGCCTCTGGTCCCATTGTGAGGCCTTATATAATACCCACCTAACGGAATTCGGGTGGGGTGATCTTCTTCTGGGGGGAGTACTACCAACATTGGCGGGAGGACCATCTCTGCCAAATGGGAGGGAACACAGAGTTCCACCGATACTACCCCACCCGAGAGGTAACTTTTGTGTTTGTGGGGTGGCTACTGTACCATCCTTATCCCCGCCAAACTCTCGGCTGGAGCAGAGTGCCCAAACTTCTCCAGCATGGCTTAACCGCCATGACAGTAATCTGTAGCCACTTGAAAACCTCTTCACCTCACTCTCGCTCCCTAATTGGAATTACTTAATCCTATCCGTATTCTGATATAAATACTACTTCTTAAAGTTCCTAATCATGACTTCAAATGTCTTGTGACATCACAAGTTTTGTAATAACTGAAATAAAAACACATACGCTCTCAATCTGTGAAGTTTTGTTTCCTCCTCCCCTACTTGGTGCTTCATCTTTTTTTTTCTGGCAGTGTATTTGGTTCTATAATTAAACGTTGACTCGCTTTTAACCCAGTTTATGACCAATTTTGTAAATTGAAGCCAGTGTACTCGCCTGCGAGCTGGCCGTGGTAGATGTGCGCGGTATCGGCGTCGAGCGGCTGGTCGTTGCTGCCGACGACCTGGAGGCGGTCGCTGAAGGTGGAGGTGTCCCTCTTGAGTCTGAGCGGGAACCTCCTGCCGTGCGCTGTGAAGTCTATCCGGAGCTCGCGGTCCGGCGAGCGCTTCACCCGCTGGTGCGCGCCGTGCACGGAGCCGCGCTCGTAGCTCAGCGGCTCGTAGTGCCGGATGTACTCGTTCAGCCGCTCCGCTGCAACAACACAATCCAAGGATCAGTACATCTACGAATAGCACGAGCGAAGAACGAATTCAGATTAGGACAGGACGACATTAATGGACGCCGCGTAGCTCAGACGGTATGTGACTCGGACGACCAGAGTTCGATCCCCGATGAAGCCGAATATCTTTATTCGAAGCTGAACGTCCGTCACGGAACCTCAAGCCCACTCGGCCTAATGAGTACCGTCGAGGAACCTCCACTGGAAGGTAAAGTGGATATCACCCCGTCATTCCCCTTCTGATGTTGGAGAGGTTGTAATGGGAATGCGGAACATGCGGGAAGCGGCAGTAGCTGTAACCTTTTCATTACGACACATAATTTCTCTCTCGCGTCACTGCGACCCAGAGCTTGAAGTTGTAGCAAGAAATTTGTCTGCTATCCTTGAAGGCCTATCAAGCTATTATAGAAAAAATCACTTAAGACCTAACCCTTTAAAAACCGAAGTGTGTGCCTTTCACCTAAAAAATAGGAAAGCTCAGCCTAAGTTGAAAGCAATGTGGTCAGGTATCGAATTGCAGACATGTAACACCCCAAAACATCTAGGAGTGACACTCGACAGAACTCACACATAGAAGAAGCACTGCATGAATTGCAAAATGAAAATATCGACAAGAAACAACTTACTGCGCGAACTAGTTGGATCACAGTGGGGCAGTCAGCCACAACCTATAAGTACATCGGCAATGGCCCTTTGTTACTCTTTTGCAGAATATGCATGCCCAGTTTGGTACTCATCATCTCACACCAAACAGGTGGATGTAGCCCTCAATAACACCTGTAGGCAAGTGACAGGTTGCTTAAAGCCTACCCCAGTTGATAGGCTTTACCAGCTTTCGGGCATTGCACCACCCAGTATCCACAGAGAAGTGGCTGCGAACAACGAGAGGACCAAAGTAGAACGGGAAAGCGCTCATCCACTGCATGGCCATACACCACCAGCCCAGATACTCAAGTCCAGAAAAAACTTCCCGACAACATCACGGGAACTAATTGGATCACCTGAAAAGGTAAGACTACAGTTGTGGAAAATGAATGTTCCTAACACCTCGGGACCACTGACAGTTGCCACCTGGTCACGCAGAGGACTGAAACGTTTGACGGTCCTAAGTCGATTGCGAAACAGGAGTGGGCAGGTCCAAGAAAAACCTAGTGAAATGGGGTTTTACGGATGCTACCAGTATTAAGTGCGAGTATTGTGAGGACCAAACAATGAACCATATGCTCGAGTGCCCTATGTGCCTATCTTTCTGCAACAAAGACGATTGCACTTGAGGTTGTGAAGTACTATTGCGAAATGTGTTTAAAGGTGGTAATTTGTACAATGTTTTAACTGTGTATTTTGATGTTTATGATTGGAGAATAATAATAACTGCGACCCAAATAGGTTCATGGACGAAGTGTTTCATCGGGACTCGTAAGTGAAAATAGATGTGCTCATGTTTGGTAATAGATTCAAACGAAACTTACGTCGTCTCTCTACAGATACTATTAGGCCAATCTATTACGCATAATGTAATGGATATCTGGAAAGAAAGACAACAGTGTAGGAAAAGGATTCCGCAATAAGGATACAGAAGACGAAACATCAATAAAACATATGGCGTTCCTTTTGATCTACTAAACACGTATGACGTTCGTTAGAAACATCTTTGTTAAGTAAATGGATTATTGCGGAAGAATTGTAAGATTGATCAGAATCAAAGTTTAGTGCTCATAGCAGGAAAAATCCGCAAAGCTTCTAATTATTGCGGAGCTAATCAACGACTGTGACTTGCTATAAAATGGCTTTTTTCATTGAAGGAAATTGGTAAAACGAGATGCCCCCTTTTTTTCTACTTATGGCTTTACGCCTCGTCGACATCGAGGTCATTAGAGGCGGGATGGGACTGGGCGCAAGGAACGGGAAGGAATTCTGCCATGGCATTTTGAAGGAAGCATCCAGACAATCGCCTGGAGTGATTTGGGGAAACTATGGAAAACCCAAATCTGAATGCTCGGACGGGGATTCGAACCAGCGTCCTCCCGAATGCGAGGCCAGAGCGCTAACCGCTCACCCACCACTTTCGGTCTCAGGCGCCTAAACTGAACCACCAGATGGCTAGCAGCACTGCATGCTAATACTGGAGACTCACAATATCAAATGTCAGATGGCAGATTTAAGGAAGAGTGCTTCGACGAGTAATTTGACGCCTCGTTACGGGAAAGTGATTACAAACAGTAGATACGAGGTCTGCTAATATGACTTACGTAATGTGTGGCGGGTGACTCAGTTTCGCGAGTTTTACATACACCACGTGACCTCAAATATTTGCGGAACCGTCCTTATTTACACGTAACACTGCACTGTACACTCACAGCGCAAACACCCCGCGCGAGGTGACAGAGCGGTAGATAACACAAAGAGCACGCGGCATTAGCACTACACGGCACGCGCTCGAATTCAAATAACGGGATTATCCGCCCCACAAATCCACTCGCCTTGCTGTCCAGCTATCTTTCACAGTATGGCTTGTTTTTGTCAGTAGATCTCGGTCGGGATTGCCGTTCGCCAGATGGAAGAATTATAATTGACCGCGTCTTCCACCTGTGTTGTATCGTAGTGCAGGGACTGCAATGTCACCACCTGTTTGTCCTCTATGATTTGCGAATATTACGTTTTTGACATTTTTGAGGGGCATGGTTACGGGAAACATAAATCAGGATAGCCCTTACGTAAGGTGCAGGATTTAAACCTGGATTCTTTTTAACTCCCAGTCCAGTTTTTTTAAAATTATTATTACCGTATGGCTTTCATAGTCGGGAGACCCGTAGTTCGGTTTGCCTTGGTGATGGAATTTTATCTTTCAATCGTTGGAGGGACTTAATGGTGGAGCGGAAGAGAAACTTGTAACTTCTGTTCTGTATCATAAGAGTATTACTGTTGTTAAGTGTGCAGTTTATGAGCCGGATATTGGGGACAGTCCCAGCCAGCTTCGCCTGACCGCAATCAGGGTGGCCGCTACTTGGGGACTCACTATAGCTATGTCCACACCTGTTCAACTTTCGGTCGTCAAAGGCATGCGTCATGTTGAACGGGGGAGAGGCTCGGAGGGCATGCGTCAGGGGCATGCCCGAGATCCTCATTCCGTTCAACAAACCGGGAGGCACGGCGTATTGAAAGCGTTTCCAGCTGAAGTGGATTCTCGTGCGTCTCCGCTTGCAATATGTCGCTCTCCAACGACGAAACGCTTTCGTTTTTCGAAGATTAACGTTAGTTTTCATTGTTTTGGGACGTCAAAAATAAATATTATATTCATTTAAGCGACAGTATTTATAATAAATATTTAGTAGTTTTCCAAATCATTTATAATTAATTCATGCTCATTTTAATTAACATTTTGCACTGGTTGATTTTTGTGAAGAGTTTTGACAACGTAGGATTGTGTGTTTTGCGAAATTATTGTACAAACATTCGGTGCAGGATGCGTAAAATTCGTTGTGCATTATACAGTACTTTCACGTAGGAAATATTTAATCTCGTTTAACGAATGGTGGGAAGGCTCAAGCTTCATCATGTACTTAGTATATCAATAGGCAGATTTAAAGAGCATTAAATATCGTATTATTCAGTAAACAACATTTGTAGTGTAGTAAGCAGTCAGATGCACTGGGGGCATCCATAAATTACGTGAGGTGAAATAGGGGGGGGGGGGGGTCCGGCGAAATCTCACCAGGGGGGAGGGGGGGGGGGAAATCTCACGTGAGATTTTGCGAAAAAATTTGGGGACAGTAGAGCCAAAAAAGTCTACAATTTGCGCCAAAGTCGATTTTAGGAGGGTATTTCGTCAAAAAATTAGGGTGTGACCTAAAAAAAAAAGTCTACAAACGTTTCGAGGGCGATTTCTAGGGGGGGGGGGGGGTTCTCACAGACCAGATCTCACCAGAGGGGAGGGGGGTCCGGCCAGATCTCACGAAATCTCACCAGGGGGGAGGGGGGTCCCAGAAATCCGGAAAAAACACCTCACGTAATTTGTGGATGCCCCCTAATACGTGAATTTGTGAAAGTATCAACGAATGTTGTGAATAAACAAAAACCATTTTTACAGTTGCATAATGTCTTCTAGTTAAAAGTTTCAGATTATTCTTTGGAAGGGAATGCTTTCTATGTTAGTCGATGTCAGTCAGCTTATATGTTGTAAATAACTTCGCGAGATTTACGCTCGCGAAGTTATTTACATCATAACTACGGCAAAAACCGAAACTTTTTTTTATGATGTCAAATGCAGAGTTTGGCATAGCGCTGTAACATCAAGAGGCTTACACAATGGACAACTATTTAACTTAATCAACACCTTTTAATCTTAACTTACGTATTGCTATGCTATTTTTCTCGGATCAAGAGCAATTCGTTCTAATGTATCAAATAAAAGGCGGGTAGGTAATGTGCAGGTTTCTTTCTTACAGAAACTAAATTTATTGAAAGTATGTTACTCAGCTACATTTTCGAGATACATCTCCAGTTGAAAATGTTTGTTATATTATTAGAATTGAAGATGAAACTTCCTTACAAGTAGTTATCTTGCCATGGTATGCTGCCTATCGGTGACATAAAATATTCTACGAATTCATCCCGCAATTCGGAAGCTTTCAGAGAGTCTTAGAGGAATTCTCCGAAATGGGGCGAAGCCAGTGTCTTTTGCGGTAGCTCCGCACCAAGTTCCGGGAATAGTAGTCCCTTTTCTGGCATCTTCAATGTCCAAAGATCCCACTGGACAGTAAAACCTCTGGCTTTATACGAAGGAAATTGTGCAGATATACGCAACATAAGACTATGTCCACAATCGTACTTTTAACTTTGATCTTAATTGGCCTTAGGAAAATTCGGAACACGGAAGCAAGCAGACCGAAGGCATTTTCAACGGTACATCTTCGGCAGGTATTGCGTCTCTGAATTTGGTGTCTCGTTTGAATGGCGGGTTTCACCATTGTTAGAAGAGTATAAAAATTTTGCTTAGATATTCGCGTTAAGTTTTTAAACAGCGCATTGTCATTGAACTGCAGTTCTTGGAGAATTTACACATTTCGAGTTTTCAAATAATTCTTTACCCACAGTTTCCTCCGCGATTTTGTCCCCCGGGATTTCGCTAATATAAGAATGGCAGCTGTAATGCCCGCCAGACAAATTGAATCATCAATCTCGCTGCGGCTACACCGGAACACTGAGGGCATGCCTCAAGAGGCGTGAATGTGGACACCAAAGGGCATGCCTTCTGATGCGTGCCTCTAGCGCATACCTCAAGATGAACATATTGCAAGAGGAACGGGCAAGATGAAAAGGCAAGTTGAAAGGGAAAAGGCACAAGTGTGGACATAGCTTATGGTTGCTTTCTAACGCGTGGTGACAGTTTGAGGCCGGCATTACACTGTAAAAGATCTTTGTCAAAGATCTTTGAATAAAACATGTTTCATAATATAATGGTATGAGAACATTACGATTTCATTATCTGTTTAGTGTGGTTATGAGCAGCAGGTAACAATTATTCTGTGCCGACGTTAACTGCCAGCGACACAGTGACCAAGGGGGGTCAGCTACCTACCTGATCCAACTTCCAGGAAACCGGCGAGGCGTTTAGCCGCTAACAAGAGGTGACCCTCCTCACTGTCAACTAGTGAAAGACTGTGTAGGAACATCGTCTTAGGCCCGGTGCACACGAGCGTCATTTAACGTCGCGTGCACGCCGTGTGCACGCCGCGTGCACGCGACATCCGATGCACACGTAGCAGGCGGCAGTAGGCGTCGCACTGACAACGATGGACATGTATAATAAGAAGTGGGTGATTTTTGCGTAATTTATCTTCAAAAATCATTTATTAAGTACACAGGATAGACGTTACTGGTAGTATAGGACTATTCCAAAGAACTTAATTTTATAAGAAGCTTGAAAACAATTAAATAAACATTCCGAGAGGACAACCTCTGCCGGCACTGCAGGTCCAAAAATGACCTTCTATTTTGTTGGTGATGAAGCATTTTCCCTTTCACCAAATATATGAGACCTTACAGTGGTAAAGTTTTATCAGAAAAAAAAACAAGGATTTTCAGCTACAGATTGTCACGCGCCAGGAGAAAAGTAGAAAGTACATTTGGGATTCTGTACAATAAATGGAAATTTTTCATAAAAAATGTTAATTTTGATTTATCTATCCTATTGATAAGACGTGTTGTTCATTTCACAATTTTTTTAAGCACGAGAGATGGGTACAACATTCAAGACGAAATGAGTATAGAAGGTTTTGTCGATATCGGAAAGGACGCCTCAGTTCCAACAAGAGGAACTACTTCAGTATATCCAAGTAAGGAACATGATAGCAACATATTTTGTTTCTGATGTTGCCACCTTATCCCGGTAAAGGGAATTTTATTTAAGAACTTTTGTGTTTGCAACAGCAATTTACTATAAATTTTATAGGTATGATACATAAAATCTAGATTGTAAATATATAATTACGAAGTCTTTCTCGGCGTTGACAATACAAGTAATGCTCTCGGGTGACTAGCCGAGTTATAGAAGTGTCATAATAATCACACAATATTTCGGCACTCTGCGGCGGGCCTACTGGAACAGCATTTTGAGCCTGCCATATTGGAGTTATTCCGGCACACACTCCAATCCTCGTATTTCTTGTATGACGGGGAGTATTACGAACAGGTTGATGGAGTGGCCATGGGCAGTCCTTTATCGCCAGTTATTGCTGATTTCTTCATGGAGAACTTTGAAGACAAGGCACTAGCAAGCGCTCCTATGAAGCCCACCGCTTTCTTCCGATACGTAGATGATACCTTTGTGGTCTGGCAACACGGCAGAGACAACCTTGAAGCCTTTCTCCATCATCTTAACAGCAGAAACGAAAACATCAAGTTTACGATGGAGGTGGAAGAAGAAGGCCGGCTGCCTTTCTTAGACATTCTAATAGAAAAGAAACCTGACGGGTCTCTAGGACATTCTGTGTACAGAAAACCTACGCACACAGACCTATACCTGAACGCGCGTAGCCATCACCATCCGGCACAGCGCAAGACGGTACTCAGCACGCTTGTACATAGGGCGCGAGCGATATGCGATTCGGACAGTCTACCCGATGAATTGAGTCATCTGCGTCAGACCATTCGACGCAACGGGTACACTGATTATCAGATAAGACAGGCATTCCGAGAGCCGACACGTAGTATCAACAACACCAAGAAAGAGCCACCTGATCGTCTCGCCTTCTTGCCGTACTCTGGCGCCACAACGTCCAAGATAGGACGGATTCTAGCAAAAAGTGGAATCAAGACCATTTTCCTGCCACCACCGAAGGTGAAGAACATCTTGCGCTCCCCCAAGGATGACCTTGTTTTGCGGACACCTGGGGTATATAGCATTAGTTGCGAGTGTGGAAAGAGCTACATTGGCCAGACGGTGCGGTGTGTTCACCAACGTTGTCAAGAACATGCACGACACGTTCGTCTGGGGCAGAAAGAAAAGTCTGCGGTGGCGGAACACAGTCTAGAACATGGCCATGGTTTTGATTTCGAAAATACCAGAGTACTGGCGCATACTGGTAGCTTCTGGAATAGCATCCTTACAGAAGCAGTAGAAATTCGTCTCGCGTCTAACCTCGTCAACCGCGACAGCGGGTACCAGCTGAGTGAAGCCTGGACGCCAATCATAAATACTATACGTCGACAGCGCGACCGAGACGCATTACACGGCGCGTCCAGATCAACGGAAAGTTCGGTAGTAACATAAGCGAGCAATTTGTTGATTAATGATCAGCTTATGTGTAAGTTTTTGCCTTCTGACTTTTCCTTCTACCGAACGATGAGTTACTACGAGGCTGGACCCCGGCTACCATTGGTTACAAATCTGACCAATCACGTGGCAGCATGGCTCAATATGAGGCCCGCAACGGATTCGTGTTGACCCATCAGTTGGACAAACAATTTATCGTGAAGGCTTTGTTTTCGGATATCTTCTTCGAAGGAGCGGTGATTTTAAGCCCATCCGCTATATGTCATGTGAAAAAGGACATCAAATCTAGCCGTAACTCCACCTTGGCATCGATTCAAGCCGCAACGAGATTTGACCCCTGCTACGACTGGTTCCACAGCCGACCAATCAGAGGTTAGCAGCGGGAATCTGGTCTAGCTCAGCAGCTTCGCATGTTCCTGACCTCACTTCACCGGAAGATGGCGCCAACGATTCAGAGTGCCGAAATATTGTGTGATTATTATGACACTTCTATAACTCGGCTAGTCACCCGAGAGCATTACTTGTATTGTAGATTGTAAATACTTTACGTAAACCTGGAATTATAATAAACACGAAATATTTTGCTTAAATATTTCATTTTCACCCTTGTCGTCCTTCTCCTCGAATCCCTCAATGAATATCCGACATATACTGGACCAAGCTCTCCTCTTGATTCGATCATGATAATTTTTTGACGGATGTCCCAAATTTCTGGATAAGTCTTAATTACACCAATAAAATGTTCGATGTCAATATTTTCTAAAACTAATAACTCGTCTGCCATGCTTGCCGCGCTAGCGTGTTCTGCCGCCCGTGTGCACCGCTCCATTGGACACAATGTACTATGTTATAGGAGACCGCACTAGCGTGCGCGGCGACCAGGCGGCGTGGTGGGCAAGAACAGGGAAAAACGACCGCTGGGTCGCCGCGGCGTTACCGCTTGTGCGTGTGCACTGCCGTATCTGTCCCTGTGTACTCCTAGCCACTAGCGCGGTTTCTCGGCGTGCACGCGACGTGAAATGACGCCCGTGTGCACCGGGCCTTAAGAGCGAAATTTATGTGGCTCCAACACTCATAGTAGTGATTTGTGCAGTCGCGACAATTTATGAAGACAGACCGTGGCGAAATGCAAACACGGCGTGTTTCTCGAACAATGAAAAACCGAGGAAGTGGCGATAACATGCAATTCCCAGAAACTTAAACTCGCGGCCAATCAGGGGAGCCTGAATTAAGAGAGGTCGTGTGTGTGTTGTGAGTGTGTATGTGGGAAGGACAGTGATCCTCCAATATAAAATGAGTTACTATTTTATGTAAAACATTGCTTTCATGTCTGGACGTTTCCGGAGATGGGAGGGAGAGAGAAGGGACGGGATTGGCTGAACCGACGTCCGTGGGTCTTCCCGATCTGTGGAAGTGAGCGGCGAGGATGACAACAGGGACTCGTTCGGCAGATCTCGAGACGAGAGGTCTTTGAAGCGAGCGGAGAGCCGGCAAGAGGCGACCCGTACAAAGTCATAAGTGTCCACACGGACTCAAGTTTGATTGGAAGTGGTTCATGTGAAGACAGGTGCCGGTGTATCTTCCCCTGTGCTGACTCACGGTAAACACCTTCATCAGGAAAGTGTACTAATATTCGAAGTCACTCTCTCACCCAAATAGCGACCCTGGCAAGGAAACTTGCATATAACAGTTTCAATCTGCCGAAACCCAATGAGTTTTTAGCCGGAGCATAAATTAAAATAACTTCGTGGTTACAACAAAAACAATGACGTGCCTTTGTCCTTTTGATTATTAATTTGTTTATATGTTTAAATATTTCAGTGATGACCGAAATGATATGTTCAATTCATATGTAAATTTTAACCTGAATAAATGTCCAGTTTATGGAAGTTTTATTGATGAACAATGATGTCATGCATTGTAATTGATTACGAACCCGTTCTCAACTGAATTAACTGTAAGTTAATTTTCCCTGAAATTAAGAATTAAATTCATGTGTTTTTTTTTAAAGTAATAAGGTACCCAGACCCGCCACACGCTTCAATAAAATAGTTTACAGTGTAATGGTGCATATTTTATAAAAGATTTCTTTTATCTTGATTTCTGATTATAAACAGAAGAAAATGATCTACAATCAGAAATACATAGACTATAAAAATAGGAATAAAAAGGCGGATACATACGCAAAGATTGCGAAATTAATTAGTTCTATGAAAAAAGGCTGTGCTATCGATGACGTGATAAAGAAAATTAATGGATTAAGAAGCCAGTACTTGACGGGTTTCTTGAATAATAGCTGAGCTATACAAGTGCCATACTGCAGAGTGGTGTAGATCCGCCACCAGCAATTTAGTACGACCCATTGCACCTACACCGTAAAAATAGACACCCAATAGTATGTATCGGTAAGATCGCGGGTAATAATTCTGAGATAGAAATTTTGGAAAATATTATGGTAAGAATTTATTGGATCTAATCTGCAGCTTCGACCATAATTTTATAATATGTCACGTCCTCACATTGCAGCTCTTTCACTAAACTTTGATGAATTACTTTCATATCAAGTCTGGCAATCCACGATCTAACCCAAATACGTTTACTTCCCTTCTTTTTCCTTGATAAAACACATACTATGACAGCTGCACAAGCATACAAGTTTACTTCATTTATTTCAGAAAACTATGATGAAAACTTTTATGTATGCAATGGGCCTGATAAAATCTTTTATTAAAGATCTTTGACAGCCGGAGGACCACTACTTTATATGGGGCTAATCTTTTTACCTCCGTATATTTTACTAAGCAACCCTATGAAATGTTAAATGGCACGTACCGCGGTCCCTTAAGACTAACACATACCATAAGACCCTCGTAAAATGGCAACTAAATTAATCCTGGTTTTCAAGTAGGCAACATGGGTTCAGGCAAGGATATTCATGCGAATCTCAGTTGGTGGAATATATGCAAGATATTTCAGATGAAGTGGACAAGGGAAGCCAAATTAATAGTGTAGCACTAGATCTTTCAAAGGCGTTTGAAAGAGTAAGCCACAAAAGTAAATAAGGTAAAAACTATTGGAGTGGATGAGAAAGTGATTTGCTGGGTAGAAGAATTTTTAAAAGGTAGAAAACAGAAAGTTAGGGTAGGAAATGCGGTATCAAAGGAAATGGAAGTAAAAATGGGAGTGCCGAGGATAGCGTATTGGGACCATTGCTATTCATTATTCTAATGAATAATTGTGTTGATTGTTTACTATCTGAAATTAGATTGTTTGCCGATGACATAATGCTGTATAAAAGGATCAAAACGATAGAGGACTGTAAACAGTTGCAGGGTGATCTGGACAGGATATCTAGTTGGGTTGGTAAACATGGGATGAAGTCAGCTAATTAGATACACAAATAAAAAACAAAAGGTTAATTATAAATATAAGGTGGGGAAAGAATTGCTTGCTGAAGACTTGAAATGTAAATATCTTGGCATTACATTTGATAACAAGCTTAACTGGGCAGGACACATTGGACAGGTGGTAGGAAAAGGTTTCAAAATCCTGCACTTGTTGGAGAGAGTGATGAGGGGATGTACGAGAGAAGTGAGGGAGTTGGGTTATAAAACTTTGGTTAGACCATTGCTCGAATATGGTAGTGTAGTATGGGACCCACGTTTTGAGTATCAAATACAGGAGTTGGAGAAGGTGCAAAGAAGGGCTGATAGATTTTTTTCTGTAAATTATCGCAGAATGCAATCAGTGACAGATATGATAAAGGAGCTGGAATGGGATTCATTGCAAGACAGGAGGAGGTTGAGGAGGGTAACGGGAGTGTACAGGGCGTATACTGGCGATGAGGCATGGAAAGATATTGGTGTAGGTATGAAAAGTAGTGCATGGAAGGGAAAAGATGACCATGACCACAAGCTGGCACTGGATTTCAGGCACAAGGGTGTGGGAAGATTTTCTTTTTTAGGTAAGGGTGTCAGGGATTGGAATGAGTTACCAAGGGGAATGATGAATAACCTACCGAAAACGTTAAAAGAATTTAAAGTTAAAATTTGTACAGGGCAAATGTAGGTGAGTGAAGGATAGCGGGAAGTTGGGTGTGTAGGGAAATTGACAACGGAGCGTGTGCTCCATTGCAATTAAATTAAATTAAACGCTGCTGTCTTTAATACCGATTAAAACGTATTTAGTGAACGGACTATTGTAGTAACAGTGAAGTCATATCCTCGTATCCGGAAAATACGAGATTTCTGCTAGTCGTCGAAATATTAATGGCTTTCACTTTATAGCCGCTTATACCCTTATATAATACAAAAATTGTGAAAATTGTACTCTTTTGAAGTGAAAATTTCTATAGTCGCGTTATGCTATGTTTAGGTGGGGGTAAATCTATGAGTTCGCAAGAAGCCACCTGTTGCGTATATGATATGAGCGCAGGGCGCTTTTCACAAAATCTTTATACAAACACACAGTTTTTATCCGATTTTGATGGAATTTTGCATACGTATAGTTTAAAACAAATAGAAAAACACTGTTGACGAATGATTTACAGAAACTCCTATCAGGATGACGAGCTGCCGAGTGAGTCGCGTGACCCACTTTCGCTCTAGTCGGCAACATTGAATTTTTAGAAAAATGTGGTATTTATAACTTTACAATGGTATTTTTGGAGTGAAGGTTCTAACGTTTTTTCCGTTTTGTAAACAAAGCCTCTCGAGTATTATCTTGGTCGATTTGTTAATACCTAACGTTTCGGCCAACGTGCTATAATACTTCCGACGACCGCGGGAGCCTGCGCAATTATTTGAAGCCTTCCGAATTTGAGCTATTCTTTCGTAATCACCCTGTACAATGTTACTGGCAAGCAACCGTCCTAAAAGCAACGGGAAGTCTCACAGTACCTCCTGTTGGACCTCGAACAATGAGCATTTTCCCAGCGGCTGTTGGGAAAGAGCAACATTTATTGGCAGTGCGATACGACCCAGTTCTCCCGCAGTTCGGGATCTCTTTGTTTCTGTGCTTACGTCTGTGTTCGCTTTAGTAGCAACATTTAGGTCTAGCCTGATCGCAATGGAGCCAGAGACGATACGTGATTGTTAACAAACAAGGACAGGTTTCAATCTCCTAATCGAGTGGAGGCGAGTATCCAGTAACAATACATTTGACACTGCTATTAAATGCACTAAATATTTACAAAGTTGGCTAACCTGATCTAAGAGCACAATCGCTTAACATATTTATATGGTCGCAGACATCTACGTAGGTACAGTGCACGCTTTTTACAGACAGCATAGCCTTTGTCTATTTAGAAAAAGAGTGTAGTGTTGTCTCAGTGTATCCGTATGAATGATTTTCCACGGAATATTGCTTCGACTATGCACAGACAGTGCAGGAAGGACACAACATTTAATTAAAACACTCGTCGCCCACAGGTCAGATTCTAACTGGTGACCCCGCTAGGTGAAACCAATGCAGTAGTCCATTCACTGAGTAATGTAACACCTGGAGTCACTCTAACAGATGACAATGTACACATATTCCTAGTTTGTGCAATGTGTCAGCAGTACATAAAATATGACGCATTATGAATTGTAGTATGTTCACCGTAGAGTACGCCTCTGTGCGGACTAGATCGGAACAAGTGTAGTGTGCGCTCTAAGGACCAAGTGGAACAAGTGTCTGACAAGGAGCGGGCACTGTCCAGAACTGACAGCTCAGGCGAAAAATACGACCATATGTCGGACAAGGACGTGTTTCAGAAGACTGAATATGCTCTACCCAGCGTTGGTACAGCCGTTTGAACATATTACAGCAATAACAATTCGAACGAAACATCACTTTGCTATCGTGTTATCCAAGTATGAAATAGCTTTTAGAGCACACCACGAAAGTCGAATGATACTGCGCAATACATCCTTAAAGACATTATTCTGATCAGTAAATTGAGATTTACGAGAAGGAAATTTGTTTTAATCAGGGAACTAAAGATTTTTTCCCCAAAAACTGCCATGTGCGCTTAAAAAACGTGCAATATTAAATTTTAAAGGCTGCAAAAAACAAGCAGATTATTAACAATCACATTCTGAGCAATTTCTTATTTTTTCTATAAACAAGACCATCCTTCTCTAATATCCGACTTGGAGAATCTCATTCTGACCAGAGAAACACAAAGGAGAAAAACAGAAAAAGGCCGGAACGCACGCAATGGCTTGAAGTGATTTCTTTTCACTGGGCGTTTGCAGGTCGTCCATGAGAAATTATTAGAGCAGGATAGATCGTGGAAAAGTAGAGATCACCGCTATCTTGATGGCTGGGTCGATGATCGAAACGCGCTTCCTTCCAATGTCAAGCACAAAGATTAATGCCACGCACACCTCCGATCTATCCGCATTCTATATATCGTTTATACGAGCGGTTTTAACGCATAGTCTGTAGTCGCAAGGAGCTCGATTTCAACGCAACCGGACGCGCTAACAATGCCGATACACACTGTCAAACCAGCAAGGAGATCTACAGCTCATAATATGTCATTTGCATCTTAATTTTAAATTCCCTACTCCTACCGGAATTTAATTGAAGAAAATAATGAAAATTTTCCAATATTTTAAAATTATTTACTGCAGAAAAATTCAGCTCCCTCTTTTTACACAATCAATCGTATTTTTTTAATCGTTCTACTATTAAATTAAAATTTTCCAAACTGTAAAATTAACTCAAAATTATTATTTAAAAAATTAACTATGGTAGTAAAAATTTAAGATTTTTAGATAGTGTTTATTTCCATACACGGTTCTGTTGCCTGTTGATTTCGACATGAATGTTTCTAAAATGTCACAAAAAAAACTTAAATCGACCCTAGCCGTATGACGTCTATTGTAAAATTGTATAAACGCCAAGTATTTGTTAATTGCGTTTTCAGCGTCTGCTATAGATAGGAAATTAACCTGTAAGCGTTGGCGCCACTGGTGCGGTGTTTCAAAGCAGAGAGGGGGACGGCTTAAACGCTCTGCCGGCACAAAGTTATCTCAAGACACGATTTCACCCCCGTAGATTTCGGTTTTCCAGGTCTCCCTAAATCACTCCAGGCGAATTCCGGGATGATTGTTTCTAAAAAAAAGGTCACGGCATATTCTTTCTCGCGCCTCATCATCAATCATCTCACGCCATCCTCGACGAGATATAAAATCTCGAGGAGGAAAAAAAAAAATTATGAAAATTATTAGATAAATATTTTAGATACTTCGCAATTAATTCCTTCAACACGCAGATTTAATTATGATCCATTCCTGGTATACTTTATTCCGAAATGTTTTTGAAGATTCTCTGCTGTTTCCACTTTTAAGATATCTCATTTCCCGTGTTGATCCGCACGTTATATTCAGCTGTTCTCCGCATAAACCTTCTTCCTGTATTAAACTTTGATAATTGTAGTTCCGGACTGCCAAGGTTTCACTGCCATATCCTAGAATTCGTCGTATCGTCTGGTATGTCTCTGAATTAATCAAGGTTCAAATATATAATTTATAACAGTTGCTTTTTAACACAGTTTGTAACTTTATACGCAGTTCTCTCCTCCGTAAGATATGTTATAGCCGAGATATTTCTACGTATTAACCTTCTCCAATATTAGTTTTTTTAAATACAAATTTTATTTTTGCCAGATTCCTTTTCTTCGATGGCTACTACATTGGCTTGCTTGGTGTAATACAGAAACTGCAATGTGTCCGAACAAAAAGCAAATGTTGCCGAGTCATCCAAAACACAATAGACGCAAGTTAGAGACAAAACACACTCTGCAATCTATGATGGTTATCTGTCTTCCTTTTCCACAGAGAAGATACAATGCCTGCTGTACAGGAGTGTTGCTACAAGAAGCCCCGACACCAGACGGTGATTGGCTAACAGACAGGCGGTCTGGAACCAATCAAACGCCCGCCATATGGCGTGCAGCGGGGACTGCATGCATTACGTGGAAGGCATGCTGTTCCAAGAACGAGTTCTGAACACAAAACACGCTATCACATTCTCCAAACGGAACCCACACTAGCAGCAATGAGTTTGTTAACATAGATACGTTTGAGATCAATACCGAAAAAAGATTTACACTTAGCTCGTTGACTCCGGTGGTAATTTGTCAAACGACCAAGCTCAACAACTAGAATTCAGTCGGAGTTAGGAACTGATCCACTCTGCCTAAACATATCCTAAAACTTCACGCAAAACGTCGCCAAAATTAACAAATATCCACGCCTCAATCAACGAGCCATTAGATGGTATAATCTTTGTAACTTTTAGTGCCTCACTTAAAATGATAGTTTATTCCACGTATAGGTATTAGGCATGGAAGAATATTGGTCGAAGATTTAGGGGTAGTACCACGAAAGGAAGAGATGATTTAAACCATAAACTAGAATTTTATTTCAGGCATACGAGAGAGGGAAAAACTTCATTTTTAGGTAAAGGAGACCGTGGACAGGAATAAATTATAGTGCAGACTGCTGTACAATTTACTCCTAACACTGAAACAATCTTAATTAAAAACTTGCGTAACGGCACTACATTTAAAATGCTTCAATATTCCTTTTTTCTGATATTCCAAAGTCCAAGATTCCCATCCAAAAAGCGTTGTGCTCCATACATATAGTTTTAGATAGTTCTTTTTGCATCCTAAGTCAATATTTGAGACTAAAATATTACTATCTATTTCTAGAGGACTCTCTTCTTTAGTACTGATCTGCTTTTGATGCAATTATTGCTTTTTCCTTCAGTTGTAATTTTACCATCAAATTAACAGAATTTACTTACTAATCCTATTACTTCTGACCCTATTTTTATGTTGTTATTGCTAAATTTCACTACTTTTGTATTTCTTCGATTTAAATTTAATTCAAATTCCACTCTCAGTACGCCATTTACTAGTTTCTCAATTTCCTCACTTTTATCTGTTAAAACAACGTCATCAGCAAATCGCAACATACTAACTGTTCAGCACTTATGACTCATCTTTTTTCTTCCTAGTATTCACGTATCATACGTGTAGAAGAAACACTGTTTTGATGTCTGAACTTTCTGATGGTTGAATAGCACACTCAGAATGTAAACTTTCACTGTTACAACGAAAATAAAACCGCAGAAACGACCGTTAGCAGACAGACAATAGATATCGTACTTGTCAGTAAATCTGACCTTGGCTTGTGAATGAAAGGCTTGACTGCGAATACAGCACAATAAGCTCCACAGTTGCTTCCAGTCTTACACGCCTCCGTAAAGGTCACCTAGAACCAAAGATACTACACAGCCGAGTAAGTTTATTCTAAACAAACCCAAACAAATTCATAAAATATCTTTGCATACTTTTATTACTGTGAAAATGGTGATGGTCACGTTTTGTAGGTCATCGTTAACATTGCCGAATGTAGCTGAGAATTTTTCATACAGGGTAGCATCTCCTCAGACCATGGAAATTGGTCACCGTCTGTTGCTAGTTTCTGAAATACTGTCAACAGACGTGGGGTTGTCAAACGTTTTGTAAGTCGCCTTAAGTGGTCATCATGACAGCTTAAGCTGTGTTTCAGTATCTTCCGCCTATGGTCCCTTGTTGGAAAAAAAGGGATAATTTTTTTTTAAGTGAAGTGAAAATACGTGGTGGTACCTTTCCAATAAGTATCCTGCAAAGTAGAACCTTTTACTGTGATTTTTAACTAATGTTCTAGGTAACATTTCCGTATTTTCATATTCGTAGCCAGCCAGAGCAGTTGTAGTCATGAGAAATCTGGTCCTATGTGTACTTAATATTTGTTTAGACTGTAATAACGTATGATTTTGACACTTTCTTTTTCCCGAAACACAAAAACTCACTTTTCAAATATAGTCAAGATTCATTTAACTTATTTGAAACGTTGTTTACATTCGGTCATTAGCAAAACAGTAAGTACCAGGTCCTGCTGCGCATCTGATACCCTGAATTGTCGAGACGTCTGGCGCGGGCCCGGGCAGTGACGCAATGACAGGTCGTTTGAATGTGATCTGTAGGCGGTCCGCCACGTGCTACCACTTCTTCCGGGTACACGGAGCCGCTAATGGGATTATAGTGTTGGCTTCAGACACCGCGTTACAGGCAGCCCGCTGCTACAGCTCTGATAACAAGACTGCAGTTACAGCTGTGAAGCCAATGTGCGCAACCACTCGGCAGCCCAAGTATCAAAGAATTTTCTTCGAAGCCAGCGGCTGTCTAAAGGTGGGTTCCCACGGCGCGTCCCTCGGCGCTTGTTAGGGGACGCCTCTCATCTTTGCCGCATAAGCTAGCAGGTACGTCGTGCCTCGACCCACCGCCAGGCGGTAGAAGATGAAAGGCGCGTCCTTCTTAGCACGCGCCGTGGGAACGAGCCTTAAGAGCCGTGCGATATCCAGGCGTGCATAGGGTCACACAGCAACCGCAGCGTACGGCGCTACTGCCAACCTACATAATTATAGCCCTATGGCATGAACAGAAAGTGTTTAACTTCTAATAAATATATATATAGGCTATAAAGAACTTGATTAATATACGAGTGTCGTACGAAAAACACCCGTTAATTTAAAAATTAAAATAAACTTTCATAAACATAACTCATTCTCATTTTTTTTTAAAAAATCTACACTGATCTACGTGTGCAACACTAAAAGGCTAAACCGATTTTGATGAAATTTGACATGGAAATACTATGTATTATTACAAAGGACGTATGATATTTTTTTCGAGACCAATAACATATTTTGTCACGAAACTTTGAAAAATTAGCGAACTGTGACAGACGGATAGCGTGTGTAAGTCACTGTGATGTTATATTGATCATTCAGGCATTGATTCTTTCGCAGTCAGTTTCATTTGCAGCCACAACTTATTATATAGGCCATAGTCTAGATGTGGATTTTATCCAATTCTACCAATATAATTCCAAGTCCACGCGTCAGATTTGGGTATTCCACGGTTTCTCCAAATTACTACAGTCGAATACCGGCACGGTTCCTTTCTTGTCCCCATTCCTTTCCCGCCCCTAATTACTAGTGTCCGACCGAAGGTCATTTTTCGGCCGAAGCCGAAGCCGAATGTTCGGCTCTTGGGATAACCTTCGGCCGAAGCCGAAGGTTCAAAAATAATTATATATGTTAGAACACTAACATGAAGTATATATGACATGCAAAAAATGAACTGTTATTTTGTTTTATATGTGGTATTTTTTATATAAATTGCACCTTAACAATAATTATAAACAAAGTTTTTAATATTTATTTATTCGAATAAAATAAAACACTAAAATAGTACCAAACCAGGTTCTGAGCAATGCAATTTAGCAAAATTAAATGCAGTTATTTTTATTTAAGAATAATAAAAAGAAACTATAAAATTTAACAGTAATAGCCCGAATCAAATCAGAATAATTTGTCCCGTGGATTAAATTATTAAGTTTTGGAGTTTTAGCTTCGGTAAATCAAATACATGTTAGCGTATGTATAGTAATGTCATAGTTTTTTAACAACAATAAAAATAAATTTCAACCTTCTTACTTAGCATAAATTATTCTAGCTTTTAGAATATGATATTCTGCTTTCTAAATTAGCATCTCGTATTAAATTTTCAGTTAAAAAGGAATCAATACCAAGATTTTTAAAGTAGTTTCACGTATACAGATTAATTAAAAATGTACTAAATATAATCAAAAGAAAAAGTACATCGGCAGTAATAAAATAAGATTTAATCGCTCCAAATGACCCATTTTATTTGTTATTGTCAGTGCACAGTTTTGACGTAGAAATGACAAAATATCAGTCTTCGTATTTACAATTTCGTCGCTAGCCTAATATTTAATTTTAAACCGTGGATCGATTAGAGCGGCGATCAACAACCGTAAGGTTTTTCTTGCGTAAGTAGATCTCCTGTTAACAGACCCACACAAACGGCTTTTGAACAGTATTATATGATCAGCCTTCATTCTTCTGAGCAAGTTTTGAGTTTAAGATGTCAATGATTGATATAATTAAAGATACTGTTGACAAATCGCTAGAAATATTAGTTGTTGCTTCCTAAATACACTTCAGCACAGTTATAAAATTGTTCATTTGTATCCATTCTTCTGCTGTTGGAATTTCTATTTCACCACGTTCTAACATATACAGATTTACTGCATTTTTCTGTTTTATTAATTAAGATATCGAGTGGCTTGTTCACTCTGCTTACGTTTTACAACACTTTTTCACTATTTCTATTACAGCAATATCTTTAAAAATTACTTTGTGAATCATGAACTGTAGTGTGTGAGCAACACAACCAATAAAAACGAAGTTTCCATAGCTGATGGTTGCATTCATATTTGAAGTATTATTACGTATACCCGTATGGATATTTTCTTTTGAATTGTATTTGGTAACAGTTTCAGTGATTTTTTGTGCAATATATTGCCTTGTATGATCTTCCAACACACTAACAGCCAATTTTTTTTTAAATATGGAACCTTTGGAAATGCCATGTGCCGTGACACTCAAAATTGTGTTTGCTTGATCACTTCTTATCTTCGTGGTAAAACTGATCCATTCAGTCTTTTTCTAAAATCAATGCAACTTTACTGTTTATTTTTTCGTATGTAGCTGGCATTAAAGAGTTTCTAAAATATTTTTCTCGCTTTGTCTGCACTAGGGTCGAGTTTGAGGATCAGTAAAATTAAGGCTGCGAAGTCCTTCTCCTTCAACGAGGTTGGAAACATGTTTACAATGACCAGGTCCATACGTAATACATTAATCCGCCAAGAAATCGGATGATTATAGTGCCATGGTGGCGCTACTTTTTTCTACGAAATAGCGTGAAGTAGACTGTTAAACTTCTTTTGCAAAATCTTTGGGCGCATACAAGATCCCTGATTTTTTTGATTTTTTAAAAATTAATCAAGCTTTGGTATTTAACACTGGCTTCACAATATACTTCCCACTGATTTTTATGATGTTTTCCAAATGGTTCTTTATCTTTGCTATCGTTTGTTGGCGCGCTACGTTGACGGTATTCGTAAAAGTTGGTTCATTTTCAGGGGCTGGATGTAAAACTTCGGCTTCGGCCAAACATTCGGCTGAATTTGGCCGAAGCCGAAGGTGCTTTTTTTGGCCGAAGGTGGCCAAAGCCGAACCTTCGGTCGGACCCTACTAATTACCTCGACGTCGAAAAAGCGTAAATCCATATGATGCTTCGAAAACAATAGTGGTCAGTAAGTATAGTAAGCCGTAAAGACAAAGACTACCTTCTAAAAACGACAGGCGTCTATGAAATTCCTTGTAACTATGATCAGAAACTGGACGTTCTGTATGTGACAGACTGCAAGATGTAAAGGTCCCACCCCTCCTTTTAATTATTCTCGGCTAATTTATTAATGATTCACTATAGGATCTCTTTGCCGAAGATTGACTGCATTCTTTTCCTCTAAGACTATTAGCTAATCACCGGGAGGAGGGGGGAGACAGTCATAGAGAAATAAAATAAGTGGATATTTTGAATCTCACACAGACACAGACAGACATACAAAAATATCCTGCCAATTTGTACACTGATACACCATCAACTCTCTCTTCAGACACCTATAATCATCATAGCTATAAGCCAATTATATATTTACTTCTAATGTTCTTAGTTTCATCACTTTACATTGGACCGAAAACCGAATAGAACTGGGCAAGACTGAGAAGCTATCCTCTCGTTGGGGCTTTAAGTAGTACCCGGCCAACTGTACTTTCTTGGGCAGGCGTCCTTCAGGGAGAAGCGCTACCAACATTGATTCCTGGCCTCCCCGTTGGCGTGAGGACCGTCTCTGCCAAATGGGATAAAGCCCAGAGTTCCACAGATATCACCCCATCCCAGAGATGACGTTTTGCGTTCGTGGGGTGGCACCACCAAGGAATGCCCTGCGCGCCAACGAGGGGGCGGGAATGGGGTGACCGACCTCTCTATTGCGGCCTTGCCGCCATAGCTGGAACCTGCAGCCGTCTGAAAATCTTAAATAAAATCTATCTGCCCCACTCTCTCTACCATAATTAAAATTCCTTAACGGGTATTCTTATTCTAATTAAATACTACTTCTTAAAGTTCCTAATTATAATTTTAAATCGTCTTGTGGCATCACAGAGCACATCAGGAACCATCGGCAGAGGCAAAACTCGCCACGGATATTGGTCTAATTTCGAAGGAATCGCGAAGAATTAAAGAAGATCTAGAAATGTCCAAACAGCATCACAATTTTAACAGCGACGGCGGAGTGGCTTTAGATCACAGCTGGAAGCTATCACTAAGAAGACAGTCGACGCTGGGAGCACTGCGAAGAGTGACTCACCATATGACCAAGACACATCGTGCAGTTATTAAAACTGCGAGAACAGCCCCCAAAATGAGGGCCGAAACGTTATTTATTAACAAGTCGACGCGGCGCCATCCAGACAGCCAATACATCACTGACACCGGCCGCGGAGAAATTGCTGCTTCGAGCAGGGGCCGTGTCTGGAAAGTTAGGAGCAGTGTAACTTCTAAAGATGCGTTCCCACGACGTCTCCTAACAGAGGCCTCCCGGGACGGATACCCAACAACAAGCAATGGGAACGGGGACGCCTCTACTAGCGGGGATGAGACTCTATGTCGGTAAACATCACAGGCGTGTTGGTGGTGCTCTATTGCGATCGGTTTGCAGCAGAGGTGCGCACCCCTTCTGTTGCTGTAAAGTGATCTGTGCCAAGCGACATTAGGCAGCATGGTGATGAGGTGGTGGCGGGGTAGCGAGGGCTAAACTGCGGCGCGCGCTCATCCATACACTTCGGCGCGCGGCCTCCGTTACCAGACGTTGTTGGAACGCAGCTTAAAGTTACCACGCTCATTGTGATTTGGATCGTTAACTTTTGACAAACTTTACTCGTTTAGTATCGAGAAGCTGTGACGAAGATGAAAATGCACTAGGCACAATGCTGCCCTATGCTCATCAGAAAGGCGAGCCGCAATACAGAATTCGGTACATTTGGAAAGAGTGTGATGTCAGCAATCCACTGATACCCGCACAAGATCGAGGTAACCGGTTTCGGAGTAGATTTCGCGTTTCCAGTTCGTACTGCCAACCGCTGAGTTAACCGATATTTGTGAAACGAATGTTAATAATTAGTTTGCATTCGCTAAGTTTAGTCTGAACAGTGTCTGACTGGGAGTATTAATTTGTTATTATTTGCGCAAACATTTTTTAAAATATTATTTATAGTTTTCTTACGGTCGACATCGAGTTCAATAGAGATGGGAAAGGATTGCGGACAAGGAACGTGAACGGTAAGAAATTCGACCGTGCTTCTTTAAACGAACCATTCCGGCATTCATCTGAAGGAAATTCGGGAAAGCCACAGAAAACCGAAATCTTGATGGCCAGACATGGAAATGAGCCCACGTCCTCCAGAATACGTAAAAGGCCCACGCGTTCCCGCTTACCCTTCAGGCGCGGTGAAACGATTTCTTACGATTTCATAATATGACACGATAAGGCCGAAAGGTGGGAGTCAAAATCGATGTATCTAGGTAGCCAATTTCCTGCCGAACCCAAAGACAGCCGACATGTCACTTCGCAAGAGTAGATATGTTCAAGTACAACCCGGACGGCGATGCCCACAATAATAACTACGTTCGGTCGTCCTAATTTCTGTCTCGCACGGTGTAGCGAAATCAGATAGATGATTATTTAAGAAATGCCATGGACGAATTCCTTGACGCACCTTACCCCCAAGACTCTCCCGGCTCTAATGACCTCGAAGTCGACGAGCCGCAAAGCTCCAATAATAACAAAACCAAGCAGACAATCAGGTATCGACTCACTATCTTTTTTTTTATTGGTTTTTTGGCTACGAGGCCACACAGCCAGCAATATGTCATTATATCACTTGCAATTATTTATTGCAGCACTCATTGTATTCTAGACCCTACATAGTTTAGACAAAAACAACACTGAATTAAAACTACCCATACCCCAGGCCGGACTCGAACAGGCGACCCCTACAATGCGAGGCTAGCACGCTTTCCCCTACGCTGACGAGGTCAGCTGCTATTCGTTGAGTCAGGCATTCCGCTGAATCCACCCTTCACGGTCGAAATGATACTGGTCTTTAGCATGACGAGGGAGTTCAAGTCGTCAGCCTATTTTTTTATTTTTTTTTTATTTATTTTTTTTACTTATGGCTTTATGCCTCGTCGACGTCGAGGTCATTTGAGGCGGAAAATTACTTGGAGCAAGAAACTGGAAGGAATTCGGCCATGACATTTTTGAAGGAACTATCTCGGCATTTGCCTGGAGTGATTTGGGAAAACCATGCAAAACCTAAATCTGTTTGGCCGGAAGCGGACTCAAGTCCTTCCGACTGCTAGGTCGACAGCAGACGCATTACCTCAAATCCTCTGAGCACGTGTTCACAATCATCCGCTATGTAAGCAAAACGGCGTTGTATATGTTGACATAAGAGAACACACACAGTTCGGTGGATTAATAATACGCGGCACGGTCAGAGTATAAACAGACACGCTGTTTAATCTACTTCAATCAGTCGGATTGCGATCAGAACTTGGCGAGGTTTTCACCAGCATTGTTTCAATCTACGAAAATCGTAACCAAACATTCGTTCTGACGAATACGCATTCAATGTAACCGATACCCGATAAAGGAACTGGCTTAAGCGGGAGATAGTAGCTATTGAAACGATTTGTTTTAGAAAAAATCTACATCTAATGTGCTGTTAGGTTTGAAGGGACTTGTCAAAAACAAAGTTTTAAGATTTTACAGCATACACTGAAGTAGATTAAAATTTCGTTTAGGGAGAGGAGAAAGACACTGGTTGTAAAAGAGTATTAGCGAACGGATCTCTCTTTCTAATGATGTGGTCTAATAATTATGCTGCACACCAAGCTAACCGTATAGTAATTTTTTATCCAATCTACACAAAAAATATATATATTTATATATGTGGCGTTCCCGTCCGTTTAATATGTTGCGTTCTGTGTTTCTTGTTATTTGTATAACATTTTCAGAGACATTTAGTCGTCCGGTGCTTCCAGAATACGATACCGGGATAAACCACGATGCAATGGACGGCCATTACCTTTCTGCGTAGCAACGTACGTATCATGTAAACATCAATAAATGCCGCAGAGAACAAGGATTTTCCTCCGGTCCACTTATTCAGCTGGAAGTCAACAATGGATTTATTTTTTGGGGAACCATTGTAG
>CM061918.1:65349350-65749776 GCA_031002005.1 Vandiemenella viatica | reverse complement strand
GCTATACTCGACTAACTGTTGAATTGTTATATATACTTAATTTGATTGAAGTTTTATGAAAAACGACTAGGTAATTAAACTACTTAAGAACCAATGAATAAAACTTAAGCTAATGGATTTCGAAACAAACTTAAGATGGTAGGTCGATACTATTTAGTGCTAATGTGGATAACAACTATTTTGTTACTTATGAAAGTTAAAAAAAAAAGAAAGGTGGAAATTTTTTTATAAATATATATATATATTAGATGGCAATTAAACTCTATTAAATTTCAGACAGAACACGTTAATTATTAGAACGTACGTTTTTGTTATCGTAAACTTGATTTCGATATCGATAGTCGCTCTTAACGATGATGTAATCTATGGTAACCTATGTGAGTAACTAAACGATATATATGAATACTTATGTTTATTATTTATTATTTCCAGTTGATTTTATTACTATTTCGGAACTAATTAATTAAGACACTGTGTTATTTTAAACCTAATAATGCCTTAATATAGGACAATACAGAAAGCTTTAACAATCGAAATTCAAACTAGTGATTTGAACTACTTTTGACGGTATATAAGAACTTTAACACTACAAATTAACTTAAACTATTTTTTACCTATGCTATAGTATTATAGTAATCTAACTATCAAGCTTATGCTAAGTTTAATCCAATGAAACGTGCAATAACTAGCAATAACGTTAACAACAATGACGCGAAATTTAAAAACTGATATTTATGGTGTAATCTTAAATAATTCTTCTTGCTAGCAATAATTCTAAGAGTTTAGATGATAATTAAAGATTTTAAAATAATTTAGTCTACAAAAACTTAGCTGATGAATGCAAAATCGCAGTTTGATGAGCAGCTCTCGACAGACACAGCCAATCGATCGCACAACCAGAGATGGATCCTTCTCAATTAAATTAACAAAATAACAGAAAATATTAATTTCTGAATACACTAATTCATTCAGAAGATGACCATCAATCAAATAAATTATAAGCATCTCTACTTAAAGTTTATTTCGCGAATTATGCGATACTAGAGTTATTACAGCATCATAGATATTCTTCCAACCCTATATTACATAATACTACTGTAAACGTTTAATTTCTTCAAAACAATCAAATTTGTTTAAATGTTATTTTGTTTGAGTACAAAATATGATTCCATGTTTTTCTGTCTCCTTCATTACCACCGCGGGCATCAATCTCCTGTTGCTGTGAAACAAAGTAGTAGCACCTACTCTGAACGACCTCACGACCTTGTTTCCGCGATCAATTCTTTCGTTGGGTTCTCTCTCTGTAGAGCCCTGTCTCAAAATGGCGAGCGTAGTGAGAGCGACTGCCGGTTTATTGAAGGGTTTGAAGCCCTCTTATCTTTCAAATAAACTTCAAAATGATACCGTTAATGTTCTTGCAGCTGTATCTGGCTCCAGTAAGTAAATGAAAAGGTGTATAAGATTCAAAAGTTATGCATAATATGTGAGGTGTTTCTACCCAAGGGCAATGGCTATCACCTATGTAGACGAATGTGGCCAATTTTGTATTTGCTATCTGTACATTCCTGTATTTCAGGCACTACGCAATTTCTCCAAATTCTAATCCCTTTGAAACATGTTTCGTGCAATTAAAAGGTATAAATGTTGACTGCACTCTTTATTTTCTACCTGTGCCGAGTGATAGGTTTCGATGAGAATCTCTCGAGCAGACAATAAACTTATCTTGTAGCAGGTTGATTCATTCTATTGTTTCTGAGTTTGGTGCGAGTGGGGAAAAGAATTACTCCGTTTTAGTTGAGCTTAAAATCTATGGGTTACCAGTATTGAACTTTTTTTTTAATATGCCCAAGCCCAAATCTGTAATGAATATTAACTCTTGGAATTGTATTAGCATTGCGAAGGCTTGTAGTGACAGATTTTTGTCACATACATGAAGAGATATATAATTGGAACATTCTTACAAAAAAAATTTAAATTGAATGCAGTTCTTATTTTTGGGGTAATTTTGACCGCAATACTCTGGGCATCTGTTTATTTCAAGCCCAGAGGATTGGTTTTTCGGGATTACTGGAGATCGCGGTTCCGCCAGGATTAGGCATCATAATGCTGCAATGGTCAATCACAAGACACTGCTAGAAACAATTTTGGAAGTACATTTAATGGTTTCTTGCTGAAAATAATGGTCCAGGCTGTATTACATTGGAATTATTGCTTGAAAAATGTCTTGTGACTGACTACAGCAATATTCTGACATCACTGCTGAATGTTGTAACAGAATCGTGATCTCCAATAGACCCGATTTTTCTTTAGTTTCCCTATATTTGAAACTAATTTTATGAACTGGTTATACTGTCATGTGGTTGGTTGGCATTGTAGTTCACTAGGTAATTTTGTTCGATGGTTTTATTCTTTTCTTTTGCTCATTCTTTCTAGGAAATATTTACTGTGTGGAACATTTAAGCAGGCTTGTTCCTAACAACATTTGGCAGTGGTAAAATAAGAACGACGTAAGAAGGAATTGTAATATTTGTTTGAAATTTGTCACACACTTTCCTCTGTTCATACCTTTTGAGAAAATATGAACAAGAAAGCGAAATGAAACGTACCGTAGACGTGGTGTCGCATGAAAGTTACGAAACGTTGCAATAAACAGTAGAGGCCGCCATTTCGATTCAAGTTGTTCACGCCAAAGATAGTATCTACACTCTATTGTAATGAATGTAAATCGCTGTCATGTTTTCATGATAATGGACCAGCTTGTAGAAATACGTAAATTGTTACAGCAAAGAAATGGAGAATTTAGTCTTCATTAATAAATCAAGGTCACCTAACTTTTGGTGGCATGTTGGTTAGGTTGTAATGCAGCCTGGACCAGAGTGAAAAAACGCTTACTTTGTAACAACAGTATTAGATGTGAGGAATTGGTTTAGATTCATTACTGTAGATTGCAGAAACTATCTTTGGCAAGAACAATTTTACTGCAATGGCGTAACTTTTGTGAAGCACCATGTCTGATGTATCTTTCATTTTGCTTTCATGTACACATTTTCTAAAAAAGTGTGACCACAGGAATGTGTGCCACAAATTTCAAGCGAATAGCACAAGGGCTTCTTACTTCATCCTTATTTTACAGTCACTCAACATTTAATAAATATATTATTAGATGGTGGGGTTTTTGGATGTCACTGAAGTGTGCAGGATTGAGGCTCAGGCCCGCCGTAAGCGGGCGTGCAACGCGTGCGCCGCACGCGGGCGGCACATCGAGGGGGGGGCGGCAAAACGAGCGATCGACAGTCGCCACCCCGCGATAGTTGCCACTCCATTGTCGCCGCGACGAAATTTGCAGCGTATTATGTAAGGGGCGACCTTTTTTTTTAGCTCAACAGCTGCTTCGGGCGGCCGGCGACACTCGGAATGGCAACAATGGGGGCGGCAAATAATGTTTGAAGGGGCGGCAATCTCTCAGTTTTCTGACCCGGTTCGGAAATTTCCTAAATCCACCACTGGCTAGTTAGACAGGGGGCGGCATAATCGGTATTGCACGCGGGCGCTCAAACAGCTAGCGGCGGGCCTGTTGAGGCTTACATGTTATTTAATCTTACGGTAGGAATGTTAGCTTGTGAGGAAATGGCTCTTGATAAAGAGTAGTACTTAACAAATCAATTGCATTGTACACTGGGGGAAATTACAAATTTCAGGAGCAACATTTTATTGTCTGAAATTAATTTCATATCAAAGGTGGGGGGAGGCAACATATGGCCGTTCTGCTGTTTGATGGATACTTAATGAGTGTATGATGTCCATAAGTACTTGTTATTTTTATAACAGTACATTTTGGCCTCTCATAGTTCTGTCAAGACTTAGATGTAAGTGGAGGTGGTAAAATTACAGTTCATGATACAGTGGGAACTGAAGTAATGACATTGGTAGCATTTAAAAATAAAACCAAAATTCTTGTCCCATATTCTGTACTAAATAATGTCAGAATACATCGTGGAACATTATTTTCAAGCAGTAACTACACCCTGAACCAGCATGATACCATAAAACTACTTCAGAAAGTATTTCTAGCTGTCTTGTTTGACTACTGTAGTATTATAACATCAGTTCCATAATTTCTTCTTGAAAATATGTCTTGCGATTGAGTACTATAGTATTTTGGCATTGTTACTTTAGATGTAGAAATGCAATCTCCACTAGACCCCTACTTATACCTACACAAAGTAATGGCAGCAGTAACATGGTAATCATGAAAGAAACTTGAATTAAAAATTGAATGCAGCAGTTCTCTTGTCCTATACCATACAACGGAATAACAACTGTCATTCTGGAACAGGATGCGGGTGGGGTGGGACTTTCTCCACCAGCGAAATACTGGTACTGACCTTTTGAAATTTGGATTAACTACTTCCTTATAATGTCCTCTTCATGTTGTACACTCTCCTTTTCCGGAAAAGTCACCATGAATTAAATTAAAAATGCCTAAATATGACACTGCAGCACTGCTATTAGTTGCCGCCGGCACTGCGAAATCAATAATCTCTTGAAATGTTGGTTTAATTCATTGTTGTAATATTTTCTTGCCGTTTTAGCTTCACTCCGTTGCAAAACGTCGCATAAAATTAACACATACAAAATGTTTATTCGAAATGCAGTACTATAAGGCTCACCATCTTGGAATCGATATAAGCAGTCAGAGATAATCAATTGCTTCCGTTGTAAACAAATGCACAGTTTGTCTCTGGTTTGCGACATGGCCTGTCGCAGAACGAATTACCCGTAAAATTTTTACTCTTGGTCCAGGCCGAATTTCAACCTAACCATGACCACTATGACAAAACGAACCTATTTAGGTTGATATGATCCCTGTACCGATAATTTTTGTCATTTTTTTTTAGTGCTGCTAACATTTCGCGGTTGGGGAGTATCCCATATTTCGGCATTTTTAATTTAATTCGTGGCGACTTTTCCAGAAAAGGAGAGTGCTAAACGTGAAGAGGACACTATAAGGAAGCAGTTAATCCAAATTTCAAGAGGTCAGTAACAGTATTTCGCTGGTGGAGAAAGTCCCACCCCACCCCAGGATGCTTTACAACTTCTCCTAATATTTGCATTGGCATAAAAAAAATCTGCTAGTGCATAAACCATTGCCAGTAAGTATAGTTCCGTGTGCTACTGGTGATGTTTTTATTATGGTATCTAACTGCCTCAATTTTGAGATACAATGCCTTGAGAACTAAGTGAAATATCAAAAAATGTTCTTCAGTTTTTCTCAAGGAGTTACATAAGATTGCACTATCAAATTCCAGTTTCACAGTTATCTTAGAGTCACTAAGGTGGCTACTACAGATTGGCCAGTACTGTATGTTTGTGGACAATTTGAACTATATTTCTTATTTAACTTTTCCTATTCCATCAGTCTCATTAACTTATTTTCATTGAATAATAAAGCATAAGGAATGTGTGAATGACATTAGCAGCCAGAAAGGATTAAGCTTTGTATTGATTGTGGCTTATGAAGTAGGGATGGAATGGAGGCCATCTTTGCAGATGCCGATGTTCCGTGCTTGGCATCCACGAATGCGGATGTTTTGCAGGTGCGGAGGTGGACAAATAAATTTACAATTATTTTTATTTTATAAAAAACTTAAAATCAAAATAACAATTTTATTCCAAATTCTACATTTTTTTGTAAGCAAAGTCTATTTCCATGTAATACTGCCATATTGATTTATTTTTGGCCTCATCTTTCAACAACAAAAAAACCTGAGATGATTTCACAAGTGAGTTAAATCATTGGTTTAATCCTAGCCTGCGATACCGCCTGCCATACCGCCACTGACTAGCGTTGACGTGACGTCATAGTGACGTTGTTGTGACGTATTCGCTGTCGAGTTGCCAACATAATCATGTTACTAACGGGACTGCAGGGAAAGTAGGGGTTTTCGGGCGGGGAGAAATCATAGCAACAAAATTTTTTCGTATGGTATTAAAATTCTATATAGTGGAATCGCCTTCTAGGATTAAACCCACCCACTAAATTCTATATCGCGATACCGGTTGCCGGGAGAAATCACAGCAACAAAATTTTTTCTTATCGTATTAAAATTCTATATAGTGGAATCGCCTTCTAGGATTAAACCCACCCACTAAATTCTCTATCGCGATACCGGTTGCGGGGAGAAATCACAGCAACAAAATTTTTTCTTATGGTATTAAAATTCTATATAGTGGAATCGCCTTCTAGGATTAAACCCACCCACTAAATTCTATATCGCGATACCGGTTGCGGGGAGAAATCACAGCAACAAAATTTTTTCTTATGGTATTAAAATTCTATATAGTGGAATCGCCTTCTAGGATTAAACCCACCCACTAAATTCTATACCGCGATACCGGTTTGCGCGAATAAAATCAGTTTCGTATGTTATACGAAAAGGCTCATTTTTTCCCGGTGATATAGAATTCACTGCAACTGGTATCGCGATTTAGAATTTAGTGGATGGATTTAATCCTAGACGGCGATTCCGCTATAAAGAGTTTTCAAACTATACGAAGAAAATTATCTTTTCGTTGCTTTAATTTCTCATATCGCGATATAAAAGGTTTCGCGATATAGAATTTAGTGGGTGGGTTTAATCCTAGACGGCGATTCCGAACCATACGAAAAAAATTATCTTTTCGTTGCTTTGATTTCTCCCATCGCGATATAAAAGGTATCGCGATATAGAATTTAGTGGGTGGGTTTAATCCTAGATGGCGATTCCACTGTATAGAATTTTAATACGATAAGAAAAAATTTTGTTGCTGTGATTTCTCCCCGCAACCGGTATCGCGATATAGAATTTAGTGGGTGGGTTTAATCCTAGAAGGCGATTCCACTATATAGAATTTTAATACCATACGAAAAAATTTTGTTGCTATGATTTCTCCCCGCCCGAAAACCCCTACTTTCCCTGCAGTCCCGTTAGTAACATGATTATGTTGGCAACTCGACAGCGAATACGTCACAACAACGTCACTATGACGTCACGTCAACGCCAGTCAGTGGCGGTATCGCAGGCTAGGATTTACCCAAATCATTTACGTAACTATGCATGTGTCAACAACACAGTCTTTGTCATATGAACTTTGCGGAGTTTATGGCTTGAATAATTCAGGCAAAAGGCCACGCCACCGCATGTCTGCCTGCCACTTCCCTTTGCACCGCTCTAGCAGCCCATTCACAGTCCAAACTGTAGGATCTACTATGATCCAGTTTTCCAACTCTTGTTGAGTTGTGAAAGAGGTTGCAGGACTACATTTAAGACGTGCTGAATGTACTTGGACTCTCAGATAACCACCACGAGCCCCTGCCATCGAACAAACTATGGCATTGGCCATGATTGGCGTAAACATCCTACAAGTGTGCTGTGAGATAATATGACTGGAAAACACTGCTTAGAATATTCTGTTGGATCCCTTCTAGTAGTGTGCATGCTACATTAGTTCTACACTGATATCCTGTAAGTTGGACCGTGAATATGTGCTTTACTTTACATAAAAGTTTAAACTTGTAAATCTGAAACTTGGGTAGTAACACTTCAGTTTACTGTTACTTTTATTACAGTATCACAAAAAAAAACACATTGTTAGCTGAGCGTCAATGGGCCTTATCCCATGTAAAGAGAAAAGAATAATATATATTGCAATGTAAATAAAACCTTTACATATTAAAAATTGTGGCTGTTAAAGCGGATGTAAGATTTCATGCAAAAGTTCCACACTTACGGATGCAGAACTCTGTCACATCCCTATTATAATTACCGAAAAAATTAACGTACTCTCAAGAATGTGTCTACTTATTGAGATTTGAAATTGAGCCACTGAAGGTTTAATACAAAATTGAGGCTTCATACATTACGACCTATTAAACCTGTTTAACACTTCTCAACAACCAACATGACCTTGTTATGACAGTTGTGAAAAACTGTTAGTTTAAACAGCTCGTCAAATATAAAAATGCTGAGAATGTCTAATGCACAACTTAAAAACAGAGGGTCAGTTTGTAGGAGTTATTAAAAGTTAAGCTTCAAATGATGGAAAACTGCATTTTAATTATTTTGATTGCAATTGTTATAGATAGAAACACAAATTCGATTTTTGAAGCCTTTGGCTAGCTATTTTTCTATATCTTGATAGTGGATCTTACAAACAAGAATTAGTATACTAATGATTGGTAATGTGATATCCTGAGAGCTGTAAAAGCTGCCCACTGTATTGACCTATTGACCTATAAGAGAATTAGGAAGAACATTGGGGGTTACTGGAGATCACTATTCTACAAGGAATTGGCGTCATAATACTGCAATATAGTCAAATGCAAGACACCGCCAGAAATACTTTCCAAAAGTACATTTAACGGTGTCGTGCTGGTTCAGGCTGTATTAGAACCTAATTTCTGCTTGAAAATAATAGAATAACGGAATTGCTGCTTGAAAATAATACGTCTTGCCACTGACTGCAGCAATATTGACACCACTAATGAATGTTGTAGCGGAATCGGGATCTCCAGTAGACCCGAACATTGAATAACATGGAAGGATCAGTTAAGCAACTCTGAACTTGGAAATTTGTGTGTTTGAAAAAGAATTATCAATAGTTTTTAATTAGTATATAAAGTTAATGTTAGTCATTTTATCTCGTACTTATAATTTCATACTTTCATGGATGAGAATATCATCATTTGCTTGTTGCAGCTCAGCAACGCCGATTAGCTGTTACCCAGGCTAAGGCGAAGACTGCGGGTGCACAGGGCAAGGTTGTGGCAGTAATTGGTGCCGTTGTGGACGTTCAGTTTGATGACAGCCTACCACCAATCCTAAATGCCCTTGAAGTGCAGAACAGAACACCCAGGCTGGTCCTTGAGGTGGCACAGCATCTTGGTATGTTTAGCAATTGAAGTAAAGACTTCCTACAATGGTTTTCACATTTAACAATTTTACGCTGAATACATGGCCAATGGAAACAACTTATTTATGTGAAGAATTTACTTGTAATAGCCTGTAAGTTACTTGCTCTTTAGATTTCTATTTTGTATCCTTGTCAGTTGTGAGCAAATTTGTAACACTCGTCACATGGTTTTTGTGGGGTTAGTGTGGTAATTCTTTAAAATGATTTCTTCTGGCAATTTTACACAATACACCTTATACATTTGAAATTAATAATAGAATAAATAGAGATAGTAAATTTGTAAATGTCCTTGCTGTTTACAAAATTTTATATTTCTGGGAAGCACACTTTTCTTTTATTAACATTTTTTTTTTTTTTTTTTTTAAGTATGCTAAAAACCAGTAGGGGCCTTCCAAGCTTCACTGACATTTCACATCTGTCTTGAGAATACCACTTGCAATAATGAAGAACTTGGGGGCATAATGAAAGTTTTATGGATTTTGCAAAGGAATGCTAGTATCTTTTAAGATTTAGGGATTGTATTACAGGTAATTGTAGTTGACTTTGGCCTTGATTATTCTTTTTTTGAAGTTAAAATATAATTAATTTTTATATCCGTAAAAGCTAAGAACTTCTATGCAACTTGATTTTTCTGCCCACTGACATGGTAACAGTATAATTTACTTTATTGTATTTTGTCTGAATGTTGGATAGAAATTTACACCTTTTGGAACCTTTTTAAATGTTTCTGATGAAGGATTTAATTTTTCTGCTCAGAAATGGGCAGAAATTATTTCAATTCCATGTATTGCCAACAGGGGAGAATACTGTACGAACCATTGCTATGGATGGTACAGAAGGTTTGGTGCGAGGGCAGGCTGTCCTGGATTCGGGGTCCCCCATCAGAATCCCTGTTGGTGCCGAGACATTGGGCCGCATCATCAATGTCATTGGTAAGGATAGTTTGCTTTATTTGCTAACAATATTATAAAATTTGTTACCATTTGCCAACATATTCTCAAGTATTTATTTTTTTAGGTATATTTGTCCCTATTTAATTTCACTTCTATTTTAATGCTATTATTCTAACCATTAGCTATAAAATCACAGAATTGCTAGTTACTTGGCTGCCGACATTATTGTGCATTCTCAGTTTCCTGAGAAAGATGTGCATGAGGATTTTTAGAGGATTTTAGCAAATTGAATTGTTTGTGTAGTTTTTAAATTGTCAGCAAAGTCTTAGTTCCTAAAACACTTGAGTGATTTCTCACTATAGGCTTTTATGAATAAAAAAAAGATGTACATCAAAAAAGTAAATAAAGCAGGAAATATCTTACTTTTCTCGGTTAGGCCATAGAGATGTAACATGATCATTACCGACAAAGTTGGTATCGAGATATGCCTTGGAAAGTATTGAATTTGAAATAGCTGACAATTTAGAAGTTGCTGTGGTTTACTGCATTTTATAGTAGAGACAAACATTTAAAAATTGTTACACAGAACCTAATGTTATATATCTATTTTCTTACCTAAACTATTCAGCAGGTGGCCTATTACATATAATGCATATACCAAATAACTTTTATAATCATTTTCAATACTTATAACCACTTTCTTAACAGTAAAGCACTTTTTAAATTGATACTAAACCATTTTCATAAAAGATGTAAGATTCAAATAAGGTTGTTTTCAGTCATAATGAATTTTGTAGCATTCATTTCCACTAAGAAAGCATAGAATGACGATCATTTTAAGGTGTATCTTGTATGCTCTTAAAATTCTATGGAAGGAGAGATTTCAAAAACAAAGAATTTGAACTTTTGAAATAAAAGTAGTTTTAAACGAGAGAAAAATTAATTTAATAATAATAAAACGGCTGTAATTCCAGATTTAAAGGGGAAAAAATGGATTTTAGTATCAAAACGTGATATCACCAGGTGTGATGTTTAGAAATTAATAGCTCTTAAACGAGGATAATTACGAGAAAATTTGTGATGACTGAAAAGATTTGCAATAAATTAAACTATGACATATTAAAATTTTTGGAAAATCCAAGTAAAATTAGTGTACCACAAGGTAATTCAACAGAGAATAGTATTTCCCTGCGGGAATGTATCATTGTTCTATGACAATTTGGTGAAAGATTAGCCAAGGCTATAGAAAGCCAACCAGAGCTCCCTTGGGCAGCATTTTTTAAGAGACAGTTTGAGGGAGCAGTTTTGGAGAACCAATACATGTCGCTCCGTGAGGGTAAATTTCAAAATGTAACTACCAATAGTTTACTTAACTTGCCTCGGAAACAGTTTGCGGGCTCTAATACTTGTTTTAGAAGAGGACTTCATTTTAAATTCAATGTTTAGAACTTCTGCTATGATGTGTAAATAAGTCAGTCTACAGTGGTTAGAACTATCATTAAGCTCACTCTGAAATTAAGGGTGCAAATATTAGGACGCTTGCCAGACTGATTGGTTCTTCAGTATTGTACGTTGAAGAATAACCTGATTCTTTTTATGTGATTTCGAAGTTCGATGCTGCCTTTTAAATATTTTCAACAGGTGTAATCTGATACCACCTTTAACTTCATAAAACTTTCAGAATATATTCAAATTAGTAACTACGGTGACTTTTTCATTTACGTATGACCTGTTAGCTATTACAGGGTGAACTAATAGCTTGATATAAAGTCTTCGCAGGTTCTCTGCTGGATAATATTATCCGCGGAGAACCCACTAAGCCTTTATATCAAAAATACGCCGGGAAAGTCTTATTTCTCGTATTAAACTAATAGCTTGGCAGCCAGTTTAAAGAACTATAGCATCTTTGAAAAAAGGTTTCAACTTTCAGTTATGGTATACAGGCAACACGATCAAGTTAATGCGAATGTTGCATAATCCCAATGCAACATTTTGTTGTTATACTAATAATAATGAAGACTTTTAATTTTTATACTTAGTTATGTCTATCAAATAACCTTGCTCATACCAATATCTTGACTTTATAGATGTTACGTGTCTTATGTTAAAACTATGCTAAAACTACAGAACTTGCTTCAAAAAGTAGGTATATATATATATATAATTTTTAACAGATATGTTGATTTTTTTAAAAGAAATGGCAGCTTCTAGTATGATTTAGTCTTCCCAGTGGCAAGTTTTAAAACATTTATACTGGTGGTTGACCGAGTTGTACCTCTGTTACTTAGGTGAGCCAATTGATGAGAGGGGTCCCATTAACACTGACAAGTTCGCTGCCATCCATGCTGATGCCCCAGAGTTCGTGGACATGAGTGTCGAGCAGGAGATTTTGGTCACGGGCATCAAGGTCGTAGACTTGCTCGCTCCTTATGCCAAGGGAGGAAAGATTGGTGAGTGTGCTGCCTTACATTTATCACTGTTGACTTTTTAAATAAGTGTTAAATTCAGATATTTGAACATAATTGTACAAATTTGCTCTGTATAAAATTAAAATAATTTCTTATCCTGTGTGCTTTGCCTTCTTGATTGAAGATCAGTTCATTCTATAAGTAAATCATCTTTTGAGTAATAAAGTTAGTGAAAGTTAAATAGTTTTCTATCATGCACTAAAGCTAGTGATTCTTTTCTTGACTGCACATTTACAGTGTAATAGAACTTTTATATCTAGGCTTTAATATTCATTTCAGTATTATAACTATTAATGTTGGAGTGTGATTAGGCACACACTTCAATACTACAGAAATAGTTTTAAATTTTTAGAATTGTTTTTATGCATCTTAAAACAAATGGTTAGTATTTTATCAACCATTTGGTTATATGTCCTGGTGCTGAAACTGTTCATGCTTTATTCTTTTGCACTTTAGCTATCTTCTGTGTGCTTTAACCCTGTAAGATACCTAAACTTCAAAATTACTATTTTTGCACCTTTCATTATAAATCATTAATCACCAGCATTTTCATTATCAATTGCATAATGTAAAATATTGAATTTTTGTAGTTCAATCTAGAGCACTGATTAATCTATATTTAATTATTGAAGGAAGATGAGTAATTTTACTTAAACTAGTAATGTGTTAGCTTCAAAAAGTAATCAGAAATTTTGTCATTGAAATTATAAGTGCATGCTTGGAGAGTTTTCACGTAGTTTATTAGTGGGTGCTTTTGTCAAGAAATTAACCACCCTTAACCTTAAATGACTGTGTGGTGTGAATACATGCAATGGGCATGAACAGAAGAGCCGATGATATTTTTGGGTTTTAGTCCTTCATCAACAAGCAGAACGTTGTGCAGTGTGTGCTGTACTGTAGGGGGTTGTTATGTGAAGCTAAGAGCCACACAGCTATGAAATGCAAGCAGTGGTTCATTTCCCTACCCTAATCTGCAATTCTTTTTTTGTTACTTAGCACCCATTACTTCATTTTTACTCTCTATAATCCTTGAACTTGGATACAATGTTGCATCATAGAAGAACATTTCATAATGTTTTTATTTTTTTCTATTCTAGGTCTGTTTGGTGGAGCTGTGTGGGAAAAACTGTGTTGATTATGGAGCTGATTAACAATGTCGCCAAGGCCCATGGAGGTTACTCAGTGTTTGCCGGAGTAGGTGAACGAACCCGCGAGGGTAACGACTTGTACCATGAAATGATTGAGTCTGGCGTCATCTCGCTCAAGGACAAGACCTCAAAGGTAAAAATACTTAAATACTTCACTTAAAATATCATCAAGTCTTCTTCTGACACGTTCTGACTGCTAAGACTTTTCCCCCAGGTGGCGCTGGTGTACGGTCAGATGAACGAGCCACCCGGTGCACGTGCCAGAGTAGCTTTGACCGGTCTAACTGTCGCAGAATATTTCCGAGACCAGGAGGGACAGGATGTGCTACTCTTTATTGACAACATTTTCCGTTTCACCCAGGCTGGTTCAGAGGTGAGTAGCATAGATTATTGCTTTAATACAAAACAATTTTTGTTATGGGAGATCTGGCATTTCAACTTCAAAATTCAATTTTTAAGATTTGAAAGCAGACAAATTTGCAGTGTACTATCAAACGCAATTAATAAACCATTGCAATGGAACTGTGAAGATATTATTGGGGGGAGGGGGGTAAATTAATGGGGCAGTGCATCATGATGGTTTGTTCTGAAAAGTTTCCCATTTGTTTCCTGGCAGCCAGAGGCAATTTAAACCATCATATTAACGATTTCCATTACTGATATGTCTCTTATTCATTATAAGAGTACAGTGGTGATTAATATTTTGTTTGCAGGTGTCTGCCCTGCTGGGACGTATCCCCTCTGCTGTGGGTTACCAACCAACATTGGCGACTGACATGGGTACCATGCAGGAGCGCATTACGACCACTAAGAAAGGGTCCATCACTTCAGTACAGGTTTGAATTTCTAGCACACACATTGTGGTACTCTGAATTTGGAGCTGATTTTCCATTCATATTTGTAAAGTTTTTAGCGAATGGTGCATTTAATTTGTAATTATTTTTGATAGGCTATCTACGTGCCAGCTGATGACTTGACTGACCCTGCTCCTGCCACCACCTTTGCCCATTTGGACGCCACAACTGTGTTGTCGCGTGCCATTGCCGAGCTGGGTATATACCCTGCTGTGGACCCTCTGGATTCCACCTCCCGTATCATGGATCCCAACATCATTGGCCAGGATCATTACAATGTTGCTCGAGGTGTGCAGAAGATCTTGCAGGTATGCTTATTGAAATTGGTGTTTTCAGTGCACTGTAATCTGGCATTGAGATATATTAGCTAAGTTATTAGTTAACAATGTTTTAGAAATAGGTTGAACTTGTGTACGGAAAGATAAAATATTTTTTTTTTTCGAGGCTTTAATTTTATGTTTAATCCAGAAGATTGGTTATGAATCCACATTTTAATTTCCAGACTATTTTAAGAATTCGTGTGTGTGTGAGTGAGTGAGTTTGCTACTAGCCTCCATCAGGCAGTCATCTCACTCTACTACTGAAGAAGGGCTATAAGCTCAAAAATTGCTTATACCTCTTCTTCAGTGCTCCCTTCTGATGGACGTTAGCAGCAAACCGAGTTAAGGCCCGTTCACACTAGCGGTCAGCTCGGGTCAAAAATCACTACACACGTAATCCAATGGGAGCATTCACACTACGCGGTCTGCTCAGGTCAGGGCAAGGCAGGTCAAACTGAGCAGAGCTTACTGCTAGTGTGAACCTGCAACTGCTAAAAGATAGACGCTGGTGAGCAGTGGTTCTGGGAAAAAGTAGGTGAGCGGGATGGTGGAATGGAGGGGAGACAAATTGGTGCTATCTTATATTTAGTCCTGGAGGTTGTCTGGTCCCCAATTGGTACTGATAAGCTAGTTCCCACCTTCTGAGTTTCGAGATGCTGCTTTTTTCCGTGAGGACTCTGATGGTGCGAACCTCGAAGCATGTGTTGATTTTTGGTGTCGTGAGTGTGGCATGATAAGATACAGGGTAGTCAAGGGGTTCTGGGTGAATACTGATTGCGTCCGTTCATTCTGATGGCCAGTGCATAAAACTGCAAATAAGATAAAGCAAGAACTTGGCGGAACAAGAAAAAGTAATAGAACACAAGATAGTAACAAGTGGGAAAAACGTAGGAGATTGCCATTAAGCAACATTGGTACTAATGAATGGGCCTGTGATGAACACTCAAAACATGACACGTTTTGTACTGTATTTTGCTTTAAAACCTTATTCATGTAAAGACGCATGGCATTTTGCAAGGAAAATGTGTAAACATCAAGGCCATTTCATTGGTAACTGTTGTAGTTATAAATTAAATTGTACCGTGAAATATTCTTGAGACTCTTTGGAATATTTTTAAAAAATATTTATTCTACCAGTTTGAATGTTAACATCAGCCATGGGAACTAAATTACAATTATTAACTGCAATAATTTTAATAGGGATATATACTATAATCCTTTTTTACTTTACTTTTAAAGCAACAGAAACATCAATTTTAATGTACTTTCTAAAATATTGTTGTTTGATTATGATATTCATCATAGGACTACAAATCTCTGCAAGATATTATTGCCATCCTGGGTATGGACGAGTTGTCTGAAGAAGATAAGTTGACTGTCGCCCGTGCTCGTAAGATCCAAAGGTTCTTGTCACAACCCTTCCAGGTTGCTGAAGTTTTCACAGGCCATCCTGGCAAGCTGGTCCCTCTGGAGGAGACCATTAAGGTAATTATAAGAACCCTTCAAAGTTATGGCACCGATATTTTTATTAAAGCTTTTTGAGCTAAATTATTAGGAGAAAGAAGTGGAAAGTGTTACTTACAATCTGCACTTTGCAAATTAATACAGAATGCATGTGTATAGGTTAAAGATGTGCTACTTCAGTATTGCCTTACATATGTCCTTTTACATGCTTTTGACTGTTGTAATATTTATATTTTCCATAGGATAAAAACTGATTGTTAGAAAGTAGCCAAAATAAGACATTGAGCCCTCTCCAGGAAGAACAGTCTTTGGCTGTATATTAAACATATATTTGAACCAAATAATTCTTTAAGAAAACAATATTGTATTGTTCATCCATTGCGCTGATAGCAAATTTGTGATAATGTTACATCCAATTGCCCATTAGATCTAGTCAGTGTTACTCTTTCCCCTCAATGAGTAGAACTTTATACATGTTTTGTTGCAGGGATTCAAACAAATCCTTAATGGAGAATATGATCACCTGCCTGAAGTGGCTTTCTACATGGTGGGTCCCATTGAAGAAGTTGTAGCAAAGGCTGAGAAGTTGGCAGAGTCCTCTAATTAGATAGTATGCCTCACTAAGTTATTGTTGTATACTTTGTTAATTTTTTGCCAATAAAGTTTAATACAATCTTGGCCCACCCAAACAAGTAGCATTTGTGACTTCTACCATACCTCTCCTGGTGTCTGTGTAATTACCAATGAAGTATTGTTTCCTATGTGATAGAAATTCATGAAGAACAGAACATTAGTTATGTCAATTGAAAGATGTTTTTGATAATGTGTGTACATAAGAGATTGAAAGTGGTCGAATCTGATTTGTGTATCTAAGATGAATAAATGAAACAAACCATTATTTACTTTATTTTATTTAGTTGACTATTACCAATTTGATCACACGTAATTGCAAAACTTAGCAGATATCTTGGTGCTCATTGTTGTATACTGGCCCTCTTGACTGCCTTCCTAGTGAGTGGGGGCATCCCAGGTTTTAATTTGGGAGCATTATAAAGGAGTTTGAAAACCAACCAGCATGTCCAAAGGGAAATTATTCTTTTCGATTAAGAAATTTGAAAAGCTTCACTAATATAGTTTGCGATATATAAGTATAAAGCTTCTAATTTTGCAGCTAAATTTTTGTTTTGATAGTTGACTATTGCGGGTTTACTTGTGCATTGACATTTCACCCAAAGTTTCCAGACCTCTTATTGGGTGTTTTGAGCATGTGAAAAAATTACTTGTTGCAATTTAGTTCCATAAGTAGTTTTTACCTGTATAGGCTGGTTGTTAAAAGGAAGACCTTCCTAAGGTGCTGTGGGATTAGAGAAGTCGAACTGCTGGTGTGTTGCTTGGGAGAGGGTAGGCTGTGTTTCCCCATCTTCAGCACAGTGTGCCAGTGATGTGTGAAGCGTGGCATTATTTTGTCATTTAAGCTATATTCCTGCACCTCACTTGGTCTCTGGCCCTGTTAATTTTCAGGTAATGTGATACTGACTTAATGAGTACAGTAGTTTTTTTTTTTTTTTTTTTTAATCCATAGCCACATGCAATTTGCCTGGGGCAGTTGTCATTGTACTATACAATTAAATCTATAAATTTCAAGTGCAAAACTATTTTAAAATGGTAGGTAAGGAAGTGTAGAGAAAGTAAACAAGTCACCACAGATAAAGGCAGAGGGCCATGATTAACACTTCATTCAATCATACTGGACTTACTGTATACCTAAATCTTGTTCTTGTGTTTGTTAAGCCTATCATATACTGGAACATATATGAGATTTTCCAACTGGCCGGTCGCAGTATCTGATCATTGACGGAGAAGCAGCTAATATTCTAGATGTTACATTAGGTGTGTCTCAGCAAAGTGTAATGAAACAACTTCTGTTCATCATCGCTGGGTACCATCTCCAGTTTCCCAGGTGTGGTTTACGAGCCTTCCTTTTTTTTCCGTATTCGTGGTAATAGACAATGGTCTTCCATTGTCTCCTGTCTAGAAAAGCTTCCCTGTCCATAACAGATTCCCAGTTCCAGTCTCTTCTATGCCCTCCTGTTGGCCTATCAAACTCCTTGGTATTCCCATTGGCCTTTTGCCCACTATCCTTTTTTTCCAAATAAGCTTTTGGCAGGCTTGTACTCTTCATTCTTATAACATGCCCATATCTTTTAAGTCTAGATGACCTAAGTCTCTCTTCCATGGATTCCCTTAACCCTAGGTTTGATCTAATTTTATCATTCTTTATAAGATCAAGTCTCGTTTTCTGGAGGGCAGTTCTAAGAAACTTCACATGACAGGCTTGGATCTTGCTAAGGTCCTGTGATGTTAATGTACAAGTTTCCAGAGCATATCTGAAAGAGATATGATTTGTACAAGGCAATTTTTGTTGTTCCAGGAACCTTATGTACCATAGTAAGCCTCTCATGATAAAGTAGAAGTTGGTCCCTGTGGTTAGTCTATTCATTATTTCTAATTTGCCTTTACCGTTACTAGCAACAGGTAACTGATCTGGTCAACAGCTTCAACCATGCGGACTTGTAATTTTATATGGCAGTCTGTATTCTTTAGACTTATTTTCAGTGTTACAGTTTTTGTTTGGTTCAATTTCATTCCATATTCTTACACATGTTCCATATGTTCAGTTTGTTTCATATTCTTTCTTTGGTTTTTCCCACATTGCCGCATTATCTGCAAATACCAATACCTGTAGATCTCCAATGATTGCTCCATTTAGTTCTTCTAAATGTTGTCCATCACCACTATCACTAGAAGAGGTGAAAGGGCACTTCCTTGTTGTACTCCTTTTGGTTGTACTACCATTCAGAGTGACCATCCCCAACATTGACACAGCTCTCTAAGTTATACAGTATCTAGATCTTTCTAATGAGGTACTGTGGTATTTTAAGTTTTCTTAGATTTTTCCAGACAGTTGATATAGGAACATTATCGTAATCTATTACAGATCTCCTCTTAATTTTTATAAATGATCTTAGAGGTACTGTTAAGAGCTGTTTGAAATTGATTGCTGATGATGCAGTCATCTATGGGAAACAAGGAATTCAGCCAATTGCTTAAAATTCAACATGATCTGGACATTATTTCCACATGGTGCAATCAATTACAACTTTCACTTAATTGAAAAAAGTGCCAGGAAATGTAACTAACATAAAGAATCTGTTCAGGAGTACAACATAAACAGTTATGGACATGCTTGATTCATTGAAGTATTTGAGTATAATAATACATGGCAATGTGAAATGGCACCAGCGTGTAACTTTGGTCGTAGATAGAGCTAATTCTATGCTGCAATTCACAGATAATATTCGTGGGTTCTCTGCCAGATGGTGTTGAAGAAAGACAAGCTGAGCGGCTAGCTTTGCCACTGTAAGCTCGTCTTCCTTCAACACCATCCAGTGGAGAACCTGTGAAGATTATATTTCAGCAACATGTCAAGAAAGCCTCCATTTACACAACTGTAAAATACATACAAAAGGGAGCATGTAAAACTCAAGTGTCCATATTGTGCTGTTTGGTATCTGTATCACAAATCAGGTTCCATCAGTAAAATAATTACATGCCTGTTACAAGAGTTGTTGTTAAAATATTATAACAACTCTTGTAACAGGCATGTATTATTTTACTGATGGAGGATTAGCTTTAAGGAAATGTGGACAATGGGTATTGAAGCTTTGGTGGTGTTATATGTAATTGCAAAAGGGGAAGCATAATTGGGGTGAGAGGGAGCTTGTAAATGCAATACCTTTGTATGTCTTAATGCATACTCAACAGTGCCAATTTTAATTGCCTAGTTGTTCTTTTTTACTACAGTTTTTATCAGTTTGTAAAATCTCTGATCAAGATTAGTTTAAGATTTTTAACTGATGATGAAGTTTTCTTGAAGGAAGCTAGGACTTGCTCTAATTTTTTAGAGATTTATGATCTTAATATTTTTTTCACGATGGTGCAAAAATTTTCAGTTCAAATTTGCTAATAGTTCTAGGTAAGTCTATATTAGAAAAGGGGGAAGAGAAGATATGCAAACAACTGTATATTAGGATAAAGAAAATGGTACCGGGGATTTGATAAAGGCAGAGATATTAAGTAACAGATTTAACAAATCCATCAAGAACTATCATTCAGGTGTGTATCAGAGCAGGAACTTTTCTGTGAAAGTTAAAATTACCAAACTAAAAAAATTTGAAATCGGTGCTACAGATATTGTAAAAGAACGTGGAAAGCTAAAGAAGAATATTACTACAGATGTGTTAAAGATAGGTGGGTACAAGTGTGTCCCTTACCGTGTGAAATCCTGCTGTTCTTGCACAAAATCAAATCTCTCATGCTGCCTCTGGAAACCAACTATATGTATTTGTAATCTAGTTCTCTCATGGTCTTGATTCAATTTAACCAGATCCTACAATATGAGCGCTGAAACACAAACCCTTCACCCAAAAATCCCAACCTCTACACTTACCTCAGCAGGCCACCCAATCTGAAGAACATCTCAGTCCATATATTCTCCTCTTCAGGTCCATTCCATGCATCAGACCAGGCTGCAAAACTACGAGCATGCACCACCATGGCCCATTCTAATCTGACCACAGCAGAAATCATTTCCATCATTGAATATATACTATGTGCACATCTCATATATCAACTTAATTGCCTCCACTGCACCATTTCTTACATAGGCCTCACTATCAATCAGAATGAATGACCGCAGGCAAACAGTCTACCTCCATCCAATGCCAACCTTTGCCATTTCCCGCTACTGCAAGAGCTGTTAGAGTTATCCCACAAAACTGACTGCTTCTGAACTCTGTTGATGGGATCTAACTTACGAACATATCCGGCACATCACAACCTCCAATAAGATCATACCAATAAATCCATCACATATGGAGGCAGGCAAGTTGGTGTATGAAATTTATTGGGGTGCATGTGGCATGTCTAATAATGGGGTTATACTGATGCTACAAATATTAAGTGCGAATGTGGTGAAGACCAAACTATGAATCATATGCTTGAGTGCCCTATGTGCCCATTCATCCTGCAACAATGAAGACTTGTTTCAAGCAACACACAATGCAACTGAGGTTGCGAAGTACTGGGCTAAGTGTGTTTAAGGTTGTTGATTTGCACAATGTATTTAACTGTGTATTTTGATGTTTGTGATACGAGAATAATAATAATTATTAATTACAAGTGAAAGTCTCAATGAAAAAACAGCATAATCCTTTGGGGGGATACAAAAAATCAGAAAGAAAATAAAGCTCCTACTGTTGTTATAAGAAGTTACAGGGATGGAGAACACTGAAGCAGGCCATATTGGAAATTGTGAGTTATGAGCAGTCATTTAAATTCCACCATTGGTATTTCAGCCATCCCATTGACTGTCTTTAGTTGACAAGAATTCTTCTCGCGTATTCTGCCGGATAAGTTCTTCTGTCAACAACGTTTCAGCAGCAACCTCCGCTGCCATCATCAGGTGATATGTCATAGCGAAGCTACCACTGTGCTGTGTCGTCGATGACATCTCACCTGATGATGGCAGTGGAGGTTGCTGCTGAAACATTGTAGACAGAAGAACTTATCCGGCAGAATACCCAAGAAGAATTCTTGGTAGCAATATGCTGGGAAAAGCTTAATTCTCATGCCTTTAGAAGATTCCCACTTTGCAAGCAGTTGGATCATATATACTGTTAAGATATTGTAAGTGGCAGTTGCTTACTGAAAGCATAAAATGTAAATGTAATTAGGTAGTAAACTCATCTAGCAGGACACAATTGGGACGTAATGGGAAGAGGTTTCAGAGTCCTGCATTTGATGAAGGGATGTACTAGGAAAGTGAGGAAATTGGGATTAAAAACCTTGCATTAGGCCGTATCTTCAATGTAATGGGGGCTTACATTATGGGTATCAAATACATCAGTTAGAGAGGGTGCATACGAAAGACAGCAAGATATATGTCTGCGGAAATTAATGCATAGCACAATTAGTTATTAATAGTAAAAAGGAGCAAGATTACGAGTCTTTATTAAGACAGGATATGAGTGAAGAGAGTGCTGGGTCTGTATAAGGCATACCTTAGCAATGAACTGTGGATGGATGTTGGGAGAGGAATAGGAAATAGTATGAGGAAAGGGTAGGATTCAATTTCAGACATACTGAAAGATAAAATGCTTCATTTGTAGGTCAGGGATTGGAATTTTGATTAAGGGTGGTGGTAAACAATTTAGCTTAAAGAGTAAAGAATTTAAAGCAAAAATTTGTATAGTGTAAAACTAGCGCTGTACATTACGATCGTATGTGTGATAAATTTAGGTTACACTCTTACTTCATTGTAGAACATCCCTGTTCCATACCAGGTTCCTTATTTTTTTTAACTGCTTCTGCATGTCTCCCTTGGGGGCAATGGCATAAAGTACAGGACTGCCTGTGAGAGTGCTGACTGCAATGGCAATTGTGAATGCCCTACATGAACCCTAAAAAGTAGCACTTAATGGGGTTCTGGTTTAGCAGGCCTAGAAAGCTGGTAATGGATTGTTCTTCCTTCCAAAGGACAAACAAGCTGCCTATGAGCGTTACAACCATCAATGACATAACTATAGTCTTCAGACCCTTGAAAAATTCATTGGAAGCCCCCCTCCCCCCCTTAGTCAACTTTGTTGTTTAGCTCTACTATTGTCCTGGATGGCGACAATGGGTGGGAGTGTAGGCCCTCTCTGGAATCTGCTCCTTCAGGTAGGGGCTGGGCATTTTGCATATCCTGCCACCCTAGTGTTATGTCACTGACAAGCATAAATAGTTTCTGTCTCTAACTTTGCACACAAGCCTCTTCATTTTCTTCTCTGTTCCCACCAACTCTCTGTGACCACCTCCATCCAGTCTTCTCCCTTCATTAGCACACACTTCTCTCAGCCATCTATCCCTTGATCTTCCTCTGGGCCATTTACCTTGCACCTTCACTTCATGTATTTTCATCATTTTCTTAATTTGGCGATACCACTTTAGTCTTGCCTTCTCTGTCCTTTCCTGCAAGGTTTGATCTTCTATAGTGACCCTATCATTTCATTCCTTACTCTATCCATTCCTGTAACCTTTGTTCTGCTTCTTAGAAATTTCACTTACCTGAGTCTTATTGCAATCCAGCTTCTTTGAATTCCAGATTTTGGCACATACTTATTCCATGTCAGGCTTCTGACACTTCTAAAAAAATGTTTCTGCCTGCCTCCCTTTCACTTTCGTCCACATAACTTGAAACTATTCATCATCTTCCCCTGCTTTCTGGTTGCGACCATATACTAACTTTTCTTCACATTAAATTTCATACCATACTGACTCACAATATCCAACCATCCAATTACCACAACCTCTTCTTCACTACTCCCCCATATCATTCTGTTTCTTTTTTTCTTTGTATCTCTATTTTCAAATAGTTCATACTTCCCTGGTATTACTGTCATTCTACTGATTGTTTCTTTTGAAATGCCTTGGCATGGTACCTTATCTGCTTAGTCTTATCTTTTTTTTTGGTGTTGTGAACCAAATATGTTATTTCACTCATAAATAAAAGTAGATGTCCCCATATTGGTATATATAAGGTCAAATGTGAAGTATGTCTGTGTGACAAATTATCCCAGCCCAAGTCTTTTAATGACAATGGCAAATGTTTTCGCATTTTAATGCTATTATTATTCAAATAATGGATATATTTGGCTCGGCTCTGAAAATTGCTGTAGAACATAATCAGTAGCCAATATGATAAAAGGGCTGGAATGGGATTCATTGGAATACAGGAGGAGGGTTATGGGAATCGTGGGAGTGTATGAGGCACTGCAGGATACTGGTGTAAGAATTAATATAAGGAAAGGAAAAGATGACCACGACCACAAGCTGGCACTCAATTTCAGGCTTAAGGACATGGGAAGATTTTCTTTTGTACGTAAGGTGGCCAGGGATTGGAATAAGTTACCAAGAGCATTGCTGAACAATTTCCAAAAATGTTGAAACAATTTAAAGCTGAAGTTTTTAGAGGGAAAAAGTAGGAGAGTAGTGGGTATGTAGGGAAATTGCCACCAGAGCGTGCACTCCATCACAATTAAATTAAACCCCTATGGTACAGTTCAAATATGGCATTGAAAATAATCAAGATAATATATGCTACCAGTATCTCCTTTGTATAATTCTTGCAGCCTTTCAAGAGTTGATTTGTGATTCATAATACAGAATTAACTTAGAAAATTTTAGAATAAACTTTCTCTAAAACCAACATTATTGGCTGATCACACTTCATATTGGTTTTATACTATTGGAGCTAAATCTTTCAAGGAATTGTTCTAAACATCCTGCTTTTTTGTTACCTTGCACTTGTTGAAACTCAAGTTGCCATCAGTCACACTGTTGAAATTTGAATCAAGATGACAGATAATAGCCAGCACAATTTTATACTTCCCTGCACATAACAAGCTTGTTAGTGAACAATCATAAACTAATATTTATGTTCTCTTCAAGACATTGTTATAAATTACTTGATAAAGGAAGGCATTATCAGTGCTCAACATGGTGCCTACCTAGATGTTTGCTTAAATGGAATTCGAGACCCTGCGTGGATGAAGATTTTCTCAGTCAAATATTCATTGCTGTCTATCTTCATTTTCTCATAATAAACAGTTGTTACCCACAGGATCAAAGGATGAAATGAAAAAAAAGAACCACAGCTGTATGAAAAAAGTTCAATTTTAATTTATGATTTTTTTTTTACAATCTTAGATCACAATTCACACATGAGACAATGCACATTATTATTACTATATAAAAAATTTAGATAAGTGAATAATGATGAAGGGAGGGATTCTGTGATACACTGGATATGGGAGACTTATTGAATTCCACATAAATGACTGACAAAAACAGCAATTGGTCATCAGGCTTCGAGACACAAAATCACGCTACCTCACACACGACAGAAATATTTAAATCTTAGTCCATTAATCTTAAATACATGAGCATTATAAACAATGGAAGGAACCATGTTTATGAAGTGCTACAGTGTGCAACATTACCATACCCAGCATGCAATACGTTCAATGCAGTTTGCAGAATAGATAAAAAAAAGGACACTTGGGTGTGTGTGTTTTTGTGTGTGTACGGCTGAGTCTTTTAACGACATTTTTTTTCACTACACTCTCAGAAAATATCTCTTCTTTACTTGGTTTCATGGCGCAAATGGGCAATAAACTAACAAAAAATGATAAAAATGTAGCAACACAGAACATTAAAAACCATTTGTCATGTGTACAGCTTGTGTCAACCATGCACATTTTTTGTACATCAGGGTTTAATTAGTTAAATAAAACAACACTTAAAACTGAATCACTATTTCGCCAGTTTATAAATGTAATCTCTTGTATAAAAAAAATCCTTTAACTAGTGTCACTTTCAATACCACATCTGCTGAGTGAGACAAACAAACAAACTATAACTCCTTACGACTACAAAATCTCCTTTAAACCCTCTGCAAAACTCAGGGAAAATATTAAAACTAACTTTTTCTGCAACCATCACAAAACAACTATGCATTAATTTGGTGCAGAAGTGTCATTTGGTATTGCTGTAAAACAAAAATATCATAATTGTGCCACACAACATGAGTATTGTGGCACAAAGCACAGCCTGCACAAGTACCCGTCTGTGAAGATCTCGTAGCAGTGGTAAGAACTTGTCCATCCTTTCCAGTCAAAAATTTGGTTCGAACTTGTACATAAACTTTTATGTCAAACTGAATATCACTTCTCTGGCCGTAACCTAAATGCATAACATTTTGAGACCTTATTTACACTTTGGAATGACAACATATGGTGTTTGGAAGTGTTTAAGTGTCTTTATCAAAATACCAAAACTTTTAATAGAGGTACTACTGTGTATCCTAATGTCATTTTTTTGAACTTTTAGAATTTTGGAGCTCGTTTTGATCCGAAATAAAAAAAAATCTGTGATGTATTTAACAGTTGTACTCTTTCACCAAATAGTCGCAAGAAATTGCAACAAAACAAAATTGTCTGAAAAACAATGGTAATAAATTGCAAAATGTGCAGCACTTGCTATATGTCTCTTAAAGCACAGACAATAAATATGGGTGTACAAAATAATAAATGGAATTACATTTACTCGTCAGCTTATGTTAAATGAATGTTTAAAAGACCGATGACTAACGGGTTCCACACCCGGGACAGAGACAGATGCCACTACGGATTGCCGACAAGATAGCAAATTTAAAATTCTGTGAAGAATCGACAGAATTTCAGGTGACACTCCGTCACGGTGGGCGTCACCTCACTCTTCACACACGACAGCTGACGGGAGTCCTCGCCACACACCGGCATCAATTCGGGAAGTCAGTTGGGAAAGGTGTCGCTGACAGAGGCAGTCCGTCGGCTGTGGCTGTGGCCGAACGGTTGGCCCGCCGCCCACCGTCACACTTTGTGGTGGCGCATCTCGAATGCGTTGTTGCGCCCGCCATACGCCCCTGCGTACATGTCTGCACGACCGTAGTTACCGGGTGGCACAGATGCTGGAAAGATTATTGTTCTAAGTGAAACTACAATCTAAACAACACAAAATGCAAATTTAAAATGTAATGAACACACTTTCAAAAACAATATAGTGTTGAACTAACACCACATATGTAACAACTTCATAATTATTATTTTCTACTTCTTTTTATTAGGAGGGTAAGTCATATATGAATGAGACATGTTATAAAAACTGGGTTGACCTATCGCAAAACAAATACCAAGCTATTTTTCTATATACCCCCACTGTTGTTTACATACTTTTTCTATTACATTTGCAGTTGTCGCATGAGGGTAGTCCCATAACCAACTGAAATGACGTATAGATGGCAATTGTAGTTTGGAAACACTGTAGTAGAAAGTACTAACCTTATATAACTTAAGTTTTATGACACTACATTGTTTAGTATTTGTTTGGCAACTATCAATAGTTAATGATATCAGTGAATTTGTAAACATGGTAAAAATTGGTTACCTTTATGTGACACAATACTTTCATACAAAAAAATTTGGTTAGCTAACACCAAAGTGGAGTTAGGTTCTACTCATGGGGAGTTTGTTCCTTTGTTTCCCAACAGTAAAAATTGTGGGCAAAAGAGTTTAAACAATACTGTATGAGCTGCCATGACGAATATTACAGTAGTCAACCAAATGAGGTGACTACACCAGAACTAATTAAAAAAAAAAATATCGACAACATGATATTGGATGACTGTCAACTGTAAATAGGTGAGCTAGCAAGCATAATAATGCTGTACATCTTATGCCAAATGAAAACTTGGACACGAGAAAGCCGTGCACAAGATGGGTGCCATAGTCGCTCACGATGGAATGAAAACAGCATTGTGAGGCTGTTTCAATCAAGTGTTTGGTGAAATTTCACAGTAATAAAGCCAAGTTTTGTGTCAATTCATAAACATGGATGAAACATGGGTCCATCACTTCACACCTGAGATGAAGGAACAGTAAATAAAATGGACTGAAAGAGGAGAATCAGTTCCAAAGAAGGATAGGCTAGTTCTGTCTGCAGGTAAGGTCATGGCGTCAGTTTTTTGGGATGTACTTGGGATAATTTTCACTCATTATCCTCAGGAATGAGTATTATGGACACTTATTGCAGTATCTGAGTGATGAAGTCAAGAAAAAATGTCCACATTTGGTGAAAAAGAAAGTTTTTCATTCATCATACGATGTGCCGATGGCCAAGATCAATGAGTTAAGTTCAAACTGCTTCCTCATGCACCCAATTTGCCATACTTAGACTCTCAGATTATGTTCAGTTTATAAACTTGAAAAAATTACTTGCGCGTAAAAGGTTTGAAGTGATGGCTTTATGGAGGAGTTTGACAATTCTCACTAAAAATAGAGTATCAAAGCTATTGAATAATGCTGGGAAAAGTGTATAGAACTAAAAGGAGAAATAAAGATACTTTTTCTTATTTTTTGTGTTTTATTTGTTAGATCGGGTACCTGTAGGACTATTCTCAAAGTTCCTTCCATTAAAAAAAAATTATTGCTGTCAATTGTGTACCAAGTCTTAACTTTTTCATTACTAGTAATTTTCTTTCCATCTTAATCTTTTTTAAAGCAAATGATGGTCACATGGTGACAAATATAGATTAAAAACAGAATGATCCAAAGGTATCCAGTGAAATTCTTCCAATTCACTGAAAATCAGAATTGTGTGTGTTTTGACCCAACAGGCCTTTTCAATTTTACCCAAGAATTCAAAATATTATGCAGCATTACACAGTTCATTCAAGCTGCAAGTGAACTTTAATATCCCAAACAATGATCACGAGAAAATTTTCACTAGGGAAACGGGTTATGCATTCACCGTGGTTGTTGACCCATTTTCAAACCACTATTGCATACACAACCACTTTGTTACAGGATTGTTGTAGTGTATTTATGATTTACAATGGGTGAGAATGCACATAAAAAATGGATCTCCTCCTAATGCAAGGTGCTCGAGAAGTTTCTGAGAAATTTCAGCCCTCACAGCATTCAATATCCTTGGCCCCTATTTTGAAGTAATTTTTTTTATAAACCTATCTCCTTTTTAATGACTGTCTGCACACTTCCATAACTTATGTCAGTTGGTTCAGTAATTTCATGAGCAATATGTCTTTTGGAATAAATTCTTGAATTAACACAGTATTCAATGAAGTAATGTTTGTAAATAAGGTTAGAAACTACAGTCTGACCATTACTTATACCAGCGGTTCCCAATTTCCTTCTGGCCACGGAACCCTAATTGATCATACATTTTTGGCGGATCCCCATTTTTATAAACGTAAGCTGAAAAACCAGTCTCTCATCGGTAATTCATCACAAACGGAAGCAGAACCATGAAACCCTTCTCATGGCACGGTTGTGACTCCTTTCGACGAACATTTTATTTAATTCTCAGACAGAACACGGAAATTTTGTGACCCTCCCACGGAACCCCAGGGTTCCGCGGACCACCATTTGGGAACCACTGACTTATACACCTGACATTTAGCAACTGTATCATTACTACAAAATGTACACAATTTGCACAAAATTCCAGCTACTTTAACATTTCAAGAAACTCGATAATTACACATTGTCGAAGGAACACATGAAACTCTTATTTGTTCATCATGACATTAAGTAAGCAAACAAGTGTAGAAACAATCATGTGGCTTTTGGCATCCCAGCACATTCATACCAAATTTGCACTGCTTCAACTGACACTACTTGAAAGGTCATGACATTTTAATTATAGAAATACTAACTATTGAAATAATCAACATGTGGATGAACTGTTTAATGTCTTCGAAGTTGGCAACTAGTACAACTGAAGATCATACCATAAAGCAGAGTCCACGCGGGCAATTATGCTGAACGTAGATGTTGTTATATGAGAGTCAGTCAGTTATTGATGACTGGAAGTTGAGAGTATTGCCACTGTCCAAGGTAGGACTGGCTACGGTTTTAATCTAGTGATATACTATTTGATGTTGCCACAAACATTACTGGTAATATAGAAAATTAGTTATTGGTTTTAAAGGACCCTCTTTGTCTCCGTTTGATGTATGACTAAATATTCCTGTACCTATCAAACAACTTTGACTGTTAGCAGCACCTGTCTTGAATTCACCACTATTACTTCATGCGAATCTGCCCTACATTTATAGTATATCACTTAAAGAATATTAAGACCCAAAACAACTATTACAACAGTCCTTCCTACATTTCTCTGTATAATGCAGTGTCAGCCATCTAAAGAAAGTTCGGTATCTCTTGTCAAAACATTATGTTTTCATAATACTATCAGATTAACTTTGATCAATACACCAGATAATTCTCTGTTCATTCATGCATTGTGTTTAATACATTTAAGTTTTATCTTTCAAGATGGTCCCAATATTGATTTGGTTATTGTTTCCATCAAAATGGATTTGAGGGAAGACAAAGGTTATCAAATTTAACTAAGAAAAAAAGGGAAGCATAGTTACTATATTTGTCTATTTTTCTTGGCAGACTATCTGATCAGAGTGATTGATTTGAGTCTTTCCATCAACAAATGGCTTGTCTTATTCTGATCATGGAATGTGTAGCTTTTGAGGTGGAAAACAGAAACAATATCAACCTTGTGTTAAGTGACTACAGAAAATCACAAACAATGAGGTTTGAATCTTGACTTGTTGCAACTCTTTACAACAACATGTTCAGGCAAATGCAGAAGGGAACATACCATAAAAAATAAAACATTTATTTATAAAATATGAGCATCACCTGTAGCAGCGTAGCAACCTTGGATTTAATTGATTATTCAGGAATGGAAAAAGGTTAGTAAAGGAAGGGATTTTTAGTTTTATTGTTTGTTGAGGTCATTAGAACAGGAAGAGGATTGAGGGCAGGGAGTGGGGGAAAATCATTGCACATTTTTCTTTAATCTTTCTAGCATTTACTTGCAATGATTTGAAGAAATGGTGCAAAACCAAAATCTGGATGACCTGACAGGGATTAAAACCAGCATCCTTCCAAAAAGGGAGGGCAAATTTCTTGTTGAAACCAAGCAGATGGCCAATATATAAATACTGAAGCAACTGATATGTGGCAACATAAACTACAAAATAATGGTCAGGATTTCATGTAAATAATGTGTTGATGGATATTTGATTCACAGAAATGTCTATATTGTAGAGCAGGTGTAGAAATTGAATTTGTAGAGGTTATGGGAAGTCTTGCTGAAAGTTTTCTTTTACATTAGGAAAACTCTCTCCAGTGGTTGAGTTGGTAAAGATGGCGGAAGCAGGTTGTTGCTAGCCTCGCAGTATGCTCATGACCATATTGACAGGGTAAGTGTTTTGGAAGGCAGTTATGTTGATCTTAGTAATTTTCTATGCTGTTCTCAGTCCCTTAGAGTGTGGGATATGATATCAATGTGGCAGAGATTGGTGTGCCTTCACTGTTTAGGCATTCCAGGAACTTCTGGAGGTCTTTAATGTATTAATACAGATAATTACATAGTTTTTGAGTAAAAACAAACAAGGGTATGGAGGAAGGAGGTCAGCAACACTCTACTCCCCCTCCTTCCCAATGTTTATATAGTATTTTGGCTGCCCACAAAATCACCCAATCTTTCCCTATCCTTATTTGTTTCATATTACCTGAAAGAACTTATCATTTAAGTATTGTCATAATTATATACGAGTTTAGGAATACAATTACATGCAATTTGATTGTTAGTCTATAAAACCTAAGATGTTCAGAAACAATGGAGCAGGAAAAAAAATGCTGTGATGCGATATTAATATGGAAAGGAAACACAAAGTAGAACAATAACGTATGAAAGTTGACAGAAGAAAATCTGAAATGCTGTCACCAGCTAATCTGTATACTGCAACTATCAGAAAACCTCTATTTCTGGACTTGTGAATTTGCTAACAGAATTCGAGCTGCAGGAAACTTTTACTGATTTATGGGTGGCTTTTGACACCTAAAGTCATTAAAACAGTAACAAGCCAAAAGATATCAGTTTTTATCAATGTTTGTAACATAGGCAGAATGAGGGAAGAAGATTTTATTAAAATTCAAGTAGTAAGCTCATTGGGTGTGTGGTTAACACTTGGGAAGATGTGGGTTCAAACATAGGTCCAGATATTCTCACTTCGGTTTTCTATGATTTCCCAATCAATATGCCAGGCCAAATTTCTTCCTATGATTTCTTAGGTTTCCATGGCCAGGCATGCCATAAAATTGGAAGACACGAGAGAAGATAAGTAGTAGCCTCAATGTGTGAAGGAGACAGCATAAATTTTGAAGACAGCGGTTTAGTACCCTATGATCCTTGGCACTCTTTGCTATGTTAGCATAAACAGTATCTCTGACGAAGGCTGTAGCATGGTAGCCGAAAGCTAAGACAAGGAAATAAAAAAAATATTGCATTTCCCAAATTCTTTCCTGTTTTTTGAACAATATCCTCTCCTTGCTCTAATGACTTTGACATTAATGAGTCATAAAAAAAAAAAAGAGAGAGAGAGCCGGGTAGGTGAGACGAGGTTTGTCACAAGCATTTATGGCATCGTAAGACAGTGAGTTGATATATTTTCAATCTGTTCATTGCTTCCATCAGTTGATGGGTTGGCAGATGTAAACTTGCAATGAATGGTGTTTTGAGGTTCCATTAATTATGTGGAGTAGTACTTAGTTCTATTATCAGCTTTTTAGATTTTATATAGCTTAGGAACTATCCTAAATTGTACTAACCTGTATCACTACCTGCCTGTGAGTCATGTAAGCAAGTGTTACATGTTAAATTTGTTTATGTAACAAGGAAATTTTGAGACAGAAAAACTAGGAAGTTCAAGGATTCACAAAGGTAATTATTATAAAGAAACAAAAAACTGTAAACAGGACAGCTGGTCCAGTGTAAGGTGTGAATGTAGCCCAATTTTATCTTTCTATGTCAGTGTCAGCAATGCTACACTTTACATAACCAAATCAAAGAGTAAAAGCTGAAAAACTGAAAGATAAAATATAAATACACACAAACTGTAGCCCCAGAAGAGAATGACATTTGTGGTACAGGTATTTGGTCAAAAGCAACATAAAACAAAGAGGACAGAAAGTACAAAAACAAGAGCTAGTGGTGGTTGTAAGACAACTTGCTTGTGGTGGGGTTCTGCACAAGCTGCATCTTAACTTTGATCGTGCAAACCTAATGAATTGCAGTACTAAGTTCTTCACACAGTCGCCACCATAGTTTTGACCAGAAACTAAGGAAAAGGTTCAAGTTCAATGATAAAAGTTCACTTCTGATATGATGAGTATATTCTTCAAAACATTACAAAGTTAAAGTACTGCATAGGCATTCAGACAACTTTTCCAAATTTAATTTTACAGATTCGACTGACCACTCGAGCACGACCGAAACCCCACGTTACTATTACTTCTCAAATACATGAATCTTCAGAATAAAACTTCCCTAAGCTGACAAAATTTCTACTTGATGTTGAACAAACTAAAGTTTGCCGCGCCACGAGCCCAGAGCTAGCCACCCGACATAACGCGTTTACATCGTCTCACTGCTGCTTCTAGAAGAGTGTCTTCACGAATGGGCGCGCTTAGACTGTGGAGGGGATATATTTATAGGATCGGACCGTGTGAACTTCCTTGTTTCGACTTTCCCAAGGATTTGATGCGATAGCTGATCAGTTTCTGACAACTGTTGCGAAATCCAATTTGATCATGACAGTAAAATTAATCCTAGCTCTCTGAAATTTTGATAGTAGCAAGATATTATTACAAACGTCGAATTAAGTTATTATAAAAAATGTTGTTACTTTAATAGTTTAGCCAGAAAAGAGTCGTAAAGATGTGATTGCCATAACTACCGAAATATTGCTTCTATCGAGCTGAAACAAATTTAATTCTATTCTCCTATTGCTCATCTATTACCTGATTTCAAATAAAGAATTTTACCTATTTTTTAAAATGGTCTAAAACTCGAAAATAAAATTTAATGTCTTGAAATATTTCGAATATTGACTTGAAAATACCTCTAAACAAATTTCCCTAATGAAAAACTATTACTGTAAAAATTTGGAATCTCTAAGTTAATTCCCTGATTTATTACGAATTTTTGTAGATATCACCCTCGGCGAATGTCGAGCGATTGCATCATTGCTTACTCGCGCCAAAACCCATTTTATTTTATTACTATAAAATGCTTTAATATTTTGAAATGAATCTTTTACAGAAGTCTTTAATTTTAAATAAACTTTACTCTGAATATAATTTCTTTTCATGAATCCCCGAAAAAGACTGAAATATCGAACTTTTACCTAAATCACATGTCTGGCTATATCAAATTATATTCAAAAACGATCTTTAGGTTACATGAATCTTTCTAAAACTTTAATATGTTATCTAAACCGAAATTACGATACTTTATCTCTATCACTTGACTTCTTAACTGTTTTCCTGATAGCTAAATGCTTCGTGTTTAGAGTGGAAAAATTACGTGATAAAATTCAAAACCGGCAAATCACTTTCAAACATATTCAGACTCTAAGTAAGATCTTTTAATAACAAAACTAATTATCTACTGGCTATATATCTACCTAAACATCTTTTAAACTAACAAAATATCTTGGTTTATTGAAACTAAATGAAAGTCAAACACTACCTATACAAATCTGAGGTTAAGTTTCTGATCAGCTGTTTAAATGAATTTAACTATTGAATTTACTGCTTATACTTGAACAAATACTTATTTAGGACATATTACTGGGAAATATTATCAAAAATTAACTATAAAATGTCTTTAAAAGGGTGTTCCCATATACTTCAACTGAACCTGCTATCTCAGCAACTAATTTCGTTATGCAAAATTCTAAGATGTGTTACATGGTGCTTTATGATGCAGATAAATGTAAGCATGTAATTTACTTTTCAGGGTTTGGCAGGAAATAGACGTTTCCAAGGTCTCATACCAATATTATACTTTACGCATTGTCTCTTCCTTCCTCAATAAACAAAAATATTGCAGTGTGTTCCTTTTCCTTGATCTCATTAGGTACTACCACTTACTGTAATTGGAAGCCCAGTTTTATAAATAATATTCAGGCTTTTCATTTTAAGTATATTGTGTTATATACCGCATATTTTCTGAATTTCTTTCTTTCCCCATTCCATCTTCCATTAACTATAGAAAGACCACATGGTAATTAGTCATTATTTTCTGATCTCACCCAATTTATACCATATGTGAGGCTTATTTCACAGTCAATGACATGAATCAATCAACTGTGAAGTTTCACTTAAAATTTTGAAGAGAGTATTCGACTTAAACATTTAGGGAACAATTACAAACACAGTGAAACATTAGAAGCAGCAGTGTACTATCCTATGAGACCAACGAGCAACAATCATGAAAACTATAAAAAAATCAGTACAGTCTTCACAAATGTGAAAATAGGTTACGAGGTGACATTTTTAATTAAATCCATATCAGAGTACATGAACAAAAAAAAAAAAAACTCAACTGTAGCTGGCAAATACTTTGTGTTTAAAGCGTCATAATTCTATGTCAAACTTTCCTTTGCTCAGTAAGGGAGGCTGAAGATTCATAAAAGAATATGAAGATGGTTACCTCCGCGACCTTCTCCGTAGCCGTGCCGCACTGGACCACGTGGAGGCCCAGGTCGTGTGTGTGGACCTGGTGGAGGCTGGTGAGGGTAGTGACCACGCTGTCAGGACAAAAAATTCAAAATTTCAATCTCTCTCTCTCTCTCTTGCACTTATCAGTTATTCTTTATATTTGCCTACATTCATTTTATATGTGCAATCAATTCTATTAGCATTCAGGCTTTTTTGTCAACTCTAGTTTATAACAAATACTTTGTTGCTTTAATGCTATTTCTGCTGTGCAATAATTCTTCTGTTTTAATTCTATGTTATCCTACTTTTCCCCAATTTCCCTACATTTTAAAGCATGCAACTCAGACAAACTTATGTGCCAAAAATTCTAACTTTTTGTATTTATTCCTATCTTTATTTTTAATATTTACTTATAATTTTTCTCTTTAGTATAGCTATAGAATTTAATCCATTACATTCTGTAAGCATCTTAGGATTTTGGTTAAATTCTAGCCTCTCACCTTTAGACATTAGAGGGAAATCTTATTCAGTAGTAAAAGATCGTTTTCAGTTCATATTTAGGTTATGGGAGGAAAGCTTTGTATAGCATAGAGATACCGTAACCAAACACACTAAATAAAAACCTTTTAGGGATAATAAATGCACCCATAATTAAATAAAGGCTCTAAATAAACCTTTGATAACAAAAAGAAGACATCAGTTTGGGAGGAAAGAGATTAAATCCCACAACTTCAATTTCAAATAATAAATTTTGATATAGGCTAACTTCGTAGTTTCTAAACCAATTTGAATGCAGTAAAGACCTTTAGTAGTTGCTAAACGCCGAATATAAACTCTGAATAATAATAAACAAACTTTTAATCAACGGGAAATTAAATAATCAGTAATAATATTACCTTGGACTTAGGAATTGCTAACTGGGGAACATTTTGTCATTTTAAACCAATTTTAGGAGCAATAGAGTAACTTAATAGCAAGTAAACCAACTAAAGTAACTTTCTGTAATGATATTAACACCTTTTACTAACCTTTGATATGATAATCCATAATAATCCAGTTCAGTGCACAAGTAATTTCTAATATTTGGCATTTCACTGTTTTAACACACTTTCGAACCAAATAAAGTAATTTCAATGAAGTAATCAGGCAATTAAAATATAAATTCACTAAAATTTCGTAGTTTCTGAACGTTAAATAACTTAAATCAATTTGTTTATACTTCGTCAGATGCACCTCACTTTTAATAATTTTTATCTCAAAATCCTAGAGGATCTCCGAAATAAAAAGTAGATTTCCGGAAAGAACTAAAAATCTAATATTACATATAATTATTTCAAGTAATTCCAGTCAATAGAATCGATTTTATAGAGACCTTAAAATTCAGTTTTCATCATGACCATGAGGTCGATTTAGAAATATCTTCCAGCCGATCTAAAGTAGATACAGAGATGAGATAACTTTCAGAATATGTATTTTTACTCAGAGAATCTCATGGTAATTTTAGATTTGCGATAAAACTAATAGAAATAAAGTTATAAAATTAAAACTGAAATCACACTTTGGTTACGTAGTAAGTAAACTTTCCCTGCACCGATCTTAATAAAAATCACACCAATAAACTCAGGAATTTTTGTAGAACACAGTGATAATAAAACAATTTGCATAAACCGTGGCATTAATAAAATGACGAAATGTAGAAATTTCCAGAACAATAGTAGTTCCCCAGGTACGAAAGTAGTCCACTCCTCCACTTAAAACTTTTAAACCAGTTGCTTAAAATTATTCACTAAATATTCATCATTTCACAATTAAATATGTCAAAACACTGCCACACTTAAAGTTTTGGATAACCGTTTAGTTACTGAGATATTTCAGATCTAAATCGTAGAAGTGTTAGCAGAAAGTCGCGTTCTGGCTCTGACGTCAGCGAAGGTATAAATTATAGGTCGCGGTGACGTCTTGGTCTTTTTCCGGGTTGCAGTTGTGTTAGTAAGATGAATTAGGCGTGTGTTGGTAGGTTGGCGGTTCCGACGTTCAGTCGTTAGCTGAGATCTTAGGTTGGCATTGCTGGAATCGGCCATGATGGCTCCCAGGGCGTGGTACTCATGCTCGTAATATGAACTTGTAAATCTCCGTCGGGGTTGGTGCGGGTTACCTCTCTCCATGATCTGTAATTTTTGGATCGATTGTTCGATTAGCCTGTGCAACTTAAGAATGCTGTTTGAACTTTGAATTTCTTTTAAATAAACTTGAAGACTTTTTGGAAAAGTGAACTGTTTCATTTCGATAACTGCTGTAATACCTTTTCAATATTTGGGTCATCAAATATTGTGGCGACCTTTTAGCATTCTCGTTGTATCCTGGCAACATGGTCAAACTAAATTAAAATATGCAACAAACTTTCTGTGGACAGTAAGGTGCTACCAAGACTGTTAGTTAAGGTACTTAAGCGATACTCAACCCCGGTATGCAGCTTTAGTTCCTTACATGGCGACCGTGACAGGACTTGGGTTTTCACCCATTTAGGGGGTTCTGCGACAAGGGTTTAAAGTGTATAAAGGGAAAGTGGTAAGGCCATAACAAAACAGTGTAATATGCAAACAAGGACGTTCACAGAACGAAAGACTTTCCAAAATGGAATTCTAAAAAGAGATTATTTGTAAAACACCATTTTGTTTTTATGTCTATGTTTATAAAATGTTAAACTTTAAGGTTTTTTCTGAAAACAAATCTGATGTTCCATTGTAACAATATTTTTCAGTGTACTGTTGTAATTTGCATGTATACAATTTATGTCTTATATTTTGATAATATGTTTGATATTTTGAGAAATTTTGTGAGAACACACAGGCTTATGATTTTGTGATTATTTAATATTTTGTATTTTACATTTTTGCCATTTGATCAGAAATTCTCATTAAGATAGATCTTTTAAGAGTGAATGAGTTTGAAGATTTTTGTAATAATTTTGTGAGTGGAAATTAAAAGTTTTTGGGATTGTTATAAGTAAGAATATTTTGTTTTGAGTATGAATGATGGAGAGAGAACCGAACCAACAAGAGATAGTTAGATTTTGTGGGAATAGTTCATTTTCTTTTGGGATTTTAAATTTTTTTGCTTTTTTTTTCAAGATATTCAGTTAGTTTTCTTGGGAAAATAACCTCAATCTTCGGGGGGCATGTAAGCATCTTAGGATTTTGGTTAAATTCTAGCCTCTCACCTTTAGACATTAGAGGGAAATCTTATTCAGTAGTAAAAGATCGTTTTCAGTTCATATTTAGGTTATGGGAGGAAAGCTTTGTATAGCATAGAGATACCGTAACCAAACACACTAAATAAAAACCTTTTAGGGATAATAAATGCACCCATAATTAAATAAAGGCTCTAAATAAACCTTTGATAACAAAAAGAAGACATCAGTTTGGGAGGAAAGAGATTAAATCCCACAACTTCAATTTCAAATAATAAATTTTGATATAGGCTAACTTCGTAGTTTCTAAACCAATTTGAATGCAGTAAAGACCTTTAGTAGTTGCTAAACGCCGAATATAAACTCTGAATAATAATAAACAAACTTTTAATCAACGGGAAATTAAATAATCAGTAATAATATTACCTTGGACTTAGGAATTGCTAACTGGGGAACATTTTGTCATTTTAAACCAATTTTAGGAGCAATAGAGTAACTTAATAGCAAGTAAACCAACTAAAGTAACTTTCTGTAATGATATTAACACCTTTTACTAACCTTTGATATGATAATCCATAATAATCCAGTTCAGTGCACAAGTAATTCTAATATTTGGCATTTCACTGTTTTAACACACTTTCGAACCAAATAAAGTAATTTCAATGAAGTAATCAGGCAATTAAAATATAAATTCACTAAAATTTCGTAGTTTCTGAACGTTTAAATAACTTAAATCAATTTGTTTATACTTCGTCAGATGCACCTCACTTTTAATAATTTTTATCTCAAAATCCTAGAGGATCTCCGAAATAAAAAGTAGATTTCCGGAAAGAACTAAAAATCTAATATTACATATAATTATTTCAAGTAATTCCAGTCAATAGAATCGATTTTATAGAGACCTTAAAATTCAGTTTTCATCATGACCATGAGGTCGATTTAGAAATATCTTCCAGCCGATCTAAAGTAGATACAGAGATGAGATAACTTTCAGAATATGTATTTTTACTCAGAGAATCTCATGGTAATTTTAGATTTGCGATAAAACTAATAGAAATAAAGTTATAAATTAAAACTGAAATCACACTTTGGTTACGTAGTAAGTAAACTTTCCCTGCACCGATCTTAATAAAAATCACACCAATAAACTCAGGAATTTTTGTAGAACACAGTGATAATAAAACAATTTGCATAAACCGTGGCATTAATAAAATGACGAAATGTAGAAATTTCCAGAACAATAGTAGTTCCCCAGGTACGAAAGTAGTCCACTCCTCCACTTAAAACTTTTAAACCAGTTGCTTAAAATTATTCACTAAATATTCATCATTTCACAATTAAATATGTCAAAACACTGCCACACTTAAAGTTTTGGATAACCGTTTAGTTACTGAGATATTTCAGATCTAAATCGTAGAAGTGTTAGCAGAAAGTCGCGTTCTGGCTCTGACGTCAGCGAAGGTATAAATTATAGGTCGCGGTGACGTCTTGGTTCTTTTTCCGGGTTGCAGTTGTGTTAGTAAGATGAATTAGGCGTGTGTTGGTAGGTTGGCGGTTCCGACGTTCAGTCGTTAGCTGAGATCTTAGGTTGGCATTGCTGGAATCGGCCATGATGGCTCCCAGGGCGTGGTACTCATGCTCGTAATATGAACTTGTAAATCTCCGTCGGGGTTGGTGCGGGTTACCTCTCTCCATGATCTGTAATTTTTGGATCGATTGTTCGATTAGCCTGTGCAACTTAAGAATGCTGTTTGAACTTTGAATTTCTTTTAAATAAACTTGAAGATTCTTTTTGGAAAAGTGAACTGTTTCATTTCGATAACTGCTGTAATACCTTTTCAATATTTGGGTCATCAAATATTGTGGCGACCTTTTAGCATTCTCGTTGTATCCTGGCAACATGGTCAAACTAAATTAAAATATGCAACAAACTTTCTGTGGACAGTAAGGTGCTACCAAGACTGTTAGTTAAGGTACTTAAGCGATACTCAACCCCGGTATGCAGCTTTAGTTCCTTACATTCCTGACATCAATATACCAATCTCCTTGCTAATATTCCCCACAGTCTTTGTCATTTGATCAGCAAACTCATTGTTACTACAAACAAATCTAGTTGATCTTCCTTGTTCAGCTTCCAACTGCTCATGACATGGGTCCAATACTGTCTCAAAGTGTTCATAATAAGGCATTGTAACTGCTACTCAAATCATATTTTTCTATCCCAATCAAAGAAATAATTAGAGGAAGGAACCACTATCTCCCAAAAATGATGGAAAGATGATAAATAAATTCAAAACAAGAATAGACTTTTTACTAAAACAGCAGTAACCATTGTGCAACACAATATAATTATCTTCTTTCATAATGTACAATGGGTAAATAAGATAATGCAATTAAAAAGAATAATACAGACCATTCTGCGCAGCGTGCTCATGGGATGTCGCAACGTCTCACTGAAGCGTCGCGCCGGAGGCTTCTTGGGATTGGACGAAGGAGTGTGGACGGCACAACACTTGATGAACAACCCCATGAAGATAACAAAACATACACCCATCAGGAGCACTGCCCACCAATACTCCTGAAACATGAAACACAATATTCAAATTACAAAACTGACTTCTAGGTTCAAATAACTTAATGGAAACAGTCATACAAGAGCTGAGAGTTACCACAAATATAAAAAAATTGTCATTATCTCTCATGAAAGTAACTAATAATTGTAATATTAGCCTAAAGTTCACATACTTGTATAAACTCCAGTCCTCCTTTGTTTCCTTACACAAATTTGATGTTGAATCCGGAACAGTAGTACAGGCAATGCAGTGTTATGTGCAGTTTTCATTACTATACTATTAAAAGCTCAAAAATTCATGTACAGGGGGTGAAAAAAACTTTTAATAAATGGAATACTGAGTAGCCAGAATATTAAATAATGTAAGGAGAGCCTTTTGTACTGATTGTGATTCTGTATTTTAATATAAGATTATTTATAACAAGTCTACAACAGATAAAGGCAGGAGGGTCAGGACAAACCAAAAAACGTGAACATACTTTACAATTTTTGGTACAAAACCTTAGTGATGTTGGAAGTGAGATATATGGCGAAAGAAATTATATGTACACCTGGCTTACTGAAATATTGTACAGTGTGTTCGTGTTTTTGTACTCATCCTGGCCTTCTGCCTTCATCTGTGGTGACAGGTTGTTTTGCCTATCCTCCCTTATTCTCATTCCCTAGCAGAAGTTCCATTGTCACTATTATCGAACATCTAACAAGTTTATGTAATACTGCTAGATGTTACTAACCGTGATCCACTGGGCGACAGTGAGAAGGGTCTCCTTGTTGAATAACAGATTCTTAAGTCGTGCCAGGGGACCTTCAGCATCCACAGCTCTACACTTGAAGAAGACATCACAGTAGCCCTAAATCAAAACCAAACATTAGAAAAACTTGAACAAAGGGATCCAATGGCTATATTATTCTTACAATTGTTTATAATAGTAGTTAGTAATGTGAGCAACAAAGCAGCAGAAAGAAGTGCTGTTAGATATTAACTCTTAGCAAATGTTATGAACTATCAACTGATTTGTACTTATAATGATTAAATTAATGGATTCAGATTTGGCAAATTACAATTTGATGGAGGCAAATTATTTAAATACACCATTGCCTTTGGTATTAGAAATTATCTTAGGATTCAAAGAAAACAACAGGTGTTAGATTGTTTACATATCGGTTACTATATTTGGTAACTTGTTAACTCAGGTCTATTTAGAACTAAGTTACTACAAGGCATTTGTGGAATTTTTCTTTTGATGAAACGGGGGCATCCTACAAAAAGAATTAGAAACTCCTACCATATAGTATAGTGAATGAAATATGAAACAATTTATTCATAAACTAGTTGACCCGACAGATGCTGTCCTGTCAAAATTTCAATAAATTTGTTTGTGATCATTTTGAGAATTTGTGAAAACCTACTGAAAATATGTAAACAAATTAAAAATGAGAGAAAAAAAACCAACATATTTTAGAGTGATCATTGTGTTTATTAATGATTGTGTCCATGGATATTCAGTTTTGATGAGGAGTACATTCAGAAATACACGAAAGGGAAATTTTACATGCCAGATGAATTCTATCTGCCGTATACCATTGAACTGCTGGAAATGTTTAATGTGCCTGGAATGTGATTGACTTGGAACTATGCAGTTTCGTTCCAAAATTTAACTCACAATTAAATTAAGTCAGAATTATATGTTAACCAAATGACTTATTTTCTTCCATTAAATTTGAACTCTCAGTGAATGTCAAGGTGTTTTATTTACATTTTGATCATCACACCAACAAACCAGTTTTGACTGTTTCATATATCCAAAGACTTTTTATGAACCATTATAAATTCATCCCAAACAATCAATTTGCATTGCTGCAGAACTTTGGCCATCACACAGTTCTTCGTAAGGTTGCAAGCTGGAGTTTCATTGATTTGCATATTCAACAGAAACTTGAATGAGCTGTTCCAATAACATAACTGCAAAAACTAATGAAGCAAGTGCAATTTCATTCTGCGAGTGAATCGTTGCAAAAATCAATGAAATAAGGAAAGTATTTCTAGTTCCACCAGGAGCGTCCAAGTAGAAAATCTCTCTAGATCCAGCATTCACAACTTTCATGAGCATATTTCTGTTGCTGATTCAACAGTGGAACATTCATTCAAACTGATTCTCTTGGTGCATCACAATGATATCATTTTTCATGTTTCAAGTCTTCATTAAATTGTATCATGGATCGAACAATTAGGTGGTCTTATGCATAACTGGGGTAATACCTTGTTCGATATCCTTAGTTAATATCAGTAGAATACAAATAAAATAACTACATTTGTTGGACAGATCGCGAAACAACACAAAAATAAAAACAAAGGAAATTCCATTTTAATTTCGGCTGGAATGCATTTTTTTCCAGATTTTTCTTTAGATCTTCCAGGTTTTTTTAATAGAAAACATTTAATTGATTTATTTCAATCCGGAGAGAATAAGGAACAAAAAAAAAAAATTATGCATATCCATTATTTGAATCATTAATTATGGTCACTTCCCAAAATTTCTGATTTTCCAGGCAACTTTTCCAATTTTTCTTTCCCCAAAAACCTTATTCAGGCTATTGCGGACAATAAAAAAATTAGACAAATTGGTCCATACAAAAAAGCACTTTCAGTTTTTCCAAATTTTCAAATTCTCTGGGTAACTTTTGAAATTTTTCTTTCTCTAAAAACCTTATTCATACTAATACGAACATTTTAAAAAATTAGACGAATCTGTCGATAGAAAAAGTAATTTCAGTTTTTCCCAAATTTTCCGGGCTAAAGACCTTATTCAGACTAATATGAACATTTAAAAAATAACAAAATTGGTCCATAGAAAAAAGTACTTTCAGTTTTTCCCAAAATTTTCTAATTTTTCATTTTTCCTAATAACCTTATTTGGACTTTTATGAACAGTTAATTTTTAAAAAAATTAGCAAAATTCTTCCAGAGAAAAAAAGTACCTTCAGTTTTTCTCCAATTTTCTGGCAAAATTTTCAAATTTTTCTTTCTCTAAAAACTTTATTCGGACTACAACAAATACTAAAAAAATAATTAGCCAAATTGGTTAAGCCATTTTCAAGTGATGCGCTTACCAATGAACAGCATTTCTATTTTATTTATATAGATTAATTTCGTTATTTTTAACATATGGATTGGTTTAATGGTTTTCAGACAAAATTAAATATCTGTGGAAGACAACTTTTTGTTTACCTGGAAATTGTCACAGGGTGATCCTGGACGCAGGCTGATGCCACCCACGGGAAGCCCCACGGCAGCTGCGAACTCACTGGTGCTGCGACAGGTGGAGGTGTCTGTGCCGTTCTGGCAGGCGAGCTCGCACAACCGACGCTTGTCTGTGCCCGAGCTCAGGAAGCACTCCGTCATGTTCCATTCCAGGCAGATAGAACCGGTACACTCACCATTGATGCATAACTGTCAGACATTGACGTGACCGTGTCCATAAGAAATATGGGAATCTCTCGATGCTACTAAATATTTTTTGTTGTAAATCAGTAACATTTTTCACAGAATGAAGAAAGATAGGATTGTAGGTCACACTTCAAGATATGTCAGACTGATTAATTTTGTAAGTGGAGAAAATGGTTGAAATGGTAAGATATTTATAGGAATATGAAGCTTACATTATATGAAACAGGTTAAATGAGGAAGCAGGCTGTAAGAAGTATACCGGGATGAGAGATTAGCTAAGGACAGGAACAGATAGAGGATTGCATCAAATTAGTAAGGAGACATAGGGAAGGAAACAAATTCACTACCCCAGGACATCTTTGCTCAAATAAGATTTTTGAACAATTAAAATTAAATAATCATTGCATTTTTCTATACAACAGATATAAATTGGCCATACTTGGTAACACAATACTGATGGAGTTACTTTACAGCTCAACAATTATTGACATTAGAAAATATCACTAGATATTTGCAGCTAAATGGAGCAGCAAATTGTATAGATGAAAGAAACTTCAAACTAAGCTTTATTGATGCCTCGACTAATTATGGTATGAGCTAACACATACTGTGTTTGATTAAGTACCAATGCTTTTTGGACTTCTTAAAATGTTTTCTTTGTGGTGTGTTACATGAAATTACAAATATTTGTTTCAGGTACCTATGTGGTCCAGTAGACGATCCTCTAACCCCCAAGATATAATGCTTTGGGAACATAATATTAGTGTATGCAAATGATGCCCAGTCCTTAAAAATATATGAGAGTACATTTTTAAGTTTTAACTCTAGACACATAGTAAATGTCTAAATTTTAACTAACCCTGAACAGAAACTAGCAGTTAAATTGAGAATAAACTTTCTGTACCTGAATTCAAAGAATTTTATTTTGCTTGATACTCAAAGAAGAGGTCATTAGTTAACTTAATATATGACACAAGAATACTTTTAAATATTGCAGTCCCTTCCCTAATTAACACCTGTAAGCATTTATGTGATATTTATACACATCCAAATTTGTGTTCTGTGCAGGCAGGTTACAATCAGTGGCATAGCTAGGTCAACAAGGGCGCCGGAGCAAAAAAATTATTTTGGGCCCTCAGGCTAGATGGGCAACCTTTTTTTTGTTTTATGTTGCTGGTAGGGGCCCATTGAGCTGAGGCTGGGGGCTCCTGAGTTGTGCTTGGGGGCCCCTGAGTTGTGTTTAGGGGCCCCCTGAGCAGTGGTTGGGAGACCCCCTGAGAAGTGAGGGCCCTTAGTGAGGGGCTCCCTGTCTCAAGGGCACCCTTAGATGACGGTAGAGCTAAAAAAAGGTCGTCAGTTTGCCGTGAAGGCCCGTGGGCCCCCAGAGCTGTGCTTGGGCCCCCCCCCCCCAAGAGTACGCTTGGGGGCCTCCTTAGCATAGGGGCCCCGATGCACTGCCTAGCCCTATGGTAGCTACGCCCCTGGTTAAAATAGTACTTTATTATATTACATAATGAATGTGGAATATTGCATTCTCTTTGATTCATTTACTCTTTCAGACTGTCCCATCTCAAATCATTTAACAAAAATTTAACTACCTCCAAGATGGATATAATCTCTCTTCATTATTCAGGTAAAGGATATCAGATTACAAGATTAGTTACAAGTAACTGTTGCCAACAGATTATTTGAAATTTATTAAAACCGTCTTATGGAGAGTGAAATTGGAAGAAGCCCTAAGTATTATTGTCATTATTATTAGAAGTTGTGAACAAAATGGGTAATTAGAAAAAATAAATAAGTAAAGAGAAAAAAACCATTGAATCCTGTGAGTGATGGCACAAAACATTTAAAAACATGAAAACAGATTAAAAATACATTCTGTCCTGCTGTCCTCTGCAAATCAAAAAGCAATGGTTTCCATCTCTTTTCTTATTTATTATTATAGCTAACAGTTTAGTAAATAGTTTACTCATTAATGTATTAACATATTTATTTTGGCAAACGTTATAGATGCTATATGATGAATAATAGGTTTCCATATGAAATTCTCTGGCTGTATTGTCCAGTAACAATGTTTGCTGCCCTTCTTTGAACCTGTTCACATTTCTCTGTTAAGTAATTCCAGTTCCCTTGAAACATTCAGGCAATGGCTATACTATAGTTATGTAGACTACTTCATGTGTTACTTTGCTGCATAAAAACAAGGTGTTAACGGACACAGAAAATACAAGTCCCAAGTACTGAAAACATGTGCCTGTGCAATTACTACCATCTGTACATGGAACCATAAATCATTAGCTTTTTATTCTCAACAAGTCCCATGATGTTTAAATTCTGATATGACAAAAAATCTCCCAATCTTCAAACCATTTACAAATGTTACTTTTCTATGCTAAATTTCCTCATAACCTTTTCATTTTTACCAGAACTGCATGTACCTTTCACTGGAACCCCTACAGAATGTTGATTTACTATATTTCTTCTGATAAGAACTCGTGAGTGCAGCTTACCTGGGTGCCCTCATTGCAGCGCGTCTTGTTGGCTTTGGGTGTGGGTGCAGGGCACTCAGGGGAGTGCCCACTGCACTTAGAACTCCAGCTGCAGTCAGACTCAGAGCGACATTGTACATTCTGGCTGCGCAGCACAAACTGGCAAGTGTCACTGGAGCAGCAAGGACCCTGGCTTGGACTGGAACAAACAAATCATAAAGTGGTACATCACAATACAACATACCTTACCTATTACATAATACAAACTGTTTTCATAGCAAGATGATCCAAGTGTAAATTTTCATGTATATTTATTCTGTGAAGGACTCTGAATGTATATTTGATAGTCACATAATCAAAAAGCCAGCATGTGACCAATATGGGAGAAATAAAAAGTTAAGTATTTAAGAATGCATTCACAAATGTGGGAGCTGATAAACTAGTGTGTTTCTGACCCACATGTGCAATAAATACAGCATTCCCCTCCACCTCTTTCACTAACCCTTTCCACAATTTATGAAGATGCCGGGAAAATTTTTTTAACGAAGTATTATGTTAATATTGCAAACTACACAAGTATTATTATTATTATTATTTGGGGAGAAAGGGAAACCTGTTCTGAAGAAAAAAGAAAAAATACAGTATGTAAGCAGACTAGTAGTTATCATACAGAATACACTTCAGATTTTTTACAGACATATACCAACATGTACAACCACCCTTTAGAATAATAATAATAAATCCAAAGATAGTGTGAATAATTTTGGGAATAAATGAAAATCATATTATGGAAAAATGGTGGAAGGCTTTGCCCCACACAATCGCTGAACGGGGTAAGGATAATTAAGGTGAAACTGGAAAATACTCAATTTGTAAGCTGTGTAATTTTTAGTAAAAAATCTGGTGATTTTGAAGTATTAAATTAGGCAATTATGAAAAAAAAATGACTGACAACATTAATCAGTAATGCTATTGCAATTGTAAACCTGCATAAGCCATGACCTTCAGGTTGGTTGGATTGTAAATTCACACAGTTACCACACTTTTAGACAAACCAATCAGTTTAATCAGTTTTAATGGCATTAGTTTCATATAAAAACCTGTAATAAATTATGTTTTAATCATTAAACTAATTTTATTCATTCTAATGACTAATACTAATGCTTTTCTACTTTGCATGGAAACTCTTAAGTTTGAATTTCTTGTGATTTTCAATTGCGTTACTGTCAAATGTGGCAACGAAATTCCACTATTATTAATTTTTATGCTGTATTTGCCTGGAAACAGCACAGTTCAGGTGATAGAGTAACTGCACATGAATTGGAAATCTGTAATTCAATATGGACAAAGCCAATTTTTTTTATTCAAATCTCCCGAGGCCCACTCAGCCTGATGTTAAACAAGTACCAGGGAGGAAAAGGCCGAAGTCATCATGGAATACACAACTCTGTATCTGTCAAATCCATTGTAATGTCTTTATTAGGGATTACCTTTAACACTTCGAATAAGAAAGCCATATACTTTTTTCATAATAACATACTCTGCAATCCACATTTTTCAAACTAGCTTCATTTTATCAAGTTTTATCAGAATTGATTTATATAATTGCTGCTAAATTCTAAATTCATTGGCAATAACTTATAGTAGTCAACTATTCTAAGAGTCAACGATTTTCCATCAGCCACAGTTTACATTTATGGCTTACAATTTCTGTATCTGTTGAAGCAAACTTTTAGGTGGTGATAGTATGTAGTAGAGGAAGACTGCTTAGCTAACCATGACTTTGTGATAAGGTTTTGTTCCAAGTTTTGCAATAAAAGGTTTTTTTGGGGGGAGGGAGGGGGGAGAGGCAGCTATGAATTATTCTGCTCAGTGTTAATGCTGACTAGACCAATGCAAAATACAAATTTGAGATTTAACTTTTAATTTTTTCCAAAATAAATAAATAAATTGAGCAGCATGGTAGTTCAAATTGAAGAAAGGCTTGTGTTTTAAGTTTACTATAATGAGTTGTGTAGTTTTTCTAAATCTTGAACTGTTCAACGATGCATCATGATGTAAAATGACTTATGGTGTAATTTAACATTGTAAAAATACCAACATGGAATTTTTTTGCCTTTTTAGTATTAAAGAGAAACGAATTTAGTCACTGTACGTGACTGATGTAATTGATTATTGTTTCACAATGTAAGTAGAAATTTACTGAATAGACATGGAATTTTGTGTCTTCAGAAACCAGTAAACATATAATTGTTTTCTACGCACCTGCACTGTGTACCATGTCGCCTGTAGCAGCCCTTGGCAGACTCATTCTTGATGCGGTCTACCTCAGACACTTGGCGTGGATAGCAGCATCGGTCAGAGCACTCTTCATCATCATAGCCGCAATCACACTCTTCACCCTGTTCCACTATTTTGTTGCCGCAGAATGCTCCCTCAGATACTGTGTATGACAATAGAGAATATTAAACACTTGGTAATTTGCCCAGTTTATGAAAAACTTAAACAGAAATGTTATTAATTTCTTCTACCTTCTTACAAGTAAATCACTAGGGAAAGGAACCATCGCTTATAGGATGTCTGCAGAATTTTGTGTATTCACAAAAACGTGTGTTTCACATCATATTATCAATGAAATGATATGATGAACACTGGGTAGGAGACACAGAAAAAACTATAGTATGTTGCACTGTATGTATTCACAAGTTTTACACTGGATGTTGTAACAGGCCAAGGTTGGTCCATATGAGGTTAAGGACTATTAAAAGAATAATTGGTAAACATATTGTGAGATGGGTCCAAAGCCAGTGACTTGTGGAGCCAAGTCATGTGGCTCTTAGGAGAGAGCGGATATGCCGACTCAGAAGGTCCCAGAGTTGGGTGCGAGTTGTTGAAGTGTCGACTTCGATTATAGTATCACCCTTGAACAGTGTATCATAAAGAGTACTACGATTCAATTAAGTGGAAGTCTTAAAAGCTTTGAAGGTATACAGTGACTTTAAAAGGCTTCAAGAGCATCGTAGACAAGCTAGTGAAATGTTAAGATAGGTAATAACTCAAACGATGAACTGTCCCATTATTGGATTGGTTAATGGTCTATGGAGTGATGGCTTTGATGATAGTTTGGCATAATGTAAGACTGTTTTCAGTATAATAATTATAAATGATAAGCGCATCTAGAAACACGCAAAGTGAATTGTGAACAATGGACAGTGAATAATGTGCAAGTCGATATCAATACTAGTTGCCCGAAGTACGCAAACACAATGTGAGTTGTAACGAGTGAGAGAGGACTAAGCCACTGTTTTACAATTAGAACCTATATTCAAAGGTTCCAATGTTATTTCTTAAGGCTGAGTTGGCAAAGACTTTGCACACCATTAAAGTTGGACATGTCATTCAACATAGGTGTTTGATTTATTATCACTATCAATTATTTTATTGTGAGCAGAGGTTTCAGAACTCTAGTATTCTGAGCATGCGATTCCCTGAGTGGCGACCAAGATACGAATACTTCAGATCCAGTGAGTACGCCAACAGGTAAGCATTACACAGCCTAAGTTGGCGGGATGATTTGTTATAACGGGCAAGAAACTTAGACATATGAACAGGACCCCAGAGGGCCATTCTACCACAACGTGGTGTATGAAATACAATATTTTGATGGCAAGCTTTGCCATTTTCAAGGAGGGGATTTCAGCTGGTCAAAAGCCAGAACCACACTCATACATGAACAAAAAAAGAAGCACATGTTTCAGGATACAATTCTGGTTTGCAATGTAACTTTGTACATCCTGACTGACCAAATCATTCAATTAAATGACAGATTTTAAATTTACAGCAATGGCCAAAATTTCACAAGGTTTGTTTTGTTATACCTAATATAGTGATACTTCTGATGAGACAATACCAATAATTATTATTTATTCACTTACATACCAATTCAATCTACTATTAATTTCCCATGCATATGAAATATTTTATTTAATAAAGATGTAACAGGAATAATTAATTATTTATTATTTTTATCTTATTTTTGTTACTGTCACTTCCAGTAATAATAATTATTGTTTATCTACTTAGTATTTCCCCTCTCCCCAACTGCTTCAGCCACCACACTGTCCATCTTGGATTTAATTCATACAGTGAACCTCTGTGTTTAGACATCTGATTCCCTTGTCTTGTACCTCATCTAGTCTCACAAATACTGAAATATTGTAATATGTGTTCTTATTTGTTTGCATTAGTGTGTTATTAGAGTAATATTAAATATTTATTTTAACTTTAGTACTCTACGATTTAACATTTTGTAATGTTGAGGTATATACAATTCTAGAAAACATTATTTGCTTTTATTAAACTGTACAAGGATAAAAGGGGGGGGGGGGAGATCTACACTCAAAGAATCTACAGTAATAAAAGTAAAAAGGTTAATAGGTGACTAGGGAAATTCCGGTCAAAGTGCGCCTACCAAGTAGTTAAATTAAACTTTGTCACTCCACCCCGAGAACCAAGATAATATTTACAATCACCGCGGAAGCATGCACAATTATTTAACTTATGTTTCAATTGCCATTTTTAGTCAGTTACCGAGATGCCAATTATGAATACATTGCCCTCTGTTTGACCTTTCTGGGTGAGATGGTCAGTCATACTGCTGCAAAGAACCCTTAACCATAAATACACAGCTCACATGCAATACGACTGAGTGTTATCTAGCAACAATAAACTTGTCCCAAAATTTTTTGAATGTTTTTCACAAACTAGCAAAAGATCTTCAGGTAACATTCATTACTTTGTGATATAGTTCTAGTGCAGTACTTCAAAAATCTAACAAGTAAAACAATACCAATATTTTGATTTTAAAAGAATTTGATGAAGGAAGTGGAAATAAAGTTTGTAATGACTAGCAAGTATAATATGGGACACTGACCTGTAAAGCAATTTCTCTTCTTGTTATCCTCGATGGCGTCAAGCACATTGCTGATGTTTCCTATGCTACAACTTGAGAACTTGCTGTTGTTCGGTCGGTCACCAGAGGTGGCAGACGCGAACATGATGTAGTTGCCATTCGTCCACCAGGGCGGCACTCGCTAGGGTAGTCATGCTGTCAATAAAAATTGCCATTTCTCAAATAGCTGTAGGTATTTTTAGCATTCCTTATGTAAATACAGGATGTGATTGATACTGATGACAAATTTCAATTTCCTAGGTAATACAACCAATGAAACAAAACCAGTAACAAAAGTAGCCTAAAACTGACAACTCTAATTACCACTAATGCTTTTATTTTCAAATGGAATTTTAAAATAAATAAATAATAAAAAAATAAACCTGGGAAAACAACTTGTTCTTTGCTTAATGAGCTCTAAAAATTCATATCTTACATGGCAGAGTAGATTTAATTTCTGTGAAAACCTCCCAGAACACAATTTAGCAAAATTTTAAATATGATTGTGGTTTTGGGGTAAGTGCAACAGGCCTATGACAAATGGATACAGTGGAGTATCAAATGTAAGCCTTAATTTTCTGTTGGGTACAGAACCCTGCAAAGACCAAGATGAGAAATCAAGAATGCATCAGAAGCTTTTTTTCCTCAACAAATATCTAGTAGTAAAATGTCTACCAGTTTTTTACATAAAAACTCATTGATTTCAACTGTTGAGCTGGACTTGCCTTTGGGAATTTTATTCACTAATGTTATAATGTATGTCACCTTGCACTAATGGTCTGGTGACAGAATGGGCCAACAAACATTCTGAGAACTTATCAAAGAATTTCTATACCAAATAGTCCATAACAATAAGCTTAAGTTGCAATGTATTGAATGGACTTAAAAGGTCAAATTTACAGAGAAGATGAACACTGCATTGATGATAAATTAAAAAGTTCCACTGAAAAGTGTAAGAAATGCAAAACAGGTTTAAATAGGATTAATGTTATATGAGAGCTTTTTAAACAAAACAATGAAAAGTTTTGCCAAGATCACTGTCAGAAGTTTAAAATCATATACGAGGTGTGTTCAGAAAATAACGGGAATTTTCGTTTTTTGAAAAAAATATTTATTTATTTGTCTACATTAATGTTGTCGCCTTCAAAATAGTCCCCATTATATATTATGCACTTCTGCCAGCGCTTCTTCCAATCGTCGAAACACTTCTCAAACTCGATTTTTGGGATAGCCTTTAGCTCTTTCAGCGATGCGCTTTTAATGTCATCTATGATTGTAAAATGATGGCCCTTTAAGGTTCTCTTTATTTTTGGAAATAGGAAAAAGTCACACGGAGCCATGTATGGCGAATATGGAGGCTGGGGCATCGTTACAGTATTGTTTTTGGCCAAGAATTCATGAACAAACAACGAAGAGTGAGCTGGTGCATTATCGTGGTGCAAAAGCCATGAATTGTTTTTCCACAAAACCTGGACGTTTTTTTCGGATTGCTTCACGCAAACGGCGTTGAACTTGTAGGTAGTACTCCTTTTTTACCATTTGACCTTGTGGCAAGAATTCACTGTGCACTATGCCATTAAAATCGAAGAACACCGTAAGCATAACCTTCACGTTTGACCGCACTTGTCGAGTCTTTTTCGATCTTGGCGAGCCAGGATGCTTCCACTGAGACGATTGAGCCTTAGTTTCGACGTCATATCCGTAAACCCATGTTTCGTCACCTGTTATAACACGTTTCAGTAATTCTGTATCGTCGTTGACTTCATTTAATGACTCCTGAGCAACTTCCATTCACCGCTGTTTTTGTTCAAAATTCAACAATTTTGGAACAAATTTTGCTGCCATGCGTATCATACCCAAAACATTTGAAAAAATTTCATGGCATGAGCCAATCGATATGCCAACATCATCAACAACTTCTCTGATTGTGATTCGGCGATCATTCATAACCATTGCTTTCACTTTTTCATCGGTTGTTGATGTGCTGGGGCGTCCGGGGCATTCGTCATCTTCAACGTCTTCACGGCCATCTTGGAAACGCTTATACCACTCGTAAACTCTTGTTTTACTCATAACGGACTCACCATAGGCCTTTGTTAACATATCACACACTTTGTTACACTTTATTTCATTTTTTATGCAAAATTTGATACAAATTCTTTGATCCATTTCTTTTAACAAACGAAAATCGCCGAGCTCATAAAAACACGTCTAACCTTAGCGGCTGCCACAGACAAAGTAAGCAATGAATACAGCTGAAAATTTTATCATATTTCCAGGGCATGTATACCAACATAATAAAAAAAAAATTGACAATGGGACTCTCCAAACCCGCGAAATTTAAAAATTCCCGTTATTTTCTGAACACACCTCGTACACATTAATAATCAAATTCTAATGCTGACTATAGTGCTTCTGGCATTCTATGATCTGAGGAAAAGTTGGACTGAAAGTGAATGGCATTGAAGGTGGAGGAAAAGATGGAAACATGAAGATAACAGGATGCTAAGGCTGCAATGATATACCATTTGTGTCGTATGTAAGACACGAGGTTTTCTTAGCATTGTATATAGATAAAATTCTCTCTAGGTGAATGAGTTCATTGATAAAACAAGACGTTTTGACAGTTATAATCTCTGCTGCTGCTTTTTTTAAGTGACTGCTTCCGATGGAGACACTTATATACAGCACACAGTTCGTGCTATGTCATTATGTCAATGACTACTGGCCTATGACCAATGACTGACTGTTGGCTACTGGCAGAAACCTTGTCTATTGGCAGGAAATGTTAATTGCTGCTGGGACAAACAAAGAGGTGTGTAGTTTCCACAAATCCTGCTGCTGTTTTATTTTTTGAATCAATGGGCTCTGGTTGATTGAAATCCAGCATCTCAGTTGACCAGATCATCTGACATGTGGATTTCAACAGCTTCACAAAAAGTGCTGGCGCAGCAACAGTCACTTGATAAACATCGTGTTTTGTCAATGGACTCACTTTGCTAGTTATCTGAGAGAATTTTATCAGTTGTGTCTTGTCTGAATAGTTCAGAAGGTTAATTTATAATTTATTTAAAAATCAATTTAAAAATTTCATTACATTAAAACAATTAGTTTTGTCTGAATTATTGTCTATGGGTTGTTGCATTGTTAAGTATGAACAGCCAAATTGCTAAATGTATTAATTCACAAATTTCTATAAATTCTAAATTCATAGCTTTAATCCACTGAATCATCTGAGCCTCAAATCCTTTAATTCGGTCTGCAGAATTGTTTTGAAATGTGCAGTATGTTTTGGCAAAGTAATTAGTTGTACAGTGTGATTATTAGTTGAAATTGAGTTTCAGAAACTACTAATTGGTATAAAAGGAGCTTTGCAGATGAAACTGTCGGCCAGGCTATTCAAATCTTTCAGAGGACCATTGACAGTTGTGATTAGAAAATACAATTTAGTGAAGTTTTTCCCTACAAGAACATCAAATAAATTTCATCAAAAATGTAAACTAGAATGCAGTAAGGATGTCAGTACTCACTGGTGAGCCAAAGTTGTGCCCTATTTCATGGGCCAGGGTGAGCTGTGACACCTTGGGTGGAACACGGCTGTTGTAGTTTACAAATGTGATGATTCCTGTGTTGAGGCTCCGCTTTGTCGAGTGGTAGAGCCCTCCAATGGTCTCTGTATACGTCTTGAACTTCTCACAGATACCACCCGACGCTCCTGAAAAAGAAACAATTTTGAAGTTAAAAACTGTCTACAGTCATGGATTTTATCTCTTGATATAGTTTTTTCCCCCCAAAAAGAGAAGAAGCAGCCTATACTTCAATACTGTTGAAATAAAACTGAATGGTAATGGTGAAGAAATAGCATGAAAGCAGATGACTAGAGATCTACTGGTCTAATGATGTTAATAATAATAAAACAGGAAACAGTGCTACAAAGTAATATACATTATAACAAGGATAGAGAAAGAAATACAAAATGAAGGCAGAATGGCTGCAAAATCAAGGCAGACTTCAGGATTGCCATATTTCCTTTCACAGATTACACAGACTATTATATATCTGATTGTCATGTTTTTTTTTTTTTTGTGTCCTAGACTTCTCGCCTTTGGCACTGTTAGGCGAGGCAATTGTATGGTTGCATTTTTCAACTGTCTTTGTCCAAGAATGGATTCTAACATTTATTTCCTTAGCAGTATGTGTCAACTAAGCGACAGTCATATTAATAACTTAAGCCTTATTTTAAGAGTTAAGCTCAGAATAAAAAATAATATCCTTTCAAAATGGAGAGAAAATAAATACTTGATTGAATTAGAGAACTAGAGCAAAGTTGCTTGGGGATATCATAACTTCCTGCATTAGAAGCAATTAGTGATTTTTTTAATTACAGATATAAGAAAGTGTGGCCACTGTCTGGTGTACTCTAGATTCCAGTATGCAGTGAATCTACCTTGGTACAAAAAGCTTAGTCACGAATATACGCATTTCATTATGGGTGATCTGAATAGTGTTTTGATGTATAATTATTTGTATTTTTGGTAAATGCATGCATAATAAATTAAGTGCTACTGTCAATCATTTGTTGAAATAAGTCATCCCTTTCTTTTGCATCATTGGGAGAGATGCTGAGGAATAATTCCATTACATTTCAGCAACATGTAACACTATCCCAATGTCATCTATTGTTTCTTGTCTTTAAATACTAGGCAATATAGCTTTAAACCAAAAAAATAGCTTTAGAGAAGCAATGTCACAGCTGTCAACAGAGTGAACGTAATGATGCACAATGAAAATAAGTGAGAAAAAATAAGTTAATACTGACTTGTACTACATCGCAAAGTAAAGGCATCATAAATGTGGCATGAACCACATACAAATAGATGAAACTTCACAACAAATGTGTGGTTTTTGATATCCAAACTATTGCTTTGAAGTTTTCATGGTATTAATTATTTTTATACTTAATATGAAAAACACCATATCATAAACAATTCACTGTTACATATGACTAAAAGTAGTCCGCTTCAGTAGTAACAAAAATAGATTTGAGTGTGAATAAAATATAGCCGATGATAAACAATGTAATGAGTATTTAAAATGAAACCATGAATTGCACTGATCATATCATGACTTTGTTATTGATTTTGGCATATATAATCAACTGAAATGCTAGTCATTCAACAAATCATTTTACAAATAGTCAGTGTTACTGTAAACAATGGTTTGAAGGTAACTGTGGAGATACCGCACAATAAAGAAATTCAATAATAACAAAGGTAAAAAATGACACCCTTACTTTAATAAGAAATTCATTCAATTAGAGAAAGATGATCACCTGAAAATGCGGCATCTAAATTTGCCCCTCTACCATCCTCTCCGACATATAAATATTCTTTAAATGCATTTTTGACCAGCAAGACCTTAAGACTATTATGTGTTGCCCTGTACATCAATCTGTATGATCATGTTATAATATGAACTAACCCTCAACTGCATCAATATCTGAGGTGAAACTCCTCTACTTTGCACGACCCTCAGTTTTGCAGTGATATATCTTACAAATCTTCTAATTCACATCCACCACTATTACTTTAATTACTTTATGGTCTCAGAGCACATCCCTGGCTGTAAGATGAATGGCTAAAGGCAGACTGGGAACACTCGAATTTCCAGTACAGCTCATACCAATCAAATCAACAGTCATTCAACTTTGTCGTAAGAAAACGGTTGCTCAGACCTTTGATGTTAGCAACTGATGTATCAACACGTATTTGAAGCAGAAATCCCTTTGGTTTTAACCTCAGATTGGCTTCTCTTCTCCATTTGTGTGTGTGTGTCTGTGTGTGTGTGGCTACAATCATTTAATTTTCTCTCTTGCCCCACAATCTTCTCTCACACCATTTTTCTTGAACGTGCGTGCTGCACAAACCTACCAACAGAGACCATCAATAAAAGAAACTATTACTATGATAAATATTACTATAATCAAATATTAAGATAGGATAGGGAAAATCACCCGTGACTTACCACAGATAAAGGCAGGAGGGCCATACTAACACAAAAAACACAAACACACTTTAGAACATTTTGGCTAATAACCTTACTTGTGTAAGAGGTAAGGCATATGCCAGGAGGGAGTACATAGGCAGTCCATGAGTACACGTTTCCCCTTGCCACATGTCTCGCCTCCTACACGATTATGGTTATTCATTGAAAAGGTGTTTGTGTGTTTTCCTTTTCGATGGCCTTCCTCTATCCCATCTTATTTTCATTGGTTAGCAGCAGTTTCATTGTCGTCATTACCCTATAACCAATTCTTCTAGAATTTGTTTTCTTTCTCATTTCAGTGAACTATGGGCTGCAATTATAAAACTTTCTTCATTAGAAGTACCTCCCTTTCTTTCGATATTCCTTTATTTTCTCGTTCACACATACCCCTTCTTCTCCTAGTTTGGATTCTCCTTGGTTCATCTTTGCAACCTCCACAATTCGCATAACAAAAATAATTTTGTTAATATAATCTTGATAGTTTTTTTTTATCTTTCGGATTTGTCTCTTTCTGTTCTCCTGATTTGAGGATTGGTTTGACGCAATCCTCCATCTCTTCCTATCTTGGGTTAACCTTCTCATCTCAATACACCCATTACAAAATACTTTTAAAATAAATCATAAAATGGTCTCACATGAAAAATAGGCTCATTTGATGAAATCATATTGTCTCTCATGACATTCCTTTCTTTCTTTTCCATTTTAGAAAGTTACCTTTCTAGTGGTTCCCTCTGCTGCATGAAAGCATTCTCATTTGTCCACTGTGTTACAATATCCAAATTTTACCTGATATAAAGATTCATATGACTTCTGGCACAACATACTTGTTTATTGGTTTCAGGTTTGATAAAAAAAGAAGCTTATCATCAAATACTATGATGAATAAGGAAAGAAACCAAGAGAGAAATCATTACTTACCATATGTGATGGCAGGATAATACGGACACAAAATGCTAACATAATTTTTTGGTATAACCCTTCTTTAGTAGGAGAAACTGGAGCACACCATTTACCGATAAACTCATTACGTGAGTTGCTTTTTGACTCCCACCTGTGCATTCAACGTCATCCTGTTGATGAGGTGTACATACTCCAAATTAATAGTGTTCTGTGTTCATGGGAACCCTGTACCCTCTACACTGTTCTACCATCAACCATGGTAAGTAATATTCCTCTTTCTTTCCTTATTTTTATATATGTTTTTCTATTTTGCTATTTATATATTTACAGTTACAAATAATATTTACCATTTACACCCATAGAGATGAATTAGTTTTCTTTGATAAGTCTTCCCATTCCTACTCCTCACCATCCCCAAACCCCACACACATTTTACCTACTGGCCCAGTCAATGCATTAATATAGCTTTTTATTGGAGAAGGGCACAGCCTAATTTCATGTGCATGTTTTCGGTGTTTCTATTTTGTAACATTATTACTTAAATGAACATCCTGACTTTTCTATACAACCAAGTCTTAAAAACTGGAACAAATAGAAGAAGCTACAAGAGTGTTACATTAAAATATTTCAGGTCCTTAAATAACTGGAAAATGATATAAAAATAGTAATATTCTACTTACTGTTTGTGAGTTTAGCACTGTGTTAACGATGTTGTTACTACCAACAATTCCGCCTAGTATGTAGGCAAATGATGGAGTGGTGCAATCAGAAGGGGATAAATCAACCCAGAACAGCCCTGATAAAAGACCCAGGTTGGGTGCCAAAACGCTGGCAGTAACAACATTGCTGAAGCAATGCTAAATCCATAAGTGGAATTTTACTAACTGAAAAATGATTTCAAGATTTCCCTTTTCCAATGAGATGTTCCATGTAAAACTACTCACCAGAGGCTGACGCAACCCAGGCCAGCCCGAGAGTCCCACCAGTAAAGTCGCGATACGTGAAGACGTACGCCAGACAAAAGTCCTCGTGGTTGCCCAGGGAGTGCAAGTTCAGGAAGTTGCTCACATCAATGTTTTCCATGCAGAACTGATTTGGATCTCCCCGGTAGTTCTGCTTGCAGGCTTCATCATCATCAATCTGCTCACACAATACGGTTAGTCATAGAGGGTGTAAAAAAAAAAAAGAAGATATTTTATATGGCTTGAACTGTTAGACAACACAGTAGAAAAAATATGTAGTGAGAAAAATCAAGAATTAAGAAAAAACCTTTAAAGTAATCCACCATGCAGCTCATGCTTCTCCTTTTATATAGGACCAGGTGGCAGAATGCTGTGTCAAAAACCAGCTCTGTTATATAGCTCAAATATGATCAATCATCACCTTTTACATACTGTACTTCTTTTGCTGTCTCGAGTGATGAAAAATAAAAAAAAATCTATAAAGAAAATTGATTTTTGTTTTAAGCTAAAGCATATCATATGTTTTCATAATTTGTATCAGAAAAGAGAAATGATCAGCTATTGTATATCACAAGACAGCACAGGTTTCAAACAATGTAGAAGTGCTTTGTTTTATGCAATTTCTGGACACTGATAGAAATGCAATGGATAGAAGCAAGTTTTTTGGAACATGCATCTCCCCACCCAATGTTCAACATTGCTAAGACACATAAATTGATACCAAGGAAATGGGTCTGTCTAACTTCAACGTGCCCAGCAAGTTTGTATCTTGGGTTAGCTGTGTAAATTTGGAAAATAATATCACAGAGAGTAGTTTCACTGATTGTTTTATGTCGTGATGGAGTAACAAGAAAAAAAAGTGTTAAGCTGAAAGTGCATTAATTGAATAATAAATAAAGAATATATAAATGTAAGAATAAAAATTAATAGCAAGAAATGGTATTCTTACAATTGGCAGACCGTGAAGAGGATGAAAGTTGGAACTTTAAAATTGAATTGCTATCTGAAAGGAATTTGCAATCTTGGGATCAATGCAGTGAACCACAAGTACAATAAAATCTTAAAATTACATAGTATCTGGATATGTTTCAGTTGACAGATGTCAATGAATATTGACATAGTAAATAATTGGAAAACAAGTTGAATTTCAGAATTTATATAAAGTGGAATTGTGGTGTTATAGAATTTGTTGTGGGATTTCTGTTCGATTTTTAATTCGTTGGTGAGAATTGTCTTTAACGAATAAGTGAAGTAGTGTCAGAGATAACGTTTGTCGTAGTTATATTGTCAGCGTTGGTATTAACGATTATAAAGCTGTGGTGTCGAAATACTTATTTGGTACAGGGCACTTTGCTCTAAGTACATTGTCTAAAAATACAGAAAATATAGAAGGAATAGTTTAAATGGAAAATAGTAGTGAAAAGGTAGTAGAAATAAAAAATACAACTTTAGGACCAAATCTGAGTGACATGGAGAATGATAGTTCATGTGAAAATATTCCTTTGGGATCTCCTAAGGAGACTACTGCTGAGGAGCTAGAGATACCTGATTTAAGTAAAATAAAAACCACTAACATATATGAGCAAGGAGATATGAATCAAATGTTATGTATGTTCATGAATAGGATACTAGATTCGCAAGAAGACTTGAAAAGACAGCTTATGGAGAAGCAAGAAAAATTGGAAGAAAATCTAAAGAGACAGCTAGAAATATCTGAAGAAAATTTGAAAAAACATGCTGAAGAATTGATCGGCCAGCTTAGTCAAAAACAAGAAACCTTACAGCAAGAATTCAATAAAATGAAAATTTCACAGGATGAAATAAAGTTGGAACTACAAAATTTGATAAGAAGTGATATGGAGGTGTTGGAGAAAAATCTGGATAGAAGAATGAAAGACTTATATCAACATATGGGCAAAAGGGAGATTGAAATTGAGAAGTTAGTGGACGTAAAAATTAACGAAATAGAAAGGAACCTGGACGAAAAAATCAATAGGTTGGAAGAACAGCAGAACATATAAGATAATAGCAAAGGAGAATCAGAGTGTGAAAAGCTGGAAGTAATAAAGTATTTCTTCATAAAGAAAGAAGATAGAATCGACGAAGAAGAAATATTACCCACAAGAGCAGAGTCAGTGCCAGCAGAGCCTAGTAACTATGAAACTGATATAGCCAAGCAAAGCAAAAAATCTGAAAATGTGACTTTTCAAATTGGAAATGAAGAAAATAAAAAATTTGCAAAAGAAGAGGATCATGAGAAAGAAGTATACGAGAAAAGCCAAGGAGGATTGAGATTCAAGAATATACGTCGAATTGGTTGTGAAAGTGAAAACATTGGAACTTTAGCTGAATGGTCTCATAAAGTGGTGGAAGAAGACTTGTTGCTAGGGGAAATACCCGAAAGAAACTGGAAAAAGCGTGAAAAAAAGGGGGGGCTATACCTTGTAAAGACTGAATAATGACATTTCAGTGGTAATTTTTGTGTTATTTAAAGATTTCATCCCAATTGAAACAATTTTTGTAAAATAGATTTAATTTCGACATAATGGGGGCTGTGACACTGCAGAAGAATGTTCTGAATATGAAGAATTTTTAAAACTATTTTTGGGAAATTATTGGTCTAAGGCAAAGCTAAGGAAAGTCAAAAGCGATTTCCAGAATGCCAGGTGCTATAGTACGCGCTATGGAGTGGTACGTAATTTCTGTGAACTGTTAATAAAAGAACTGTAATATTTAGAAGAACCCTTAGCATATGATGATATAATTGAAGTGCTGAAACAGAAGTTACCGAGAGCAATTCATGAAAAGTTACTTATTCAACGTTGGGATAATATCGGCCAATTTCTGGAAGCAATGGAAAAATTAGAGAGATGGAATCTGATGTCAGAAAATTTTGAGAACAATCGAAGTCAACCTTCAAGGTATCGAAGAGAGGAGAATCAGCAGCAAAGCAGTTGTGGAGGATTTTTCAGAAGAAATGAAGACGTGAGAAGGGCGGATTGGACAATTGAAGAGGAATCGTTACAGTCAAATGCACACTTAACAGATAGAAAAACTAATTGTAATGTTTTATTGTTCAATGGTTCTCTTTTATGTATAATGAATTTTAATGACTGTAAAGATTATATTTTAATTTTGAGAACAATGTTTAGTTTTAGACATTTTGTAGTTGTTGACCTTATTCTATGTCACAGAATAGATTCAAAACTACAAAATGGGGATGCATATGAAGGGTAACATATAAGTAGGTACGTAGGAGTTATGAAAAATTAGTGGTGATATATAATCCTTAGACCATAGATTTTATTATTGTGATATAATATCAGAGTAGCATTGATTGTTTTATGTCGTGATGGAGTAACAAGAAAAAAAAGTGTTAAGCTGAAAGTGCATTAATTGAATGATAAATAAAGAAAATATATATAAATGTAAGAATAAAAATTAATAGCAAGAAATGGTATTCTTACAAGCAGGTTGCTAGAATTTTGTGAAAGATATATGCCAATAGTGGTAAACATACTGTTTAAGAACTATGCTTAAGGATATACACCTGGAAACATCCTGGGGATACAAGCAGATATCAACTAGATTATATCATGGTCAAACAGAGATTCTGGAATCAAGTTCTAGGCTGTAAAGAGTACCCAGGAGCAAACATAGACTCTGACCATAATTTGATAGTAATGAAATGCAGGCTGAATTTCAAGCGAATAAGGAAGCAGTATAAGCAGAACAGACGAAGTGAATAAACTGAAACAATCTAGTATGAGAGAAAAATTTGCAGAAATGGTAGACTTGAGTCTAAGAAGTAGCCCTGATAGGAGCTCAACCGATGACGAATGGAATGGATTAAAGACTGAAATAATGAAAGTTGGTAAAGAAACATTAGGCTTTAGGGAACAAGCTGTCCGAAAACCTTGGATCACACAGGAAATTTTGGAACTGATGGATCAGAGGAGAAGGTACAAAAATGCTCAGGATGAAGCAGGAAGAGAGCAATACAGGCAATTTAGAAATCAAATTAACAGCAAATGCATAAAAGCAAAAGAAAAATGGCTACAAGAAAAGTGTGAAGAAGTAGAAAAGGAAATGGTCATAGCTAAAGTAGATGTTGCATGCAGGAAGATCAAACAGAATTTTGGAGAAATGAAGAAAAGAAGTGTAAACATTAAAGCTGCCGATGGAAATCCTCTTTTAAGCTCAGAAGATAGAGCTAACAATGGAAGGAATACATTGAAAAACTTTATGATGGGGACAGCTTGAACAATAGCATAATGGAAAAGGAAGGCGATGTCAACATTGATGACTTAGGAGATACTGTTTTGAGGACAGAATTTAACAGAGCTCTGAATAACTTGAAAGCAGATAAGGCAGTTGGAATTGATGAGATCCCTGCTGAACTTCTTAAATCCCTGGGAGAAGAAGGAATCGATAGATTTATTCAAGCTGACATCAAAATTTATGGAACAGGAGAAATTCCAACTGATTTTAATAAAAATATCATCTTCACACTTCCGAAGAATGCAAAAGCTGACAAATGTGAGAATTATAGCACAATTAGTCTAACATCACATTGTAACATTACAGTGGTTCATTTATGGCTTTATCTGAGCGTGTTGGGCCACTTTGGGCCGTTTCTGTGTGTGGAGCAATTATGTGAGAAGCGCAAGGGGTGTTACTGACGTCAGGCGCGGTAGCGTCATATCGAAATGTTATAAGTAGGGGCGAGCTAAGAAAAGAGGGGAGACCACTGCCGAACTACAGTGGGTATCTTTTTGCCCACAGTAAGAGATAAGTTGTGCAAGAAATCTTTAATTGAAGTGAAACATTATTAGTTCTTTTGTGGCTTGGTAGTTGAATTCTGATCATCATTTATGGGGAGTAAGTTATTTGGCAAAGTGTTAGGTAAGAGTAGTAAGTCCCTGAGAAGGTTGCAAAGGGCTCAGAGTAATTGTCTGCAGACCCATGGATTAAATTCATTGTTTTGGTTGTGAAAGGGCGACGAGTGTTGTGAAGACTTTACAAACTCCTGAACGAGAGAAAGTCACCCAAGCAATTGAAATATTTAAATTTCTGCTTGTTTCATGATCAGAATTTGCACGGAGAAGTTTTGTGTAAATTGAGTTGATGTGTCGAGTTGCGCAATAGGCTGACATAGTGTCGAGAATATGTGGAGGTGAACGAGAAGGAAGGTAGAAATAAATTTAAAGGGAACTGTGATTTGAAAAGCTTCCGTAACTTACAGCCAAGAAATTTTCAGTTAACTTTACTGTTATTTCAAATGTGGTGTTAAGTTTTTTGGAACCTTGTTGCAGCGGGAATCTTCAGACAATTATTGGTGGGTGACTTGATTAAAGGAAAGGATAATTTAAAAATAAAGTATGAGTCAATTAGAAACTATTTGTTGTTTTTATTGTCAGTAATTAAGGAAACCTTAACTATTTCTGGAGTGAAATCAGAATTTCAGGAGGCTGAAGTTCTCTCTGAAGTTTAACTAACATCGCTGCCACCGATATAAGTTAAGGTTAGCTGCTCTCACAAATACACCACTGTCTGTGGGCGTTGAAAGCGTCTTGCAGATTTGTGAGAGTAGGCTCTTACAGTCATTGTAATAGTAAGAGGAATCTTACAACATGCTTCAAAATTACTGACCAGAATAATATACAGAAGGATGGAAAGGGTAGTAGAAGAGATAGTAGGTGAAGATCAGTTTGGGTTTAGGAAAAATCGCGGTACAAGGGAAGCAATTCTGTCCTTAAGATTAATACTTGAAGGGTGGATCAAGAAAAACAAAGATACTTTTATGGCATTTGTTAATTTACAAAAAAAGCTTTGATAATGTTAGGTGGGACAAGATGTTCAAATTTTAAAGAAGTCAGGTCTAAAGTATCAAGGTCAGGGGCGCCGACTCTGTGGGTGCTCGGGAGCTCTGGCACCCACGAGAGGTAAATAGTGGGTGTGGGGCACCCATGAGCATAGACGTCAACAGTAATCAGTAATTTATTTCGAGCGACACCTGTATTACCTACGTTACGCGCCACCTGGCGATGCAAGATGTCTCGACGATGTGAGTATGCACGTCATTCCCAAAGACAATATAAACACCACGTTAGGTCATACCTAACACTATCTACTGCGTAGTAAGTGTAGGTGTGATTCATAAAGAACCGCACACAAGCAAACTGAGCAACTCGACCACGCGCTACCACGCGCAAATTCTAGCCTGCCATCCGTCGTGCTTCACCTGTCGGTCGCGCCGCCAGCGCTTTTGCGGCCGCGGCTCACAGCCTGTCTCAGGTGTCTCACCCGTTCCTAGTCGAGCTGGTAAATGAAACATGTGCTTTAAGACCAGGATGCGTTTGATGTTACAGTGTTTATTTCTCAAAATTATTAGTTTCAATAGATAAATTCGTCCTTCGAACTCGTAACTTGAAGAACGCTTCGCTAGTAGCTCTTCTCAGCTTAGTACAGCTCAGCAAATCCAACCAGAAGATGTTATTTCTGCAAATTCAGTTGAACAGAAGAAAAGGCACAATTTTCAGAGTGGCAGACTATTATTTCTTGGCTGCTAAAATGATGAAGATATAGATAAAGGGGTTTGCCAAACATATAAACAAACCATTTCTAGTGGCATTTCTGCGCCGAAAACATCAAGAGGAGATGAGTACATTGAGGCACTCACTGAAGGTGGTTTTCCCCTATGTAATAAAGCTTTAAAAAGCTGAAACTCCTGAAGATCACTGTTGTTGTGTACTGCATAAAGCCAATTTGGATCGCGGCGTCAATGTACACTGAATGCTATAAAAATTAAATTATAGAGATATGAAAACAAATAGTTTTTTAGTGACTGGAGGCCTAGCCATAAGGGACCACTACGATGAATATTCAAATTGCATTTGATGTTAAAACTGTGAGCACTGTATATTTTCAATTTAAACACGTGGCAACAAATATGGGTGGATATCACTAACGAAGCTTGTACAAATTTGAGTGACGAAATACTGCATAAAATAATAAAAGTAGTGAAAAATGCTTTCTGCTATTCAGGTATGGTTGATAGAACTACCGATATTTCGAGTAATGAACAAGTCACACTCTCCTTTCGTTATGTCGACGCAAAGTGTAATATGCACGAAACTTTTATCGGCCTCTATGAAAGGGTATCAACAATATCTGACAAAATTTGTTTGACATTTTTAATGACTATGGTATTAAGAAGATTCGAAATAAATATAAAGATGTGTAGGGGTCTATATACAGATGGTGCTACTGATTTTGAAGCGCATTCTGACGTTCAATTGTGGATTTTAGGAAGCAAGGGCAATTCATGTGCATTGCACTGCTCACTCGTTAAACCTGGTTGTTCAAGACACTATAAAAGAAGCAGGTACATGTATTAAGATATTTTTTAGGGTGTTGTTTTCGTATGTGGTTCATCAAAACACCAGTCTTGTTTTGAATCACTACAGGCAGCTGGCGATGAACCTCTCTTAGCGGCCTTTTTGACCAACAATATAGCGTTGTCCTTAAAAACTATTTTAAACAATTATATTGTGCTACCATGTTTTTTGAACGACACAGAAAGTCAGGAATATAATATCTGCGCGAAAACAAAATAGTTTTTGAAAAGTCTTCAATCTATTGAATCTCTTTTTATTATCATTTCTGATAGAAATTCTCGTTCGTTTCGAAGCTTCAAACGCAAATTTGCAGATTTCTTTCCATCTGCAAAAATCTGTAGACAATACTGTCAAGCATGTCGTATCATCCCAACGAACTGGCGAAAAATTTCAAAACCCTTGGAAATCGACTCTTGGCTCAGTTTTTATATTAGATGATCAACAAATCAACATTAATAACTCAAAAAATAAGGGGCATAAATAGACATATAGATAATTCATCAAGTGAACCGCATTAAATTTCCTCGTGCGCTGACTGATATAAAAAATGTATCCTGTTGTTTTAAATAAAGTCATTGGCCGTAGTGACCAGCATTTTACTAAAAATACTATGACACACTTGAGTAACGTGGAACTGTTCCTTATAGCTTAAAATGATGCAAGCAGCAGTTACGTGAAACAGTTCCACGAAGATCTCGTTGATGTGGATCATTTGGTTCTTCATCTTGATATTAGCAATTGCATGTACTTGATTTCAGGCATAAGGGTGTGCAAAAATATTCTTTCGTAGGAAAGGGAGTGAGGGATTGGAAAAAATTGGCAAGAGAAGTGATGAATGACTTACGGGAAACACTGAAAGAATTTAAAGTAAAAATTAGTAGAGGGCAAAAGTAGGTTGGAAGGGGAAAGGGAGGGGGTAGGGAGATTGCCACCGGATCCGGCGCTCCATCGCAATTTTATCAATTATTATAATGTGAAAAAAGGTAATTCGGTATTGTGAATCTATCCAAGAAATCATCAAATAGTTATAAATCGTTTCAACTATTCCACTACCTGCAGGAACCATTAATCAATCATTTTCAGCATCACGGAGAAGAAAATTTATTGGAGGAGTACTATGGCTCAGCAAAGAATGAATGATCGCATGGAAGTGCACATAAACCGAGAAATAGCAGATGATGTGGACCTACAAGATTTGCAGATACATTTATGAATAGAGCTGTAGTTTGATAAAATAAGTTTGCATTGAAAGAATTGATATTATATAAATTAAAAATGTAGCATCTTAAAAAGGTTTATTAATGTTAATTGGTTGATCATATAGTTCTTAGTAAAATTGTGTACATGAAGTATGTGATAATACATATATCCAGCTAATAAAAACTATGCTACACACTGTTGATATAATGGTTTCTTTTCTATATTTTTATTATTATGATAAGTATCTGTTCCTTATTGTTCAATCAAGTATTTTTTACGCATCTTTGTTTCAGTCTCCTCTGTATATTAATTACTAGCTGTACCTGCAACTTCGTTCAACTAACGATCCTTTGCTGGTAGATCAAATACAATAATAATCTCCTGATTTCTAATAGAAAGACACAAATTATTGGTTATCTATCAATTACTTACTTACTTACTTCCTCTTCATGGATAGGCCAAAAGCCTGTTCCGACCTCATTCTTCCGACCATCTCTTCCTAGGTCTTCCAATGTCCCTTCTGCCTGTGGAATGGTACTCCAGGGCAAGCTTAGGAAATCTGTCTTTTCTCATCCGTAGGACGTGGTTCTTCCAGTTATCCCTTTTTTGGGTAATTCTATCATTTAGCGGGGAGATATTCAGTTGTTCCCTTATTTCCTCGTTCCTCCTCCTATCATTTAGGGAATACCCTTTTACTGACCTTAAAAATTTCATTTCCGATGATTGAATTTTGCTTTTGTATTGCGTTTTATTTACCCATGTTTCGCTGCCATATAGCAGAGTCTGTACGGCCATTGTTTTATAAAACTTGAGCTGAGTCTCCCCTCGTGCTTTACCTTTCAGTGTTCGTCGAATTGTTCCACACATATACTGAAATCGGTGAAGTTTCTTCTTCACCTTGTTATCCTCATTGAAAGATAATTCACATCCGAGATAAGTAAAGCTGGAGACTTGTTCTATTGGCTGATTGTCTACCACTATTTTAACTCTGATAGGGTATTTCCCCTGCCATGCCATAACTTTCGTTTTTGCATGAGACAACTGCAGATTGTAATCTTTGCTGATAATGTTTAGTATATGAATTGCTTTTTGAAGTCCATCTTCATTTTCCTGAAGGATAAATTGGTCGTCTGCAAACAACATAGTATTTATGTAAGTGTTGTTGCTTATTTTTATACCAGGATGGACATTTTCTTTCCATTTCCTAACTAAGTCATCTATATATATATTAAAAAGTGTTGGAGACAGGCTACAACCTTGCCGCACTCCTTGGTTAATTGCTATTTCTTCTGTAAGTTTATTTCCCAGATCTAAGACGATTTGTGTCCTTCTATACATATCTTGAATAACTTGTATTAAATGCTGTGGATAACCATTTCTTTGCATTATTTCCCATAGTTTTTGTCTATTTACTTTATCGAACGCTTTTTCATAGTCTATAAAAGCAATGAAAGTCTTTAAATTAAATTCTCTTCTCTTTTCCAGTAGTTGTCTAAGGCAGAATATATTATCTATGCAGGACCTTCCTTTCCTAAACCCACATTGTTCTTCTGATAGGAGAGCATCTGCTATTACTTTTAGCCTGTTATTTATTATTTTTGCATATATTTTGTATCCCGTATTTAATAAACTAATTCCTCGATAGTTATCACACGAATTCCTATCTCCCTTCTTAAAAAGTGAAATAACTTTGGCCTTCCTCCATTCTTCTGGGATGGTTCTCTTTTTCCAACACATATTAATTAAGTGTAAATATCTAAATTTCAGAATCATTCCCCCATACTTAATCAATTCTAAATTAATTGTATCTAGTCCAGGAGCTTTTCTATTTTTAAATGATTTTAGTGCTGCATCAACCTCCTCTATGTCTATAGGATCTATTTCTTTAGTATCCACATGGTCCATTCCTATTTTATCTTCTTCTTCTTTATAATTACTATTGTACCATAATGTTCTGTAGTGTTTTACCCATGCCTCTTCTTCAATTACATTTATATTAGCACTTTCCTTTTCATCCTTGTTGAGATGTTTCATAAGTTTATAAGCCATCTCTTGTCTACCATGGACATCATCTTCTATTGAACTGATTAATCTATCCCATCCCTCTTGTTTCAACTTCTTTGTTATTGTCTTAACAATATTTCTTCTTCTTTTATATTAATTTTCATTTTCTAGGGTTCGATCCTGTATCATTTTTAGATAAGCCTTTTGCTTTTGTTTGACGGCTTCTGCAATTTCTTCGTTCCACATTTTAAGTCCAGTTTTTCTTCTAAATTTCTTTTTCTTGCCAATGGCTTCATATGCTGCTTTCAGTATTGATAAAGCTATAGTTTCCCATTCTTTATTGATGTCATTATTTGTTGGGTTTTCCGGTAAGCGCTGTTGTAATCGGCTTTGATATAGATGTTTTATTCCTTCATCTTTTAAAAGGTAGGTCTTAAAAACTTCTTGATCTTGTTGTAAGTTTTTATTCATTCTTTTCCTCCATTTAGCAAGTATTCTTATTTTTGATATAACGAGATAGTGATCTGTATACATATCACTACCTCTATGTACACTGGTGTCTACTACATCTGGACCTAATTTTTTATTAACCATTACATAGTCAATGATAGACCTTTGTCCTCTTGCCGTCCATGTAAATTTATGGATATCTTTTTTTGTAAAGAATGTATTTGTAATCTTTAACTGGTTGAAGGACGCAAATTCTCTCAGTAGTTTCCCATTTTCATTTAATGTGTATTCACCTCTGTTCCCCATTACCTCTGGAATTGGACTATTTCCTACACGAGCATTAAAATCGCCAGCCAGTATTAGTAAATCACTTTTATTAATTCTGTCTATCACCAATTGAAGCTGTTCATAAAATTGTTCAGATTCTTCTCGTTTGTTTTCTTCTGGGGCATATATGGCGATCAAGGTTAGGTTGCCTCTCTCTACTTTCAATCTTAGAGTCAGAATCCTTTCACTTATCATATTGTAACTGACAATTTTATTTTTCCATTTCCTATCCACTAATATTGCCACTCCTACTGCAGCTCTTTTCTCTAGTGCCACTCCACTGTAGATCAATTACTATTATAAAATTGAAAATCTATAACTTTCTAACTCAATCACGTTAAAAAGGCTCAACACATTTTAATGAAATTTGGTGTGTTTTTTGGCCTGGAAGCGAATTTAGAAAAAAAAATTATTTTCTATTCGGCCCGTCTGTTCACTTATTAATACCTGAAATCTACTGGATGTATTTAGATGCGATTTTCACTATTATGTAATACTATTTGGTATCAGAGACTTCGTTCATGTTTGACAAGGATTTTAAAGGTTTTTTGAAATATCGAGATACAAGAATACTTTATAAACCATATAAGAATGAAGTTGCTACAGTAAAATTGGATAATCATTAGAGAGGATGCATCAGTTAAAAAGGGTGAGAGATTTAGTCTATCCCATTAATATTCAACTTGTATATAGAAGAAGCAATAAAGAAAGTAAAAAAAAAAAAAAATGTTCATGTGGTATAAGCGTTCAGGGAGAAAAAAAATCAGTATGCTACGATTTGCTGATGACATTGTCTTGTTAGCAGAGAGGGCTGAGGATATTGAGAAGTTACTGAATGGCATGAACAAAATACTGAAGAAAGATTTTGGACTGAATATAAATCAAAGCAAGACAAAAGTAATTAAATGTAGCAGAAATGATAGCAATACTAGAAATATAAAAATGGGAACTGATGCAATAGGAGAAGTGAATTCTGTTACTTGAGAAGTAAAATTACAACCGATCGATAGCTGAAGTAGGAATGATGTTAAAACCAGAATAGCACTAGCAAAAAGAGCCTTCATGGAAAAGAGAAATCATTTAGTTTCAAATTATCAAGGAATTAGAAATTAATTAAATAGAACTTTTCAAAACTCTGTTTGTGGATTACAACACTTTATGGTAGCAAAACACGAACTTTAGGAATACCAGAAAGAAAGAAAATTGAACCATTTGAAATGTAGTGCTAGAGAAAAATGATGAAAATTAGGTGGACAGACAAAGTACGAAATGAAAGAGTTTTGGAAATGACAGGTGGGGAAAGAAGTTTGTGGAAAAAGCTTAAAGAAAGAAGAGAAAAGCTGGTAGATCATATTTTGAAACATGCTGGATTGGTTAATTTGTTAGTTGAGGCAACAGTTGAAGGTAAGAACTGTAGAGGAAGACAGAGATTAGAATACATGTAAAGGGATATGTAGAGATGAAGAGGTTAGCTCAAGATAGGAAGTGATGGAGCATTGCATCAAACTAGATGAAAGACTGAGACAGAAAAAAAAATAATAATAATAATAATTTTCATGAAACCCTAAATGTTTTATGGATAAAAAATAGCGTATGTCATTCCCTGCCAAATCAACAATCTGCTGGCCGTAGTCTCGTCAAAACTAGTCCACACTCTTTGCTGTTAAAAAAAAAAAGTTTTATCACGAGGGCATGAGCACCCATGAGGTTTTCTAAAAGTCGGCACCCCTGATTGAGATAGAAGAATACTCTATAAACTATATATGAATCAAGTGGCTGTAATAAAAGTAGAGAATCACGAGAGACATGCATCAGTTAAAAAGGGTGTGAGACAAGGTTGTAGTCTATCCCCGTTAATATTCAACTTGTACGTAGAAGAAGCAATGAAGAAAGTCGATGAAAAATTTCCATGTGGCATAAGTTTTCAGGGAGAAAAAATCAGTATGCTATGATTTGCTGATGACATTGTCTTGTTAGCAGAGAGGGCTGAGGATATTGAGAAGTTATTGAATGGCATGAACAAAATACTGAAGGAAGATTTTGGACTGAATATAAATCAAAGTAAGACAAAAGTGATGAAATGTTGCTGAAATGATACCAATATTAGCAGATTAAATATAAAAATAGGATTGGATGCAATAGGAGAAGTGAGTGAGTTCTGTTAGTTGGGAAGCAAAATTATAACCGATGGCCGAAGCAGGAATGATGTTAAAAGCAGAATAGCACTAGCAAAAAGAGCCTTCATCTAAAAGAGAAACCTTTTAGCTTCAAATATTGATCTAGGAATTAGAAAGAACTTTTTAAAACTCTATGTGTGGAGCACAGCACTTTACGGTAGCGAAACATGGACTTTAGGAATACCAGAAAGAAAGAAAATTGAAGCATTTGAAATGTGGTGCTACAGAAGAATGCTGAAAATTAAGTGGGCACACAAAGTAAAAAATGAAGGAGTTTTGGAAATGATGGGTGAGGAAAAAAGTTTGTGGAAGAAGCTTACAGAAAGAAGAGACAGGCTGGTAGGTCATATTTTGAGACTGGATAATTTGCTGGTGGAGGGAACAGTTGAAGATAAGAACTGTAGAGAAGACAGAGATTAGAATATATGAAGCTGATAATTGAGGATGTGGGTCGTAAGGGAAATGTAGAGATGAAGAGGTTAGCACAAGATATGAAGGAATGGAGGATTGCATTAAGCCACTCAAAAGACTGATGACAAAAAAAAAAAAAATAGCAGATTGGCCAATAATATATATTCTGCTTACCAGGAAATACTAACCTTTATCCTCTGCACTTCAAACTTTATATTGCGATGCTCAACGCGACCGTCAAACTTCGTGTCGCGGTAGATGTAATTGACTGCCGTCACGTGGTGAGCTATCAGTGACAGGATCTCTTCACGTGTCTTTTCTGGATCGCCATTTATCTGTTGACATTAAGTCCATTAGGCATTACACTGTACAATTTCTATTTAACTCCGATTAAGAGTGCCACCCAAATTTTCAGTCTGTAGTATCAATATTTTGTTTTGTGTTGTGCACATATTTATTTTATTTAACTTTTTACCGCTTTAGGTAAATTATACAACATTTTTCTAAATAAATCATTTTATGCTTTTCTGGCATTCTTACTTAAAAATTAAGAATTCCCACTCCCCAATCCCTGAAATTACATTTTAATTTATTGTCTTAGTCCCCTATTCCTTTCCACAAACCAATCCAAATTCTTCATGCAATGTGCCATAGCTAATGTATGCCTCATAAACATCCATTACTTTCTTCACGTACCTACTGGTTTCAGTGACTCCTTAACCAGCCCTTTTATCACATCAGCTACAAAGTGTGCTGATAGCTAATTTTTTAAAACAAATCTAGCTGCTCTCCTGTGCAGCTCCTACAATAGTTCGTATATCAATACTGAATTTTTACCAAGAATAAGGTATATAATATAGAAAGGTTATAGAAAATTAAAACATATTTCAGAACTGATGGAAAGAGCTGTTAAGACAAGAAATAACACAAACACAATATTTCAAGTGCACCCTAAACTCTACATGTCAGTACATTCAATCTCAGAAAATCCCCCTAGTCAATTCCATCACCTGTATATTTTATTATTTGCAATTATTAATACTATTAATTTATCCCCATCCACTAGATAAATTATATTTTTCAGTTTATATATGTATTAACAGCTTATCTTGGTACATGGAACGTAAGTGTTCAAAATGAGCATTGCTGCACTGTAGACAACATTCATATTATTCACACAAATTCTCAAATATATCCTAAAACAAAGGTTGTTGCAGACTCTTCCAAATTATCTAATTCTCTCACTTAATGCAGGCAATACTGTTGGAAGATCTTCACAGTTAAACGTCCTCTACTTTATGAATCCCCACAAAATATGCATCAGGTGGTGTAAGACTGTGGGGATGAAGCACATCATTCATAATAGTACTGGGAGTGCATGCTGCACCAGAAATTCTCTATCAACAAAAGGGAATGTGCAATTTGTGATGTGTGATTATGTTTGGTGTATAATATAATAGTTCCTAATGGCATCACTTCCTTCTCCATTATTCCATGAGAATAAAATATTTAATTACTTGTTATTGTTAAACAGACATTTCATATATGATATGAATAAATCAAATAATTTTAAATTTGACAGTGTAAATTTATTTACTTGAATGTAACCCAGTTTTTCTAAACGAATAAATGCTCATGCCAAAAATGGTCTCAATTCAACTTCAAAAAATTGACCTAGTCATGACTGAAAACTGCACAAATAAATATGTGTATTATTATTATTAAGAGAGATTTTCCACAATACAAAGATTTTACTCCAACATAACAATAAAAACTCAGAACAGAGAACTTGACTGTATCTTTCTCTTCTGCACCAAATCTTCTCACTGCTGTTTGCTTATTTTGGAGCCAGGCAATTCGGTAGACAGAGTTAGATTTTCGCCAGCTGCTAAGCCAGTCTAGTTTGTGATTTCAGGTAATAATATGTGATGTAATAGACCTGATGAAGACAAAAGAGCAGTCATTTTACGATGCTATACGGCTGATCTGTGAAGAATTCATTTCATCCATACACTGGGAAAGTCTCCATTCCCACATTTCTAATGCTTTCAACTTTCAATATTTTTTGGTTGATTGTTTAGGTTTCTGATCCAAATAAGACTATACTCCTCAATAATGACTTAAATACAATTCTTTTTGTTCTATTCATAACATTTTTGCTCCTCAGAATTAAACTGGACATCTCCATTTTATTAATTTCTATATTTGATTCTCCCCCTCTACGTAAACCTGAACCCAAATAACAGAAATTATTTACCTTTTCAATTTGTACTTCATCAATGAAAAATTAATTCATATCATTATTAAGATATTCTGTTTTTTGATAGTTAATATTCAAGCCACAATTTTTATATTCTATTGAGAGTTGATTACTTATGTTATTTGTATCTTCATCATTTTGTGTTATGATGACTTGATCATCAGGAATTAGGAAATGATGATAGATACTTTCCATCTGTTATTTCTAAACCCATTCTGTTCTACTTTTGAGACCATGTTTTCAAACTAACATCTAGGTGTCCTATTTTAAATAGGGTTGGTGACACAGGACACATTTGCAGCAGATCTTTACTTGTTTTAAAGTTTTGTGATAATGTATAGCCATTTACTGTTTGGCATGTGTTATTTTATACATTTCTTGTATTATTTTAATTGAGGCATTATCTATATGTGACATATGTAATGCTTTAGGAGCATTTTTCTTGCAACAGTATCATAGGCTTTTATTTAATCTATGAAAATTACACATGCTAAGATTTGTCACCACTGACAAGCAAAGCATAAATTAAAACAATTTTAAAACAAAAAATGTACCTATACCAGAATGAATCAGTTTGATATTACAGAATAAAGATAAATTTTTTGACGGACATGTTAATATTATATTTTATAACTATCTGTGAATGATCTGAGTATGTATTCTACTTTTAAAAAAAAATATAATTTTGGACCTGCACCAAAATATCTTCTTTTCCTAACAACAGTAAGTATTTTCTTCGTATTGGACTGATTTAAGTCTAAAAAAAATATTACTCCTAATTTTTAAAAAAAAATGTGGCTGGAAGAAGATAACATAAAAGTTGATATGACTAAATCTGATGCACAAAATACTCCTAGAGAACAATTAAATTAATATGTGTACTCACCGTTTCAGAGATGTGCCTCCATATAAGAGGGTCCGTCTGTATGAAGAGAGAGCAGGTGTTGCGGTTGTCTTCTTTGGGCCTCGTAGCACGACGCTCCCGGCGAGGCGTGTTAGCCTCCCGACTGTACTTGTCATAGGCATTCTCGTAGGCATTCTCGTGGTGTCGGGGTTCTTCCTCTTCCTCTGCCGCTGAATTCTGTACCCTTTCCATCCACTGCACAACATCATCTGTTATGCCGCAACCGCCAACGTGGCCTGTGCCCAGAAACAGGTCTGATAATTTTCTACATGCATACGGGTGAAGTTGATATGATACCTTTTCTGCATGTCAACTTTATTACTCGACTTATAGCTTTTAAAAAGGGCATTCAGGAAATCAACCATAATCCTTTTGTTTTCATCAGATCAGTTCCAGTTCAAACAATCACCTGTTTAACTTTACTGCCATTTGTATGCTTTAAATTGTAGAAGTTGAAACATTTAAGATAGTTATAACTCCCATGTCATACAACTGAAATATACAGTATTCTGTGTAAATTACTAGAGATGAAACAGATTTTCAGTAAGTGTGTATAAAAGCTAAATAAACCTTTGTCACTGATAAATATAACAGAAAAGCTAATCTGTTTATCAAACATACGAGGGCAGTCTGGAAAATTCTAAGCCTAAAAATATAAAACCAATTTGATATTTACCAAATCATTTTTATTTCTCAATATAGTCTCCCTGAACACTGATACACTTAGTCCAACGATGTTCCAAGTTCATTATACTATCCCTGAAGTGGCTTTCTGGAAGGCCTGCAAAATATCCATCTACAGCTGCAATCACCTCTTCATTTGAAGAAAAATGCTGACCAACAAGAAAGTTTTTGGGTTTTGGAAATAGATAGAAGTTGGAGGGAGCCAAATCTGGGGAATAAGGTGGATGCTCCAACATGTCGTAGTTCAGATCTCTTAATTTTCCCATTGCCAAAAGAATCTTGTGGGCAGGTGCATTGTCCTGAAGAAAGATGATTTTCTTCTTCCTTAAGCTGGGCGTTTTCTCACGAATTTTTTCATCCAGGGTGTCTAAAAGATCAGAATAGTATTGTCCAGTTATTGTTGTACCCTTTTCAAGATAATCAATGAACAAAACACCTTTACCATCCCAAAAATCTGATGCCATCACCTTCCCTACCAATGGAACTGACTTGGCCTTCTTTGGACCTGAACAATCAGCTTCTGTCCACTGCTTTGACTGAAGTTTTGATTCTTCTGTGTAGTTGTGAACCCGTGTCTCATCCATAGTTATGAATCAACACACAAAATCGGTTTTATTTTTGTTGAAACGCTCCAAACACTGTTCAGAAAGTCTCATGCGGATGCGCTTTCGATCAACAGTGAGCAAATGCGGCACAAATCTTTCACAAAGCTTCTTCATAAGCAATACTTCATGCAAAATGTATCTCACAAGTTATTTTGATATCCTTACAACCTCAGCAATCTCACGCAATTTTAGTCGCCGATCATCCAAAAACATATCATGCACTTTCCTGATGATTTCTGGAGTTGCTGCACTTTTCGGACGTCCTTCGCGTTCATCATCTTCGACACTGCTACGGCCATGTTTGAACACAGCGGCCCATTTCTTAACTGTTGAATATGAAGGAGAAGAGTCCCCATACACTTTTAAAAAATCTTCGGTGGATCTCAGATGGCGTTAAACCTTCTTTAACAAAGAATTTTATAGCTGCACGATACTCGATTTTTTCCATCTATGGTACAACTCCGCACCGCGCCTGCTACAAACAACTGTACAGACCAAACTACAACGTAGAATGACTTGCAATTTCTTGCAGGTGCGTCTGGCACATTCACCAACTTGCATGGAAAAAATCACATGGGTAGTGCTGCCATCTATGGTCGAGGCCGAGAACTTCTCAGACAGCCCTCGTAGTTGATATTGAAATACAATTTTAATAACTAAAATAATAAACTCAATTCTCACCTTCTACAATCTACAGCGATAAAATAGAGGAGAGAGAATGAAACATTTTATTTATAAAGGATTTACCTTGTTTTTTTTTTTTTTTGTTAATGACATGATTGTGATGTATTTATATTAGTAGGCTATATGAAAATAAATAAATAATGATTTAGTGGATTTCTTGGCACTGTATAATCTTCTTTTAAATAAAAACCATTGAGCTACTAGCCACTATGAAGTGTTACAACCCTTAGTTGAAAATCGGGGTGGAGAATTGGACCCTCAAAACATTATGATACTCTTCTGATGCAGCTGAAAACTATAGAATCTTTTATTATTTTTGAGTTTGAAGGGCAAAGATACCTGATGATCTTAAGTTTAATACTTGCTCATTATAGAATTTTTATTTACTTACTGCTAAAATTGTACCAGACTTAACAGATTTAAAATAGAAACATTCCACCACTCAGACAATACAAATAGTCCAAGTTAATTATCACTCAAATTCAAAACTGTCAATTACAACACCACCTTCTGTAAACGGTATCAACCCCTCACAATTATGTCATCATAACTGAGATCAGATGACTTTTTTTTTTTTTTTTTTTTTTTTTTTTAGCAGTCTTATCCAGTCTTTTAAGTGTAAATTAATAACCTACTTAACCTACTTTCTGCTTCTCTCAAGTACAATAACTTTTCCCATTTTGTGACACATGTTAGCATTTGTTCAGCTTTCTAATCAAATAATTCCCATAGCAATGGAAAACAAAAAAGATTATGTACAAAGACCACTTTGAGTGAAAAAGAAACAGATGTAGAGAAGCAGTAATTTTACAACTTTTAAGTAACTATGAGGATGAAAAATCAAGAAAAATAAGAGATTTTTTATATAAAAGCAGGATTTAAAAAAATGGTGCAGCAGTAAATGAGTTAAGAATAAACTACATAGAAGATTTTCTTTTTTTTTTCTTTTTTAGGATGTGTTGACAGTGGAGACATTAGTGTCCTGCAAGAAGAATTCCTAACTAATTCTGATAATTGTGACAGTGTAAATGCTGTTATTTGTCATGGCCATCCTGCCTGCATCTATGATTAGTGATAACCGTCCATATATTTATAGACTAATATACATTTGAGGTGGCTAAAATAAAAAAAATAAGGCTCATGAGAGACAAACATTAATTGCAATGAGGTACATCATGGCTGTAATAATTCTCAATAAACTATATTAGTACACTTAGGAAGCAATAAGGAATGTGACAGAAAAATATCAGTATTCATTAGAGACCAATGGGTGAAGAATGAGTGACTTCAAAACAAATTAGCATAATGTGAAAGAATCTACTTCAAAAGGGAAAGCCTGAGAAGGATATTTATTTTGCATGAATGGAGCACGGAATTTTAATTTAATAAAGCTTTGGAATTAGGGGAGACAGAAAGAAGTAAACCATTTTAAATATGTTGCTACAGAAGGGCCAATAAAGTATGAGAAGATATAGAAATATGATTAGTGCAGAGACCTTAAAAGACAAAGGTCACATTTCCAAACATATGGCATTAATTTACTTTTTAGTAGAAGATATAATAATAATAATTCCATGTGGTTGTAACGACCTGGTGACAAAGTTTCTATTGGCTTAGCATTCCACCCCAGTCATAGCCACCTTTGCCTAGCCCAACAATCCTGCCGGGTACAGGGGACCTACAGTTTAATGTGGAATCCGAACCACAGAAGCGTTCTGGTGTACTTCACATTACACAGCAAGCTGTGCCAGAGGTGAAAATCCCCGCTGAGACAGGGATTCGAACCGGGGACCATCCAATCTCCAGTCAGACACCTTAACCACTGAGCCAAGAGACTGCTCAGTAGAAGATATAATAAACTAAAAGTAAGTGTTTACATCACTGTTGACTAGGATGGAATGAATATGCGTTTACCCACATTACTGACAGAATTGCCTATTGCCTACATAAATTCACTTGTCATAGCCACACAATTGAAGCTGATAATCCTATTGGATTAAAACCAGTGATCTCGTAACCTCCAATGAGAGGTCTGAACCACTGGACTGCCAGACTGATATAGAACATATGTGAAACGGGTGATCTGCAAAGGAAGGCAAATATTAGAGTATTTTTAGGACCTGCAATGTGTTTGCCATTTATGTATATTGCAATCATAATACTTGTAACCTTCACATGCAACAATTATCTATCTATTTAACGTGTTGAAACAATGTAGCTTTATCTCGGACAAAAAAGAGCTATAATGACACTTACATCAAAAATAACAAAGGAATACTAATCTGTGGATTTGACAGAAAACAAAAGGTACTGATTGGCAAATATAAATAAGATTACAAAGGTGAATTATCACTTACCACAGGTGATAGCAGAACAGTGCAGAAACAGAAAATGCAGATACATGGAACAACAGAGAACGTTTCAAGTCTAAGCCCTTTGCCAGCAGTAGAACATGATAGTGTTTACTGTAAAAACAGTCATAACCCTAATCATAATACTAAGGGGCAACACAAAACTATTTATTTTTGTGTGTTTTTTTTTCTCCCCATAACCCTCCATATTTCAACTCTGCCAACTGATCGGTTTATTTCTCTTCACTTTGCATAAATCAACTTACAAACTCTGCACATTATGTCTCAAAGTAACTGGATGTACTAACTATGTCATAGAAAATGAACAGGAAGACTGCCAAAGGTTCTTGAATCACATTTTGTGTCTTAAAAGAATGTTATATAGATAATTTCTTTTGTTTGTTCAATCTGTTCCAAAGTACACAACCAATACACATATACACACCAGAATTACCTAACATGTGTTACAAATACCCTGCCCACATACAGTACCAAACATACCTGTTCTCTGACTCTCATAAGGGTCCTCGACATCTCGTTCGTGATAAATGACAGAGTGCACGTCACTGCCAGTCTGGTTCTTGAAGTAGTGATGCGCCTTCTCAACGTAGAAAGCGCCATCTACAGGAGAGAAGATTTTCCCCTCGAATACGCCGTCCATCACCGAGCCAAACGCATGGCTGCCGGCCTCGCCTGTAACAAGTCCAATTACTCTGTAACAAAATGGCTCTCAAGCATCAAATTTATTCGGTCAAAAAAGTGCCTCAAATACAACTGAGAGTTATCTGAATATACAGAATTACAGTAAAATCAAGCCACATGGTAATGGCTTTCTAATCTATCATCACCCAATTAATCATCTATCAAGCCTTATTCACAACAATCTGAGAGATCAATAGATGAGAAACTCTGTTGGTACGAACATATCACTTCACTACTGAAGACGTTAAGTAGTGTCACCTTTGCAATACGAAAACTTTCTCTAACAGCAGATCTGGAATTAACGAAACAAGTGTTCCTCATATTTTCATTTTGTGATGTCATATGGTATAATTTTTTGGGGAAACTATTCACAAAGTAATAAAGTTTTCATAGCACAGAAAAGAAGTATTAGGATGCTGTGTAGGGTAAAACCAAGAACTTCTTGCAGGCAACTCTTTAAAAAACTCATTCTTACAATGACTTCTCAGTACATATATTCTCTCATGCGCTTTGTCACAGAACATTTTAACCTGTTTACATCTAATTCACAGGTACACAATTTCAATACAAGAAACAGAAATAACTTGAACAAAACACAAACATCTCTGTCATTAGTACAAAGAGGAGTTAATTATTCTGGGATACATCTGTTTAATAAAATTCCCACGAGTATAAAACAGTTTGCAGATAATAAAGATATATTTAAAGAAAAACTGAGAGATTATCTTATTGGCAACTCCTAGTCAAGAATTTGAACAAAATAATTAATTATATTCAATATGACCTTTTGCAAAACTCAGTTGTAAAAATTGATGTTTATTTTTATTCTCTTTATTTGTCTTTGTAATGTATAATTGTTTTCACTATGATTATGTATGTGTGTTAACCATTATATGTTTCACATCTCAGGTCCTTCCTCAGCATGGATCCTTGGGATAAGATTGATAAAAAATAAAAATAATTAAATAAATAAATAAATTATACAAGAATTATACAAGAAATCGAGTGCCATCTTGTACCCATGGTTATCTTCTCCTTTTCTAGCATTTGTTGGTTAAGTTACAATTCATTCGTTAATTGAATCACAACTGATGTTATGTGGTACAGTGTAAGATGTGACTGTTTTTATGTTTACTTTAGAATTACATTTCTTTCATGAGAATCATATAGCTGAAGTAAAGCGGGTGAATACAGTATGTCATTTTTCGTGAATCATGCAGCCTGAACCAGAATAAATATAGCTGACATTGCACAGTAAGTTATAGTACGGGGAATTCAGTATTTTAAATCACATGTTGTTGCTGGCATAATGCGGATGAATAAAGTTCAACGAGTTTCGTAATCTACCCATCCTGGACCAGGATTGTAGTTAACATTCAATATACGGAATAGTACAGGGATTTCAATATTAAATTTTAGTTTATGATGATTTCACAAGCGATCATCATTACTCAACCACACGTAAGAAATTCCCAATGGTCTGCAGTTTTACGGATACTATTTACTTACACACTGACAATATTACCAGCTTCTTGGCACATCGCTGCATACGTTATACCTGGCAATTTAGATCAGTATGTAAACTTGCTGTGTCACACATTTAAGTGATGGCTGACTACAGGATCTGCACTGCGGTCCTCTACACCAAGCAGCATGACAAGGAGTTAGAGCAGTTCTCCACGTTCGACAAAGTCTAGCGCCTGGCTGCACTCCGATCATACTTGATAAATGTCAGAACTGAATTTGTACCACAAATTGGAATATATGAATAACATATCTAAACCTATCTGTGCTTTTTTTTATAAATTACTTTAATAAGAATTTTTCAGTATGCTTTGTTGTCATTGTGCTCAGTTAAAATAACAAAATGTAACTCAAGCAGTCAATATCATTACTCTAAAAGGAGGTATGTCAGGTCCATGTCTAAATGGGTAGTTTGTGGAGAGAATAAACTTCGAAAACATTTAAACAATGTAAAAACGGACACTTGCTGCCAGCTATATGGTATTTCACAGTCTCATAATACACTATGTGCCACCTGCTTAGTAGAACACAACTCTCCATCTCTTCCGTGCAGCACAACGCGTAACGCCTTAGGATGGAGTTGTACAGGGTCATGCTGAACAACAGGACAAATTATTAGCAGTCCAAACACTTCTAATAAAGTGGATTGTCTACTTAAAGGAGTTTCCAGAATTGTTTGTTATCATGGGTACAAGTTTCGTCTAACATATATGATGCAAGTTGTTATCACTAGCCAGTGGTGTCTTAAGGATGAACAAAACCTCTCCCAGTTTCCTGTTCCATGCCATCGTTGACCATGCAGGCACTCTTTTAGTCTTTAACACATTATGCTATTTTTTACAGGTCTTCCCCCTTCATCGTTTTCTTTCAAAGGCCTCCATTCCATAGTTAATTTGCTCCATCTGTCATCTATGATTTGTATGATATGTCACACTTACCTTCATAACTTAGCTTTAACAGAAGTGTCTTTTATTTTGTTTCATAAGCCTTTGTTCTGGTATAATCTCTGCATTCAGCACACACTGTGCCACTTTTCTTTTTTTTTGCTTATAAACCCAGATCTGGCGTGAAAGTGAGGTTTAATAAGACCTAACTAAGCTAGCAGCATACTGTCATAAATTTTAATAATAATGTTAAATACCGGGGAGTGCGTTCACTTCATTTAACTATTTTAACATTCTTCCAGTTCCTACAAACTTTCTGCAAAGAGCATGACAACGTCTACAAACTTCAAAAAAAAATCATAACATTAATCACCTAATACGTTCCTACTCGCCATGTCCTTCTTCCGACTGTTGTATTCAACCAAAGGAAAATGTGAAATACTAGATGATTTACTCATTTATACGTCGAAAGGCTCAAAAAGGATAAGGCGTCAAGTAAAGTAGCCAGTTAATGTGCCACTCCTGCGATTAGTAGTACGCCTGCCATTTATACCGCCAACACGACACAGCTGCTCTCTTGGACGCTGACTAATACGGCGCTTCCCGTACCTCCGCGATACAGTCAACCACAGATCCGCTCTCAGGGGGGTTACGACCTGGGCTATTCTCCCGTAGTCTTGACAACGGATTGAGTAGTATAAAAAATAAGCAGCTGTGCCAATAGAGCGCTTGACGCGATGGTTTTGCGCTAGCAACAGGTCAACGGTCGACAAACAGCAGCTATTCTGAAGAAGAGATAGCGGGTGTTGCCATCTGCCTGCCTATCTTGTAACCTTTGCGACAATTCTTTGTCGTTCTGTTTATACAGCGTTTATATAAGAGGTGGTTAGCAAACACTCGCAGTGGAAACTGCTTAAAATGCGTAATTAGTTATCCGTTACACCTGTGCAAAGATTTAATTTAATTGAAAAGGAACACACGCTTCGGTGGCAATTTCCCTACATATCCATCTTCCCCCTTTCCTGCACCCACCTACATTTGCCTTCTACAAATTTTAACTTTAAATTCTTTCAACGTTTTTGGTAAATTATTCATCATTTCCCTTGGCAACTTATTCCGATACCTGACACTCTTCCCACTCCCTTGTGCCTGAAATCGAGTGCCAGCTTGTGGTCATGGTCATCTTTTCCCTTCGATGCACTACTTTTCATACCTACTGCAATATCTTTCCATGCCTCATCACCAGTATACGCCCTGTACACTCCCCTGACCCTCCTCATCCTCCTCCTGTCTTGCAATGAATCCCATTCCAGCTCCTTTATCATATCCGCCATTGATTGCATTCTGCGATAATTTCCAGAAACAAATCTAGCAGCCCTTTTTTGCACGCTCTCCAACTCCTGTATTTGATACGTAAAATGAGGGTCCCATACTACACTACCATATTCGAGCAATGGTCTAACCACAGTTTTGTAACCCAACTCCCTCACTTCTCTCGTACATCCCCTCATCACTCTCTCCAACAAGTGCAGAACTTTGAAACCTTTTCCAACCACCTGTCCAATGTGTCCTGCCCAGTTAAGCTTGTTATCAAATGTAATGCCAAGATATTTGCATTTCAAGTCTTCAGCAAGCAATTCTTTCCCCACCTTATAATCATAATCAACCTTTTGTTTTTTATTTGTGTATCTAATAAGCTGCCTCTTCTTTGCATTTATCTTCATCCCATATTTACCAACCCAACTAGATATCCTGTCCAGATCAACTTGCAGCTGTTTACAGTCCTCAACCGTTTTGATCCTTTTATATAGCATTATGTCATCTGAAAACAATCTAATTTCTGATAGCAAACAATCAACACAATTATTCATTAGAATAATGAATAGCAATGACCTCAATACGCCACCCTGTGGCACTCCCATTTTTTTAATTTCACTTCTTTTGATTCTGTATTTCTTACTCTAACTTTCTGTTTCCTACCTCTTAAAAATTCTTCTACCCAGCAAGTCACTTTCTCATCCACTCCAATGGTTTTTACCTTATTTATTACCATTTTATCACTCTGTCAAAAGCCTTTTACAGATCTAATGCTACACTATCAATGTCACCTTCGTCGTCCATTTCATTTGAAATATCTTGCATATATCCCACCAACTGAGATTCGCATGAATATCCTTGCCTGAAGCAATGTTGCCTACTTGAAAACCACTTACGTTCCTCACATATATTTCTGATGTGGTTGCATATGAATCTCTCCATTAATTTACCTACCACTGAAGTCAAACTGATTGGCCTGTAATTTTCGACTCTATCTCTCACCTCTCCTTTATGTACCGGCACTACTATTGCACTTTCCCACTGTGGTAAGCAGTAAGTATCCAGACTCCATTCCCCGTCAGTCGTATCTCCCCATATCATAGTACGACAGGGCTTTCAGAAGTGAGTCGGAGATTTAGAAATAATACATAGTACGTATCGCACGCTTGGAAACAGTTCCTTGCCACCGCGCGTATAAGTCTTGTTGTATACAACTTGCTCGTGGTCATCCGACAGATGTCCTCCCATTCTATTTGCTCAAGAATGTTAACTTCTGCGCTCTTCACTACTCTATTCTCTTGTTCTGCCCCATCCACTAAAACTTTTTCTTGGTTAGCTTTTCTTCTAATACGGCAACCTTTAAAATTCCTCTCTGATGTTTTCACTTCTAATCCTATCCTTCTTCACGACATTTCTTATGCCGTCAGGAATCTCATGTGCACCGGAATTCTATATTCCCGAACTTGAGTAGAGACTATATGTAAGACGACGTTAAACAAAACAGGTAACTGAACACTTCGTTGCCTCTTTCCGATTTCCGTCCGAATCCAACCAGAGAGTTTTTTTAGACTGCATTTCCACGCACAATTTTCGCACTTCTCGTAGGTGTTTTTAAAAAATATTTTCCACGATTGCTTAATTTATTCCACTCAAAGCTGCGGGAGACGTAGCCGGGCACCAGAGATAACGCAATAGGTGATTAGGTTCAACCTTCCGACCAGTAATCCCAAGTTTATGACGTCAAGGTTCAGTCGCGAGCAATGCAATGGGAGGGCAACATTGCGGCACTTACATGAACTTTGAAATGTTTACGCTATGATCGCCCACCGAGCCATTGTGTTACGACACAACCACTACTTGATTTTATTAAATCAAAGTTGACTGAAAAATATTCCACGTCTGATAATGTTATGAAGTAGGGAGCCATGCTCTGTGGTCACTTACAAAAGCTTAAGTTTCGTATATTCTTAGTAGAAGCGATAGGATTGTATCATTTACAATGGCATGTACAGTCTAGAAAATACTCTTTCTTACTGTTTGTTCGGGATGGATGTCGCCAATAAAGGCAATAGAGAGAAAAAGTAAAGTAAATGAGTATGTCATTAACCCCAGGGTGACACAGAAGAATTTTTCAGTTGCATAGTGTCAAGAGTTTCAATTTGATGCTGCGCAATTCGTCTCTATTGTGGTTACCCTATCATAACCCGGTAATTCTATTGGGTAAATAGGACCACGGAAGTTTCTAATGTACTTCACACGAAAGATTTGCAAGAAGTGAAGGTCAGTTTCAAGGCTCGTAAAAATACCAGGCGAGGTCGGGATTCGAACCGGAGGCCTTACGATCTCACGTGCCTTAAATGAGCCAATAGACTGCTCAGTCAAGAGAAAATAATTGGACATAACCGTTGTATAGGGAGTCAGTCAACGTTTTCGTAGCTTAACTCCCTTGGGAAGCGAACTTAGGACGTAAAGCGTATAGAATAACTATTCTCAGTGTTGAAGCGAAAGAGTATTTTATGTGGTAAACTAAATGATAAGCTGGGGACTGAACCAAATATTGCGGTACTTAAGAATCTTTTTGAAGAATATGCAGTCTTGTAGCATCGCGCTTTGACAGTACATACGGTCGTGGCAGTGAAACTCTGAACCATGTAATACAGTGATTAAAACTGCAAACTTTACTGAGTTACTTTATTCAATGCACAGATTACATGACGATCGTAGTTGACTAAAAGTGCGACTGTAGAGAAGATCAGACTGTTTAACACGTGCTCCAATGCCACCTGTGTCTAACCATCTTCCAGAAGATGACTTACATGAGGACCTGGAAAATGCACTGGAAATGGGCTAATACTGGTCCAGTTTAATTTGATGTTTCCGATTGTGTATGATTCTGACAAAAAAATAAAATAACTAAGTAAATATTTATTAATTGCAGAAATAGGAGAGCTTTAATAGCACGCCTGTCTAATATTACGAGTAATGAGATTAAATCACCAATTAATTTAAGTAGTAGATAGCCTTACATACGTAGGTGTTACATAACGAAACAGGATCTTTTTACAAGCACGTATGACAGAGATACCTCGTAACATTGCTACAGGCTGCTAGACATACCTTAGTACGTGAGACTTTCATGGGAGATAGAGAAAAGGACAAGTTTTTGGATAAGGAAAGCAATTGCAGCAGAGTGTTCCAGCCCACTATAAGGGTAAACTGCCCGTAATCCATGTGAGTCAATAGTTTGCAAGATGCTTGGTAACTTGAGGTTTTGCTTAACCATGTAACCAGTGGCGGATCCAGGATTTTGGTTTTTTTTGGGGGGGGGGGGGAGTCGACGACAGAAAAACTCATGTCAACATTCCCACTCTTATAAGAACAGTAAAGCTGTTTTTTTAAGTTCCCACAATTACGATGTCGTTTGGGGGGGGCCTTCTTGAGCCCCTTAGCACCCTCCCCCTAGATCCGCCCCTGCTTGCAACTTTTAAGCCTTCAGTAATAGCATTCGAACCAGTGAGAATTCGTAGATAATTTTGTTCAATTATTTATTCTTGATAGCATGGTGGTGTAACGGTTAGCGTTCTGGCCTCGCATTCGGGAGGACGGCGGTTCGAATCCCCGTCCGGGCATCTAGATTTGGGTTTTCCATAGTTTCCCAAATCACTCCAGGCAAATGCCGGGATGCTTCCTTAAAAATGCCATGGTGAATTCCTTCCCATTCCTTGCCTCCCATCGTTTCCCGTCTCTAAAGACCTCGCTGTTAAGAGACGTTAAGCAGTTAAATATATATATATATATTCATGATAGCTGAGAGAGGTTGCTTGGAGAGAACATTGCTACTGTAACTGTCCTTTGTTGCTTTCCCACCAAGTTCTACGGATAAAACCACTGTAGTCTTTGGGCTTTCCCAGTCTTTCCGAGTAAATGCCCAATGTGGCGAGGCCCCAGAAGGTACGAACGCAAGCGGATACGACACGAGGCCAACAACTTTACCCCTTACTTAATTAATGCTCCACTTCTCGTTACTAAACTTAATTATGAGCATTCATTACGCCCTGGATAGCGGGTACGGCTTTTCTCTTAGCCGCGGCAGCGTTACATTCGGAAAAAGGAAGAGCACACGTCCCCGGCAATTTGCGCAGCTCTCGTGCTGAACCTGTGCTGTCACTGGAAGGAATAATTCTTTTACTAATCCTAAATAAACTTGTTAAATTCTTTTCTGTTATTCTGAGGTTACCATGACAAGGCAGCAATGGAAAGCTGGAAAACACGTATTAAGACGAAAATCGGAAAGCTAGTAGAAATAATAGCCATTACCGCAGGTTAAATATAAAAATGGGATAGGATGTAAAAGAAGTAAAACATTTATGCTTTCAGGAAGAAAAATAGCAGCTCATTTACGGAGCAGGAACTGTGTAAAAACAGAGTAACACATAAGAAAATGACTCCTCTTCAAGATGAAAAATCTTTTAGTTCCAGTCAGTGAACTAGAATTCAGAACAAATTTGTAAAAATGCATTTTTTGGAACACAGCCGTTTATGGACGAGAAGATCAAACTGAGAATACTAGAAAGAACGAAGACTGAAGCTTTCGAAATGTGGTGCTGTTAAAGGATGTTGGACAGATTAAGTGTGAGATAATCATGTTTTCAAACTGACGCGCCGGCCTCGGTAGCGTAGGGGCTAGAGCACTGGCTCCACGTGCCGAAGGTCGCCGGTTCGAATCCGGCCGCGGGCATGGATGTTTAAGTGTTGTGTGTCTGTGTGAATGTCCTGTCCGTCCTGTGGTGTCTATACATAGGAAGCATAAAAGCACTGGAGAAACAAAATTCACATGAAAAGACATCATAAAAACACATCGAGCTGGCTGAATGACTTAGTCGCAGAAAGCCAAAAACAAAAAAACAAAAAAACTGACGTGTGAGGAAGGAAGTTTGTTGAAGTGTCTCGCCAAAAGGAGACCACACGAGATAGGTTAATTTGTTTGCGGAGGGAACAATGAAGGTAGGAACTGTAGAGGAAGATTAATTCTAACATATGTGAAGCAGAAAACTCAAAACGAAGGATGTAATGGGTGTGCTGAGATCAAGAGATTAGCGCAAGACAGGAACAAATTAAAAACTGCATCAAACCATTGGAGTCACTGACAACAAGAAATTTCCCAAAAAGTGCCGATCACTTCCAAGGTGCATACATAGTTACAAGATTCAGAAAAAAAAATAAAAAATTCGTACAGTGGATGCAAGTCACCTTCATTTGTACAGTTAGTAATACATTCTCTCCACTTCCACTTTTCATCTTCTGAAAGCGAACGTTTGAAATTCCTAACCGTCCTATGCGCCAGTTTCGCGTTAAGGCGCTGTCATACGGGGAGGCTCAACGGAATTCGATTCGCTGCATCGTGATCGAGATTTTTAGGTGATTTTCCAACCACCAATAAGAATGAGATGGTCCTCGTTTTCTTCCCCCAAATGTACCCATTTCTCCAAAAAGAATAATAATACAATACACGTTTGCTGAAAAGTTAAGCACTTACTATTCTAATCTGTTGTGGCTAGTCCTTAATCACTTTTTTTATGGCCTCGTCGACGGGTAAGGTCATTAGACGCGGGATGGGACTACGGACAAGGAACGGGAAGGAATTCGGCCATGGAGTTTTTGAAGGAAGCATCCCGGCATTCGCCTGGAGTGATTTGGTCCTTAATCACGCCTACAGAACTTAAACCACAATGAAGAAAATAAATATTTTTTGGAATGACCACCACCGCAATGGATCGTTGAATTACAACGGGTCCATGTTCAAATCCCGAATCCCAAGTATTGTCCGTTCTGATTGAGATTTTTAGGTACACATTTCACAAACAAAAACATACTTGTAATGGAAGGCTTCAGTACCTGGAATAAAGTTTCCATGCTCTTGGGTTGTAGGACGCAACAATTTTTCGCAGACACTTGGATCCCCTCACTAGACTACTAGGATCACTAATCCGTTATTGAAGTAGACGTAGTGATTAAAGATCTAAATCCTAAAGAGTCCGTGAAATTTCCATGACTGAAAAAATGTATTAATCTTCAGGAAGTAGATACCTCTCTTTATGTCAAGGAATACTGCTACGGCCTTATGAAGGGACCATCGCGGCACTCGGATCGAGTGATGTCGGGAAGCCACAGAAAATGGAAATCTGGATCACGTAGTCAGAAACTTCAGTAAGTAATTGCCCTCCTCGTTGGGAGAGTTCGTTGAAATTACGGTGGTGGAACTTTTTTTGATGATTGCAGACTTAGCCAACGGGGTGTAACCGATGACGGCGCACGACACCTTATCACCAGACTGTGCATCGGAGTCTTCACTTTCCGTGCGCAGTAGGTATGGAGTGCGGGCAAACGACTCTTGACGGTGATTCGCCCGACAGTGGCGGCGGCTCCCCTGTTGTCTTCCGGAAGAATAGACCTGAATGAACCGCAACGGGGTTTCACCCTCTCTCTTACCATTCCATCCCTCATCCATAACACAAACAGCACACAAGAGAGAACACACAGTCGTCCGCACATACAGGGTAGTTGCTGACAGTTTCAAACTGGAAAACGCTACGGGAAACCATCCCCGAGGCGAGTAGTAAGGATGTGGGCATAAATTACGCGAGGTGAAATAGGGGGGGGGGTCCGGCGAAATCTCACCAAGGGGGGGGGGGCGGTCAACGGAAATCTCACGTGAGGTTTTGAAAATTTTTGTTGGACTGTAGAGCTAAAAATAAAAAAAAAGTCTACAAAACACTCGAAAGTCGATTATAGGGGGGTATTTCGTCGAAAAGTGGGGGTGTAACCGGCTTTGGAAGGACGAGACCGAACAAGGCTCAAAAAGTTGAGAGGATGATTTCTAGGGGGGAGGGGAGGTCTTACGGAGCAGATCTCACCAGAGGAGGGAGAGGGGAGGGGGGTCGGACTAGATCTCACGAAGTCTCACCAGGGGAGGGGGAAAGACGTAACGTAATTTATGGATGCCCCCTAACAGTCTAAAAACACACAAATATTATTAATCAATGTTTATCAATATTGTAATTCTTAATCGTATCATTTGTACCAGGGCAGAAAGAAGAAATGCGCCATATTAAGCTGTTTTTAATGCGGGATTCACGTCCAGTCGATATCATGTTGTATCCTCCCATTTTAAGCGTGGTGACTGTTTACGACGCTCGGCTAAACTATCACGCAACAGGAAACTAAAACCAATATTCGCCTTAACCGATGAGAGATATAAACAGTCACTGCGGCAGCCTTTTTAACCAACGATCTACAGTAGTTCGTACGATCACGGAAGCGCCCAGAGTGCAGCTCGCCTGATGCGGTGCACTGACGTTTGGACACGCAATGAGCCGCGTTCTCTTTCCACGCGAGATGGAATTCCGCCTGCGCATATCTGCATCTGGGTAGAAGTAACACAATAACGCCGACATCACTCTTACATCATCATCACCACTTGTCGTTCCTCCACCACTACTTGTCTCCCCTAGCTGTTATGTTTTTCTGCGCCATCTTGTCCGTAGTCTTCCGATAGGTCTCTTTCCTTCTCTCTGTTCAAGAACGCTAAATTCAGCACTCTCTCCTCTCCAATACTTGTGATCTTTCCCAGCCGTTGCAATTACTTTCTCCCTTTATGTTTTTATATCCGATTCTATCATTTCTCGTTGCGTTTTCTGTGCTTCTCAGAAATCCCTGTCTGCTAAGGTCTCTCTTCGCTCATGTCCTGGTTTCAGAGCCATAGGCATTTTGGTTGGTATATTTTGTCTTCCTTCCGTATGTTTCAGCTCCCGATTACATCCCAGTTGATAAAACTGTCCATTCTTTTTTATTCTCTGAAGGGAAGTAATATAATTTCGCAAAATCGATCTAACCAATTATTTGTACAAGGTCTATCAGGAAACCAACCGATTTTTAAAGAAATTAAGTATCAAATGAGCGTCTTGGCGTTTGTCCTAACCCTCAGAGTAACCTGTTTCCTTCGGATTGTTCATATCTGATATACTTATCATTTGAAGGTGATAACATTGTTCCGTATCCTCTAATTGCGGGGATATCCACAAGCTAAAGCTCTAGGTCCAGCAGCCTAATGAGATGTAAACTATTCAGCCGCGGCTTTGCCACGTTGCCCAGGGTGCACCACGAGGAGGTTTGGCAGTTTGTAGATTCGACTGCAGCATATGACACAGTCTGGAGAAAAGGAATGATCTTGAAATTTATGAGGATTATCCCGTGCAAAATGATTGCCTCTCTGTTGAATGACATGCTATGCAATCGAATGATTGAGGTTCACATAAATGGGAACAGAAGCAAATCTTACAGATTAAACAACGGGCTACCGCAAGGATCTGTCCTTGCTCCACTACTTTTCAACATCTACACCGCAGACTTGCTATCCACTACCTCTAGGACGTTTATATACGCTGATAACATAGTAATGGCAGCACAATCTAGCGACTTCAAAACATCTGAAGAAATTCTTGCTGGTGATATTCACAAACTGAATGAGTACAACACTTGGTGCCTGAAACTGAATATAAGTAAGACAGAGGTCAGCTCTTTTCACCTAAACGATAGCCCACTATAGACCTCACATAAAATTCAGAGACCAATTACTGAAGTATAATCCTCATCCAAAATATCTAGGCGTGGTTCCGGACCGGTCGCTGACATATAAGGAACATATCCATAAAACAGCGGCAAAAGTACAAACTGGAAAAAACATCCTTCACAAATTTTAAGGAATTGGTTGGGAAGCACATGCCTTAGCTCTAAGAACATCAGCTCTTGCTGTGGTATACTCAACTGCTGAATACTGCAGTCTAGTGTGGTTAAATAGCAGTTACACAAAAAAGATCGACATTCAACTAAATGACATAATGAGAACAATATCTGGAACTTACATACTGGCTGCCTGTATTCTCTAACATCCCCCCACCAAGTCTCCGAAGGCAAGAGGCTTTAAAAAAGGAATGGCAGAAATGTTTAAGATACCAACACCTTCAAATTCACCAGGAATGCACACATAAAACTCCAAAATAACTTCAACATAGGCAAAGCATGGTGCGCTGATTGGACAAATTCCAACCCCGACAAACATGCGCTAATCCAAGACCCTACACGATATCCTCCTGGATTCAACTTTTCTAGGAAAACCTAGACGGCACTGAACCGAGTGATAACAGGCCACGGTAGATGCAACTACTGGATGTACAAGTGTGGAATGATAGAGAACTCTTCTTTTGACTGCGGTAACCACCAGCAAACCATTCACCACATCGCTATGGAATGCCGTCTTGGAGATTCAGCCGTACAATGCATCAGATTCACGACGCAACCACAGAATCAACTGAATGGCTGCAATCGTTAGACATCACTGTAGTAACATCCATGTTTGGTTCTATCAATTGTGATTCAATGTAGTTACTGTTTTTGTATTCTTCTGCTATACGAAATAAATAAATAGATATCATGTCATTGTTCTTTGACCGCATGGTATTTCAGTGTTATTGCTGATTTTTGCAATATGCTAAGTTGGAGCGCAACGATGCAATGTGAAATTTTGCGTGAAACTGGTAATAACTTTCACGGACACGTTTAAACTTTTGAAAGAGCTGGCGGATGCGATGCTCTAGGGCCTAGGCCAAGGGTGGCCAACCCGCGGCCCGCCTTGAATGTTTTTCCGGCCCGCGAGATTCATCACACTTTTACAAAATATATTTATTTTATAATGGCCAAATCAGTGAAAACCAGTGTATTAAAATACATTATTTTTGTGTATCTAAATTTCAAAATTTATTTCATTTATATTTTTTGTGTTAAATATTTGTTTAAAATGTGAGTTTAGTATCATTATTATTATATTATCTATGTTTAGATGTAAGAATAATAGTAAACACAGTAATAATAACTCATTATGTTTCAATTTTTCATTCCAAAAATATGTCTATACTGGGTCTAAATGTAAGATGGGTATATATAATTTTATATGCGGCCCGCGGAGTTATGATGCATTTCCAAATCAAGATCATTTGGGTTGGCCACCCCTGCTCTAGGCCGTACGCTGAGCTACGAATGGTTTAGCGCAGTATTTCTCAAACTTTTGGCTCCACATATCCTATATAATTTCCCAGGCAATGGCGAACCCTTTTAACAAAAGATTTTTTTTTCTTTTTTTTTTTTTTTAGCTTCACTACTGGCAATATTCACCATTGCGCGGATTCAAAACTGGTCGTCAATCAATCGAAGATCACAATCGGCCGAATTAAGGAAACTGATATTTGGTACAAACCACCGTCTGACTGTTAGAAAACTTGCAGAAGAGGATGATATATTGTAGGTTGAGACAAGACAATTTTTAATGAGAGACGAACATGCAACGACTTGCACCAAAGTTTGGCCCTCGTTTGATGACTGAAGAGCAGACTTACCTGCATCCCTTTAAACAAGTTCAAGTGACGAAACATTCATACAAAGACTCATAACAGGAGACGACTCTTAGGTTTAGGCGTACGAGGTTGGAGGTAAAAGTTCAATCAATAAATTGGGTTTGTAATGGACTACCATGACCCCCCCACCCAAAAAAAAAATCATTGACACTCCAGATCCGTTGTCATCTCCTAACATTTAAACATAATTAAACACTTTGAATTTTTGGCTTAAGGTCAAACAATGAACTGTCAGTATTACAAAGACATTCTGTTTCACGTGCGATCAAAATAAGATATCAGAGCTGTGGCGAGGCAATACATAGTTGCTTCACCACGACAATGTGCTTGCTCAAGCGACTATCAAGAATCAGACTCAGACTTACAGATCCATGGCGCTCTCATATAAACAACACTGTTCGTTTGGTTGCTTCCGCCAGGAATTCCTCAAACCGCCCACAGCGTGTCACTACCACCACACCGGTTTGGTTTTTTACAGATGAAGCCAATTAAGGATCAAGGCGAGTAGGCTGTTTTGGTGTATTATCCCAATCCCTGCGGTGAAAGCCGAGAGTTTGGCAGACAAGACTACGAGTAAGCAGTCGTCGTCTGGACACAAGAACATAATCTTGCACTGTTGTCCAACTTCTACAGTAGCTACTTCGTTGCTATAGCACCACAAACCATAGAAGTTTTTCTTAGACTACAGTAATCTGGATAATACACTGCCTGACAAAGAAAGAGTGTGCCTGACAAATAAAGAGTGAAACCCTACAAGGGAAGGAGGAAACGAAATGAAACTTCACAACTATTGTAACTGGTCCTTGACATAATGGATACCAGCACTGGGACGGACTTGACGTCCGAACTTGTCCCACACATTTTCTATAGGGAGGAATTATCTGGAGATCATGCTAGCCACGGAAGACAGTTCATAAAGACATGTGCCGAGTTTGGAGGAATATTGTCCTTTTGAAAACTGGAACCACGACACTGTCGAATGATGACGCAGGATGTTCGTGATTCATCGCTGAACACAATGCGATTCCATTCATTAGCAGTCCGGTGAACAGCGGTTCAGCACTGCCTAGGGTGACCACTGTCGGCGAGTATGACCGCGACCAAAGGAGAATCCCTTTCTTCTAATGTATTGGCGTCATGCTGTGGGAAGCCATGGGGTTTGACTTCAGGTCACGGATGGTGGTGATTGAGGGAACTCTGACGGCACAACGGTACGTCACAGACAACATGCGTCTTCATACGTTTTCTCCCATGCGACAATTTCGTGGTGCCAGTTTTCAAGAGCACAGTGTTTGTCCACGCACGGCACACGTATCAATAAAAAAGCTGCATGACGTTGAGGTACTGCAATGGGCAGGAAGATCCTCAGAACTGACCCCGATAGAACAGGTATGGGACCAACTCCGTCCCAGTAACAGTAACCATTATATCTTGAACCAGTTGTGGGCCAGCTTGCCTCAAGAGAAGGTACAACGGCTTTACGATACCCATCGCAACCGAATGAGTGTATGCATCCGGGCTGGGCAACATCAAAATGATAAAAGGGATCATACTTCCAAGTTGTTTGTAAATTTGGCTCAGTTTGTAACGTTCCCACCCCTCCTCCTAATTAATTTCCGGTTAATTTATTTATGATTTATTATCGGACCTCTTTGCCGAAAACTGACTGCATTTTTTCCACCATTTAATCCAGGTAGATGCACCACACTGATTTGAACTTATATTCTGATAAATTGTACACTGTGACACACTGTAGGTTTTCTGTTCAAACACATATATTGAATCCACTAATTATCATCGTGATAAGACAGTTGCAACTTCCTTCTTCATATACTTAGTTTACTTTACAAACTGTGAGCGAGAGTGATGTATGGCAGATACAGAGAGAGAGAGAGAGAGAGAGAGAGAGAGAGAGAGAGAGAGAGAGAGAGAGAAACAGAACGTAATATGGGTTTACATCATGAACCCGCGTGGATCGAAATCGTGAACTTCCACCGCGTAGCACTGGACAAAACTGGTCAGGACTGAGGGCCTCTGGTCCCATTGTGAGGCCTTATATAATACCCACCTAACAGAATTCGGGTGGGCTAATCTTCTTCTGGGGGGGGGGGGGGCGAGTACTGCCAACATTGGATTCTTACTTCCCTGTTGGCGGGAGGACCATCTATTCCAAATGGGAGGGAACACAGAGTTCCACCGATACTACCCTCCCCCCCCCCCCCCGAGAGGTAACTTTTTGTGTTTGTGGGGTGGCTACTGTACCTTTTTTTAACTGCTTTACGTCTCTCAACAGCGAGGCCTTTAGAGACGGGAAATGATGGGGGCAAGGAATGGGAAGGAATTCGGCCATGGCCTTTTTAAGGAAACAACCCGCATTTGCCTGGAGTGATTTGGGAAACCATGGAATACCCAAATCTGGATGCCCGGACGGGGATTCGAACCGCCGTCCTCCCGAATGCGCTACTGTACCATCCTTATCCCTGCCAAACTCTCGGCTGGAGCAGAGTGCCCGAGCTCCGCATTTGGGAGGACGGCGGTTCGAATCCCCGTCCGGGCATCCAGATTTGGGTTTTCCATGGTTTCCCCAAATCACTCCAGGTAAATGCCGGGATGCTTCCTTCAAACAGGCCATGGCCGAATTCCTTCCCATTCTTTGCCCCCCATCCTTTCCCGTCTCTAAAGACCTAGTTGTTATAGGAGACGTTAAGCAGTAAAAAAAAAAAAAAAAAATAGAGAGAGAAAAGAGTGCCCGAACTTCTTCAGCATGGCTTAACCGCCAAGACAGTAGTCTATAGCCACTTGAAAATCTTTCCGCCTCACTCTCGCTCCCTAATTTGAATTACTTAATCCTATCCTTCTTCTAATTAAATACTATTTCTTAAAGTTCCTAATTATGGCTTTAAATGTCTTGTGACATCACAATTTTGTAATCACTGAAATAAAAACACATAAGCTCTCAATCCGTGAAGTTTTGTTTCCTCCTCCCCTACTTGGTGCTTCATCTTTTTTTTTCTGGCAGTGTATTTGCTTCTATAATTATACGTTGACTCGCTTTTAACCCAGTTTATGACTAATTTTGTAAATTGAAGCCAGTGTACTCGCCTGCGAGCTGGCCGTGGTAGATGTGCGCGGTGTCGGCGTCGAGCGGCTGGTCGTTGCTGCCGACGACCTGGAGGCGGTCGCTGAAGGTGGAGGTGTCCCTCTTGAGTCTGAGCGGGAACCTCCTGCCGTGCGCTGTGAAGTCTATCCGGAGCTCGCGGTCCGGCGAGCGCTTCACCCGCTGGTGCGCGCCTTGCACGGAGCCGCGCTCGTAGCTCAGCGGCTCGTAGTGCCGGATGTACTCGTTCAGCCGCTCCGCTGCAACAACACAATACAAGGATCAGTACATCTACGAATAGCACGAGCGAAGAACGAATTCAGATTAGGACAGTACGACATTAATGGACGCCGCGTAGCTCAGTCGGTATGTGACCCGGACGACCAGAGTACGATCCCCGATGAAGTCGAAGATCGTTATTCGAAGCTGAAAGTCCGTCATGGATCCCCAGGCCCCCTCGACCTAAAGAGGAGCCTCCGCGCTAAGGTAAAAAATGGCGCTGACCCCGTCACCCCTTTTCTGGTGCTGGAAAGGTTGTAACGGGAAGGCGGAACCTGCGGGAAGCGGCAGTAGCTTTAACCTTTACATTGCGACACTTAATTTTTCTCGTCTTATCTCTCGCTGCACTGCGACCCAAACATGTACGTGGACGAAGTATTTCATCGCACTCGTAAGTGAAAATAGATGTGCACATGTTTGGCAATACATTCAAACGAAACCTATGTCGTCTATCTACCAGATAATATCAGGCCAATCTGTGGATTAATTCTGTGACGCTTTCGTAAGAGCAGTTGAATCATTGGACGGAACGCTCAAAGGTAAAAGTTGTAAAGGAAGACAAAGATTACAAATAGACGACTGGGTACGCATAATGTAATGGATATCTGGAAAGAAAGACAACAGTATAGGAAGAGGACTCCGCCATAAGGAAACAGAAGACGAAACATCAATAAAACATACGGCGTTCCTTTGATTTACTAAACACGCCTGACGTTCGTTACAAACATCTTTGTTAAGTAAATGGATTATTGAGGAACAATGTTTAGATTGATCCGCATCAAAGTTTAGTGTTCATAGCAGCAAAAATCCGCAAAGCTTATAATTATTGCGGAGCTAATCAACGACTGTGACTTGCTATAAAATGGCTTTTTTCATTGAAGGAAGTTGGCAAAACGAGATGGAGTGGTTGGGAGTCAGTTGATACCTTCGTCTGCACTGGCTATAGGTCAGCCAACAGTTGTCAAGAGGCGAGGACAGCGTCCATCAGACTACCTACCAGCGCCTTACTACTGATATCATTAAGGCAGATTCTGACGAGCACACGCGCTATATAATCAACAGCGGTTTTAAATTGTGAACGAACTAACATTCACAGATTCTCATTGTACATTGTCGGAACCCAGAGCTGTTTTGCACAAAAACGTAAATCTGGTCGTATTTCGATAAATTCTGCTTTTCGCATAATTATTAATTATTGCATATGCAACAATGTTCATTATTACAAAAAGGAAAATAACAAATATTTAAAATACAAGAAACAATGGACAACTAAATGCGAAGGTGTTCAATTCACTGTACAGTTTCTAGATTGCCGGCAAAAATTGATCTCGTCTTCGACCATAAGTTTGGATAGAATATTTTTTTCTTCTAGTTTTACAGTTCATCAACGTCGATGGTATTAGAGGTGGGAGAGGACGGGAAGGAAGTATGAGATAGCATTTACAAGGAACCATCCCGCATTTGCCTGATTTCGGGAAACCGCGGAAAACCGAAATCTGTACGATCAGATAAAGGATTAGACCCGGATAGAATATTCACCGACAAGGTGTCGGGCCATAGGACACGACAGTCAGGCGTTAGCGCTCTGGCCTCGCATACGGGAGGACGTGGGTTCGAATCCTCGTCCGTCCATCCAGATTTGGGTTTTCCATGGTTTTTCCCAAGTCACTCCAGGAGAACGCCGGGGTGGTACCTTCAAAAGGACATGGCCGTATTGATTCCCGTTCTTAGCCCCCTATCCTGTCCCGCCTCTAATGAACTCGACTAGGCGTAAAGCAGAACCAAAAGGGGGGGGGGGGACCAAAAACAGCAAAACGAGTCAGACATTGGAGTAAACAGATTTTCCCACTTGTACAGCATATTATTATTTCATATTAAATCCTATTCAATCATCAAGCACATTATTAATTAAAGTGGCTTAAACATATACTGCGTTAATCAAAGCAATTCCGACATCGCTTAGTACGTAGCAAAGGATTGACAAATTGATCATGTTTCAGGAGCGGACACATGTCTGTAAAAGCTTGGTCTGGGCGCCAAGCCGTGGGGTTTCAAAATTCGTTCCGATTGGACTGGCGTCCTAATAACTGCAGCCCATTAGCCATCAACGTAAAGCTGATTTTTTTCTGCCTGGTAATATGAAGAATGTAGCCTTTATATGTATTATATATACATACATATCACTCCTGCAACGTCAGAGGAGGACCTTAACCCACGAATCCATGCAACGGCTGAAATACTTTACACACAACCGCACGCATTTCACTGTGCGTAAGAATTTCTACATCGCCGATGTAGGCTCCGCACTGAAGTAGTATGTAACAGTTTTAAATCACTTTTTAATTTACTGCCCAATGTGATGGTCTTGCGTTTCTCGACAACATATCCGAACCGTTCTCAGACAAGTCATGACCCCTGCTTTTTGGGGACATGTGAGTCCGAGGTTGTTGTATCTTCCCCAAGCCAGTAGCACACATTTCTTGAGCATGATGGCCGCAACGTTATTTTTTATGATGCATAACCACGCCACAATGATAGGAGAGAAACGAATTAAAAATTTTATCATTTCAAAATATGAGAGATTGTAAGTAGCAAGGGCGGATCCAGGGGGGGGGGGGGGCTAGAGGGCTCAGTATCTAGGTCCACCCCTGACATTGTAATTTTGGAGATCTTTTTTTAGCTCTACGGATTCGAGGCCCGAGGAGGCTATAAAGACTACCCCATGGTCAACTCAAGCCGCCCCCCCCCCCCAAAACTAAAGGCAAGCACTCTGAACCAAAATTCACTCAAGCCAAGCTCCCCCCAAACCAAAGTCCACTCAAGCACTCCCCCCCCCCCCCAACCAAAATCCTGGATCCGCCCTTAGTTGTGGTCATAATGACCTGGTGACATGGTTTTTATTGGTTGCGCATTCCACCCTAAGGGTATAGGGGAACCACGGAAAGTACACAGTAAGGGGCGTCCATTAATTACGTGGGGTGAAATAGGGGGGAGGGAACTGAAATTCTTTCAGAATGGTAGAGCTAACAACAACTACAAATGACGCGAAAGCCGAATTTAGGGGGGTATAACTGCTCTTGGGGGCATGAGACCTAAAAAAAGGTCTCAAAAAGTTGCAAGGTCCATTGGTAGGGGAGGGGGGGGGGAAAATCTCCGTCAAAATTTCACGTCACTTTAGAGGGGCGGTCCGACCAAATCTCACGAAGTCTTACCAGAAAGGGGGGGACAACACCTTACGTCATTAATGGACGCCCCCTAAGCTGTGCCAGAGGTGAAGGTAGGTTTAAGGGCTTTTCAAAAACCACGCCGAGAAACGGATTCGAACAGGGGACCTTTCGATATCCAGTGAGGCGCCTAAACCACTGAGCCACCAGACGGCTAGCAGCACTGCATGCTAATACTGGAAACTCACAATATCAAGGGTCAGATGGTATTTGTAAGGAAGAGTGCTTTGACGAGTAATCTGACGCCTCGGTACGGGCAAATGATTACAAACAGTAGATACGAGGTCTGCTAATATGACTTACGTAATGTGTGGCGGGTGACTCAGTTTCGCGAGTTTTACATACATACCTCCTCTACCACGTGACCTCAAATATTTGCGGAACCGTCCTTATTTACACGTAACACTGCACTGTACACTCACAGCGCAAACACCCCGCGCGAGGTGACAGAGCGGTAGATAACACAAAGCGCACGCGGCATTAGCACTACACGGCACGCGCTCGAATTCAAATAACGGGATTATCCGCCCGACAAATCCACTAGCATTGCTGTCCAGCTATCTTTCACAGTATGGCTTGTTTTGGTCAGTAGATCTCGGTCGGGATTGCCACTCGCCAGGTGGAAGAGTTATAATTGACCGCGTCTTCCACCTGTGTTGTATCGTAGTGCAGGGACTGAAATGTCACCACCTGTTTGACCTCTATGATTTGCGAATATTACGTTTTTGACATTTTTGAGGGGCATGATTACGGGAAACAGAAATCAGGATAGCCCTTACGTAAGGTCCAGGATTTAAACCTGGATCCTTTTTAACTCCCAGTCCAGTTTTTTAAAAATTATTATTATTGTATGGCTTTCATAGACGGGACACCCGTAGTTCGGTTTGCCTTGGTGACGGAATTTTATCTTACCATCGTCGGAGGGACTTAATGGTGGAGCGGAAGTGAAACTTGTAACTTCTGTTCTGTATCATAAGAGTATTACTGTTTGTTAAGTGTGCAGTTTATGAGCCGGATATTGGGGACAGTCCCAGCTTCGCCTGACCGCAATCAGGATGGCCGGTACTAGGGGACTCACTATGGTTGCTTTCTAACGCGTGGTGACCGTTTGAGGCCGGCATTACACTGTAAAAGATCTTTGAATAAAAGATGTTTCCTAAAATAGTTTACAGTGTAATGGTACATATTTTATAAAAGATTTCTTTTATCTTGATTTCTGATTATAAACAGAAGAAAATGATCTACAATCAGAAATACATAGACTATGAAAATAGGTATAAAAAGGCGGATACATACGCAAAGATTGCGAAATTAATTAGTTCTATGAAAAAAGGCTGTGCTATCGATGACGTGAAAAATAAAATTAATGGATTAAGAAGCCAGTACTCGACAGGTTTCTGGAATAATAGCTGAGCTATACAGGTGCCATACTGCAGAGTGGTGTAGATCCGCCACCAGCAATTGAGTGCAAGTTGCAACCCATTGCACCTACATCGTAAAAATAGACACCCAATAGTATGTATCGGTAAGTTCGCGGGTAATAATTCTGAGATTTTGGAAAATATTATGGTAAGAATTTATTGGATCTAATCTGCAGCTTCGACCATAATTTTTATACTATATCACGTCCTCACATTGCAGCTCTTTCACTAAACTTTGATGAATTCCTGTCATATCAAGCCTGGCAATCCACGATCTAACCCAAATACGTTTACTTCCCTTCTTTTTCCTTGATAAAACACATATTATGACAGCTGCACAAGCATACAAGTTTAGGCTACTTCATTTATTTAAGAGAACTATGATGAAAACTTTTATGTAGTGCAATGGGCCTGATAAAATATCTTTTATAAAATAAATATGATCAAATCTTATATAAAACATCTTTGATAAAATCTTTTATTAAAGATCTTTGATAAAATCTTTTATTAAAGATCTTTGACAGACGGAGGACCACTACTTTATATGGGGCTAATCTTTTTACCTCCGTATATATTACTAAGCTACCCTATGAAATGTTAAATGGCACGTACCGCGGTCCTTTAAGACTAACACATACCATAAGATCCTCGTAAAATGGCAACTAAATTAATCCTTACACGAACGCTGCTGTCTTTAGTACCGATGAAAACGTATTTAGTATATGAAGTCACATGCTCGTATCCGGAAAATACGAGATTTTTGCTAGTCGTCGAAATATTAATGGCTTTCAGTATGCCTTATAGTTTATAGCCGCTTATACCCTTATACAATACAAAAACTGTGAAAACTGTACTCTTTTGAAGTGAAAATTTCTGTAGTTTATGCTATGTTTAGGTGGGGGTAAATCTGTGAGTTCGCAAGAAGCCACCTGTTGCGTATATGATCTGCGCGCAGGGCGCTTTTCGCAAAATCTTTATACAAACACACAGTTTTTATCCGATTTTGATGGAATTTTGCATACGTATACTTTAAAACGAATAGAAAAACACTGTTGACGTATGATTTACAGAAACTCCTATCAGGACGACGAGCTGCCGAGTGAGTCGCGTGACCCACTTTCGCTCTAGTCGGCAACATTGAATTTTTAGAAAAATGTGGTATTTATAACATTACAATGGTATTTTTGGAGTGAAGGTTGTAAAGTTTTTTCCGTTTTGTAAACAAAGCCTCTCGAGTATTATCTTGGTTCTCCGCATGGAGCCGCGTCGATTTGTTAGTACCTAACGTTTCGGCCAACGTGCTATAATACTTCCGACGACCGCGGGAGCCTGCGCAATTATTTGAAGCCTTCCGAATTTGAGCTATTCTTTCGTAATCACCCTGTACAATGTTACCGGCAAGCAACAGTCCTAAAAGCAACGGGAAGTCTCACAGTACCTCCTGTTGGACCTCGAACAATGAGCATTTTCCCAGCGGCTGTTGGGAAAGAGCAACATTTATTGGCAGTGCGATACGACCCCGTTCTCCCGCGGTTCGGGATCTGTTCGTTTCCGTGCTATCATTGTGCTTACGTCTGTGTTCGCCGTAGTATCAACATTTAGGTCTAGCCTGATCGATTAAAGAGAGACAGTGGTAGCAATGGAGCCAGAGACGATACATGATTGTTAACAAACTAGGACAGGTATCAATCTCCTATTCGAGTGGAGGCGAGTATCCAGTAACAATACATTTGACACTGCTATTAAATGCGCTTAATATTAACAAAGTTGGCTAACCTGGTGTAAGAGCACAATCGCTTAACATATTTATATGGGCGCAGACATCTACGTAGGTACAGTGCACGCTTTTTATAGACAGCAAAACATTTATTTATTTAAAAAAAAGAGTTATTAGTTGTCTCAGTGTATCCATATGAATGATTTTCCACAGAATATTTCTTCGACTATACACAGACATTCTTCGCCCGCAGGTCAGACGCGAACTGGCGACCCTGCAAGATGAAGCCAGCGCAGTAGCCCATACATTAAGGCATATAACACCTGGAGCCACTTTAACAGATGACAATGTTGAATGTACAGATATTCCTAGTTTGTGGAGAAAACAATCTGCACTGTGTAAGCAGTACCAAAAACATGACGTATTATGAAATTAGTACGTTCACCGTAGAGTACGCCTCTGTGCGGACTAGATCGGAACAAGTGTTGTGTGCGCTCTTAGGACCAAGTGGAACAAGTGTCAGACAAGGAGCGGGCACTGACCAGAACTGACAGCTCAGGCGAAAAATACGACCATATGTCGGACAAGGACGTGTTTCGGAAGACTGAATATGCTCAACCCAGCGCTGGTATAGCCGTTTGAAAATATTACAGTAGTAACATCATTTTGCTATCGTGTTACCCAAGTAAGAAATAGCTTTTAGAGCACAGCACGAAAGTCGAATGATTTTGCGTAAGACATCCTTAAAGACACGATACCGATCAGTAAAATGAGATTTACGAGAAGGAAATTTGTTTTAATCAGGGAACTAAAGATTTTTTTCCTGAAAACTGCCATGTACGCTTAAAAACGTGCAATATTAAATTTCAAAGGCTGCAGTAAACAAGCAGATTATTAATAATCACATTCTGAACATTTTTATGTTTTCTATAAACAAGAGCATCCTTCTCTAACATCCGACATGGAGGCCGGAACGCACGCAATGTCTTGAAGTGATTTCTTTTCACTGGGCGTTTGCAGGTCGTCCATGACAAATTATTAGAGCAGGGGAGATCGTGGAAAAGTAGAGATCACCGCTATCTTGATGGCTGGGTCGGTGATCGAAACGCGCTTCCTTCCTACGTCAATCACAAAGATTAATGTCAGGGCACACCTCTGATCTTCCGCGTTCTATATATCGTTTGTACGAGCGGTTTTAACGCATAGTCTGTAGGACTGTAGGTTTGTAGGAGCGCGATTTCAACGCAAACGGACGCGGTAACAATGCCGATACACACTGTCAAACCAACAAGGAGATCTACAGCTCATAATATGTCATTTCCATCTTAATTTAAAATTCCCTACTCCTACCGGAATTTAATTGAAGATAATAGATAGTAAAATAATCGAAATTTTCCAATATTTTAAAACTATTTACTGCAGAAAAATTCAGCTTTTTTTTTTTTTTTTTTTTTTTTTTTTAAAGAATCGTTCCACTATTCATTTAAAAATTAACAAACTGTAAAAATAGCTCAAAATTATTATTTAAAAAATTAACTATGGTATTCAAATTTTTAAGAATTTAATTGAAGAAAATAGTGTTTATTTCCATACACGGTTCTGTTTCCAGGGAAGTGATTTAGATCTGAATGTTTCTAAAATTCACAAAACAAAACAACAACTTAAATACTTTTTTATTTTTTTACTCTTCCTTTACGTCTCGTCGACGGCTAAGGTCATTAGAGGCGGGATGGGACTGGGGACAAGGAAGGGGAAGGAATTCGGCCATGGCCTTTTTGAAGGAAGCATCCCGGCAATTTGCCTGGAGTGATTTGGGGAAACCATGGAAAACAAAATCTGGATGCCTGGACGGGGATTCGAACCCGCGTCCGCCAGAATGCGAGGCCAGAACGTTAACCGTTCACCCACCACGCTCGGTAACTTAAATAGATCCTACGCCTATTGTAAAAACGCCGAGTATTTGTCCACTGCGTTTTCAGCGTCTGCTATAAATAGCAAATTAACCCTCAAGCGTTGGCGCTATTAGTGCGGTGTTTCAAAGTGCCTCAAATCCAGAGTGGGGGACGGCTTAAACGCTCTGCCGGCACAAAGTTATCTCGAGACACGATTTCACCCCTGACGGTATGATTTGAGACGGCGCTCGTTGCATTCCCCGTAGATCTCGGTTTTCCAGGTCTCCCTAAATCACTCCAGGCGAATTCCGGGATGGTTCCGTCTAAAAAGGCCATGGCAAATTCCTTCTCGTCCCTCATCACCAATTATTATCCTCCTCGACGAGATGTAAAACCTCGAGGAGGAACAAAAATTGTGAAAATTATTAGATAAATATTTTAGATACTTCGCAATTAATTCGTATAACACGCAGATTTCATTATGATACATTCCTGGTATAATCTATTCTCAAATGTTTTTGAAGATTCTCTGCTGTTTCCACTCTTACGATATCTCATTTCGCGTGTTGATCCGCACGTTATATTCAGCTGTTCTCCGCATAAACCTTCTGCCTGTATTAAACTTTGATAGTTGTAGTTCAGGACTGCCAAGGTTTCACTGCCATATTCTAGAATTAGTCGTATCGTCTGGTATGTCTCTGAATTAATCAAGGTCCAAATATATAATTTATAACAGTTGCTATTTAACACAGTTTGTAACTTTATACGCAGTTCTCTCCTCCGTAAGATATGTTATAGCCGAGATATTTCTACGTATTAACCTTCTCGAATATTAGTTTTTTTAAATACAAATTTTGTTTTTGCCAGATTCCTTTTCTTCGATGGCTACTACTTTGGCTTGTCTGGTGAAATACAGAAACTGCAATGTATACGAACAAAAAGCAAATGTTGCTGAGTCATCCAAAACACAATAGACGCAAGTTAGAGACAAAACACACTCTGCAATCTATGATGGTTATCTGTCTTCCTTTTCCACAGAGAAGATACAATGCCTGCTGTACAGGAGTGTTGCTACAAGAAGCCCCGATACCTGACGGTGATTGGCTAACAGGCAGGCGGTCTGGAACCAATCAAACGCCCGCCATATGGCGTGCAGCGAGGACTGAATGCATTACGTGGAAGGCATGCTGTTCCAAGAACGAGTTCTGAACACACAACACGCTATCACAGTCTCCAAACGGAACCCACACTAGCAGCAATGAGTTTGTTAACATACGTTTGAGATCAATACCGAAAAAAGATTTACACTTAGCTCGTTGACTCCGGTGGTAATTTGTCGAACGACCAAGCTCAACAACTAGAATTCAGTCGGAGTTAGGAACTGATCCGCTCTGCCTAAACATATCCTAAAACTTCACGCAAAACGTCGCCAAAATTAATAAATATCCACGCCTCAATCAACGAGCCATTAGATGGTATAATCTTTGTAACTTTTAGTACCTCACTTAAAATGATAGTTTATTCCACGTATAGGATTAGGCATGGAAGAATATTGGTCGAAGATTTAGGGGTAGTACCACGAAGGGAAGAGACGATTTAAACCATAAACTAGAATTTTATTCCAGGCATACGAGAGAGGGAAAAACTTCATTTTTGGGTAAAGGAGATCGTGGACAGGAATAAATTATAGTGCAGACTGCTGTACAATTTACTCCTAACACTGAAACAATCTTAATTAAAAACTTGCGTAATGGCACTACATTTAAAATGCTTCAATTTTCCTTTTTCTGATATTCCAAAGTCCAAGATTCCCATCCAAAAAGCGTTGTGCTCCATACATATAGTTTTAGATAGTTCTTTTTGCAACCTAAGTCAATATTTGAGACTAAAATATTACTATCTATTTCTAGAGGACTCTCTTCTTTAGTACTGATCTGCTTTTGATGCAGTTATTACCTTCAAATTAACAGAATTCACTTACTAATCCTATTACTTCTGACCCTATTTTTATGCTGTTATTGCTAAATTTCACTACTTTTGTATTTCTTCGATTTAAATTTAATTCAAATTCGTCTCTCAGTACGCCATTTACTAGTTTCTCAATTTCCTCACTTTTATCTGTTAAAACAACGTCATCAGCAAATTCGCAACATACTAACTGTTAAGCACTTATGACTCATTCTTTTTTCTTCCAAGTATTCACGTATCATACGTGTAGAAGAAACACTGTTTTGATGTCTGAACTTTCTGATGGTTGAATAGCACACTCAGAATATAAACTTTCACTGTTACAACGAAAATAAAACCGCAGAAACGACCGTTAGCAGACAGACAATAGATTTCGTACTTGTCAGTAAATCTGACCTTGGCTTGTGGATGAAAGGCTTGACTGCGAATACAGCACAATAAGCTCCACAGTTGCTTCCAGTCTTACACGCCTCTGTAAAGGTCACCTAGAACCAAAGATACTACACAGCCGAGTAACTTGTCGGACCATATGGCAGCTAGAGAAGCAGTTTATTCTAAACCTTAAACCCAAACAAATTCACAAAATATCTTTGCATACTTTTATTACTGTGAAAATGGTGATGGTCACGTTTTGTAGGTCATCGTTAACATTGCCGAATGTGGCTGAGAATTTTTCATACAGGGTAGCATCTCCTCAGACCATAGAAATCGGTCACCGTCTGTTACTAGTTTCTGAAATACTGTCAACAGACGTGGGGTTGTCAAACGTTTTTGTAAGTCACCTTAAGTGGTCATCATGACAGCTTAAGCTTTGTTTCAGTATCTTCCGCCTATGATCCCTTCCTGGAAAAAAAGGTTTTTTTTTTTAGTGAAGTTCTTGTTCAAGAAAATACGTGGTGGTACCTTTCCAATAAGTATCCTGCAAAGTAGAACCTTTTACTGTGATTTTTAACTAATGTTCTAGGTAACATTTCCGTATTTTCATATTCGTAGCCAGCCAGAGCAGTTGTAGTCATGAGAAATCTGGTCCATGTGTACTTAATATTTGTTTAGACTGTAATAACGTATGATTTTGACACTTTCTTTTTCCCGAAACACAAAAACTCATTTTTCAAACATAGTCAAGATTCATTTAACTTATTTGAAACGTTGTTTACATTCGGTCATTAGCAAAACATTAAGTACCAGGTCCTGCTGCGCATCTGACACCCTGAATTGTCGAGACGTCTGGCGCGGGTCCGGGCAGTGACGCAATGACAGGTCGTTTGAATGTGATCTGTAGGCGGTCCGCCACGTGCTACCACTTCTTCCGGGTACACGGAACCGCTAATGGGATCGTAGTGTTGGCTTCAGACACCGCGTTACAGACAGCCCGCTGTTACAGCTCTGATAACAAGACTGCAGTTACAGCTGTGAAGCCACTGTGCGCATCCAAAATCAAATCACACCACTCGACAGCCCAACTATCAAAGAATTTTCTTCGAAGCCAACGGTTGTCTTAAGGTGGGTTCTCAGGGGGCATAAACAAATTACGTGAGGTGTTTTTCCGGATTTCTGGACCCCCCCCTCCTCCTTGGTGAGATTTCGTGAGATCTGGCCGGACCCCCCCCCCCCTCTGGTGAGATCAGGTCCGTGAGAACCCCCCCCTAGAAATCGCACTCGAAACTTTTGTAGACCTTTTTTTTTTTTAGGTCACACCCTAACTTTTTCACGAAATACCCTCCTAAAATCGACTTAGGCGCAAATTGTAGACCTTTTTTTTGGCTCTACTATCCCCAAATTTTTCGCAAAATCTCACGTGAGATTTCCGTAGACCCCCCCTCCCCCCTGGTGAGATTTGGTGAGATTTCGCCGGACCCCCCCCCTATTTCACCTCACGTAATTTATGGACGCCCCCTCACGGCGCGTCCTTCGGCGCCTGTTAGCAGGTACGGCGCGCCTCGACCCACCGCCAGGCGGTAGAAGATGAAAGGCGCGTCCTTCTTAGCACGCGCCGTGGGAACGAGCCTTAAGAGCCGTGCGATATCCAGGCGTGCATAGGGTCACACAGCAACCGCAGCGTACGGCGCTACCGCCAACCTACATATAGGCCTATGGCGTGAACAGAAAGTGTTAAACTTTTTTTAAAAAATAAACTTTAATAAACATAACTCATTGTCATTTAAAAAAAAAAATCAACACTGATCTACGTGTGCGACACTAAACGGTTAAACCGATTTTGATGAAATTTGACATGGAAATACTATGTATTATTACAAAGGACGTATGATACTTTTTTCGGGACCAATAACATATTTTGTCACGAAACTTTGAAAAATTAGCGAACTGTGACAGACGGATAGCGTGTGTAAGTCACTGTGATGTTATATTGATCATTCAGGCTTTGGTTCTCTCGCAGTCAGTTTCACACACACACACACACACACACACACACACACACACACACACACACACACACACAGAGAGAGAGAGAGAGAGAGAGAGAGATATTTGTCTTACATCATATTGGCAGGCCGGCAGCGCAGCAGTTACCACTTCGATCACATCGATAACTGTACAAAGACTGAGAAACACATTGGACCGAAAACCGAATAGAACTGCGCAAGACTGAGAAGCTATCGTCTCGTTGGGGCTTTAAGTAGTACCCGGCCAACTGTACTGTCTTGGACAGGCGTCCTTCAGGGAGAAGCGCTACCAACATTGACTTCTGGCCTCCCTGTTGGCGTGAGGACCGTCTCTGCCAAATGGGATAAAGTCCAGAGTTCCACAGATATCACCCCACCCCAGAGATGACGTTTTGTGTTCGTGAGGTGGCACCACCAAGGAATGCCCTGCGCGCCAACGAAGGGGGCGGGAACGGGGTGGCCGACCTCTCTATTGCGGCCTTGCCGCCATAGCTGCAACCTGCAGCCGTCTGAAAATCTTAAATAAAATCTTTCTGCCCCACTCTCTCTACCATAATTAAAATTCCTTAAGGGTACTCTTATTCTAATTAAATACTACTTCTTAAAGTTCCTAATTATAATTTTAAATCGTCTTTGGCATCACAGAGCACATCAGGAACCATCGGCCGAGGCAAAACTCGCCACGGATATTGGTCTAATTTCGAAGGAATCGCGAAGAATTAAAGAAGATCTAGAAATGTCCAAACAGCATCTCAATTTTAACAGCGACGGCGGAGTGGCTTTAGATCACAGCTGGAAGCTATCACTAAGAAGACAGTCGACGCTGGGAGCACTGCGAAGAGTGACTCACCATATGACCAAGACATATCGTGCAGTTATTAAAACTGCGAGAACAGCCCCCAAAATGAGTGCCGAAACGTTATTTATTAACAAGTCTACGCGGCGCCATCCAGACAGCCAATACATCACTGACACCGGCCGCGGAGAAATTGCTGCTTCGAGCAGGTGCCGTGTCTGGAAAGTTAGGAGCAGTGTAACTTCTAAAGATGCGTTCCCACGACGTCTCCTAACGGGATGGATACCCAACAACACACCACTGGATCGGGGCCGCCTCTGCTAGCGGGGATGAGACGCAGCTACCCACTCTATGTCGGTAAACATCACAGGCGTGTGTAGTGGTGCGCTGTTGCCATCGGTTTGCAGCAGAGGTGCGCACCCCTTCTGTTGCTGTAAAGTGCTCTGTGCCAAGCGACATTCGGCAGCGTCGTGATGAGGTGGTGGCGGGGTAGCGAGGGCTAAACTGCGGCGCGCGCTCATCCTTACACTTCGGCGTGCGGCCTCCGTTACCAGACGTTGTTGGAACGCAGCTTAAAGTTACCACGCTCATTGTGATTTGGATCGTTAACTTTTGACAAACTTTACTCGTTTAGTATCGAGAAGCTGTGACGAAGATGAAAATGCACTAGGCACAATGCTGCCCTATGCTCATCAGAAAGGCGAGCCGTAATACAGAATTCGGTACATTCGGAAAGAGTGTGATGTCAGCAATCCACTGATACCCCCAAGATCGAGGTAACCGGTTTCGGAGTAGATTTCGCGTTCCCAGTTGACTCCAGTTCGTACTGCCAACCGCTGAGTTAACCGATATTTGTGAAACGAATGTTAATAATTAGTTTGCATTCGCTAAGTTTAGTCTGAACAGTGTCTGACTGGGATATAAGTATTAATTTGTTATTATTTGCGCAAACAATTTTTTTAAATATTATTTATAGTTTTCTTATGGTCGACATCGAGTTCAATAGAGATGGGAAAGCATTGCGGACAAGGAACGTGAACGGTAAGAAATTCGACCGTGGTTCTTTAAACGAACCATACCGGCATTCATCTGAAGGAAATTCGGGAAAGCCACAGAAAACCGGAATCTTGATGGCCAGACATGGAAATGAGCCCACGTCCTCCAGAATACGTAAAAGGCCCACGCGTTCCCGCTTACCCTTCAGGCGCGGCGAAACGATTTCTTACGATTTCATAATATGACACGATTAGGCCGAAAGGTGGGAGTCAAAACCGATGTATCTAGGTAGTCAATTTCCTGCCGAACCCAAAGACAGCCGACATGTCACCCCGCAAGAGTAGATATGTTCAAGTACAACCCTGACGGCGATGCCCACAATCATAACTACGTTCGGTCGTCCAAATTTCTGTCTCGCACGGTGTAGCGAAATCAGATAGATGATTATTTAAGAAATGTCATGTACGAATTCCTTGACGCACCTTACCCCCAAGACTCTCCCGGCTCTAATGACCTCGAAGTCGACGAGCCGCAAAGCTCCAATAATAACAAAACCCAGCAGATAATCAGGTATCGACTCACTATCTTTTTTTTATTGGTTTTTTGGCTACGAGGCCACACAGCCAGCACTATGTCATTATATTATACCACTTGCAATTATTTATTGCAGCACTCATTGTATTCTAGACCCTTCATAGTTTAGACAAAAAAAAACACTGAATTAAAACTACCCATACCCCAGGCCGGACTCGAACAGGCGACCCCTACAATGCGAGGCTAGCACGCTTTCCCCTACGCTGACGAGGTCAGCTGCTATTCGTTGAGTCAGGCATTCCGCTGAATCCACTCTTCACGGTCGAAATGATACTGGTCTTAGCATGACGAGGGAGTTCACGTCGTCAGCCTATTTTTTTTTTTACTTATGGCTTTATGCCTCGTCGACGTCGAGGTCATTTGAGGCGGAAAATTACTTGGAGCAAGAAACTGGAAGGAATTCGGCCATGACATTTAAGAAGGAACTGTCTCGGCATTTGCCTGGAGTGATTTGGGAAAACCATGCAAATCCTAAATCTGTATGGCCGGAAGGGGATTCAAGTCCTTCCGACTGTTAGGTCGACAGCAGACGCATTACCTCAAATCCTCTGAGCACGTGTTCACAATCATCCGCTATGTAAGCAAAACGGCGTTGTATATGTTGACATAAGAGAACACACACAGTTCGGTGGATTAATAATACGCGGCACGGTCAGAGTATAAACAGACACGCTGTTTAATCTACTTCAATCAGTCGGATTGCGATCAGAACTTGGCGAGGTTTTCACCAGCATTGTTTCAATCCACGAAAATCGTAACCAAACATTCGTTCTGACGAATACGCATTCAATGTAACCAATACCCGATAAAGGAACTGGCTTAAGCGGGAGATAGTAGCTATTGAAACGATTTGTTTTACGAAAAATCCACATCTAATGTGCTGTTAGCTTTGAAGGGACTTGTTTTAAGATTTTACAGCATACACTGAAGTAGATTAAAATTTCTTTTAGGGAGAGGAGAAAGACACTGGTTGTAAAAGAGTATTAGCGAACGGATCTCTCTTTCTAATGATGTGGTCTAATAATTATGCTGCACACCAAGCTAACCGTATAGTAATTTTTTATCCAATCTACACAAAAAATATATATATTTATATATGTGGCGTTCCCGTCCGTTTAATATGTTGCGTTCTGTGTTTCTTGTTATTTGTATAACATTTTCAGAGACATTTAGTCGTCCGGTGCTTCCAGAATACGATACCGGGATAAACCACGATGCAATGGACGGCCATTACCTTTATGCGTAGCAACGTACGTATCATGTAAACATCAATAAATGCCGCAGAGAACAAGGATTTTCCTCCGGTCCACTCATTCAGCCGGAAGTCAACAATGGATTTATTTTTTGGGGAACCATTGTAGAATTCGTTTTAATCGATCTAAAATAAAAACTATGGAATCTAGTTTTCGTCCTCATGTTTACATCAATGAGGCGTTTAGATGCCAGTGGCGGCAATATGTTTTCGCAGTTTCATTTAGAACAAGAGGTAGCTCTGTGGCGTAGTCTACACGACACGGGCTCAAATCTCTGTCCGGCCGTCCTGATTTTGGCTTACATTTTTCTTTTTTTTTACTTATGGCTTTACGCCTCGCCGACGTCGAGGTCATTAGAGGCGGGATGGGATTGGAGACAAGGAACGGAAAGGAATTCGATAATGACCTTTTGAAGGAAGCGTTCCGGCATTCGCCTGGAGTCATTTGGGGAAACTTTTTTTTTAACTGCGAGGTCTTTAGAGACGGGAAAGAATGGGGGGCAAGGAATGGGCCATGGCCTTTTTGAAGTAAGCATCCCGGCATTTGCCTGGAGTGATTTGGGAAACCATGGAAAACCCAAATCTGGATGCCCGGACGGGGATTCGAACCGCCGTCCTCCCGAATGCGAGGCCGGAACATTAACCGTTCACCAAACACAATCGGTTTTGTTTCCATGGTTTGCAGAAATTATTTCAGGTGAATTCCGGGAATATTCCTTGAAAAGGCCACATTCTTCCCAGTTCTTTGCCCCATTACACTTCCGCTTCCAATGACTTCGGCGCCGAAGAGACTTAAAGCCGTAACCAAACTGAAAACTATTTGATTGGAAAAGTTGTTCTAAAATGTCTCGGTTTACAAGCCACGTGCTCTCACCTGAAACTTTTTAGCGCAGTCATGATATGCACGGCTCTCGTGTGGCCTTCAGTAGACCTTTTTAATTAATTTAATTTAATTATGATGCAGCTCACGCATCTGCGACAATTTCCCTATACACCCATTTCCCACCTCTCCCCCCCTTATTTGTACCTTCCTACTTTTGCCCTCTACAAATTTAATTTTAAATTCTTTCAATGTTTTTGGTAAATTATTAATCAATTTCGTTGGTGATTTATTCCAATCACCGAACACCTTATCTATGAAAGAACATTTTCTCTAACCCTTTTGCCTGAAATCGAGAGTCAGCTTATGGTCGTGGTCATCGCGCAGCTCTCTTAATTTTTCCACCAATAGCTTTCCATGCCTCTCAAATATACGCCATGTACACTCCCAGTACTCTCTTCACGCTCCTTCCGTCTTCCAATGAAACCCCGCCAGCGTCTTGTTACACACATCCCCACAGAGAACTCCAATATTCGAGAACAGAGAATAACGATGTATTGCTCTTCGTGTACAGAAACATAAGGCGTATACGATTTCTGAATGTCGTGTGACTGTGACTATCAACTGTCTCCCACATAAAAACCAGTAAGGGAGCGTGCACAAACTACGTGGCTCTGTCCAGGGGGGGGGGAGGGGTTGGCTGGAAGGCTACGCTGGACTACGTGGGGGGAGAGGGGGGGGGTTCCGAGCCAGGCCACGTAGGACGTAGCCTTCTTTTAATAACATTTTTCAAAGTTGAAATGAGGAACAGAACACACAACAGCTTGTGAATATTTATTTCCCTCAGTAATGTAATGTAATTTACAATCGTCTGACAAGAGAATACAGTACAAAATGTCTTCTAGAATCAAAAGGGAAAAACGGCTACGTGCTACGTGTGGGGGGGGGGGGGAGAGGCAAAAGCCACATAGGGCTACATGAGGGAGGGTTCACAGGAGGCCAAAATAGAGCTCCGTGGTTTAGGCACGCTACCTAATCACCGCCTTGTGAACCCAAAGAACCGAAAAGCTACTATAAAAATAATCTGGACAGGAAGCTTAAAGCCTCTAAAGAATGACACAATGTAAACTTTTGTTGTTATGAACCTTTCTTTACAAGCATACGATTGTTTCTCTATAATCAGTGGTTAGTATTTTTCTTGACGGAGGGAGGTTGATTATTGGCAGCCAATAACTGTAATTTTAGTGAGGTAAGCAAATATTCCTTTCGTCTAATAAAATGTTGAAACCTAGTAACTAGGTTCACCAATTTGGTACAGCAACATTCAATTATTTACTTTCAAAAACGAGACATAACAGCACGAATATCGTAAACAGGGAATCATAACCAGAGCGATACAATCAGATCTGTCAACGGTTGTGGTAAGTTTAAGTCACATGCAACTACACCTTATTCTGGTATATACAGGGTTTGATATGGTTCTGTTAATGCAAGATTGAATCTACATAGGAAGATAGAGTAGATTAAACAAGTAGTTTGGTATGTAGGTTACAGTGTATCAGTGGTAATAAAGAGACTTCCACACAAACTGAGCACTGCTGCAAGAGACGAGACGCGGGGTAGGACGAAAATACATTTCCTCGTAACGCAAATACTGACTCCAAACTCCGCGAAACAATTCTAAGGTTGCTGACCTCTGCAAAAGACAGTCCTCAAAAACCTAAAGCATTTCCGCAGAGGAAATATTTAAAAAAAGAAAAAACAAATGATTTGATGATTCACATTTCATGAATTACTTTATATTTAATCATAGAATATCCGCGTATCGTCAGGCTAGTTCTAGAACTCATCTAATAGGCCCTTCATTCATCTGGCAGTTCACCGAAAGACAGCGAATTAAAAACTTGAAGTTGCGTTCTTGCAGTAATTTACTGACACCATATTGCCGTTAGGATTCGCCAAGTAATGACAAACCAAAAACTTTGCAAGCAAAGCATAGCATTTCCACTATGGTATAAACATTAATACAAACAAAATCCCATAAAACAATGTTTCACTGCTTTCTAACACTCCTCAGCAGAAGTAATACGAAAGAAGAAACAAAATCATTGAACAGAATCTCCAAAAGAGCCTCTATAGTCTCTCCGAAATTGGATCTGGGAAAAGCAGTTGAAAGTTGTTATAAAGTCGAAACTTTAATTGGTTATCAGCATTTCCTGCGGTGTGAACGGAAAAAAAAGTTGCTTACATCTCTACCTATTTTAACATCGAGAATTTCATGGAACACCGATACCTCATCGACATTACCACCATTTGTAATTTCGTAGTATGCCTACTTTACACTCTCCTATATATGTAATACACAAAAACTTCCAGAGTTTATTTACTTCTCCGGCCGACAAATAAGTCAGAACGATAAAACTTTTGAAGGATAAACAGATAAATTTGTGATTTTATGTCAGCAGTTTAGTGAGATCGGGAGTAAGTCTATGGATCAGCTGAGGTGTCTCGTAAGCTTGCTGCTCAGCGGCTACTAGTTATAACCGCTAGGATAAGCTATGGTCCCGTAGCCTACATGACCACGAATCCATCACCATAAACAAAAACACCGCCTACTTACCCTCTGTTCCTCACTGAAGGGCAAAGTCACTGATCACACCTTTCATAATGCACAGCTGACTTCAGATCGTGGCTATCAACGTATGTGTAATCCCATCATCACGTAAAAAGGATCAATCCATACTTTACAGCATAGTTTTCCAACTATTTTTGGCCTCCTGGCTCCCCCCCCCCCTTTTTTTTAAAAAAGCACACTGACATTTCTTGTAACAAATAATGTAACAACTTTTTTGGCTCGTCACCCATTTTTGAAACAGTGATATGATGGAGCCCCCTTTACGTTAAGTGCACAGTACCATACACAGAAAATGAAATACAGATTTCAAAAATATTAATAACGTAAGTACATTGCTCAAAGTTTGGTTATTTAATACATATTATGAAAATAATATTATTAATTAGAGGGCCGTGGTCTGTGTAATGACACTATTTTTTTATATTTGACTTGAGAAGCCCGTGACCGTTTTTTAGCGTATCGCCATGGGTCTAGAATAGTTCCAGTTTTTAGGATGAAAGATTATGACAGGTTGACCTGATTTGACCAAATATAAATTTGACCTGTGAATAAAATCTCCTAGGTTGAAGAACTCGGAAACATTAACAAAGGTAGGTATTAAACACGAACAGGGACGCCAGTGCAATCGTATAATACAAATTTGACTTGTATTTGATCCCTAAAGTTCACTGTGCAAAATTTCAAAAAATTTGTTTGCTTCGAAAGCATCACGTTTTTTTTTTATTGAGACTGGGCAAACGCTAATAATGTAATCATTGGTCATAGTATCTGTAACGGCCAGAGAACTTAATACACATTCCATATTATTAAACAGCTGAGCAACTCCGAAGAAATGAATTGCCAGAATAGTCTATTCGGTAACATATGTGGTCTGACGTCCACTTAAAAAACCTAATAACTCACGTACAGAGAACATGAACAAAGACCAAACGAAAGTTGTCAGTGAAATACCTAAAAAGCAAATAAACCGTAATGCATAAACTTTGGTCAAGCAACAACAATAGTGAAACTTTTGATTAAATTGAAATTTATCCTAAGCCGGAATGACAATTGGCAATAGTGGTTACAGCAGATACTGTGAGTAATTTAATGTTTTAAAAGTTTTTTAAGTTGCTTTCATTAGCAAAATGTTACTGAAAAGCAGGTTTTTTTTCAGACGTAAAGTTTGTCGATATTTTTTTCACTATGAAACGCTACGAAAAGCAAACTTGATAAAAGTATTGTGGAAATTAATTTGGTAGCAGTTGCTTAGCTATTAAATTGTAGACATAACCACGAATTTCTTCTAACGTATCTCTGGTCGCCGATTTGCGAGCGAATGCTGACACGTGACACCGTCCTCCAGCCAATAGCTATCGAGGTGAGAGAATGTGTGAGTTAGGAAATTATACAGTAGATGCCCAATTTGTCATCATAAATCTTAAACCGTCGCGATCCATTATTGATTTTTTTTTTAAGCTAGTTAATTTCTGACTACAGCAAATATTTTTTTGGCTACATATGATCATGGGAATGCAATAAAAGCTTCTTTGATTCAGCCCTTCAAGGGTCGTATATTATACTGGAAAGAAGGGGGAGGGGGTTGTTGCTCAACGCCCTTTTAAATTTGCGTTGGTCCAGTAAACCAACCGGTCGGCGGCAACGCTTCCGTTGGGAAACACTGCTCTACAGATTACATCCTCCAGCTTCTGCCTGTAATGAGATCGATTGGAACAATAAACATTTAGCGTAGCTTTGCGTACATTAATGGAAAAATAATTCTTACAGTCCCTGGCGAAATATTTCAGTACTAAATCGATTGTTAGAACAGTTCACAGAGAATCCTTAAGACACCTCACAGAACCCACAGATTACTTAAAAAGCGCGGCGTGACGTAAGATCCTTAAGGACACGTTTACGAACTGTCGGATTTATTTTAATGCAGTTTTACTGATGATCGACAGCAGTATAGTAACAGATACTAACATTTTTATTACTCCTAATTTATGGTTGGTGGTGATATGTGTTTTTAAGTGAAGAGTGTGTTATTGGCTATGAAGACAATGGAGTGTAAATGTAAAATGAGAAACCGCTGAAGATTTTTCCATAAAAGAAGTGAAACTCGTTCGGAAAACAAATAAACGAACAAAAATTCAGTTGCTTTGACAGTACTTGTTTATCAGAAAGGAAAACAGTAAAGGGCAATCGGCTGAACTGATTTCTACAAATTGAAATCTGGATACCAAGAATTTAACGCGCGTATTCACTTCCAGCTGAAACACCAAGCATCAACGTGCTGTGAGTTCGATAGATGAGAGAGAGTTCTGGAAACATGTGTCACCGATATCACGCACCACTTTGGTCCGGTTCTTTTCTCTTTCCAGTTCAAATTCATAACTCTGGGCTGATTACCTTGCTACTCTGCTGCAGATTATGCCTGTCCTGTTTGGTTGAAGTCAGCTTATGCAAACAAGTAAATTCGACGCTACATGAAACCCGCAGAGTCATTACAGGTTGCATCAGAGCCACGCCACTTGAAAAACTACAAGGTTCGCTAGAATCACATCACACAGGAATTCCCCCCGATATAAGAAGTCGCAGTGAAATTGGAACTGAGTACGGTCAATCAGAAGTGGCTCATCCATTATTCGGAGATCAACTCCCCAGACAAAGGCTTAAGTCTAGGGAAGGTTTCCTAAGGAAGACGGTTATATTGGTAGCGCCAAAAGTTGCCAGGATCCATCTATGGCGAGCGAGTCTAACTCATTTATGACAGTGATTATCTCTAGGTTCCAATATGAATATGCCAATATGTTGAGAAGTGGTGTAGGAAGGACGAACCATAATTTAGCTAGACTAGACGACCCGTGCGAAAATTTCGCGAATAAAATGCGATGAATAGTGAAGTTGAATGCTTGTAATATAATGAAAAGTAGAATCGTACTTTTGTAGCAAATATTAATTATTTAGTCTAATTGATACGCATCAAAATACTAACAACATATTACGAAACAGTTAGGAAAATTAAAAACACACTGTATTTACGACAAACTGTCACTGACCATAACAGAATACAACCAACCTGAACAAAATGCACACAAGATATCAACATCTCTGTGATATTTGTTGCTGTGTGAATATAATGTTTACATTGGTATTGTATAGCAAAATGAAAGTGTTTCCATAACAGAAAAAAATTTCCGAAAAGCTACTTATTGAATAAAAAAAGGTTTATTGACATCTCTGTGATATCTACTGCTGCAATCTAGGGATTTGGCTCTGAACATTCTCATACGCGCTATAACTTTAAGCACCAAATTCCGAAAAATTCTGTCTTAATTTATGATTTTACCTAACTAGAGACCTTAATCTTTAAAACGATATGATATTAAAAAAAACACGCTGTAGAAATAATATTGATACTTCTGACCTTTAAGCGTCGAATTCCAAAAAATTTCTTTTATAAAATATGGTGTGACCAAAGCAGCCGTCTAGGTCTTTAAAATGATACCTCGTTTATCGATTTTTTGAATTTGGAGAAAGTTTTTTCTTAAAATATGATGTGATCAAAGCGGATAATTTAAAATTTAAAACGATACCTCATTTATTAATTGCGGTTAGGTATCAAGGGAAATAAATAGCTCGTGACACAAAAATGCGTTGTAGAAATATTAATAATTTTGCCCTCTACGGGTAGAATTTTGAAAAATCTCTTTCTTAAAATGTGGTGTAACGGAACCTAAGACCTTAATCTTTAAAATGATACCTCGTTTATCAATTTTGTTGAATTATCAAGGGAGATAAATGACTCGAGACACAGAAAAACGCATTTTAGAAATACTGATATTTATGCCCTTTAAGAGTTCAATACAGAAAAATTTATTTCTTAAAATGTGATGTTACCACAGCGGAAACCTTAATTTTTAGAATGATACCATTTCGGTTAGATATTAATGGAGATGAATGGCTCGTGACAAAAGTGCGTTGAAGAACCATTTATACTTTTTCCCATTAAGAGTTAGATTCCAAAAAACATCTTTCTTAAAATATGATGTCACCAAAGCTGAGACATTACTCCTCATAATCTTACTTGATTTATCGATTTTGGTTAGATATCCATGGAGATAAATGGCTCGAGGCACAAAAAACGCATTTTAGAAATCCTGTATTTTTGTCATTTACGGGTCGAATTACGAAAAATTCCTTTCTTAAAATGTAAAGTTACCACGGTGGAGACCTTAGTCTTTAGTACGATACTTCATTTATCTATATCGGTTTGATATCGAAGGAGATAGATAGCTCGTGACACAAAAATGATTTGTAGAACCATTTATACCTTTTCCTTTTAAGGGTTGAATTCCAAGAAACTTCTTTCTTAAAATATGATGTCACCAAAGCTGATACATTACTCCTCATAATCCTACTTGATTTATCGATTGTGGTTAGATATCCAGTGGATCGAGGCACAAAAAACGCATTTAAAAAAAATTGTCATTTTTGCACTTTAAGGGTCGAATTACTAAAGATGTCTTTCTTAAAATATAATGTTACCACGGCTGAGACCTTAGTCTTTAATATGATACCTAATTTCTCTGTATCGGTTAGATATTAAGGGAGACAAATGGCTTGTGACACAAAAACTCATTGCTGAAATATTGATTCTTTTGCCCTTTAAGGGTCGAATTCAAAAAAAAATGTGTCTTAGTATAAGACGTCACTAAAGCGGAGATCTTAATCTTTAAAATGATACTTCATTAAACGATTTAAGATAGGTATCCAGGGAGATAATTGACTCATAACACAGAAAACAGGATTTTAGACATATTAAGATTTTTGCCCTTTAAGGGTCGAATTCCGAAAACTTTCTTTCCTAAAATATGATGTGACCAAAGTGGAGACCATAAGCTTTAAAATGACACCTCATTCATTAATTTCGGTTAAGTATGAAGGAAGATACAGGCTTGTGACAAAAAAATACCTTATAGAAATAATATATATGATGGCGTTATATCAAAGATTCTACAACTACGAGCGTATTTGGGGTAGAACAGATATCCCAGCAAATGTCCGATTACCCGCAGTGTCCAACAATCTGCACTTTGTAAGAACCTTAATACCAGTGAGAGTTCTGGCCAAGTTGCTGACTTTTGGTCCTCTGTAATATGAACGATTGGCGCTTCATGTAGATTGCTGTACTTTTATTTTGCCTCCTAACTGTTATATCAGCAGCGTTATACATGTATCTATCTTTCTTGGTATTCTCTGCGCCTCCATTCTCTAAACATATAACGTACCATCCAAGACTTCCGCAACGTTCGTAGCACAGCGCATGATGGTAGTCACAGCGTGTTGACCAATGCGCAGATCCCTCATTGATACGGAGTGAGATGCAATCTGCAGGTAAGCGGAAGCCCGTGATGTGGTGTAGGCCGGGCTGGCGCGCTGCCAGACGCTGTGGTGAATGCTGATGGCGGCTCAATTGGCCTTCAAGACGCACCAATTGGCTGACTCAACACCAACCACCAGCAGAGCGGAACGACTCGGCCAGCGCGCGGCGCGTACTGACCTTATTCGATACAATGCGACAGGAGAACTAGACTTATTTTTCCGCCAGGGTTTGACTAAATTCAAAGCCTTGTACTATACTAAGCAGAGAGCAACTGGTAAAAATTTTTAAAAAAGTGTACTTCATAAGGATCCTGTCCTCACGTATGTTGGCTAAGCCAATAGAACAAGATGCATAGTATTTTATTACATACCTCGAAAAGAAACGAATGTTTGCCTTATCGTTATGAAGTATTAAGTGAGGCTTACAATTAGTCTACAAGTTGGAAAGATCCTCCAATAGGAGCCGTGCGAAGCCACTGATTGTCGGAGGTAGGGCTACTAGTTGCTTTGCTCTTGGGTCGACAGATAAACGTGCAATCCCTTATACATAGCCCTGGCACATTATTTCAACTCAAAGCTACTTAGGAACTATGATTGAATGGCTGAGAGAGTTTGATGAGACGAGAGGAAACGAATAGTTATGAACCGAGATGGTGGAACGGAGATTAAAATCTAAATGAGGAAACGAAAAGTAAGGATGGTATAGGAGGAACTCGGAGACCCAGAAATCTACACGATATGTCAAATCAACGACAGTTTTTGAAGAAGCTCCTTCAGAAATCGCGGAAAGAAAAGGCTTAAATGTTAATTTAATCGAAGATGCACGCACGCAAGAAGCACAGCACACGATGGAACGAAAACAATGAAAAATGGAAGAATCAGATGGAGGGAAGGCGAAGAAGAAATTAACTATGGTACTGTTGGAAGAAAACATAAAACGGATACGGGAAGACTTAGTGGTGAAATGTGAAGAAAGTGGGCAGAGAAATAAAGAAAAAAAGGTTTAAAAATACAAGATGAGGGAAGAGATGAGTTGATTGTTGAAGAGAAGACCACCAATGTGTTTAAGATGAACTATATGATAAGTATTAAGCAAGGAAAGGAAGTTAAAGAGAGCAAAGAATGGAGACGACAGTTTAAGTTTGGTAAAGTGGGAATTAACAGTAAATCGTTAAAATATTATATGGTATTTGAAGGAGTGTTATTCAACACAGACGACCGTAAAATTTGTTAGCCATGCAAATTTGTGCAATTAATAATCGATTACACGGATTTAAGCTACGGTCCCAAAGGCCGAAAAAGTGTTTGCAAAGTTGATGGAAATCCTAATTTTCAATGTAAAAATAAAGTACAAGGACTGAGTGAAGGGCAGCATTCTTCCGTGAACCTGAGACGAGTGTGCGATGGTTGAAAAATGCTTGTGACCTGAATTATGTAAAGATTATTATGTTAATGTGGCACGTAGTATAAACAGTATGAGAGTTGTATCCTACAGAATATAAGGGATATTGTGGTAAATTGTGTAGCATGAATATATCAACTGTTACAATGAATTCCGTAAATCTTTCAGGGAAGTTTTGGCGAGATTTTGGTCAGGCAGATATGTGAAGTAACGGGGTTACTTTCCCTCTTTGTCCTGTATGTAATAATATTACATATGCAGTTGTGATTCATGGCTACGTTTGTGATACTGTGAATAGTAAATGTGCATTGGAATTCGTAGGCTTGAGTCATGTGACATGAGGGGAAGAGAGAAGATGGCGGATGTGGTTGTGTCATATGATACGACAGACTGCAGACAATATGGTTCAGTAAATTATCGAATTAATGTATTATATGAGAAAACATTATGCACAAGTGTACTTACTATTGTGAATCGAACAGTAAATAATTGTTCCTAATTTGTGCAAGGTGCATTTTTACAAGTAGTGATTGGAGTGAAGATACTATCCTACCTACAATTTTGTCTCCCCCAAAACCAAAGAACTATGGAAGGTTAGTTAAGTATAGCTAAGGCACAGAACTGATATGAGTACTCGTAATACCTGGGCAGGGTGTATGAAAAATGGGCACATAATTCTTCATACAACTAATTCCAGTAGACAAAAAGGGTCAAATGAAGCAACGGAATATTACAAACGTTGAGAGCTCCTGGGTGTCGTGTTTCCGACACCTGCGGCTGGGCCGGCTGTAATGAGGGATTAAGCTGCTCCGCCAGGACACCCAGCAAACAAACCGAAACCGTGGAAACGACGACGGCAGACCTTACTAGTATCTCTCAAACGCATTAGAATCGCAGTTTACCTCTGTTGAAGAAGGTAAGTCGACAAATATATACACGAATCTATGAATAACCGAATGGTTAGGGCGCAAAAAAGACTCATTGGACAATGCTACAAAGAATTCTACTCCAACAACTAAGTAACTACGTAATACCTCATCAACTGTAAGCAGCTCCATCCTGTCACTTCAAAAATACTTCTGTCACGACGCCCAACGCCAAAACAGCGCTCCTGCCCGGACGGAAAAAAATCCAGCGAAGCATCACTACCCAGTTTTTGATAGTGGCTTCAACTGACTGAAGATGGGAACTTAGTTTGTCGAATAAAGTGAACTAAGTGATAAGAAACATTGATCGAAGATAAAACTTGAAGTCTACAGTCCTCCTCTTATCCAACGAAATGTCATTGATTTTATATTTTTGTATATGGGTTCATTAGAGTTGTCAAAAAATGAGGTGTAAAAACTAACATGAAGACATAATTTATCCTTAAAGGTTTTAAAGACTTGCAAATTGGTAAAATTCTATAAAGACAGATCGGGAGAATAGGGACCGTTGCGTATCGTAAAAACTCGTGAACAATGCCCACTGTAAGGTATAATGTCGCTGGTGAAGAAAAAACATCAGGTATTTACCTGTAAGTTCTCATTTATGAAAGAACCATAGGCATCCCCATCCATCAGATTTTTATGTCCATATAGAGTCGCCCAAGCACTCTGTTCTCTATTTCCTCGACGTCGTGCGAGGTCTTGTTGCTTTCCAGTCCCGAGCCTGTTTACTAATCAAACCAACCCCTTGCTTCACGGTATAGTTGATCCATGTCACCTTACACTTTTTGATCTGCTCCCATGTTCGTCTCTAGTTGGCCGTTTCCAAAAGCTACGTATTGGGCGTAATGTATGGCAATCACCTTCCCATCAAGAAGATTAAGAAATCAGGTTCCCGCTAGTATGGGTCACTGCGCTGAAGCACCGAGCACTGGATCGGCCACGAACCAAAGCCCCCGCATACCGGCCGTATTTTAGGCATTTTTCCGTAGCTATCAAGGGAATACCGGGACTGTCCCCAATCTCCGCCTCATAAATTACACATTTCATAAACAAAAATACACTTATCATACATTGAACATGGTTATTTTCGCAGACAGAAGACAACGCTTCCAGTACCAGCTGGCAGTAAGTATAAAATGCTTGGCCTCAGCAAGGGCATGTGGCTGTAAAGCCATAGCTCCAAATTTGGCCATGCCAACCATGAGCGAAACTCATCGGAGGCAGCCGACCCAAAAATGTTGGGAAATAGTTGTTGAATATAACTAACAAATTAGGTGAATACTTCAATGATACTGTAAGCAATCCGGCAAAGAATTTAACCAGCAATCAACATATCAAGAATATCATGTCTGTAACCCAGTTCTTCGCGACGGGACCTAACCTCACACGACGACAAAGTTTAGTCCAAGTTTGTGCACCCAAGCTTTAGTTAGAGGGCATCCATTAATTACGTGAGGTGTTTTTTCCAGATTTACGGACCCCCCCCCCCCCCCGGGTGAGACTTCGTGAGATCTGGTGCGAGCCCCCCCACTCTGGTGACATCTGGTCCGTGTGACCCCTCCCCCCCCCTAGAAATCGCCCTCGCAACTTTTTGAGACTTTTATTTTAGCTTTACAGTCCAGAATTTCGAAATCTCACGTGAGATTTCCGTTGACCACCCACCCCCCTTGGTGAGATTTCGCCGGACCCCCCCCCTATTTCACCTCACACAATTAATGGACGCCCCCTTAACGATGCTAAGTCAAGAGCGTAGGAAATAGGTGACCCAGCGACCTCTCGCCTGGTTGATGCAATTGCGGTTTGTGGTCGGGAGTACTCAATGCGGCAACAGAGGCTCCACAGCTAATTAGCTCACAACTGACAGTCTGAGCTATACAAACAGCGACTAAGTTACCATTCTCAATCAACAGAATTATTTTCTTATTAAAAAGAAAGAAAGAAGGGGATAAAGGAATTTAATTTTGACGGTCCTACAGTCGGTTCAATTTACATTTAGTGTTTCGTATCAGAAGTTTTATTTATTTTGCTTCTCGCTTTGCTCCTAGTCGACGTAGTAACAGGGTCGGCGCTAGAATTCACGGGCCCTGGATAAGCGTTCTTAGGGCCCCCCCTCACTCTCCCCTCCTCCCGACAAAATTTTTCTGTAAGCTTGATTTTCTGATAAAGTCAGTAAATTTTAATGCAAAAAAAATAAAAAACTCCTTTTTTAAGAAAGTTTTTTTAAAGTTTATTTGTATTTAGCTAGTCACCCCAGACGAAGGGCCCCCTTCGGACACTCGGGCCCTGGGTACTTTTGCCCCGCTTACCCCTCCCTAACGCCGGTCTATCCGTCAGAGACCAACAGCTCGTACATTAAATAAGTTACAGACTGATGAGACAAGGAAAAAATACAGTTTTCCTGCTATCTGACTACACCCTGCTGCTCTGTAACAAGGCCACTGTTACCGGTAACGGTGATTCGCTGAAACAGCTATTTCACGAGTCGTCACGCAATTAGCCTTGGTCTCGCGCGATCTGGTAACGGTTATCGGAAGCCGGAAATTTAAAATCGACGAGCGGTCTGCGGTGGACGACGAGGAAACTACACGCGTTCTGTGACAAGTGCGCAAAATTAAATTCCCATTCCTCCTCAGTGGTACAGCAACTTCGATTATTATCACGTCTCTTTATCTTTTGTGTCTTAGGGAGTGTCCATAAACCACGTAACTCCATTTTGGCCTGCTGTGACCCCCTCTCCCCCCACGTAGCCCGACGTGGCTTTTTCCTCCCCCCCCCCCCTCCACGTAGCTTTTTTCCCTTTTGATTCCAGAAGATATTTTGTACTGTATTCTCTTGTCAGACTATTGTACATTACATACGGAGTTAATTAAATGACAGAAAAAAATATTCACATGTTGTTGTGTTCTGTACCTTATTTTAATTGTGAAAAATAATATGAATGGAAATCTACGTGGTCTGGCTGGTAACTCCCCTCCCCCACGTAGCGCAGCGTAGCCTTGTAGCAACCCCCCCCCCTTTTTTAGACCGAGCCACGTAGTATATGCACGCCCCCTTACCAGATTCATGTAACGTTGCCGCCCAATTGCAATCTATTCTCCGCAGTGGTATCCAGGTGGTTGAATACCGAAATGATTTCACATTTAGTTTGTCATGTTGACAACATACGCATCGCTATCTGTAACTGAATAGTGTAGGCTATGTCCTGTTGATTTTTTTGTGTATTGCTCGACTTTCAGTATTTGTGAGCTAGTTTTCCACGTGATATTCACTGTGTACTGTTTGACTCTATCATCTACTAATGCATTGTTCCGTATCTTCTAATTGCTGGGATATCCTCAAGTTAAAGCTCTAGGTCCAGCAGCCTATTGAGATGTAGCCTATTCAGTCGCGGTTTTGTCATGTTGTCCAGCGCTAATGACCCCGTCGTTGGCGCGCCCTTAAACCCCCCCCCCTCCCCTGATGTCCAAAGCACCACGAGTAGGCTAGTCTACTTTTGCACTATTTAAGATATCTACACTGTCAAAATCATCTGGACTGTACATATAAAACTTCAAATAGATTAAAATCTAGGTATTCAACGTGGAAGTTTGGTCAAGTGCTGGTCCAAAATTAATTCAGCATAAACGAAGCATGGTGTGCTGAGTGGACCAATTCCAATCCTGACAAACAGGCGCTAATCCTAGATCCTACAAGACAGCCTTATGGATTCAAAATACCTAGGAAAACCTAGGCGACGCTGAACAGAGTGAGAACAGGCCACCGTAGATGCAAATATTGTAGGAACAAGTGGGGAATGGTAGAGGATCCTTCTTGTGACTGCGGTAACCATCAGAAAACCATTCACCACATCGCCATGGAATGTCCTCTTAGGAGATTCAGTGGGGAGCGTCCATAAACAACGTGGCTCGGTCTAAAGAGGGGGGGGGGTTGGCTGGAGAGCTACGTTGGGATACGTGGAGGTGGGCCCGGGGGGGGGGGGGGAGGTTTCCGAGCCAGACCACGTAGCTTTTCAATCAAATTATTTGTCACAGTTAAAATGAGGTTTAGAACACGCAACACCATCTAAATATTTGTTTCCGTCATTTAATTATCTCAGTATGTAATTTAGGATAGTCTGACAAGAGAAAAACAGTACAAAATGTCTTCTAGAATCAATAGGGGAGGAAAAAGCTACGTGCTATGCGGGGGGGGGGGGGAAGGGGTAGAGACAAAAGTCATGTCGGGCTACGTGAGGGGGAGAGGAAGTTGACAGGAAGCCAAAATGGAGCTACGTGGTTTATGGACACACCCATTGGTACAATGCATCCGATTCAGGAAGCAATCGAATGGCTGCAATCGTTGGACATCATGTTTGGTTATAACTATTGTGAGTCGATGTAGTTACTGTATTTGTATCCTTGTGCCTTACGAAATAATAAATCTATTGTACTAATGCAGATTTAAACAGTATATGGAGATTCGCATGTGCATAGATCACTCTCTGCCCTACTGATCCTGTACAGGTATGATTGACACGGTCCAAGACCGGTTAGCTAATGTATCAACCCTCGGGTTGAATTGAAATACTTCGTATGAAGAGGACAAGGTCCAAATACGGGTTACCATTTTTATTTTGGCCCTTGTGATTTTCCTGGTCACTCAATATGGATAATTTTAATGTCACTTGCTTCTATAAATAATCATAAAGGTGATAAGAGGGTTAAAAACGTCAACAACCAATTTTAATTTTCCAAAATCAAAAGATTTAAAAAAAAATGTAAAATGACTGATTTTCAAGAGGAGGCCCAAATACGGGCTACTTGTAAAAAGGGAAATTTATCTCTTAATAAATTAAACTGTTCAAAAACTTTATTAACTTGACATTTTACAATCTACTCACTCAGTTTTTTCTATTTTTTACTTGCAGAAGTTACAGATATATTTCATTTTCCATTTCAACACTTTCTGTCTCTGTCCAACCTTCACTCTTGTAGAACTGAATCCACACTTCGAATCTGAAAAGAGTCCATCACTGAAATTGCTTGCTGCATTGTCGTCACCACGTTTACACCCCAGAAAAATCGTCACTGTCGCCATCGTCAATGTCTTCATCAGTAGGAGGGACCCCTATGGTCTTCTTCAGAGTCCAACTCTTCGCCGAGCTTACCAAATGAGCTTTTTGGTTTGGCTGGGGAAACAGATTACAGTTTTACAATCGTCTGACAATTGTTCAAGGCTGTACGCTTCACACTTTTCTTCAATCATTCGCTGTAAGGAGATCCAGTTATGAAGCAAGTTTTGGCGCACCTGCGTTCACAATTGCTTTTTCTTTGCAACGGTGGGGATCGAAGGTACATCAAATGGATTAACCCTTTTGGACGTGGAAGTTTGAGCAGTTGGTCGTTAAACCGGGGTGCTAAAATCTTCGCGATTTCAAGTCAACAGCTAGCCCGTTATTTGACCACCAATGGCAGCCCGTGTTTAGACCGTGCGTTACTTCAAGTTGATGGTCTCGGCAGCCATAACAAAACAAATAAATCGAACAGGATAGGTGTCATGCATGAAGCTCAAGTCGTGTACTTTGAGATCAGGTGGAAGCCATTTAATTTACTGAGTAAGTAAGAAAGAGATAAATTAAAGTTGACATACCTTGAAAAGTTTTGAGTTTTTCAAAAGCAAATTTCCACATAAGGGGGCATCCATAAATTACGTAAGGTGAAATAGGTGGGGGGGTCCGGCGAACCTCACCAAGGGGGGGGGGGGGGCTACGGAAGTCTCACGTGAGATTTTGTGAATTTTTTTTTTGTACTAAGAGCTAAAAAAATCTACAAATTGCGCGAAAGTCGATTTTAGGGGGTATTTCGTCTAAAAGTGGGGTTGTGACTGGATTTTGTAGGTCGAGACCTAAAAAAAAAAGCTCTCCAAAAGTTTCGAGGGTGATTACTATGGGGCGGGGTTCTCACGGACCAGATCACACAAGAGGGGGGGGGGGCGGAAATCCGGAAAAACACCTCACGTAATTTATGGATGTCCCCTAAAACAATCTGCGCCAACGCACGTGTGTCAAAGACCAAGTTCATTTGCTTACTACTCTTTTCCTACCACTTGATGTTCCTTTTGGTGCCATTCTCGTGCCTAAGCACAACCTCCTTCCCCGCTTTCAGCAAGTAGTCCGTATTTAAGATCCTAGCTCGTCTTTGGACCTCTTCCTCAATTCTCTCTCTGCTTTCTGGGAGTATTTCAAATACTCTCCTTCCTGTTCCACTGCTGTTTCGATGCATTTAAAGTACAGTTGTTAGTGTCTATCTTTTTGTATGTGTGTTAGGTGTGTCCGGTTTGGACGCGTGCGAGCGGTGAGAGTGTTGTGTCTGTGCTGTCTCGGACTGGCCGATCGATGTGCCCAGCAGCAGAGCTCCGTGCCGATTCGGTAAGCGGTGCGTGGGCGTGCGTGTGTGCGTGCCTTCCTCTACTCCGCCCTCGCTCCATCACCTGTTAGCCTGTAACGCTGCAAACTGGCCTCAAATTACGTTAGTCCTCAAACACAGAGCATGCAAAACTTAAATCAGGACGAGATTTTAACTTGGGCCCTCGTAAGTCTCCATATCCAAAACGTCAAACTTTAAATCTTACAGCCAGAATGACAGGTTAGTAATACCTTATAAACCACAAATATTCGTAGAAACAGAATAAAATGAACAAAAACTATAACAGACAAATCAGACCGATCATAGTAAGAACATTTCCAGAAACAATCTAACAAGAAAAAAGTCTGAACATTTACCATAATTTAAAAAACACAGTTTGGGCTACTTTTGATGAGCTATAGAGAAGAAATAAATTGTTTTTAAAATTTGTATCGATCAGTCGGCATTCACGCAAAAACTAGTACAGTAGAACTCCAACTATCCGAATCTTGGGACCGGACCCCATTCAGATAATCAAAAATTCGGATAATTGGATTTTTTCAGAAAAAGCGTCTATTTTAATTAATTACTTTATATACGTTGAAGATGGAAGAAAAAAACTATTTTTAAAGAAATATAGCTTTTAATTAATTAAATGAATAGGAAATACTTTTATATGTTAAGCGTACTTACAAGTGCTGTACATTAGTACATTATGTATGTACCGTACTATAAATAAAAGTCTTTGTTTGCTGAACATTTCTGTCATAATTAAAAAAGCGATTCGGACAGTCGGAGTTCGGATAATTGGAGTTCTACTGTAGGCGGACTTTCAATTGGGTTTCGAGTAATGCTCCTCTTCTTGGGAATAAAACTGTATTTGATTCTTTTTGATGTGATGTGGAAAATATTAGAAATATCAAAGAATTAGTACCAACTTTTCGTTGAATGTAATTGACGTAAAAGTACTGGTCGGATATAGTTACTCCTTGCTGTCAAAATGTTTATCGTCATTTCAGCATACAAATCGTATCGTATTATTCGGATTCTGAGGTACATGACCTCACTATTTATAGAAATTAATGTTAAAATCACATCTGTACATAAATGTCATATACTTGTGATTCTATAAACTGCTTATGCTATTTAAGTTTAGAGGGACAAAGAACGTCAACCAAGACAGAAGAGAATCTTTAGTTTGCTGTTTCATTAAGAATTATAGAAAAAAATTAAAACGTTGGAAGAATGACTGAAAATTGGTTTTGGTAGGCCGGAGTAGCGTGTTGCAGTACCTGAAAGTACAAGCCTGAGGGGCAGACTGTATTAATAAATTGTTGTTAATGTTTTAACGAAGACATATGCACCGAGATCCAACAAAACGTAAGTGGTTAATAATAATTGTCGAATTGTAAAACTTATATAAACCGTTTGATCTGAAGTTCATAAAAGCATTGCGGTTTATTGAGAAAAAAGAATAAGTAATAGTTTCATTAGTGAAAAACTAAAATGTTGAGGTTATTATTTTCAGGTAATTTACAGCACTGGTGGTAAACCTGGAACTGAACGTAACCGGAAAATATAGGTGATTGACGTGAACCTATCGAAGAAATTGGATACCGGGAAAAGGGAAATAAATACAATTTACACTGAAGAGTCAAAGAAACTGGTATAGGCATGCGTATGCAAACAAAGAGATATGTAAACACTCAGAGTACGGCGCTGTGGCCAGAAACGCCTATATAAGACAACAGGTGTCTGGCGCAGGCTTTAGATCGGTTACTGCTGCTACAATGACAGGATATCACGATTTAAGTGAGTTTGAGCGTGGTGTTATAGTCGGCGCACGAGAGATGGGATACAGCATCTCCGAGGGAGCGATGAGGTGGGGATTTTCCCCTACGACCATTTCACGAGTGCACCGTGAATATCGGAAATCCTGTAAAACATGAAATCTCCGACATCGCTTCGGCCGGAAAAAGATCCTGCAAGAACGGGACCAACGACGACTGAAGAGAATCGTTCAACGTGACAGAAGTGCAAGCCTTCCGCAAATTGCTGCGGGTTTCAATGCTGGGCCATTAACAAGTGTCAGCGTGCGAACCATATAACAAAACATCATCGATATGGGCTTCGGAGCCGAAGGCCCACTCGTGTACACTTGCTGAGTGCACGACACAATGCTTTATTCCTCGCCTGGGCCCGTCAACGCAGACATTGGACTGTTGATGATTGGAAACATATTGCCTGGTCTGACGAGTCTCGTTTCCAATTGTATCGAGCGGATGGTCAAGTACGGGTATGGAGACCACCACATGCAGGGTCCATGAATTCATGAGGTTGATTCTCTGTAATGGTGTGGGGAGTGTGCAGTTGGAGTGACATGGGACCCCTGATCCGTCTAGATAAGACTCTGATGAGTTACACGTATGTACGCATCCTGGCTGATCACCTGCATCCATCCACGTCCACTGTGCATTCCGACGGATTTGGGCAATTCCAGAATTGCTACAGAGTGGTTCCAGGAACACTCTTCTGAGTTTAAACACCTCCGCTGGCCACCAAACTCCCCAGTCATGAACATTATTGAGCATATCTGGGATGCCTTGCAACGAGCCATTCAGAAGAAATCTCCACCCCCTCGTACTCTTACGGATTTATGGACAGCCCTGCAGGATGCATGGTGACAATTCCCTCCAGCACTATTTCAGACATTAGTCGAGTCCATGCCACGTCGTGTTTTGGCACTTCTGAGTGTTCGCGGGGGCCCTGGACGATATTAGACAGGTGTACCTGTTTTTTTTGGCTCTTCAGTGTATTTATATTAATGAAACTGTGTAATACTTTCTGGTATTTTATGATTACTCTTATGATTTTTATTAATCAAACTTCTTATAAATTTGTCAATTTTTGTTATCCTTTAATCAAGGGTGCTTTCAAAAACTATGACTTTAGATCTTTGGAAATGAAATACAATAATATTGTATTGAAAACACTGAAATCAGACATTTATTTTACCCAGATACTAACATTACAACAAAAATTTCAAAATTAGTATATTTACAACAGATAAAAATTCCCACAAAAGATTAAGACAAAAGATCACAAAAAAAAATTAACTATTCAAAAATGGGAAACATGAGCCCACAAAGGAAACAGTACTTTTCGTATTGTTGCTGCTGCACCGACTAGCCTCAGTTAAATTATTGTTCGAGCAGAGTGTTAGCTCAAAGGGGCGCAACGGGTTTTATCAAAACCTTCGGATATGTAGTGTTCACGAACAACAAGAGAAAACATGTTCGGAGCATTTACCGTCTTTTGTTGGCTAGATCCACCCTGCAGCCGAAATCACAAAACGGCCACACTCGCAAAACACTGGTACTCTCCCCGTAGTACAAAAACCACTTTCACTCACACCCTTCCTCCACCTGTCCGTGGCGAGTCCTGGAGTGCAGTGTCTTCGCAAATCCGGCCAGTACGCCCATTGTCTCCCCTCCACCTGTGTTGCCAAGCATCTGCGGAAGCATCCCCTTCTTCTCTAAGGCCATTCCGCATCGTCGCTACATAAAAAGAAAATTGTGACAACCGTTTAATTATTTTGAAATATTAACTTATTTTTACCTGGCTGTTCAAGTCACATCCCACACGCATAAACAAGCTTTCAATTCACTAAACTGGTGTTCTTTTGTCATATATGCTCGCTGATTTGGGAGGGTGACTGCCTTACAGCTTTGGAATTCCAGGGATGCAACATTGTCCACTCCCTGTCACCCAGCTCGGCGATATACACAACTTCTTTCACGCTGCCTCAAATAAAATGTAGTACACGCCATTATGCGAGTGTACTACAACTGTAACAGCAAAGATCACTATTTATACGTGCAACCCTTGCAGGATGAATTAAGCTACATTTCTTTTTCTCGTTGGCGATGTGTTAGCTGTGACGTAATCGGTTTAGCAGAGCCGTCCACGTGAACGGGCAACATCTAGTTTTTAGAATAACTTGAGTAACAGGATTTCTTTAGCTATAGCAACGGAGATGCAAATGTATTGCCATTATTCCGCTCCTGCGCAGTCTATGACCCGTAAAGGCCGAAGCGGAAAATAAAAATAGCATTGCGCGTGAAGTCAGGCCTAATCGACTGCTTCCAGCTGCGACAGGAGCGAACAAGTAGCCGCAAGTTCAAGTCGCGCGGGACAGCCTGAACCACAGGCGCAGCGGACAACGCCGAGTAAAACTAACAATACTACTGTGCAAAACATCTACCACCACAGAAAAATCTATATTAGCGTATCGGTGCTAATAACTGCAACTCGTGGAACATTTTACTTAATTGCTGATAATTATGGTAAATGATTACTGGCAATGATTATCAGTAGTATCGATACTGTTTCATTGTGAGCTTACCGTACGGCACGTGGGATCAAGAAGAAACAATTAGTATGCCGTGATTTGCTGTTTAAATTGCGCTTTTAGCAAAAATCAATGACGATACCATTGGATGATGATATATTGAATTACGCCAAGAAAATATTAGTCTGAACTAAGTATTAAAAAAAGAACGCAAAAGAAAAGCCACGAAATGCTGTAGAAATGACCAGAGTAGCTTAAACACAAAGGACCAGATATAGCTCAATTGTGTTATTTAGGAGGTAAGATTATAACTGATAGCCAAAGTAAGAACGATATCAAAAGCTAAAACAGTAATAGCAAAACAGGTTTCTTCAGAGCCATTTGCCAAGAACTTTCTAACACTGTATGGAACACACCATGTTTTTAATTGAAGCTTGAACTTCAGGAAAGGCAGAAGAAAAGAGAAACTGAAGCGTTTGAAATGTGGTGATATAGAAGGTTGTTGAAAATGGCACTATGGAAATGAAGCGTGAGGAAAAGAGTTTCCTGTAACAATCGTGCAAACAAAGAACGATATAGTAAGACAGATTTGAATAAATAAAAGATTGTTTGATTCGTTGCATTAACTCCAGATACGAAGAAATGCAAGGCTGTATCAAAACACTTGATGACTGGTGACAGAGAGAGAAAAAAAAAGCAGTAAAGTTCCGAGGTCTTAAGCTGGTGTTTATAAATGAGATTGTTTTTTCACTGTTTTAGAGGATCCTGAGAATGTTAAAATACGCTGAAAACAATAAACAAAGCAATGTTGTTGCAGGCCATGTAATAAACAAAGAATTATTGAAAGTTATGATGAACCCTAAAACGTTGAAAGTTTTATATCAAAAATGTTCGGTAATTCTTTGGTGAAGCAAAACGTAATGAATAGGAAATTTTAAGCTGAGCTCTGGTAAAATCTAAAACAAAACTAAAATTTGAAAATACTGTTACTGATTTTGAAGGATCTTAAAACAAGAACAGTTAAAACTATTTTCGCTACCAGATATTGTTTTCCCTATAATTTAACACTATTTTTTTCTTCAACTTCCAGTGCTTGTTATGTTTCTACAGTGGAAACGTGAAACGAATCGCTCAGGACCGTTTATACCTCATAAAAACACTTCTTTTATGGCTTTACGTTTCGTCGACTTCATTGGAAGTGGGAAAGGACTGGTGGCAAGAAACTGAAAGGAATTCGGCCATGGCGTTTGAAGGAACCAAACTGGTATTTGCCTGGAGCGATTTCGGTAATCTGTGTAAACCCGAATTCTAGCCGGAGGGGCCTCGAACTTGCGTCCTCCTAAATACGAGAAAAGTGTGTTGAAGATCGGTCTGAGTTCAAGACTTTAACAGGAAACATCATTACATTGACTGATCACGTTAAAGATACTGGTATAAGCCAAACGAAAATTTGGTTGTTTGTCTGAATTGTTTGTTGAGCACTACTGCTTGTCTCTTTTTCTTGACAACAAACCTGTTACCACATGCTCTAGATCTCTGGCTGCAGTGTGCCTAAGAACTATTGCTAGTTTACATCTCTCTATTATTGGATATAACCGTACTCTCGTACACTTCATATTGCAGCTGTGCCTCTTTCCCTATTTAAACCACTCTTGGACACTCATTTTCGTCATTAGCTACTTACATAATTATTTTGAATAGCTTCAGCATTAATTTACTATTCACATTCAGAATATATTAGAACCAAATTACAGAAGAACAATATATATATATATATTTTACTATGAATTAATACGGATAACGCATTGTAGTGGTTATTGTTGTTCAGTATCGTAGCCTAGTCGCTTTACTAGGAGTTCGACCATTTAAGCATTTTGGTTGGCCATCTTCATTTCCAGGTCGTGTTCTGACTGACCAAAGCCTCCGTACAGCTCAGTATTGCTGACTACGGTTGGTTACAAATCTCAGATTTGGAGAGGAAGTTATTAATCTGTTGGAAATAAGGACAACTAGAGTAATTGGCTGTACCAAGAATCTGTAACTTCAGAATTAAACTTAAATTAAGTGGGGTGGCGTAAGAATTTCTGGAGTACCACTGAACAAATTCAATAGCTTTGTTCTTCAATCAAGGTTTTGTATGGTTATAGGGTGCAGGAATAATTGGCTTGCTAACTCTCTAAAAATCTTGACATATTATCTGATAACAAAACAACTGAACAGGCCATATTACGCAGGTGGCAAGGAAAACTTAAAAAGTAATAAAGTCACTGAAGACGGCAATGATGGGATGTAACATGGATAGGAGGGAACATGTTGAATGGAAGCAAAAGAGGGCAGCTATATTGTTTCTTAAAATTAGCGTAGAACCCAGTCAATAACTTATTTGATAAAGGAACTGGCTTGGGAGTCATTAGAAGACAAGAGTACTTATGGCTTTACGCCTCGTCGACGTCATCAGAAGCGAAAAAGGACAAGGGCAAGAAACGGGAAGAAATATGTCCATACTTTTTTGAATGAAGCATCCCGAAATTCAACTGGAGTGATTTGGGGATTCAATACTGTAACGTGACGCGCTGTCACCACGTTACAAGGTGCATTTTTTAAAATTGTATATGTCATAATGTTAGAGTAATTTACATAAATCTTGGGCGACCACCTAAATAGATTTTTGTTGTAATTTTATAAAGTACGCAAGATTTCAAGTGAGGACTGTAATGAAATGGCGAACATACAGTGTATCTTGGTAAAGCGAATATTAAAGAGTTATTGAGCTGCGTAGGCTTGAAGCTAATCGTGGTCTTCCCGAACCATGGTGACAGGAAGTCGCGGATCTGGGGTTTTGCCGGACCACACATTCTGCTCCCTGGGGATGGGTGGTCAACAGGGTCACTCACCTGGCGGGAAATACCTGCCGCCCGACACCCGAATGTGCTCTCACCCCGGCGAACTTAGCCGAATATGTCCGACCTTTGTGATATGAGCGGGGCAAATCAGATATCGGGGATATCACGTGATATTAGGTGCCGACCTGATGATCCAATCCAAATGAGCGTATAACTTAAAATCCTGGGAATTTCTGTTATATGTGAGCTTCGAGACTACAAGGGGCGGAGCGAGAAGTTTCTTCGCGAGGGAGAAGAGCGACGAAATGGAATTCGATCTTCGAGTCCATGCTATGCGAGTCTAGTCTGTGACGGGCTAGGAAAGTTGACTTCTCGCCAACTGCTGCTATATGACTTCTGGCTGCCGGCTTGCTGGAGCAAGCTTATCACGGCGACACAGCCGGTAATGCCTGTAGCCGCCTTGGGTCCGCTCCAAACACCGCAGACATCAGACGCAGAACTACAATGGTAACTTATTATGACCAAGCCATCTGATTGTGCATTCCGTGAAACTGAATCCTTAAGCGACCATGAGAGGATAGATCTATGTTCTAACTTTGTAATTGAACCAAACCCCTGAGCTAGCGGCATAATTTGCCAGAACTAATTGTTTTCGAATAATATTGTTCATTCGTGGCGCCCATGATTTTCTTTTAACTGTAAAGTCACAGTATTATGATACCTTTGTCTAAGATCGTAATAACTTGTAATTTTCATTGTTTCTAAATGTCATTATTTCTTGCATTTTAATTCTGAGATGGATTTAAATATAAATATACAATTGTTTGCTTGCTCATGACGGCTAATTGTACCTCTGAGCATTGCTTTTATGATTTTGCCAATCTGTGTTAATGTTAACGGTAAATTCGCTCAGACTTGTAATCGCCAATGATAAGAAAATAAATGTCATATTGTGACAATTTTTCCTAAATTCCAACTAACGTTGAGATTCTTGCTAAATTAATAAATTTTCACTCCTTCATAAAAATTAAAATTAAAAATCCCCTTTTATTAATCATAAAGGTATGAAAGATAATTGTAACGTGGCTTGCCCACTAAGGCACTCACCACAATATGGATGCTCGGACGGGGATTCAAACCCGTGTCTTCCCGAATGCGAGTGCGAAAAGACGGGAGGCGGTTGAGGAGACTATAGGAAGCATATAATGCATATATTCGACTTGATTTGTTCGTCCTGAAAACTGAGAAACTAAAAATGTCATCAGAAATTTATACAGGGAGAAAATATATGCCATGGGCAGAAGAAACGATGTTCAATGGTGAACGATCCAACAGATATCTGTTAGGAAAAAAATATTTATTGTATAGCGATCTCGCCTCTTTCTACGCACTACCTTTCGCAGTTTCTCCCCTACACCCAGTTTTTTTCCGCCTTTAATGCACGAAGTAGACAGCGAGTCACATATTCACGCGAGGGCTGCGTTAGAGTGCTCAAAATTCATATAAACCCGCATGAATATTTACAGCCCGTCACCTAAATCCCACGCGCACAGAAAAAAATTTATGCGCGCGACACAAGATTTGTCAGCTAAAAACCGTTTCGATTAGCATATTTTTCCTCGCCTAATTCTCTGCTTCAACTCGTTAACGCGCTCCCTGGTGCAAGGTGATTCGAGTCACGGTAAACATCCTGAGTGTAGTGACTTTCCACTGGCTATTGCTTCAAACAACAAGTGTTACATCACTTGCTCATACCCTCGGAGCACCAATTAAAGGATGAGAAAGCAGCTCCGTAACTGAAGGATTATGTTCGCTATCGAAACGCCCATCACACACACACACACACACACACACACACACACACACACACACACACAATTTTGCAAATTTTTAAAAGCGCTCAGCGTTTGTTTTCTGCATGTAATTGGCAAAGTACAAGAAGATGAATCTTCTTTTAACAGAACTTGAATGCGTATCTACTAACTGGTCAATAACAAACAAAACTGTTTGTTCATTCGCCTACCACATCCCTTAGGAGCACTTGGAAAGACACATTATTACTACAGTATAGAGCGAAACTGGAGCAAAATAAAAACATCTGCTTGTTTTCCTGGCAAGTTACAAATTACATCAGTGCTATTTCGTTATTTTCAAAGGCTATTAACACGACGTTCAGCTCTGCACAGCTGGCTGTGTAATATGAAGTAAGCCAGAACGTTTCTGCTGTTCGGATTCCACTATAGGCTGAAAGGATATGTTCAACACTGAAGATAAATTTCAAGTTCCTTGGGTACTTTAGATAGACCTGCTACCAAAAATGTAATACTGACGGCCTCTTAATTCTTCATTTCCCAATTGGAGGGGGGGTGGGAGAATTAATACTCTACAAGCACGCCAAAAAAGGACATCTGTAAAGAAAAAAAACCCCTCTCTTGGTGGCAATCCCCTAAAATATAACTCCATAACATATTAAATATTCGGTTTTTGGAGAACGAACTACATAACTGGTGCAAATTTCACGTTTCCGTTTACGAGTAGGGGCCTGTAACAAACAGTGGGCGACAACTTAGGGATCAGTTCTCCTCGGGGTACAGTAGTAATGAGAAGTAATGTTGATGGCATAATGACGTGAGGTGTTTTTCCGGAACCTTCCCCCCCCCCTTCTGGTGATATTTCGTGCCGGACCCCCCGCCCCCTACCAATCGACCTTTCAACTTTTGGAGACCTTTTTTTTAAGGTCTCATACTCCGAAGGGCGGTTATATCCCTCACTAAGGTCGGTTTTTTGACCGAAATACCCCCCTAAAATCGACTTTCGCGATATTTGTATACCTTTCTTTTTTAGCTCTACAGTTCTGCAAGAATGGACGCCCCCTTAAGGAACGTCTTCTGAACGGACATGTGCCGCTGTTCGAAGAAGGAATTACGAATCTGACTTTTCTTCTAGATGGAACTTCGAAGAAAGAAAAATGACTGCGTTGACCATATCTATCCCTCGGTGATGGATTGTGACTCTGTGACCGCCGAGCCATCCAGCAACGTATTTCGGTGACAATATGAGACTTACGTTCCCAATGGAGAATTACAAGCAAATGATGGAGAGATTGTGAACATTGGTATCAAGCAATCAACACTAGTAGCCAGTGCCGGATTAAGACGTAGAGCAAAAAAAAAAAAAAAAAAAAAATCCCATCTAGCCTAGGTGCGAGGCCCCCCTAGAAGGCGCATTTGCTACCTCCTGCTACGTAGTTAATCCGGTACTCCGGTACTGCTAGTAGCTGTCAGATTTGATGAATAGACAGCGATGCACAATTAATGTTGCTAAAAGTACAACGTAGCAATAGTAAGGATCATATATGACCAGTATGAATAAGGAAAGCTTCCAGCACTACTAAATCACAGCCCACATTGAAAATCATTCATACTCAATGTTGAAGCATATCGTGATTTCCGTTGAGAAGTCAGTGGATTTGCACTTAGAGACTTAATGAATTCGTGACAATCTGTCATACGGAATCTGTGCACATTCTCCTGTAAAGATCGTGGTTCGATATAAAATACAAAACCGGTTGATTAATGCAGCACAACTATTCTCATACCTTTGCCATCAACAGAATTTTCAGCGCTTTGCTACAAAGTAGCTATCTATCGGTTGGAAGGAGTAACTCATTTTCAGTTCGTAAGAAATGATTTCTGACACTTTATTCCTTGTAACTTTACGATTCGTCGACTCCAAGGACATTGGAGGCGGAAAAGGACGAGGGGCAAGGTAAGGCAAGGAATCCGGCTGTGGCCTTTTGGAGGAACCATTCGTCTGGAGTGAAACGGAATACAATGTAAAACCGAAGTCTGGATGGCCGGAAGGGAATCCAAATCGGCATCCTCCCGAATACGATACTAGAGCGGTATCGGTCACCCACCACGCTCGGTTTTCTGACACAGACAGCGTCAATATTTTGCTATATTGGTAACAGTTTAGAGTATATCAATAGTGATATGTTTTTATTTACAGATAAAATAACCTGTTTTAGAATCCTAACAGCACAATGAACATAACAACGTGTACATAAATGGATCGCGAGCAAATCGAGAAATTCATTGGCATAAGGGTTATCTGTATACAAGCAGTTTTAAAAACGAGCCAGTTCCGAGAAAGCTTGTGTGCATAATACCTGTTCCGGGTCCCGACTTATCAACGGGGTCGACTCGTTCACACAGATAACGAGTTTACAAGCGCCGTCTAGCTCACAGCTCGACTGTCCGATTGACGGTTAACAATATAACATTTCGGCCTTCACTTACGAAGCCTTCACCGAGATAGGAGGACGGCGAATTCGGCGTCCTACCTATCATTCGGAAGGATCGGAATTAAACCCGGTTCGGCCATCCTGACTGGGATTTTACGTGGTTTTCCTCAGTCAATTTAGGTGAATGCTGGGACGGTTCCCTGCAAGGCCACGCCCGACTTCCATCCCCCCTCCCTCCCTTTAGGTTAGTCGGCTGAAAAGGATACTCCAGCAGCCCGCCTCCCAGGGAGGAATGAAATTAGTAAAAAAACGAAACCAGCCTTGCAAAGACACATTTAATCATCACAAATGAATCTAAGTCATGTGTCAAGCATAAAAGCTCCGTAAACTCTCCATTTACGCCGTAGCATTAGGCAGATCTGCATCCGATGTGTACGGCACGTTGATTAGGTCTTAATGAGTCACTCCGGGCAACAAATTGCAGAGCCTGTCCTGGAGTTTTATCAGCGCGTCTCACAGAATTGACCTCCCGGTTACGTCACTGGCAGTTTTTATCGTCGGACTTCAGTGTTTATCGCTACAAATAGCAGTCACCCTTTTTTTACGTTTGGGGAGCCGTGTTAACGGCAGGGCAATTGAAGGAATTCGGCCGTGGTTATATTGAGAAAACAAATGGGTATTGACCAGGAATGATTTAGAGAAACCATAGGATAACAAGTATTCTATTGGTTGGAATGGTCATCGAACCAGATTTCCCCCAAATACCACGGTGAAAGCTTCTCTTCATGCACCTAGCAGGTATTTGATTTCTGTTACTTAAAAAAAAAAAAAAGAAGTAGGTTTAACGCCTCCTTCACAATTCTAGCTAGAACAATATGTCTTCTCTCTGAAAACAGAGAAGCCATAATCTAAGATGAAGGAACGTTTCTCTGTTCTGAACGGCGTGTTGTATGATTCAACCTGCTGATGTTTTTTCAAGGTTCAACCTGTTTTTTCAAGGTTCAACCTGTCTCTCCAGGAGGATATTGAAAGTTGAGTGAACCAATTTATAACGGAACGAATACTACCTGGAAGTAATGGCTGCTCGAAAGGCTTTCCAAGAGATTCTTCCTGACGGCATAAAACGAAACATCGCTCATATTTCGCGATTGATTTGTCGAGAGATGAAACACTGAAGGAAATCACTGTAGCACAAGATAAAAATAAGCGCTGCCGACTGCATAGAGGTTATCGTGTTACCCTCGACCTGCTGGGGTCATCGCTTCGATTCCCACCAAGGACAAGGGTGTTGATAATTAAGTGTTCTGTGAAACCTGTGCTATTTCAACTTCGTGTAAAAAGAAAAATTCTGAGATACATACACACAACCGAGAAAATTGGTGTAGTAACTAGCTCTAAGGCCTATTTGTTAACAGAACAAACAGTTGAGTGCCTAAGTATACAGAAGAAATGAAAGCACATACTAGCAAGTACTGTAGAATTTTTATATTACGATAGTACAAGGGGTGATCAAATGAAAAGGTACGAAACGACGTAAAAACGTAACAGTTAAATATTTGCATATTCCGCCATGGAAGAACGTAGCGGGATGCGATTGGAGTCTCTGACTGGGATCAAAGCCCTCGCATTCGGGAGGACGGCGGTTCGAATCCCCGTCCGGGCATCCAGATTTGTGTTTTCCATGGTTTCCCAAATCACTCCAGGCAAATGCCGGGATGCTTCCTTAAAAAGGCCATGGCCGAATTCCTTCCCATTCCTTGCCCCCATCCTTTCCCGTCTCTAAAGACCTCGTTGTTGAGAGACTAAAGCAGTTAAAAAAAAAAAAGGGATCGGAGCATGCGCGGTAGAGAGCAGAGGCTCTTATCAAAAGCGGCGTCCAAATGATGCGGCAGTCCGTATGAGGACAGGATGGCGTACAGGTGGGGGATGTGTACTGTGAGACACTCCGACGCCTACGCAGGTCCATCAAGAACAAAAGACTGGGGCTGCTCACGGAGGGTGTGGTTCTGCTCCATGATAACGCGCGTCCACACGTCTCCAGAGTCACACACATGGAACTGGCCAAGTTCAAGTGGGAGACGTTGGACCATCCGCCCTACAGTTCGGACATGTCGCCCTGCGATTTCCATGTGTTTGGTCCAATGAAGAAACACCTGAAAGGGGAGCGCTTCAACTCGGACGACGTACTCAAGGACGCTGTGAAGGACTGGGTCTCGTCACGGCCACAGGAATTCTGCGAACAAGGAATCCTGCGGCTTGTTCATCAGTGGGATCGTTGTGCTCTGGCCTATGGTGTATATTTTGAATAAAGTCTACATTTGTACCCACCGTGTCGTTTCGTACCTTTTCATTAGATCACCCCTTGTAATAATACCGAACTGTTTTCCCAGTGCCAGTTTCCCGACAAACCAACTTTGGCATCATCCAAAAATTTTTCATTGTTTAAGGTAACTGTTCAACACATCCTTCGATAGTTTATTCCAGTTTTTGCCTCCTTCACCTAAGAATCAGTTTTTTTTTCCAATCACATGCTACGTCATGATCTTCGTCACCTCTTCCTTTCACATACTACTCTCAGAATTCGCGTCGCAATGTCCATCCAGGGCTCACCGCCAAAGTACGCATTAAACGCACATCATCAATCTTTCCAACAGTCTCGCGTCTTACAATGATTCCCATCCTAGCTCCTTTATCATATGAGATAGACTACTGATTGCGATCTACCGTAAATTTCACAAACGTGGCTGTCTTCCTTTCTACCCCAACCAAGTCATGATTTTGATATGGATACATGTGGGTTCCATACGAACCCATCATACTCAAGCAAGAGCTTACCCAGCATTACCCTCTTCAACAGATGCAGGATTCTGAAACCTCGCCCAACTTGGTTTATCATTACATGATACGCCTAGATGTTTACACTTTACATATACACCAAATAATTCCCATACCTCTTACAATCATATAAAACATCTACACATATGTGTCCAATAAGCTGACTTATGGGAATTCGTTTTTATTTCATGCTGAGCTACGTGGTTATATAACCCGTTCAGATATCTCTACTCAAATTCCTTTCTCGTTTCGATTATTTATTTCTCGTGTGAACTGAATAACAGATGGAGCGATAACAAAAATTAGGAATTTTAAAGGACTTTTCTTCTTCGAGCTTTATGCATCATCGACGTCTCGGCGCGAGACTAGGGGACAAGGAAGGGAAAGGAATTAGGCCATGCCCTTTGAAGAAACCATCCCGGCATTCACCCGGAGTAATTTCGGGAAATCATGGAGAACCAAAATCTGGCTGACCGGACGGCGAATCAAACACACGCTGTCTCAAATGCCAGGTCCGTCAAGAGAACCAATCCAGTTTAAAGCACCATCAACAGCAGGTGGACAATCCAATAAACACCTGTTAATTCTTATTACTCACAGGGAAGTAGTATTCCTTAGGCATTAGACCTTCACTTGTCTTGAAGCGGTCCGGTTGGTTCCAATATATTTGCGATATGACATACCCTTTGCTTATGAGTGGAGTATTCGCTATTCTATGTTAATCTTATACAATATCATGTCATCTGAAAAATAAATAAATAAAACCAATAACAACAACCTTAAGTTACGAATATAAATCAGTAACGAAATAATAGACCAATCTAGAGAATTATTTCGAAAAAAAAAGTAATGCTGTTTCTCGTGTACCTATATTTTCAAGTTAACCACGACGCCGGAAGATAGGCTGGGATAAAGCTCCATCATAAATGTCTTCCACTCCAAAGACGATATCAGACTCTGATTGATAGCAGAGTATCTAATACTTGGCTGTAATCGATGACCTTGTGTACTGTTTTACGTGACTCATTCATAAACACGTATTGGTGAGTGAGAGATATCGACAAAACAGTACTATACGTATCAGCACACGGCTGATCAAGCTGCACTATAAACTGTTTGTTGTTCCAGTCTGACTAGGTTATCAACGGCAGGCCAGCACATTCACAGACTGCCGATAAGAAGGTTGAAGAAATGAATTGCTTATCTTTAGTTCACATTTCATATTATTCAAAAGGACTATAAGAGGTTATTACAATACTGGAAGCAATTCTAAATTTTTTTGAAGCTCTCCTGAAATTTTCTATAAAATCGCTGTGGAAACAAACCGGTGTCTGAAGTTGTGTCGAAATGCATTCCTTTCATCATCAATTCCAATTTAGAGAATAGTTGGAATTCACTTAAGGCTATATTAAGCGAATAACCGAAGTGACCGAGCCGCAAAAATTGCGAACAACCTTGCTTTTGTGTTTCAGATAATTGACGTGTAACAAAAATGTCCATTGTTCCCGGTATTCGGATCGAACCCAAAGAATTGTGGTCCATAAATGATTTAAAACAATAAATTCATATTCAGCGCCCACCGTTTGACGTTCTGGATTCAAATCCCGGTTTCATAGAATCTCCTACCCAAAGCACCATATTTCCAAACAACGTTTAATGTGAAGTCTGGATCCTTATCAGCCGCTTTTTATGTTTCTGCTGTTATCCACACTGTATTCTTTTTTTATGGTACGAAAAAAACGAAAGCAACCTTCTACGAACAAAACGAAAGCGACCTTCCACTTGTACAATTTTTCTAATAAAATATTTTTTACAAAAAAGTAAATCAAATAAAAACTGCATTCAAAAAAACAGTGAAACTAAAAATTTTAAAATAAGTTTATCCCTCGCTTAGAAGAAAATAAATCTAAATGGCAATATTTTACACTACTATTACTGAAATTTTAACAATAGTCAGTTATTTTTGGAGTCCTCAGCGGGCAACCTGCCATCGCGCAACAATTTAGACGATATTTAATCTGTGGCTTTGCCTCGTTGGTGATCGAGGCATATCTATGGTGCGACTGTGTCCGCTGGCAGAATGCATCATGCGGTAAAAGCTTCACAGTAAATCTAAATTCCTCATTATTATCTAGTCTTGGCGGGCACCGACTTCAAAAATAATTAATGTTAAAATTTCAATAATAGTAAAATATTGTCCATTTAGATTTATTTTCTACTAGGCAAGGTATAAATTTACTTTTAAAATTTTCAGTGATTTTTTTTGGCAGCTTCTATTTTTTGTAAAAAATGATTTTAGTGGTATTATTGTCTGTTTTGTATTTTAAATATGGGCACGCCTTCTAAATACGCTGCTCGAATGAAACAGAGCCGTTTAGAAAAATTAGTTACGAAAGGGATGATCGTCTGAGAAGAAACAGAGAAAGAAAATACAACCAAAATTTCAAAAGAGAGTGTTGAGCAGCGTACTCACAGACTTTCGCAAATATGACCTTACAAAAAAATCAAGCTCACCGCCCGGCGTGATACACGATAAATTATTAAATAGTCAACACGAAGAGAAATGACGAGGTCGCGTTATATATTCAATAAGTAGGTTTTTTATTCGCGGGTTGACATTCCACAACCGACCGCAGATGATAGAAGGGTGGGCGGTAGCGATGATGCAGCGCGAGGTGTGAAGGAATACTGTGATCTGACCTTAACAAAAAATACGTTCAAATTGAGACTCAATTCCAAGTCGACTTAATATTGGTATGAAATCACTAGAACATGGATACCGGAATTCTGAATTACGCAATCCTGGAATCGAGGCCCGATTTTTTCCGATATTTCAATTCCGAAATTGATTGACTTCAAAAGAAAAAAATTCATGGGATCTCAATAGGATTGCTTTATTTTTATGTGCGGTATATAAACTGTGGTATAAATTCCCTAGTAAAACAGCACGGTCAAACTCATTACAGCATCTGTAGCACTTATCGTGATTTTCATTTCGACTGCGGGAAAGTTCCGTATACAAAGATTAGGACTCAATATTTTTTTTTATAGGATCTGAATGAAATTTATATGGGACAATTTTGAAAGTATGCTGTAACAGCCCTCAAACCTAAAATTAAATATAATTGTATTTTGTGAATCACTTATAGTAAGATTGAATATGATTTTGCATGTTTGTTTCACAATTAACTGTAAATCAGTGTTTATAGACTTTATTTTATGAAAATAAATTATTTAGAGGCCATTTAATATGTTTAAGAACAGAATTGTGCAAGAGAATTGTTTAAATGTTGGTAATTCCAAGTATTAATGCAAGTTAGGATGTCTAAAGGACCTATTTACGAAAGTTTAAAATGATTTCTGTGAATAATTTTGTGTTTAAGTATCTTCAATTTCCATTTCTGACCTTTTTGTAATGATGTTAAATATGTGTTAATTCTGATTGTTTTTAAATATGTTTCAATTATTTAAGTATTGTTAATGTTCGAGAAATATCTGGCGGAAGTTTTAAAGTGTTCTAGAAATTTCGGTAGAGTTTATATAAAGCGATCATCCAAGACAGTTAGATAGTTTTTCGGCTAGGTTTTTTCACCGACTGTAATATCTGTGGAAGGAGTGTTATATGCGATCTCTGGATTGTATCTATGCATGTAAACACTATCGTTCACGTCGAGTTTCTTTGGGAACAAAAAGAAGTCTGAAATTCACTGTGGACTACTTAATTATCGTATTAATTAAACCACAAACAATCTTATAATGCCCTATCCAAAAAAAAAAAAAAAAAGAATTAAGAAGCTCCTAATTTTTCGAAATTCAGTTAAAAATTAGATTTACAATGGATTTACTAATTCCAGTGATCTGCTCCAAGAGCATGGTAGAATCACAATGACCATTTCAATAACGTTTTTACACTTAAAAAAAGAACCATAAGTGACGGTCCTGGTCGAAGATCATCATCTCCACCCACACGAAATCCGCCATACAACTTATAAAGCTTCTTATGACCCGTTGATTAGCTACCATAAATAGCACGAACAATTTCAAATGTTTCTTTGTCATTTAAACCAATTTAAAACAAAATTTAACACTGGACCGTTGGTGTATAGTTAATTTTCCGACCTAGGATTAAAGCGTGCTGCCATTTGTTACGTGGTTAAGAATGAACCAGTGGTGGCGAATATAGTCGAAGTAAGTTACTAGTTAACTCATTTATTCATCCAGATATGACGTTAGATTCATGTGATGTATAGTTAGTTTTGATCCAAACACCAGGAGACAACTGCGGCGTGTGCACAGTGTTGTTCGGGCATGGTAATCGAGAGGACGCGGATTCGATCTCGTACGTCGCATTCCAAATTTCGGGTTTCCCTGAATTTCGAGAATCACTCAATGCAAATGCTGGGATGGTTCCTTTATTAGGTCATGGCCGACTACTTTTCCAGTTCCTTGATACCACTCCCGCTTCTAATGACATTCGATCTCGACGAGCCGCAAAGTCTAAACATTTTTTTTTTTTTTTTTTTTTTTTTTTTTTTTTTTTTAACAAATGTTTCGGTTTTGTAAGATTTTAGCAAATATCGCTGAAATACTGGAACAAACCTTCATGTTTGCTCCAGAAACACAAAGTAATTCCACAAACCTTCAACAGCATGGCGATCGGCCTGCTTCAAATTCAGTCTTGGGACATTAATCTCTTCGCATCTGGGCGGCAGACGCAAACATTTTAACCAACAACATGTAGAAAGTTGTACGAATAGGCACATTACGGTTGCTCTTTTTTATCTGAGTTTCCTTTATCACCAGCCATGACGAAACACGCTCTCGCCATGACCAGTAAGTGCACCTCCAACTTTCCCTGTCGGTAGCTCTGACATGATTCACATTAAAAAAAACTGGGGAAACCGCAATAAAAACTGCCAGCAGTACGCGTTCCTTCGCTCTACTAAGTTCTGTCCGAACCTACTTCACAGTGGTTAATCATAACAGAATTCCCATGGCGCTTCATCCAAACAGAACAGATCGAATTTGGTCTTCGTCTGACAGCAAAACTGTAACCAGTGTACTTTCAGATTGCTACACCTCTTTAATTTTAAAACAAACGTCATATAAATGGATGGAATTTAAATCTAAGTTCGTATAAAAAAAAAGAAAACAGGGAGATTGAAATCTACAGAGGTTGGACAAAATAATATGAAGACCATGCGATAGAGTACAGGTTGTTGCATGTTGGCACCACTCCGTGTGGATACGGCAGTGTCAGTGTATCATACGCTTTGAACACTCGGCTATCGAACATCTCCTAGGTCAAAACAAACACTCTCTTGATCAGAGTTGGGGAAACAAACAGCTCCGAAGTTACGCAGGTGCGCTACGCTACGGCTCTAGTTTGCATCGCATTTTCACATCACCATCTCAGCGGAGGCAACAGTCCAAAGGAAGAAATGGGCACTGTGCAACGCAGCTGAGGACGCAGGATGCTATGAGCTCAGGACAGAGAGGAAGGAAGGATTGCATCAAAATCAAATACAGGAGTTGGGCAAAATAATATGAACACCATGCGATAGAGTACGGGTTGTTGCATGTTGGCACCACTGCTAACCGTGTGAATACTGCGACGCGCATGTACGGCGTAGTTGACGTGGCAGGTCTTGTAGGTTATGTGTTGTGTCAGTGTATTATACGCTATTTTCTGCGACGGTTATAACAAGCGATCGGTGAAATGTGTGATCTCTCAGACTTCGATAGGGGCCCAATCGTAGCTCGGTTATCGGGAACATCTGTGACGAAAACAGCTGAACTGTTTAACGTTTCACGAGCAACAGTATCCACAGAAACGACAGCATACACAAAACATGGTAAAACATCGTCGGCGAAGAGGAATTGTGGACGAAAACCAAAGTTAGCCGACAGAGGCCGACGAACATCAAAAAGGATTGTGGCCAGACAACAAAACTACCGCAGCAAAAGTGACAGCAGAACTCAACACACATCTGAGTAATACTGTTTCGACAAAAACAGTATGGCAGGAGCTCCACAAAGCTAACATTCATGGAAGGGCTGCAATTGGAAAACCCCTTACAACGGCTACCAACGCTAAGTTGCGAAACAAGTGGTGCCACGATCATAAAACTGGACACTTGATGGTTGGAAGAATGCATTATGGTCCAGTGAATCGTTCTCATTGTTTCCTACTAACGGCCGAGTTTATGTACGGAGAACACAAAAGAAGCCTGCGATCCGGAATGCCAGCGTCCTACAGTCAAGCTTGGGGGAGGTTCCGTTATGATTTGGGTGGCTATATCGTGGTATTCAGCTGGTCCTCTCATTAACATCGCTGGCCGGTTGATTGCGAATGAATATCTCGACATCTTCAGTGATGAAGTTCTTACTATGACTAGAATACTGCTGCCAAACACTGCCGTCTTCAAAGATGATAATGCGCCAATACACAAAGCAAAGAAGATACTGTGCTTGTTCGAGGGGCATCAGAATATCATCAAACATCTTACCTGGCCAGCACAATTACCAGACCTCAATATAATTGAACAGTTGTGGAGAGTTTTGGAGTAGACAATAAGTAGCAGATATCCACCTCCAACATCACTGAAGCAACTGGCGAATGTTTTTGTATAAGAATGGGACAACATTCCGTTGGAAACTATTCAGACACTCTACAAATTTATTCCGCGAAGAATTGCAGCTGTTCTATGAGCAAAAGGTGGCCCAACACAATATTAATAAATCAATAATACGTAAATGTCAAGTGTTCATATTACTTTGTCCAAACCCTGTAGATGGTCTATTTCCTACACCAACAAAACTAATATTGTAATTTCATTTATACATTGAACATAATTTCTGAAGAAAAATCTCCGTGCAGTAACACGATAACGCGCCCCATTCTGGAAACATAAAAGTGGCGACTGAAGTGTATGAATCGGCATTGAAGGGTGTCGGGTTCGAATCCCGGTCTCGGCTGCGATATTAAAAGGCACTAAACTATTCTTCATTTCTGTCAAAATTTATTTTGTCTGTGTGAAGGAGGGTAGAGCGCTCCAAAAAACCCTTAGCCATTCCAGCGGTTAATACGAACGAGAAAGATGTTCGAAGTTTTACATATCTGAAAAGGAAACAGTTTTATTTGTTATCGATTATACTACCATCGCGACGGCTGTTGCTGTAACATATTGCTTCAGAGCGGAATTTATTCAGTTATTTGAAGCCTTGTGATGTTGCGTAACCGGCATGCTACTAACATCACTAAAGGGAGAGTAGTTATTAAATTTCTGGAGAGCAGGGACCTAGAAATTGAGTAACATCAACTAGTTTCAACTAAACGCAGATTTAATTTTCTTGAATAGACACGAAAATTTCTGACATATCCTGTATTTTTCCTCCTACCTGTTCATTTACTCAGGTAGCAGCAAACCAAAAAACTTAGCAGTAGAACAGTAATTTTGGTCTGTAAACGTTTTGTTCATGGCACTGCTTACAACATTTAGTAAAATCCCTACACATAATTTCAGTCTTAAAAAAGGATCATATAGTAATGATTATTTAACAGTTGCAGTAAGGATGCCAAGTCTATTAAATCTCAAACTCAAAGAACACTTCAGCATTTTGGTTTACGCTAATACTAAGGTGAATCAGTGATTTCTGCTTTCACTTTCGCTCGATATCTCAAAACGCTCCAATTTTTAGTCAGTACAAGAGTCACCAGTAACCAAACTGTCTACTGTAAGAATACACAGCCTCTTAGTTTTGAATAATTGATAATTAATGTTTGTTTTATATTGTTTCAATGGGAAGTGTTTTATATCGGGTTGTTATTGTGTCTTGAGTATTGTATCAAAGAGTTCCAAGCAGCGTTATTACCATGGAGGAAGGAATTATATGGAGACGACGCAAGAGACCTTTGCCACGCATGGAAGTGAAGCAGGCCGGCGGAGGAGTGGGGGGGCATGGCCGGAGTGGTGGGGACTTGACCGCTTCCCAACAAACACGGGGAGTATGGTTAAACACCTCAAGGGGACTCTAGGATAAACGTGACGCCGCAATCTGGTGATGGATTATTATGTAACTCGATGAGACAAATAAAAAATGAAGAATAAAATTTTTTGATATCCTGCTTAGTTTTCGAGATATTCTGTCTCAAATGTGAAATGGTTTTGGTTGAAATTCAGAAGAAAAAATTATTCAAAGTCAAATTTTATGATGAATTTTTATTTAAAAAGACGAGACAAATAAAAAATAAAGAGTAAAATTTTTCGATATTTCACCTAGTTCTCGAGATATACTGTCTCAAAAGTGAGGTGTCTTGAGTTGAAATGCAGAAGAAAAATTTCGCAAAAGTCAAATTTAATGATGGATTCTTATGTAACACGACGAAAAAACTCGATAATAAGGAATAAATGTTTTCGATATCTTGCTTAGTTTGGGGGATATACAACAACCAAATTGAGGGGTTTAGGTTTGGATGCAGGCTGGACCAAAAATTAATTCTGTCAAAGCCACAATGATTACATGGTTGACATGCAGAATGGATATTTCAGTTTTATTACTACCACTTGTGGTTAGTCTGAAATGTGTCCTAGACCAGAAAAAAGTAAGAGGACCCACTCTAGGGATGAGCAACCCAGACATATTGTAGGCTGGTACCAGAAATAAAATGTTTCCGCATAATTTATAGTTAATATAAAGTGTATCAACAAAAAGTAAAGAGTGATACTTTACTATAATGTATGGTTGGCATCATGCGGTGTTCTTTTAAGTAACTTCAAGCAAGTGTGCTCCAATCATAAATGCGATGATGAGTCACTGTCTGAACAAGCCTATACTTTTTTCAACAAAATAACTTATCACGCTAGAAGAACTCTACTTCAACTTCTGTTTAAAAGGGCAGAGGCTTTATTATTACCTTTAAAAATAAAAGAGCCGTTTCACAATTGTTGCTATTACAGGAATGTACAAGTAACTTTATGACACAGAATTTGATTCATTATTTTCCTTTACTTCACATTATTAATAATGAATTAACATGTGGTTAAAGGTAGGGACCGTGCTGCACAAACTACACGGCCTGGTCCGGGGGGGGGGGGGTGCTGGAAGGCTACGTTGAGCTATGTAGGGAGAGGGGGGGGGATTCCAAGCCAGGCCACGTAGCTATCCTTTCATAAAATTTGTCACAGTTAAAATGAGGAATGGAATTCACAACAGCATGTGAATATTTATTGGTTTAATTCTAGATGGCGATACCGCTATAGCACCTTTCTGCCACACGCAGCTATCAAAGAATTATCCGTACCTCTTTTATGACATTTTTCTTCTGGTCCAGGCTGTATTTCAACCTAACCTCAACTGCTAGGAATAATTTTAAAAAAAGCTAGATCCCTGTACTGGTAGTAGGCCTAAAGTAGTTGTAGCAGTATCATGATCTAGAATTAAACCTATTTATTTCCCTCAGCTAATTATCTCCTTATGTAATTTATAATAGTCTGACAAGAGAAAACAGTGCAAAATGTCTTCTGGAATCAAAAGGGGGAAAAAAACCTACTTGCTAGGTGAGGGGGGGGGGGAAGGGGGGTGGAGGCAAAAGCCAAGTTGGTCTACATGGGGAGGGATAGTGGTTCACAGGAGGCCAAATTGGAGCTATGTGGTTTATGCACGCTCTCTTATGTATGTATCTCAATTGATGCTATCTATAAACATTAGAAATTAAGGAAAAAAAGTCTGTTAAAAATTATTTTAATAGAATTTTATTTGCCAAAACATCTACAGCCACAAAAAAAGACTAAGGGTATTATTATTTTATTTTATTTCAATGGAGCACACGCTCCATAATATCCAAGTGTAATTAGGAAACAGTGATACAAGATTGATTGAAACAGAAAGTTATATATGTAATTTGAAAGTGTCACCATATGGCAAGATAATACTTGACAGCAGTAGGAGCACTGGATTCTTAGGTTTTCTGATTCATGTTTGAAGTATTTCTTTAATTCCTTAGTTATTGATCAAAAAATCTTAAAATATATATTAGCATATAAATTTAGTCAGGATCACTTTGAAATATTTTTACAATGTATCAGATCTTTGGGGGGTGGAGGGGGGGGGGAGGAATTCAAACAATCCCACTGCCCATACAATTTAAAGCAGCTTATAAAAAAAAAAAAACCTACTCTTGAAATGTGAAGTGAAATATGCAAACACTGGTAATTGTATACTCCTGGAAAAATTGTTAATCATGCTCCAGAACATATTATAAATTTTACATCAAGACATCATCGAATTATTGAAGAGGAAAAAGAATTACAGTTTCCTCCCAAGTCCGACCACGAATGTATGTTTGATGCAGGTGCACTAACTGTTTTAATAGATCATATTGTACACTACATTTCAGGATTTGTGGTACACAAACATCTAAAAATATTAAAAAGTGAAGAGTGTGTTAGTATATTGTGATCTCCATTTCTATTATTTTGGGGATCTCTCAAAACGTACAAAAGTAGAGATGGTCTTATTCATCGTTCACTTGATATAAGTAACATTTGTGAAACGTTTTAAAAAGTATTTAGCAGAAATGTGCATTCAAATTTTGGTTTATTTTTTAAAAAAGAAGTTAAACATTTTGCAAACTGAAACACAAGTTGTTCAATTGATAATCTGTGAAAATTTATTCAGTCACCTTAATTTGCGAACAAAGTCATCCCATTGAGAGCTATGACTAAATATTTATAGACGTGCTGCAAAGTTTGCTGTGTCTACCGCTCACTTCAACAACGATAATTACAATTCAACTTACTTATGAAATGATATTCCAGGTTCATTCCTGTCTGGCCTATTTGTGCAACCGTACGCAACACAAGCTGGCATTTTTAAACACTTATACACAATACTAAATGAAATAATCACTGCCTCTACCACAATGTGAACACCTTAATTGTTGGGAAGCGCCATATGGTCGCTGCCGGTGCTGCCACCATGCGGGAGAGTTTAGTTCTTGCTTCACCGATTTAAGCTCACTTCTTCTCCATATAATTCCTTCCTCCATGGTTATTACCAGATGAACAAAGTACATGAAAATCTCTGGACAGTACAGGAGGAGGAAGATCTTTGGACGATGAAAAACAGAGATGGTATGTACAACGGCGAAGTTTGGATGAAAGTATAATTGTATTGGTTAATGTAAAGAAGCAGCAATAAAAGTAAAAATGAAAGATGATATATAAAATAATAATAATTTTACATGTGGCGACTGTGACCGTGACACAGAGCTAATTATTTAGCTCGTAATAGAAGAATCCTGTAATCTTCGGATTGAAGCTAGAAGAGGTTAAAATTGTCATTTGAACATGGAAATAATAGAGGTATGTGATTTGTTTGGGAGGACGAAACAGTGGATGGATAAAATAGTTTCTCTGAGATGTAATGTGAATGAAGTGGAAAAGTTTGATGTTGACGTAAATAATATTGAGAGGATGATCGCATATTTTAATTGGGAGTGTGAAGTGAATTTATTATACTCTGAAAAGTTAAGGAAGTATGGTATGGTGAAAAATATAGAACTGTGTAGAAACAAAGAAGGGTTAGAGTTGGATAAGTATCAAGAGAGTATGGAGAATTACTGTGGCAGATTGGATATGTCAAAAATCACTTCTGCCATATATGAAATCGATAATGAAATACGGTTTATGAGTCGTAAATTAATGGAATATTGGAAAAATAGAAAAGATGTACAGTTAAGCGTTGAACGTGAGGATGATAAGCCAGATTATGACTATAATAACGTAGATGGATATACGGGGAAAGATATTGGTGGTGAAGTTAAAATGTCCGTTACTAGTGATAGACACAAAAAAGTAATCTTGGAAGAAGTAACGGCATATTTTGATGAAGACTTTACGAGAAGAAAGTGTCAAGAGAAGTTGATTAAAGATAATAACAATCAAGCAGATCATCCTGTTGGAAATTCTGAAGGAGCGATTGACAAAGGAACAGAAGACAAAACTGATCACTGGATTAAAGAAGTAAGAAGGGCGTGCGAAGACAAGTTAGGAATGAAAATTGAGGAGGATGAGAGAGAAGAAAACGGAGAAAATCGGCGAGATGACGATGAAGAAAACAATACAATGTGTGAGAATAGTGGACCAGTGAAATGGTGGGAATGTCTAGAACAGATAGAGGAAAAAGACAAAGTTAGAGATACTAAGAAAGATGACATAGCATCAGATCAAGTAATTGGCCTGGCGAGAATGGTTCAGTGGGACAGTAACGTGAAAAATACAGGAGAAGAGATGGAAAGGAAAGATGAAACGATTATTGTTTCCACTAGAAATGATGACAGAAATTATGGTTTGGGAACTGAAGAGGACGAGGAAATTGAAGACGAGAAGAGTTATGAAGATACCGTAGAAGAGTTAGAAGAAGAAGAAGAGGAGGAGTACTGTACACTTGTAGATGACAAGGAGGCAAGAGAAGATGAATACGAGGTGAGATGTTTCTTAATAAGGAAGAAGTGTGATGAAGTTAGTGAAGAAGAAGAATCAACGAGAGGCAAAGTGAAGAAGAAGAGAGGGCTTGATATATATAATGAAGGCCGCAACATTATAAAATTCGAAAAGAAGAAGGTGGCGGAAGGTGCAAGGAAGATGCAACGATAGGGAAAGTGAAAATGAAGAAATGAGAATATTGAAGCAGAGGAATTGTTGGGATTAGAAAAAAAAAAAGTGATCTGAACTTATACCGGGGGTGTGAATGAATGTAACTATGGCTGAAAATGTATGTATGGGTGAGTGGTGTGATGATAAATCACACAAAAATTTGACAAATTTTTGGTGACAAATTGGCCGAGGGGATGTGTAAGAATACACAGCCTCTTAGTTTTGAATAATTGATAATTAATGTTTGTTTTATATTGTTTCAATGGGAAGTGTTTTATATCGGGTTGTTATTGTGTCTTGAGTATTGTATCAAAGAGTTCCAAGCAGCGTTATTACCAGATGAAAAGTACATGAAAATCTCTGGACAGTACAGGAGGAGGAAGATCTTTGGACGATGAAAAACAGATGAGAAGCAGAGATGGTATGTACAACGGCGAAGTTTGGATGAAAGTATAATTGTATTGGTTAATGTAAAGAAGCAGCAATAAAAGTAAAAAATGAAAGATGATATATAAAAATAATAATAATTTTACACTACTTACGAGGGTGAATCAAATATAAACAAGACTTTCGGCCGTTCGGGCGCAATAGTGGTGGGAGAACGTTCCCGCTTCGTTTGGCGATAGGTAGGTTTGTCAGGAGTGGGGGAAGACCGTTAGCCCCCTCGACTCGCTCAGTGCCAACCGTCACGATGTCGGAGCAAGAGGTACACTCGTCGATTGCGCAACGTGTTATAATCAAGTTTCTCGCTGCAGAAGGCGTAAAACCGGCAGAAATCTTGAGGAGATTGACTGCCCAGTTCGGGAAAGAGACACTGTCGCGAGCCAGAGTGTTTGCATGGCATAAACAGTTTGTGGATGGTCGTCATCATGTTGAAAATGAGAGCCATAATCGCAGACCCCGCACCAGCATTACAGAGAACAACATCAGCTGTGTTAGACGGCTTATTGAAGATGACAAGCGTCTTACCACTTCTGAAATTGCAAGTAAGGTCGGAATAAGTTATGGGAGCACTTACTCCATACTCACAGAGGAGCTTGGGTACCGTAAGGTGTGCGCCAGGTGGGTTCCTCGCCTTCTCACAGCAGAACAGAAATTGAATCGACTTCAGGTGTGTGAGCGTCTTCTGGCACGATTTCGGGAAGAAGGGGACCCATTTCTGACTCACATCATCACCTGTGATGAAACTTGGGTGCACCACTACACCCCTGAGTCCAAACAAGCGAGTATGGAGTGGAGAAAAAAAGGAGAACCTGGACCAGTGAAAGCCAAGTCACGACTATCGGCTGGCAAGGTTTTGGCTACGGTTTTTTTTTGACCAGCGTGGTTTGCTGCACCTCGATTTTTTGCATGAGCGCAGGACAATCAATGCGGCCTACTACTGCGACATTTTGAGTGAGGTCCGACTTGCATATCGCCGCAAAAGACGAGACCTACCGATGAGGAAAGTGGTTATTCTCCATGACAATGCTCGCCCCCACACAGCAGCCTTAACCAGGGAAAAATTGGAGAAACTGGGGTGGGAGACACTGGACCACCCTCCTTACAGTCCAGACCTGTCACCCTGTGACTTTCATGTGTTTGGTCCTCTCAAGGAAGCTTTGGGAGGCCAAAAATTCAACAGTGATGCTGAGGTGGAAGCCTACGTGCGCAATTGGCTGCAGACACGACCTGCATCTTTCTACATGGAAGGAATTGGGAAGCTGCCTATCCGCTGGGAAAAATGTGTTTCTAAAGCAGGAGATTACGTAGAAAAATAAGATATGTACTTTTTTGCACTTAAAATAAAAATAATATTTTTAAAAATAAAGTGTTGTTTATATTTGATTCACCCTCGTATCTGATCTGATGCAAGAATATTTTACCATTTCGCGTTAGCCTTGCTGTCACAAGTCCGCATGTTACTAATCGTTAATGTTGCATACACTCAGACAGTACAAATACTCAAAGTTTATGATTCAGTAATATTTTTGCGCTAATATTGTTATAGTTCAGATAGTACTTGAATAGTTAATTTAATAAAATTATAATACATATTTTACTATCCGATCAACTGACGCTATAATGACAAAGAATAGTTAATGCTCTGGCCTCGCATTCGGGAGGACGCCAATTCGAATCCGCATCTGGGCATGCCGGGATACTTCCTACCCTTCCTTATCCCCAGTCCCATCCCACCTCTAAAGACCTCGACGTCGACGAAGCGTAAAGCCATAAGCAAAAAAAAAAAAAAAAAAAAAAAAAAAGAGAAAAAATATCGCCTAATTTAACTCAGATTTACGTTATAATAGTAGGATGTGTCTGCATTTTATTATTTTACACATCCTCCGATTTTGTGTTTTCCAGTCACGAGATGCACGCTTAATCTGAAATGAAGAAAGGAATTCGTACTGTGATTAGATATTAATATAAGAAAGAGATGTTATCAGAGGCGAAATAAATTAAAAAATGGACGTCTGTATTTAAATGGGGTAGAGCCTCGCACATAAAGGCAAAAGGACATATTCAATAAAATTTGGAAAAGTCACATGAACTGGTGAGGAAAAGGTCAACAGTTCAGGTATCCGGAGACCCACAATGTATAGATAGAGAAAGGTTTATGCCCCGTTAGTATTCAAACATTCGACAGAAAATCAAAAGGAGGTGAGTAGATAGCTGTTCTCTTTGAACATGATCCAAAAGATTTAGTTGAAAGACTTGAGACTGTAAATGAGATCTGAGATACATCACTTCAGAATCAAACAGTGAATACAATATAATTACATCTGTTCTCCCACTTCGAAGAATAATTGGGCTAAATGCGATGTTGTTGCAGGCCATGTTTCCACAGTTGCTTAATTAATTACTAGTAAATAATTGGGCTGTTCCTTCTGATGGGAATGTGATTTGGACCGGTTTCTTTTCCTTCGAATTATGCCGGTATACTACTTCTAGGTTTGTTGAATAAAGACGACAGCATCTAGGCACCTATTATGCAGACCTCTTTTTTTTGGGGGGGGGGGGACAATAGAGGCGGGAAAGGAATGGGGAGAAGGAACGGAAAGCAATTCAGTAACGGCATTTTTGAAGGAACCATTCACGCATTCGCTTGGGGCGATTTCGGGAAACTATGGAAAACTGAATGGCCGGACGGGTATTTCAACTCACGTCCTCTGGAATGCCTGGCTCCAGCGGTAGCGCTCACCTACCGGGCTCCGTCTAGGCTAATTTTCTGAAGCAAATGTGACGAACTATCAAGGAAATGAGAAGAGGTACGTCGTCAAAAAAGATGCTGTTTCATCACTAACGATAATAATAATTCCATGTGGTCGAAATGACCTGGTGGCAGCGTTTCTATTGTTTGCGCATTCCACCCCTGTCGCAGCCGCCTTAACCTAATCCGGTAGTCCTACCACGTACATGGGACCTACAGTTTAACGTAGAATCCGAACCATGGAAGCGTGTTGGCGTACTTCACATTACGCAGCAAGCTATGCCGGTCTGCATCTCCCCGACAGGGATTCGAAGCGGGGACCTTTCGATCCCCAGTCAGACACATTTACCACTGAATCACCAGGCCGCTAGTTTCATCACTGTATGATTAGTGTATTATTTGTGATGTGGATAAGAGATGAAAGAAAAAATGTGAAACCCATTGCCGGCGTATACAATTTGTGCACTATCACCTCTTCTACTCTTCCGCCCAAGTGCAGTCCAGTCCACACCTGGGGCTCTATGCACCTAGGCACCAAACACACTTCTGGTACAGAAATGACGGAAGCCAACAAGAAGGGAAGGGGACCGTTTATTTTTTTTGATATATCGGATGATTAAAAACGTAGTACACTGCACAACCCGAACATTGGTTCGATCCTCCAGCAAATATACGAATCCCAGAGGTATAACACCAAGTTACTATCCTGCGGAATGAATAATTTAACGTGGAATTCAAACTAGGTACTATTTTTTGCCAGAGATGACGGTCAGTATAAAAGATCAGCCAAATCACCAACGGAACTGGGGACATTCCCTCAGAAACCAGGACCTCCAAACTTTTCAAGTCAAAAGTAATTACAAATATTACAATAGATATTACATACGTGGTAAAACTAAGAGAATCATGTCACTGACACGCTACTTAAGAACTCTTTAGTCTACCTGTTAGTCAAATGCAAGTATCGAAACAACACCTGTTCCATCTGGCTACAGGATAGCTCCAGTATTCCAAGCGAGGCTTTGTCTCGGTAGGCGCGTTTAAACCCATTGTTCGGGACGCCTTTTCTTGCTTAGTAGGCTTTTAGACCGCTTCAAGGTTGAGGTTAAGTGTTCCACCCGACATTTCGTCATCCGGCACTTGGCCAACGTTGGTGGGGGTGGACAATGCCTACTCAAAAGATTGCATACCCCCGACCCTCAAACCCAGTACAGAGATAAGAGATACAGCACTGTTGACGGTGATGATGTTGATGCTGATGCTGGCTGATCCTTCATGTGTTCGCAAGCACAGCTTTTCACATAATTTATATACGCTTTATCCTCTACTCGAGAGTACGTGGGTTCGAATCTCCTTCCGATCACTCGGCTTTCTGTTTTCGCTAAATCATTCCCAGCAAATGCTGTGACGGTTCCTTCAAAAGGTCATGGCTGAATTCCTTCTCTTTTCTTGCCCCAGTAGTTTCCAGCCTTTAATAAGGCACAAGGAAAAAAATATGATAGCTAATTGTTAAGACATTCTCTTTGAAAATCGTACTTTCGAGTCCCGGTGAGGCAAATTTTTTTACTAACATCTCTGACGAAGCTTTATATCTGTAAGTGATCGCTCCATGGTTCAGATTCAACTTTAAACTATGGCCGACAGATGCAGAATGCGCGGCAACTTGAAACTCGGCCCTCGAATCTTCTGGTATCTCGAGTCCAACACTTGCGTTAACAGTTTTGAAGAAAAAATTACGTGATTTCCTCCAAGGTTCAATTTTCCTCATTACTTGGGTAAAAACGGCTATGACTGAAAGAACTGACAATCAGATGTTAGCACCGAACTGCAGCTGGTAAGGTAAGCATCTCTCAAGCGGGACACGATAAAAGTGGTTCAGCCTCGTTGAAAAAAAGTAAAAAAATATAAATAGAACTTGAACCTTCACTGCGAAGCTGACATTCGATATAACGATAAGGAACTAAAAACATAGACGTTATTGTTGCTGACATAACCATGTTTGATCTCTCTTCTACGACTAGCGAATCGTTCATATTTCCTTTACACTTATTTTTTATTCAGATGGTAATGATTCAGACCTGAGAAGCAAAGCGGCCTGGCGTGTGGTACAACTGGTAACTTACGTAATTCAACCCAAGTTTCGCTGGCCACGCTAGCGCAGCGGTCACCGGTTCGAGTCTGGCCCAGGGCATGGATGGTTTTAAGTGTCCCACCTGTGTTATCCTTTCATTTGTGGGTGTCAATAACACTAGAAGAATTGAAAAAAATGCAGTTGTTGGCTGGAATGCTATAAAGACGAATGCCATTTTTAAATAAAAAATCCTGTTACAATTGGTTGGTAAATTCCAGTTCACGTCTTCTCAGAACATTACTATTTATTTGTATTATCAGCTTTAATTATCATCCCGTGTAGTTAATTTTGAATACAATGAGTTAATGTTGGTATGGAGCTGAGTACGCGATCATTGTAAGCTGTCTAAGAGAGTAATAGGTTTGTACACGAAGACTGTTAAAAAATAATGCAACTTTATAATTACGCGCAAAGGAGGGGTTGGCAGCCCACTATAACTTCCAAGTAACCAGACTTTTTCAGATTGGCGATTTCCCCTTAAGTTCCCGCGTAACTGCTGAATACAAGGTTCTGTGTTCGTGACGATTTTTGCAAGGTATGAATACGGGATCAACTATGCAATGTGAAACGAGAAAACATTTCAAACTCTGAAGGAAACTTAATGATGTGCACATTAAGAAGTAATCTGTCAGGCAACAGGAAGACCCTCGACCTAAAATGGTGAAACTCGTGTTCAGAAAATCGAGGCTCTTGTAAGTGCAAACCGTCGTCTGACAGTCAGAGAACTTTCAAAAGAGTATAGGATCTCAGTATAATTGTAACATGACATTCTGACCGAAAAATTAAATAATGCGCCGAGTTGGGGGAAAAAAAAAACCCACACATTTTATGACCGAAAAGCAGAAGGAACATCGGTGAACGTTTATCTTCATGGTCTTAAACAAGCCAACTATGACGAAGCAACCATACAAAGGATCATGAAATGGTACTTGATTTTACGTGTATGGGACTCAGACAAAAGTTAAATCAGAATCTCCACGCAAAAAAGCACGACAGTCCCGATCCACTGCCAAAATGATGATGCAGGTTCTTTTCGATTTCAGTGGAGTTGCACATTTCTAAACTATGCCGGAAGTTCAGTCAACCGTCAATACTACGTATGCATTGTGCACAGATTGTGCGAAAAAAAAAAAAAAAAAACAAAGATCACAAAGAACGACTAGTTTTGTGGTGAGCCAAATGAAGGTTTCTTCACCACCACAACGCACCTGCTCACGCAAACTGGTCAATTTTGTGAAGTAAAAACACCGATGGAAGGAGTGTGTGAACAGTGGAGGAATAAAATGCAAGTTTTTTTTTAATTGGCTTTGGATTTCAGGACCATACAGCACACCATGTACACTTTTACATTTTAGGCTTACCGATGTGGCTCTAATACTATACAGAGTTATGTTTACAAACGAGCATATACAATTACAGACTTTATTACATATTACATGACAAGTTTGTATCTATGATTCTTCTGCCATACCATACTGCCTTAGACAAGACTCACATATGAATCTGCTTATAGATATACAATTTATATACATTAATTCTACAATCCAGTTTCCATATTAAGGCTAGTAAAAGGAAAAATTGCAATGTCAGAAATCACTCTATCTTGTAATACCCATCTTGTAAGGAATTCATACTTTTCAGATGTAGCGTAAATACTACATGGCTTAGGTTTACAATATAGCATATACTATTACCGGCTTTCAATATTTCTTACCTATATAATATGTAAGTTAAATAATAAAAATTAAAATAAAGTTTGGTTATTTTCTGAACAGATCTATAAAGTTATGTTGCGATCAATACTGGATGAGTATTCAACAAAGAAACATTAGTGGTATGTTAAGAGGTAGAGAGAAAATGGCCGTAAACCAACCCTTGATTTCAGGCCTAACAGAGTGGGCAAATTTCATTTATATGCAAGCTGGTCAAAGATCGGAATAAATTATCGAAGGAAGTATTGGATAATTTGCCTCAAAACAGCGAAACAATTTAAAGAGAAAATTGGTGTAATGCTAAAGAAGGTATTTATGTAGACGATAACGGGACCTCCAAGTTTAATGTCCCCATTCATCAGCGTGTCACCGTAACAGTACAGAAGCGCCCATTGCACATGGAATACTGAAGGATTTGGGAATTAATCCGGGATCTAGTGATTAGTAAGCGTACCCGCTGACTAAGCCTCGAACGCTGCCAGACACGTCACGGTGTCCCGGCGACCTCGACTATCGACACGGGAGTATTGAGTCAGTACGAGCTATGTGACAGTGCAGGCAGTAGGCAGTTCATCCAACTGGCGAAGCGATTCTCCCACACAGACCGGTCAGGCGCGGCGTAACGGGAAAAGCGCTGGACGTTCGCCAGAAGTGGGTTCGACACCCGAGCTGACAGAAATCGTGAGGGTCTCGGTTCGAACCTTGCAACATATGGCACAAGTATCAGGAACCCTGGCAATTGAATTTTAAAGCTGCCAGTCTAATAGAAAGTTAAATTCACCCATATCGTAACAAACCATGTCACGTGCGCTCATATCCCCCAAAATAAACACTAAAAAAAAAAGTCGCGAATACATATCAAACAATAAAAAAATTCACTATGTCCACAGTCCGAAGATTGGCCGAATCCTGAGAAAAGCATACCAAATCATTGTGTCAGGGTGGAATGCCCAGTTCCTTTTATAATTACACAGTATGTTTTAGTTACCGTCCTGCCAATGTCTGAGCATGGAAATCCACAAAACGGAATTTAATTTGTCTCTATTATTACGGCCTTCAGACTGATATGGTCCTATCCGGAATTTGATGCGGATATATTTCTACAGAAAAATACAGCAAACAAGGAAACTCTAGTCACTTTGTTAATAAGCACGGTTCATCACTGTAGGTTTATTCATATTCATTACCAATTTTCCCGGTTGAGAAAAACACTTTCACTTAGTACCCGAAGAAATGGAGTATAAAGCACCTTCAGCGTTGCCCCTTGTAATATTACCCTTTCCTTTGGGAACTACAGTTTAACGTGGAATCCGAACCAAGGAACGTCCTGGTGTAGCTCTTATGATCGAATACAACTCTTAAAAATTCCTGGTCCCATTGGCATTTGAAATTGGGATCAGACCGCCAACTTTTGAAAGCAAATGCCTTAACCACTAGGCTACCAGACTGCTGGTATCCAACAATACCAAACTCGAAATTTTCGCGTCTATTTTGTGTGAAGTGGCAAGTACCGCTCCCCCTTCCTTTTTTTACTATTTGTCTGCGAATCTGCTTTATGATGAATATCATACATCTTCCTGGGCTTTTTCATAACTATGCGTACAAAAAGTCAGCTGGATTACGAGACTGTGATGTACAGATGGAAAGACATTACGAAATTATAATGTTCCACATTTGGCCTGTTGGGGCACAATCCTAAACACCTTGCAAATATCGAAATCATTAGAGGATTACGGGCAAGGAATGACATGGAAATTGGTTACACCCTTTATCAAGCAACTATTCGAGCATTCAACTGGAGTGGTTTCGGGAAACCATGATAAACATAAATCTGGATGGCCAGACGCTTCAATCCGAATGTCAGGGCGAGGCTCCCTTATATCATCTGGCATAAACTAACCTCATATGAAATGCTGCTTTCAGCTGCAAACATTTAAAGATTTGTGAACATCCTGGAATCAAAGGAGAAATCAACCGTCCATTGTTCAAGCTTTAAACATCTTCCAGCATTTTTCTTCCCGTGTCAGCCACTAAATTCTCAATTTTTTTTGGGATTACAATGAGAAGAGAAGGAGAAAATTTGAGAAACTGGTAGTGGAAATTAAAGTTGAGGTCAGAAAACCACGATCAAGAACAGAGAGCAAGTGAACGGACCACGTTAAGAAGTTCACCGCCTTACCTCTGGGAGCGTCCATAAACTACGTGGCTCGATCTAGGAGTTAAAATTAGGTACAGAACACATAAGAGCACGTGAATATTTATTTCCTTCATTTCATTACCACCGTATGTAATTTACAATAGTTTAACAAGATAAAATAGTACAAAATGTCTTCTGAAATCAAAACGGGAAAAAAGCTACGTGCTACGTGGGGGGGGGGGGAGGGGGAATAGAGGCAAAGGCCACGTCGGGCTACGTTGGGGGAAAGGGGGGAGGGGGTTTCACAGGAGGACAGACATCCAGAAATTTCAACATAAGATATAAAAAACACATCAGAGCAATAAGCTGCCCAAATCACTCCATATTTGCTGAACATTTATTAGACTATAATCACCTTCCTACCAATATAAATACAGAAATGAAAATATTACAAATCAACAACCACAAAAATCATCTACTAACATTTCAGGAAAGCTACCATATACACAAATCGATAGCAATAAGAAAAACAATAATAAATGAATTCACGAATTTATCCAACAAAACACTATACACTACACTAAAAACACAAAAAACAGTCTCAAAACAAGAAAACGAATACATTCACTAACACAATAATTACAAACAGTACCTCACCACAAAAATTTAATAGATAATTTAATAGAAGATAAAACACAGAAACAATAGCAACGGAAACTAAGTTGGCACTACTGCAAGCATCTGGAAAAATCAAAATAAACCGTGTGTAACACGCATGAGCAAATCAACAGAATATATTCACAATAAGAACAAGTGCAGCATGAAAAACAACTAGTGAAACAATAGTCTAAAGAAAACTGCAATGAACAGTGATGTGAAAGCGTGTGAAGTGCTGTTCCAGACCGATATGTAAAGGAATACCACTATATCTGTGAGCACAGTGTGTACATATGTATATACATATTTATTAAGCGTTTTATTGTAGATAATTATTGCAAAAACACTTTACAGCCACTGAGGATGCCCTACACCACAAGGGCGAAACGCGGCTGGGGAATCAAATAAAAGCAAAAATTCACCAAACCAGTTGTTTTTGACGGATTCATTTACAAAATTATTGCTCAGAAATTAGTTCACCAACAGATCATAATGACTTTGTGAACAGGTCTCGAGAATATGTTTAATCATACTGCTGTATGGGGAGAAAGTGAAGTCCAAAAAAGCTGTCGAAGTTTAATCAGCTGCGTATAGGGATATGCCAAGTGTTGACACAGCTAGTTTCCCGCTGCTTCTAAGAACTGCAGTAAATCAGATAACGAAGTTGTTCCCCGGAACTGAGTCATCACGGTGCTATTTGCCGAGGCAAGACGCTTAGTAACGCCAATACTACGGAGCAATTCTTCTTCCTTCTGCGTGCTTGTACAGATTTCCCGGCTCACAGCCGTCCGTGCTTTGGTTTTGCTCCAACCTGTTTTTACTTGCGTAATCCGTTCGCGAACAGTACATGAATGGTAACATGTTCTAGTAGGGATTAGGGAGCGTCCATAAACTACGTGGCTCCATTCCAGCCTCTTTTGAAACCCTTCTTCCCCTCACCCCATGTAGCATGACGTGGGTTTTTAATCGACAACCTCCACGACTTTCCGAGCGGAATGTAGCTTTTTACTAATTAATTCCAGAAGACATTTTGTGCTGTTTTCCCTTGCCAGACTAATTCTTATAATTATTGCGTATCTAATGAACACAACCGATATTTGCTTTATATACTTTTCTATAATTATAAATATTCTGAATGAAATGATGACACTAGACAGTGATGTAAATGATCAATTATTGGTAAAAACCTCTTCCACAGGTACAGTCAGGGCTTCTTTTCTTCTTCCGATACACACTTCTCATCTCATCCTTCATTACTTATTAACTGATAAAATAAAACAAACTATGCCTAACACAGCTCAATGACGCCGTTTTGGATATTGGATAAACATTTCCGATTAGCCTCGTAAAATTTATTGTTCAGTCCCACTTCACACCACTCTTTGAACTTGAAATAACACTTCACTGAGCACTATAATTAAAGATGCATTAAAATTCAATTGACAAAAAAAAAAAAAAAAAAAAAAAAAAAAAAAAAAAAAAAAAATTATTTTATCAACGAGCAGGCGATCCGAATCAAAACTTTTTTAATTTTTTCAAAACCTCAAAACACTACTAACTGTCACTTGCGTGGAAATCTCGTGTCATATATGTAGGGAAATTTGAGTCGAGGTACTGCGTGCCTAATGTTTATCGACGGGCAGTGGCGGATCCAGGATTTTGGTTTGGGGGGGGGGGGGAGGCTAGGATTTGGTTTGGGGGACTAGGATTTGGTTTCGGGGGGGGAGGCTAGGACTTGGTTGTGGGGGACTAGGATTTTGGTTTGGGGGATGGGGGGAGGCTAGGACTTGGTTGTGGGGGACTAGGATTTGGTTTGGGGTGGGGGTGGGGGGCTTGACTCGGTCGAGGAGGGGATCGCCGACAGAAATCTCGTTATTCCAGATTGCCGCCCTTACAAGAACAGTAGAGCAAACAAAAAACAAAACAAAACATTCGGGGGTGGTTCAGCCCCCCCTCCCCCAGGATCCGCGATTGTCGGCGTGTATCTGTAAAGTTCAAATCCGCAGGCCCCGTGCGATCCGAACACAATGACAGGAATGTACGGTATCTAAAATACGGATATAATTAAAAGACGGAAATATCCACATGCTGTTGTGTGTTCTTTACTTTAATTGTGACCAATAAAACGATAAGCTAAGTAACTCTGCTCGGACATCCCTCCGCCCTTTCAAGCGTAGCTTCCTACCCACCTCCCCTCCCCCTCCGTTGACCGAACCAACTATTTTATGGACGCTCGCTTGTAATCTACTCTGTTCGCATCTCGGCTTCGGAAGGAATTTTCAAGAGTCCTTACATTGCCCTCGATTGTTTCGTGAAAGTGAAATACGATTCGAGTGACCCGCAGTTCGTATTACATGTTTTTTGCTGTGACTTCTTAGGCGACAGAAGCGAAATTCTGGCAATTTGGTTGCAAAGGAACACCGTGTTATTGCTATACATAAAATCAGTAGTTTCGAAAAGAAAGGTCATATTTCCTTTACAGAAATCGGTTCCATAGTTTATGGCAGCAAATAGCGCATCACATAAAATGTTTGCCCGTCTATTTGTCCATCCATCGCACATCAACGGCAGATGTTCTTACTTAGAACAACAGCTATTGGGACAGGTGTTTAGGGAGTGAGACAAACGCAAATTCTCAAATATTTCGGTTCTCATTACTTATATAAAAAAAACTGCGATCATGAAGTGATGTGTGCTCGTACCATGCGCTCATATAGAACATCAACATTCTACTCCAGACACGACGGTCTTGCGGAATTCTCTTCAGACTAGTCCAGCGGACTGATTCTTTTCCTTCTGGCCAATGAGAATCGACTCAACTTCACTTTAGTACTATATTTGAGTATCTGCGATCCTTTTGCCAAACAAAACATACGACCGGGAGTCACTTAAAGGTGGATAATGGGACATACTGGATAAGCGAAGGGAAACTGTTATAGAGATGCATACATGTATTTAGTCTTCCATAGCCACTGGGAGATTGGAATCGACAAAAAAGGGATAATTTTGGTGCAAGCCTGCACGGTCGGGGGACACTTGCTTTCAGTAATGAGACGATGGAAGTTAGTTGCAGTTTTGTTGTCATTCGGGAACTTCCGGCTGCCCCCTCAACAAAAGACCGCGACCGACATTGAACCTCGACTGCAGTTTCCTGTGTCCTTACTACCGCTATGCGTAAACGTTCAGACACGCTTTACCAACCCGTTCTCAAATATATCTTCTTCGCTTAAGATCAAAGGATCAACAAATTAGGTTAGCTTCATCAGAGTTGAATTTTCCTTCATTCTTACTGGTTTTAGTTGAAGCCCATTACAACTGTTGTAGCATTACGTAACCGTACGTTTCCCCGGTGAATCTACTGCTTGACGATTTCTCGGAAATGCGGCCGGATCAATGGGTTATTATTCAGCGAACTTTCGATAGAGTAACGTAACCCGAAGACAATGGCACTTTACGCTATCGAAAATTCGTTGAAAAGCTACTGACTGATCGGTTATCATTGTCATCCTAGACACTCTCAGTTCTCTCCAGCGTCTCCTGTCTTTCCACTATCCCTTTCTTTCCACAATTATTCAGTTCTTTCCTCAAATTAAACTCTTTTTTTCTTCTTTCTATTCCCTGAATGTATATATCAGGCGATCTTACTCGATGTCTCTTCCTACCAAAGTAAAATTATACATTTTCTATACCATCCTTCCATCGTGTACAGGTTTCTCTTTATCCGATATCCTCAGATTCTCCTTTCGCCAAATCTCCTGTCTCTCTACACCTCTGAAACTTCCAACCCTGTGTTCTGTATTGTATTAATGAACCTTTCTTTCAACTGCCAAGCTTCTGGACCACATGACAGAAAGTCCTGTAAATGATCGGTTTGCACTTCTGCGGCACCTGTCTCTTCAAGTTGAGAACGGTTATACTTCCATCATTTGGTCACTGCTCGGGCTATCTTCGGGTGTTGTTCTGCTTTGGACGTCTTAATTGGAATCCCTTCCAGGTTCGTGTATCGTCCATGGGTTAGCATTAGGTAGCGGCACGTTCTACAGCACTACACCTCAATTCTGCTCACACTACCAGGACAATACCAATCAAATTCACTGTAGCAAGGCAGTGTCCATAAAATACGTGGCTCGGTCTGGGGGGGGGGGGGAAGGGGTTGACTGGAAAGCTACGCTGAGATACTTGGAGCGAGGGGGAGTTTCTGAGCCAGGCCACGTAGCTTCACATTTTTTATTTGTCACAGTTAAAATAAAGTACAAAACACAACAGCATGCGAATACTTATCTCCGTATGTAATTTACGATACTCTGACAGGAGACAGTAGAACAAAATGTCTTCTGAAATCAGTAGGTAGAAAAAGCAATGTGCCAGCCGCGGAGGGAGGGGGGTTGAAGCAAAAGCCATGTCGGGATACGTGGGGGAGGGGGGTTTACAGGAGGCCAAAACTTAGCTAGTTTATGGACGCTCCCTTAGTACCTATCCCATCCTTTAGAATGCAAATGTACACACTTTATCATTATTCTTGGCCGCCGCTGAAAAATTCTACGAGTCAGTATTGCGTTACTGTTTCCTGGGATAACATTGATGTAGGATTGTGCACGATAAGAGTGATAGAAGTTACCAGCGGAAGCCAAGAATAATGATAAAGTGTGTACCTTAATTAAGAGTAATTTCTATAAAATAATATTAAGATCTGGCAGAGTAACAGCAAAAAACTTATGCTTGTTTTATTCGCAACTTAGACTATACACTGAAGTGCAAAAAGTCATGCGATAGGAAGAGGCAAATATCCACCGCGGAAGAAATGTATAAATGTGCCGTGCAGTGTCGGGACTTCCATTTGTACACTCGTGAGCAGTGTGTGAAAGGTTTTCTGACGTGATTATGGACGCACGACATGAGTTAATTCGGAAAGCCTAATGGTAGTTGGCGACACACACATGGAGCAATCCATTTCGTAAATTGTTCGTGATTTAAAAATTCCTCATAACACAGTCAATACGTAATTTCCAGCATTACGTCCCGTCGTGGGAACGCAGTGGCCGACCACTTCCACTTAAGGCCTGGGCACACAGAACGCGACAAGCGACAGCGGCGATACGCGATTTTGGTACGTCACACAGGACGCGACAACTCCATAGCGACAAATGCCAGTGAGACCCTCTCTCGCGAAGAAATCTGTACTTCTCTATTTCTTTCTTAATAAGTTTTCTTGGGCTAGGAAATTCTTAAAACATGTCAAGTGATGAGGAGACTCTACTTATTTTGTTCGCACTAAAAATGGTCTGGGTTCCAGACATCAATAAGAAGAGAGAATGCCTTGGTGAATACCACCGCCCTTGCCGGGGACTGGTATCACAAGAAGATAGATTTTATACATATTTTCGTATGTCTCGAGAATGTGTGACATAGTAGTAAATTAAAAGGTAAAATGATTTATATATAAAAGAAAAGAATACAAAGATTAATATTGTTTGCCCAGAGAGGCTTTAAAAGGATAGGCTCTCTGGAGAAAAAAAAGAAGTGAGGTGAGAATTGTTGAGTAGAAAAAACAACGTAGAAAAAGATTGATTTGGCAGCAGCTTGTATTTGATTTGAGAGAGATCTTGAGTAGAAAGGCGAACCTGACAATCTTCGGAATATATGGACAGGCGTGATCGTTATTGGTGTTCACAGAATTGTTAAGCAAATAAAAGAGATGAATAAACTGTAAAAGTACACAACAAAAAACTACAGTCTACAAATTATATTCATTTATTTATCTATTGCTTGCTCACATACTTATTTATATGCGACATGGCGACTTAGTGAGGACCGTAACCGCACGGCGATTACTTTCTACGTCAAGATTGAATATCATTAAGTTGGTAAACCTGAAAAAGAAGATCAACAAATTCTCCTGTGTGCCATCTAGCGCGAATTTACAACACCAGCCTACAGTCAGCTGACCAGCAGCAGCTGAATACAACAACGCATCGTGGTGAGAATTCCTGTCACTGCACACGACATTGGAACCAGCGGAGTAAATATACTGCGACGCAGAACAACACAAGAAACATTAAAGCTAAGTGTACATTTTAATTTTGGCATGTTACCATAAATTCACTAACGTGAAAATTGAGAGGTTGTGTTTATCGCGTGTGATGTCTTCTTAAATCTTTTTGACGTTTTCTCACACTGAAAACTGTTGAATATCTTTTCAATTTTATTGATTACGCCGATTTCGTCATATGAGTGTACTCAAAAATACCAAACATAAGTTTGGCGGAACATAAATTTCGGCAGACGAAAAACTATTAGATGCGCCTACAAAATATTTCTTACAAATACGTGATAAGAACCATTCTTCTTTGCGTTAATATCTCTTTTGTGTACTTCATAATTAACTTACTAAGCAATATCATTCCTGTTTGTAAAACTTGTTTATACGATCGGAAATATTGTTTCTTTCTCTCTAGTTTGCTCAAAGCGTTTTTTCGTCGCTAAGCGCTGCAGCTTATTGTTTGGCGCAAGCGAATATTGTATTTTATGAAAACACAAATACTGTGAGAAAAAAGTTTTGACTTTTACAGTGATAAATTAGTTTTAGGACTAGTCATTTTTTTCCCTTTTCTCAATTGTGAAATTACAATATTGTGGATTTCTGTTGTGTTTGCTACAAGCAAACTAGATATTGATCTTGTTTCGATAATTTTGGCTCTAAGACTGACCGATCATGGACGAAGTGAATTTTCCACAAAATACAATGTCACATGTTGAGACTCCACATTTGTCTACCACATTGGAGGCAGAACAACCTTTGCTGTCTTGCAGCAATGTACCCGTTATTGATCCAATAGGTACACAATTTCTGGGACCAATAGACCAAACAGACAGTATTTCTTTGCCAGAAAACATTGTGCATTCTGGAGCATCTTCTGAGAATGAGTTTTTAGGGTTCAGCCCAAATGAGTTATACACAGACTGTCCCCCACAACCCAGTCAGGCACCATGTTGTAGTACTCAGCCAACTAGCCATTCAGATGATATTAACACTCAACTAAACCTCCTAATGAGTATGATGTGTTCACAATTTAAGGCTCTTGATTCTCAATTTAAAACTATGAACACTAAATTTGAGTCCCAATTTGACACTTTCTCAAAAGATATCAAGGCTGAGTTGGATACAAAGCTTTCCTACCTAGCTTCCCAAGTACAGGCTTACACAGATGTAACATCACATTTAGACCATCGAATGTCTGCTTTGGATGCACAAAACCACAAACATATGAAAAAGAATGTAAACACAGTACTCAAGTAATCCAAAACAAAATGACTCATTTTGAAGCAAACATCACTCATAAAGTTGACTCACACTGTCAAAACGTTAACATTCATTTTGCGGAGGTTCAAAAACAAATAAATGAGTTAGATAAAACCAGAGAGAATAATACTATTTCAAATTTAGTGGTGGCTTCAGTTAATAATGATGTTTATGTATGGAGTTGATGTGTCAATGAATATGATGATTTGAATCAAGTGAATCTTTTAATGACTAATGATATTTGAATGAGGATGAGACTTTAATGAATGATGGTGTGATTGGAGTAAATGTTTCAAAGAAAAGTGATATATTAAATGGAGTTGATGTTTTAATGAATGATGGTGTGATTGGAGTAAATGTTTCAAAGAAAAGTGATATATTAAATGGAGTTGATGTTTTAGTGAATGATGGTGTGATTGGAGTAAATGTTTCAAAGAAAAGTGATATGTTAAATGGAGTGATGTTTTAATGAATGATTGTGTGATTGGAGTAAAGGTTTCAAAGAAAAGGGATAGGCCTATGTTAAATGGAGTTGATCTTTTAATGATGGGTGGTGTTATGAATGATATGCTTGTGTTAATGAATCGTGATTGTCTGAAAAAGAACTATGCTTCAATTACTATTAGAAGTCAGAAGGTTATTGTGCTTTTGTGCAAATAATACCAAAATTTTGTATGATGCAAAAAATTGTACTTTTGAAAAAGCTTCTCCTATTTTGGAATGATTTTGCAAAGAAAAGCTGGAAAAGCCGTAAGAAACCTTTTCATTGTCTTAGAGGGGCGATAAAACTCGCTGTCTCATCTTACGTACAGGTTATTTTGGCAAAGGTTTTCATACCATATTTTTATTATGAACAATTTAAGTGTTATTGGTAAGGTCAAATGTGTTCTTTATTTTAGCAGTGATAGTTACTGATTGTCCTTTCTGGTAATGCACATATTAAGTGTAGTAATTGTTATCGTAGGTAAGGAATACAGAGGAACTGGGAAGAGATAAAGTTTGGGGAACCCACAGAAGGTCATTGATTTAAAGAAATATTGATATTGATAGAGTGAACTAAGAAAGAATGCTAAAAGTAATATTATTAGTAATGAAATGTGAATATGGTAGGGCCTATAATTGTTTTAAGGTAAGAATATTTACTGCTAATGGTTAAAAATACCAAAGATTTCTTTTCTGTAAAGATATTGATTATGCATAGGACGGTTATGTGAACTGTGACTCATTAAAAGAGTAGTATCAATTGTCTACACAAATTGTGTTGAATATTTTTTTAAAGTCACATTATGATGTATATGTATAAAAAAACTATCAAGACAAGTAGGTTTACTTTTATAAACTGATTAAAGACAAAGAGAATATTTATCTCACTTATGATAGCCGATATGAATGTAACAACAACAAGGGAGAATATAACTATGAATATTTTATTGCATGTACACACTACCTTCAAGGTAGGCAGTTTATCTACACTAATTTTTTGTTTTGTGTTACTTGTGTATGTTCACAGACTTTGAGCTATTGTGGACAGTGAGTGCCGCCTTTTTTCGACATCACATCACTGTGCATCGGGAAAACGCGTGCACCAATGGCAATAATGGTCTAGCTTTTGAAAAGTAGCCTAAGCATTTGTGTCATTATTATATAAATTCTATGAGAAGTGTGACAACACATGACAGGACTTTGTTTTTGTTATTGTTCATCTGTTATTGTTCATTTGTTATGTTTTTTTTAAATGTAAGATTGATGTTCATTTAGAGTAAGCAAAGCTTGTTAATATTTTGTACAAAAATTTTAAAACCTCAATACCAATAACGACGTTGCCATTGAGAAAATTTTCCCCATTTTATTGTTCATTTATAAGCAACAAAAAAATGAGGAACATTTTGGGAGGGGTTGTGACATAGTAGTAAATTAAAAGGTAAAATGATTTATATATAAAAGAAAAGAATACAAAGATTAATATTGTTTGCCCAGAGAGGCTTTAAAAGGATAGGCTCTCTGAGAAAAAAAAAAAAGTGAGGTGAGAATTGTTGAGTAGAAAAAACAACGTAGAAAAAGATTGATTTGGCAGCAGCTTGTATTTGATTTGAGAGAGATCTTGAGTAGAAAGGCGAACCTGACAATCTTCGGAATATATGGACAGGCGTGATCGTTATTGGTGTCCACAGAATTGTTAAGCAAATAAAAGAGATGAATAAACTGTAAAAGTACACAACAAAAAACTACAGTCTACAAATTATATTCATTTATTTATCTATCGCGCGCATAAACCATTTATATGCGACAAATGCTTCGAGAAAATAATCTGTTAAAATCAACTATATCGAATTGCCGAACTGGAGAAAAGTAATTGGTACAATAGAAAGATTAGCCATTTGTATGACGTATGTTCTGTTCATTTAACATATATTTTTTAAAACAAAACAAAAACGACACTTCCAAAACCAGGGCCGGTGCTAGGGGGGGTTAAGCGAGGCAAAAGTATTCCGGGCCTGTGCCCCCGAAGGGGGCTCCTCTGCCAGAGTGTCTAATTAAATAGAAATAAAACTTTAAAAATCTTGCTTAAAAAGGTGTAATTTGATTTTTTTTTGCCTTAAAATTTAAAAGTTTTTAAAAGTTTAATATAAATAATTTTGTTGGGGGGGGGGGAGGGGAGATAAGAATCCTTACCCGGGGCCCCGAAAATCTTAGCGCCCTAGCCAAAGCCCCTGACCTCTAAGTGATTTTCAATCTTATCACTTCCCAGCTCTTCCCCCTGCAGGCAGCTGTGTAATTTGCGTGGAGGTCAATACAGTATTAAGAAATACCCCTAAAACCAGGAGTTTCGTCACAAAGTGAAATATTCACAATAAAATATACAATTTATTATTGACAATGTATTTCACAATAAAAAGATAGGTTCAAATACAAGTTTTATTTATTTTAAATAATTACAGTGTAAACAAACAAATATAAAGTGAGAAACTAAGAAGAAAAAATACAATTCTGAATGCGAAAAATTATTTTTTATGAGCTGGAAATCTTTTCATATGCATCTCTTAGTACACCTGAAGTAGTGGCCGTCGGATGCGGTGGAAATCATATTTTTCTTCATCGGCCATGTCGCTCTGTCGCGCGACAATTCTGTAATTTTGTACAACTGTGTCGCTCGTCGCCGCGACAAAGGCTGCGGCCCGGCGACGGATCGCTTAGTGTGTGACCGTCCCGATTCAAAACTGTGAATTACAACAATAGCGACGTCGCGCCGCGACACAATATCGCGTGTGTTGTCGCTTGTCGCGTTCTGTGTGCCTGGGCCTTTAGTGACTGAAACCAGCGGCATCTCCGTCGAGGTGTCATTGTTGACAGAACGGCAACACTGCGTCAAAGGACAGCAACATTTAACGTGGATTGCACGACACGCGTGTATGTGCGGACAGTCCAGTGAAGTCTGGCGTTGATGAATAAGGTAGTAGAAGACCCACCCGAGTACCTTTGCTAACAACCTAGATGACTGTGTGGTCAGACGAGTCCCGATTCCCGTTAGAAACAGTTGACAAACCATTTAGTGCCCAGGCTGTCAGGCACTGTGCACATTGGTACTGGCTCCATCCTGGAATGGGCTGTGTTTTCATGGAATGGATTTGGGCCTGCGGTCAAACTAGCTAGGAGACTATTTGCAGCCATTCCTGCTTTCCAGGACGAAAATGCTCCGTATTACCAGGCCCAAATTGCTCACGATTGGTTTGAGGAATGTACAGGACTATTCGAGCGAATGATTTTTTTTTTTAACGAGATCGCCAGACATAAATCCGATTGAACATATCTGGAACATGATAGAAAGGTCAGTTCATGGCCACGTCCCGCCCCGGCAACACTTTCGCAATTATGGACGGCTGTAGAGGAAGCATAGTTGATATTTCTTCAGGGGACTTCCGATGACGTTGAGTCGACGCCATGTCGGTTTACTGCTCTTCCACGAACAAAAGGTGGGCGTCCATTAATTAGTAGAGCTCAAAACAGGGGGAGGGGATTTCCGGAAAAATCTTGCCAAATCTCATTTAAAAGGAGGGGGGTCGATAAAAGACTTCAAAATTACGAGGTTAATATAACGTTAAGTGATTTTTTTGGGTAAAGGGGGGGGGGGGTCCCACAGATATCACCAAGGGGAAGAGTGGGTCCAAATTTAAGGAAAAACACCTCACGTAATTAATGGGGGTCCCACACGATATTAGGAGGTATCCCACTATATTTGTAAATACTTTAAGTATTTATTCTTTAAATACAGGATTTGGTCGATACTGGATAAAAATTTCAAATTTCTGGGTAATAAACAAAAGTAGTCCTGAACCGACGTATCTGATATCCGCTGGCGTATTTATTCTACGCAGAAAAAAATGTGTGACATTTTTATTCTATTTCACTAATCGAAGAGTTCTTAACAACGACACTTCACACGCTGGAGAAAGAAAGAAAACCTGCTCCCTTTGTTTGTATGGAATCACTAAGAACACAATTTTAAACGATTTTAAATGCGATATTCGGTTATGGGCCAACGAAAAAGTAACTTTGTTGATACGAAGTCTGCAACAAGCAAGACATAAGAATGTTACAGACGGGGAAAGAACATCGAAGCGACAGTACGAATCCGTTTTATTTCGCGTGATAAGGATTTCTGTCTACTCGAAACACCTAAAAACACATGAAAGGCGAACTAAAAATGTTTCAAACATCAGGCCTATTGATTATGATTTACATGTGGTTTGTCGTAGTTATTTATACGATATGCTAACATAATCCCTTTCTTCAGCCTAAAAAACAACACGTAACACGAAAAAACAATCACACAAACGCACGAAGCTTGCACGGTTCAAAGACAGATGCCACCACCGATTATCCTCGCTTATGACAACCCATCCTTCATGACCAAGTTAGCCAACATGAAGCAAGACAGCAGTAAATACTAAATACAAAAACTACGCGGTATTACAGCCAGTGATAGCTAAATCAGCATCCGTCAGTTAGTTTTGAAGTGATGCCAGGTTAAGGTTTGTCAAGATTGTTATTTAAATTAAGCGAAAGATCTAATACCAGTCCAAAAGACGCACACGGATAGCAGCCAAAACCAGATATAAAGAAAAACGAATAGTAAAATTCGCATCAGATATTACCAAATTCCTTGGTGTTCCCGAAGAAGTCAGAATCAGAAACTGCATTATATTAACGGGTGTAAAAGAAAGAATTAAAATTCAAATTTTTTCCATTACGGATGATATTACTCAAGTATAATAGAACAGGGTAAAATCACTTCGGCAACAGTGATATTCGAAAAAAAAAAAAAAAAAAAAAAAACTGGCGCATTTATACGGAGAATAAGAACAGCAAGCTGCCTCGGATTCCGAGAAGCCGAGCAATCAGGAGACCTGGGTTAACAGGTTGTGTGACTGAAGTTTCCACGAACTGATATGCGCCTGAAATTCAACTCGTTAAATGCTGCATTTTCATGCATACTCGGAATTCTCATCAAAACATGAATGTAGATATCAAATAACTGGGATCAATAAGCACGCCCGTAAATGATTCCCTGCTCAACGATAAAACATGAATGAACTCAAGTAAAACAAAAAAAATTGGAAGCGTGTGGGAGGGTCTGGGGTCAAAACCAGTTGAAGGCGACGATTTTTTTTAATATAGATACTAAAATATTTTGCTGCAGAAAAACACGAGAAATTAAGGGAACGGTTTACGTAGATAATGGAGGAAAATTAATTCGGCCATGGCCTTTTAAAGAAACCATTCCGGCATTCGCCTGTAGCGATTTGTGGAAACTACAGAAAACCAAAATCCGGATGGCAGACAGGAATTCGAACCGGCGCACAGTGTGTTATTTTCCAAATCTAGAGGGCCAAAGTCAATTTTGACACTAGTATACACAGGCAAAATAGTTATTTATATTTAAAGTAGACAAACTATATTATTAGGAACAAAGGTTTATTTTACGCGTATCTGCGCCTAACAATAGAAAAAATAATTTGAACAATGGGCTTCTTGTGACCCACCGATCAAGTGCTCCATTCGGCCGCGCCATTCTACTGAGTTTGGTCGATGATTACGCTGTGTTTCTGTGAGGTATTAGGAATTAGTGTGTTGCTATTGCTTTTGGTGAGTTTCAAGACAAGTTTAAGCATGATTTTTCCGTAATACGTTTTAAAACTGAATCATGAGCATCATTAAAACAGAGCGAGATTATTTCTGATAAAGAAAAACTACTGAGCCAGTTTCATTTTGAGTTTTAGTTTATTATACCACATTATACCAATCTATTTCTATATTTATTTGAAAGAGCTATTTGTTAACTACAAGAATTACCTTCATTTGTTTGCGCGTGTTTGCGACACCCATACAACTTTTCTTCATTTTCAGAATGACTGCACAAATTTAGCGTACAGAATTTTTCAACGTATGGTTTGCTAACGCAAAACAATCAAGGATACATGCTTTTTTACAGTTTGTATTGCAGTAACTAAGTGACACATCGTTTTTGAATGACATTATAATGAGTTTAAAAGCTACCATCAGAATTGATTCTCTAAAAATTAAGCAAAGATGGTCTAAAACGGGAAGACATAGAGACCGCTTCCTAAACACATATTCTAAGTGGTTAGAAATATTAGTGCCTCTTCTAGGTGAATGAAGACAAAGCTCTTTCACGATTGCTGCAGAATTTCGTTTTCCTGACTAGCGAAGCTGCACTTCGGTTGCCATCGAAATTTCTTCTTGGCTAGCCGTTTCAGGGAGATGCTTGATTCGTCGTCTTTTTGCTTTAATACTTGAACTCTCAAAGTATTTTTGTGGTCTGCCATATATGCCCGAAATCGTCCCAGGAAGTGCAGTTTTTACGACAATATCAGGTAATGAAACGTTTCACTGTAACCACTTAGAATATGTGTTTAGGAAGCGGTCTCTATGTCTTCCCGTTTTAGACCATCTTTGCTCAATTTTTAGACAATCGATTCTGATGGTAGCTTTTAAACTCATTATAATGTCATTAGAAAACGATGTGTCACTTAGTTACTGCAATACAAACTGTAAAAAAGCATGTATCCTTGATTGTTTTGCGTTAGCAAACCATACGTTGAAAAATTCTGTACGCTAAATTTGTGCAGTCATTCTGAAAAAGAAGAAAAGTTGTATGGGTGTCGCAAACATGCGCAAACAAATGAAGGTAATTCTTGTAGTTAATAAATAGCTCATTCAAATAAATATAGAAATAGATTGGTATAATGTGGTATAATAAACTAAAACTCAAAATGAAACTGGCTCAGTAGTTTTTCTTTATCAGAAATAATCTCGCTCTGTTTTAATGATGTTCATGATTCAGTTTTAAAACGTATTACGGAAAAATCATGCTTAAACTTATCTTGAAACTCACCAAAAGCAATAGCAACACACTAATTCCTAATACCACAGAAACACAGCGTAATCATCGACCAAACTCAGTCGAATGGCGCGGCCGAATGGAGCACTTGATCGGTGGGTCACAGGAAGCCCATTGTTCAAATTATTTTTTCTATTGTTAGGCGCAGATACGCGTAAAATAAACCTTTGTTCCTAATAATATAGTTTGTCTACTTTAAATATAAATAACTATTTTGCCTGTATAGACTAGTGTCAAAATTGACTTTTGTCCCTCTAGATTTGGAAAATAACACACTGTGCGGCGTCCTCCTGAATGCGAGACCAGGGCATTAACTCTCACCCACCCAGGGGCGTAGCTACTATGGGGCTAGGCGGTGCAGTGCACCGGGGCCCTCACGCACAGGGGGCCCCCAAGCATACCTCTAGGGACCCTCACGGCAAACTGGCGACCTTTTTTTTCCACTGCTCAGGAGCCCCTAAAGAACAATTCAAGGGCCCCCATCCTCAGTTCAGGGGGCCCCTACCAGCACAAAAAGTAAAAAAAAAAGGTCGCCCGTCTGGCCTGAGGGCCCAAAATAAATTTTTTGCACCGGGGCCCTTGTTGACCTAGCTACGCCACTGCACCCACCACACTCAGTTGTACGGTATTACCTAAAATGTTTATGTAAAAAGATAGGAACTACAGAGAAAACAAAGGTTACTTTCTTTTTTTTTTTAATAGGAACAGCAGGACGTAACTTTGACAGGTATGTGGAGATGAAGACGAAATCATCGCCGGCCTCGGTAGCGTAGGGGCTAGAGTGCTAGCTCCACGTGCCGAAGGTCGCCGGTTCGAATCCGGCCGCGGGCATGGATGTTAGGTGTTGTGTGTGTGTGTGTGTCCTGTCCGTACTGTGGCGTCCGCACTTTGAAGACTATATAAACACTGGATTTAACTGATTCACTGGAAGCTTTAATATAACACATTGAGCTGGCTATATGGCCTCAGCTGCCAAAAGCCATTTAAAAAGAAAAAGAAAAAAAAAAGACGAAATCACAATAAAGAATAAGGTGCAAGAAAGGGTTAAGCCGGTCGATATAACAACATAAGCAGACGGTTTTTTCCTTAAAAAAATGGTTTCACTACTTTTCTAAAACCATGTCATTAGTGTTTGAAGATTAATTGTACATTTCGGTTTCAAAGCAACCATCTAGGCATTCGACTGCGGCGATTTCGGGAAAAAGTGGAGAAATGAAAACTGGATTTTTATAATTTATTTTAAGTGTCGTTCTGTCTTCTTACCAATTATTATTTTGTACTAACAACAGTAGTCCGCAGTTTCGAGAAGACTGGAAGATATAACATTTAACTAAAATCACACACGCCATATCTAAACTCGAAAAGACGATGTCAGTCAGCAACGATAGGCCAACTCGCTTGCCTTGACACCGTCTGATTATTTTTCGTATATGTTATTAGAAAAATTACAAAAAAAGTTATAACAATTGTAATATCGTCGAGAGAATCTATCCATTCGATCGTGTCTTTGATGGAAGATTTTTTTTTCTTTTGCTACGGGTTCATTAGAGCCTGAAGAGAACGGGAGGGGAAGGCAGGGAACGAGAAGGAATTCGGTTACGGTCTTCTGAAGGAAAATCTGGATGACTGTTGAATCGGATCGAGAATAATGTCGTAAAGGCATGACTGCGATATGAAGATGATGACCAGGCGCGACTGGCCTCACTTCTTGTTTGGTTTCTTGTCACCGCAGTTACGTCACACGTCCCCGCCCCCTTCCTCTCTAGTCGTTTCCTGACGGCTTGTTGAGACTAGAGGCGCTGGTCAGATCTCGCTTTCTCACAACAAGCAAACAATGCGCTCATTGAGAGACGGGCTGTCTTCGACACAGAGCGTGAAGTATTTCGCCCCTCACAACTCCTCTGCTACAATACAACAGGGCACCGCCATACTAGAAAGTCCGAGTACGTAAGGCCTATTTCGAACACCACCTATGGCGTGGCGTTTGAACTGATTGTTAATACGTAGCAATCATGAAGGAAAATACTTATTAAAAAACACACACACACTAGCTTGAAAGATTGTTAGACGGATGTAGTACACTGTATATTCTCGTAATTATCGACACCGAAAAATGTACAAATAAATACCTTTAGAAAATGTCAGCTAATCCATCTATCTTGACCATCTTGTAATTTTTTTTTTTTTTTTAAATGGCTTTTGGCAGCTGAGGCCATACAGCCAGCTCAATGTGTTATATTAAAGCTTCCAGTGAATCAGTTAAATCCAGTGTTTATATAGTCTTCAAAGTGCGGACGCCACAGGACGGACAGGACACACACACACAGACACACAACACTTAACATCCATGCCCGCGGCCGGATTCGAACCGGCGACCTTCGGCACGTGGAGCTAGCACTCCAGCCCCTACGCTACCGAGGCCAGCCATCTTGTCGCAACATTCTGGACTCTTCAGATTAAACATGTCCTAACCTGAAGAAAACTGTTTACGACCTGTGATTTCTTCCCATGCTGACTTACAACTGCGAGACTTGGATACGTTACGATATCAGTTTACAAAAACTTAACTTGAAGCAGACTTTAAGCTGTGAAAACGACAATACTGTGCTTTGCTGGGAAAATTTTTGCTGACTAAACTAGCATTTTTCAGTTGTATCAGTCGCTTGGACCTTGGTGTATGCGTAGGAGTGGATTTTATTATTTTCCTTGTAGTAGCAAAGCATAAACGTTTTTAATGTAGTATCTTTGTGACTTTTACCGTAAATTAAATTCCACAATTTCTTTACGCTTATTGGAGTGTTAATCTTTGATGTAGTGTTTGGTTAACTTATTCCATGTATTGTAACGTGCTATATTTCAGAAAACTGATAAAATAAGTAACCAAAGTTACGTAGTCAAAAAAGCAATATTAACAGAATCTTGTGGTGGAGTATGTATTTATGTTGTAGCATGATCTTTGGTATCTAGTAAAGGATGATGTTCTCGGCAGGAATGAATTACCATTGCTGGCTCCGTTATCCGGTCACGTAGTCATACGATATACCGTAGATTTTAAAACTAGACCATAAACTTTGAAACTGTGAAAACGCCATCCAAATTAATTTAGTAGTTTTTGCGTGATATTTTCTCAAACACTGACAGACGCACCTTGCTTACAGTTTTCTGATAGTATAGGCCTATAGATGTTATAATTCTATAAGTATGCATGCTTCTTACGTGACTTACAAGCTAGAGGGGAAAAACATTTCATGCAGTAAGCTCGTTTGCCGCAAGTTATTTGTTCGTAGGACCATCAATTTTTTGCCATTTTTTCAATTTATAGAATTGCCTACGCTCTGCATTCGAAATGGATTTCGTTTAATTTTGATCAGTTGAAATTGATATAGAATGCTAGTCATTAGCACCTCCGTTTGAATTTTGTTCAATTTTCGCGGATATTTATATTCTTCAGAGAAATTTTCCAGCGCCTAATTCTAGTAGTTCCTATTCCGCTCCTCATCCGACATGCATTTTCGTTTGGTTATGCACACATTTCAGAGCGTTTCAGGCACTTTTCGTTTCCCACATTTTCTGGTTCAAATTTTTTGAGAAGAATCCAATTACTGCAGCTACGATATCTATCTTCCACTTTCAATTGTCAGGAATCACCAGAACATTGTTACAGGCTCAGCCGATTTCTCCCGTGGAGTTCGGCACACACTGAAGTCTAATTTACACGTTAATTTGCGAGATATGGAGGATTGCATCAAACCAGTACAGAGACTGATGACAGAAAAAAATGCGATAGTATACCCAGTGACAGTAACTAGTGGGAAGACTTCGAAAGTTTTATAAGAAGGGGGCATCCTTCCCCAACAAATTGACATCGAAATTGTTAGATTTGGTACGTTGATTTACGACCTGTACCAGTTTAAAAGTACACTGGTTACGTAACGGTACTTTTTGCTAGAATACACTCCCAGAAAAAGTCAAATTCATAGTACTCACGCCTAAAATTTTCTTCCATATTTGACCGACTCTCGGCGGTTGGGTTGAACGACCGAATACGATTTATAAAAGGGAGAAATAAGAAAAGAAAATAACAGCTGATTAGGGAATAACAGTTATGACGGGTGAATGGCTGAGGTTAACATCCGTTTTTTTCTTTAGACTTGTGACTCGAAGACGTCGAATACCGGCGGGGTAATGAAGTCTTCAGCAAATCTCACCAGGTTCCAGGAAATCGTCGCTGCGAATTTCCTTGTGTTAGTCATTTCCCGCTGATAAGAAGAAACCCACGAAACGACACAAAGGATTCTGACTTCTGGCACGCTACACGCAAACGATGGAGGTATTCAGTCACCGCAACAAGCTTGGTAATGGCGGTAATATATCTCTTCTGTACCACGATTACGTATAGCAGTCTAAAAAATACAGCACACTCCTGAGAGAAAAAAAGAGACACTGTAGCGTGTTTGATGGTTGCCACACTGTGGCTTTAGTGTACTTTTATTCTTCAAATTTATGATGTGAAGCATTCGCAAATCTCAACATTGAATAATTGTGGAATATAACAACAATCGACGTTAAGACGTCAAACAAAAAAGACCTGATAAGGTGGGATCATTTAATTATCTGAAAATTAAGATGTCAAAGAATCGACGGAGCAAAGGAGAATTAAGAAGTAGAGCAAAATGCGTCTTGAAAAAATGAACAAATACTCGTTAAAATAAATCGTTGCCTGTAATATTGCTCTATACGGCTTTGTTCTTAAGGCCCATTCCCATGGCGCGTGGTGTTGTAGTAAGGGCCTTTCATCTTTTAGCGCCTGGCGGTGGGTCGAGGCGCGCCGTACTTGCTAACATATGCGGCAAAGATGAGAAGCGCCGTGGGAACGCGCCTTTGGAGATGCGTGATCATCAAGTGAACAAGTAAACTCTGTAGTATTCCAGTAGAAAACAAAGAGTGGAACTCGTTGGACATTTAGTGAGATAGGAGGTTCTTCTTAAAATGATCAGAGTGTGACGGGAGAAAGGAGAAGGAGCCACGGGTTATGGAACCAATTATTGTAAGCGAAGTAGGTAGTTATGAAGAAATGTAGAAGATAGAAAAAAAAAACGATAAAAAATGAACTGCTGCAAACTAATCATTGGACCGATCAACAAAGAGGGAATGTTCCCTCTTCAATGCTACAACTGAACAAGCATCATCAAATTCAATATTATTCGTCTGTAATTAACAAATATCAGAATGAACACGAGACCGACCTGAAGATCGCGCGCGCCGCCGATCAACAACCCTAAAGATCAGAGCTCAGCTGAGCGCTAGTGTCCAACAGTCAGCTCCGACAAGATCAGATCAACAAGCGCCAACAAATTTTACTGCCTGTGTGGAATACTTTTCAGCTTAGAATTATTAGTGTCTACCGATATAAGTATTTCATTATTTTTTCATTTTTATTTTGTTTTGTAAGAATTGATTTTTATATTAACTTGGAAGTTACTATTTTTAGTTCTGTATTAAACTATTAACTAACCAAAACATAACTTTAAAATAAAATTGTGTTTTTGTATTTAACTTACCTTACATCGACAATAATTTATCATATGGTGGTGTTATCGTTTTAGGAAATTGGTATTCTTTTTGGTAAAATCATTTTTCACGTAAGATTGAAAATTTATATAGTCGTCTTGACGCATATAAAAATATATGTAAAACTGTACATATGTTCAGCCAACTGGCGGAACAAAGTGCTAAATTCTACTTCTTCTTGCCTAGTCCTCAGCGTCTCATGTACCCAGAACAGTCGTCTTTTTTATCTTCACGTAATATTAGCCACGTCATCCAAAGTCAGTAGAGAACGCCATTGTTCACTAACGAATGAGCAACTAAAATGAAATTACGTCGTCTACGATCTGACTTGACCTGCTTATTGCTAAATATCGTGAGCTCATCTAATCTTACCCTCTAGTGCAAACCCTTCCTATAAGCTGCCTTCAGACTATCACCAGTTATCAGAAAGTCTTATTATAGTAAACGTAGTTTAGGATCCATGTGACCAGGTGGTTGTTCGGTCATAAATAAAAAAAAAAAAATTCAAAATGATCAGTTATTTATAGTCCTCAAATTCACAGCCATAATCTAACACGTACGCAGTCAATACAGGGCATTTGTTCACCAAACAAACAAATGAATAAAAACAGCGTGAAAGAACTTTTTTTTAGCTACAAAAAATTATGTTTACTTTTAACCATGTCAAATTTACAGTTATAAATTTCTCTCGTCCGGGCAGAAAAAGTTTCGGCGTTTTCTCCTTGATTTTATCTGTCTTTTAATTCAACGTCAATGTTGAATGAAACGCCCTTAATGATTTACTCAATACTGAATAGCAAGTGAAAGCCGCAGAGCGCCAAATATGGTTTGGAATTTCAACTATATGTTGGCTCGATTCTGGACAAATAAGGCTTGAACAGTAGTTAGCGGCGGATGTTAATTAAGCATCATTTGTAGTTTCTTTCCATCAACGACATTGGAAGACCTGTGAAATTAAAAATACCAGGCGGTATGTTGAGTTATTGAGGAAGAAAGTAGTTCCACCCGTACCATATTACAATGTATTACCGTCTTCTTCTCTAGTTGCATGCAATCTTACATTACTTGTCCGCAACACACTGACGTAGGGAACTTCAGAAAGGTCTTTAAAATAGAGAGAAATATATTTACGTTACATACAAAAGAGGTTAAAGATTCATTATTAAAGAAGATTTCTCAAATTTTACCTCAAAGTCTCATTTTTCTTCGTGTGACTGACACTGCTGATGAAGACACACATCGCAAATCAATCGATCCAACCATCTCAAAATGTAAGTCCTTCCTCATCTATCTTATATCTTTAGACGAGAAATTATATATATATATATATATATATATATATATAGACATATATATATATATATATATGATCTCGGAAACGGCTCTAACGATTTCGATGAAATTTCATATTTAGGTAACGTTTTATTTTTTAAGTTTACCTAAATAGGTGTCTTCCCTGCAAAAACGCGATTTAAAAAAAAGAAGCAGCTATTCTTGAATTTTGTATCTCGGAAACGGCACTAAAGCCATCTCCCAGACGTTGTAGGTGCCAGTAAGCTGGGCTGATGTCAGTTCTCTTTGGTTAAAGCAAGGAACTCATATATATTTAAACGAATAATTTTCGTATACTAGTTGACCCGTGCGAATAGTATCGTGGACATTCACCGAATGGTAATGTAATAATGTGAAAATAAGTAAATTCAAGTATTTATTAATGAAAGGTATTTTATTTTGATTAGTAGCAATAATTTTAACTTTTACTGTAAAAAGTAGTTATTATTAAATTCTACATGTTTAATTGTAAAACATTTAAAAGTATGTGTTAAAAAATATTGGCTCTGTCAGATGTTCTTTTTTCAATCTTATTTACTTTACAAAACTTCTTTGAAAAAAAAAAAAAAAATACTAGCACTGTGATCATCGTTGACTTTTTAACTGTATTTTTAACACAAATGAATCTACAAAATCGTGAGAAAGCTACGCACGGATGTCCATGCGAAAAAACACGTTCTGAATAATACAATCCTGCCTTCTGAAACGTCTGGTCTTGTGCTTTATTAATGTTCATAAGGAAGGTTACTTCCATTGGGAATTATTTTATCATCATTTGGAAAGGCATGGTTGATCAGAAAATGTGAGGTTAATGCGAGGTATTAGTATAGTTTTACAGGAGTGAATAAATTTAGCACTCATGGTGTATTCTTCTAAGCGAATTACCATTAATCCCTGACTAGTATTAAGATTTTTTTTGTTTAACATAACAGGCCTAATAGCATTTTTCTTTAAAAGCAATTTATGAGGTGGTAAACCAGAAACGGCTCTAATGATTTGGATGAAATTTCATATGTAGATAACGCTTTGCTTTTCAAGTTGTAACACGATTTCAGAAAAAGAGTGATTCTTGTATTGGTATCTCGGAAACGGTTCTACATACATCTCGTAAAAGTTTCAGGTACCAGTTAGCCTACTGATGATATTTAAGCTTCTCTTTGGTTAGAGCAAGGAACTGCGCACTTCAAAATGCCTAGCAAGCCTTCAAGAAAAAGTTTAACGTTAATCAAACTTAAAATCCTGCACATCGAACAGAACTCGAAAGATGCCGAGCGGAGATCGGTCACCCAGGTACTGTATTCTACTTTCGAAACTGTTTTGGCTAATTTATCATTACTATTTTTTTTTAATCGCGAGAAGCAGCAGACCTCGCACATAGCTACCACAATGGACATGACAAGAAAAAGTGTTTCCATACATTGGAAAAGCTTGTGAACTAGTACTTACGCTTGTGGCAGTAGGAAAAATGAGAATTTTGTGCCTTAAAATTAGGAATGAGTAGGAGCTAAACAGAGCAATGCAGGAGGGTAACAGATGAAGAGGATAAAGAAAAGAAAGTTAAATAAAAATTTGGCTGGCAGAAGAGTTTTTCTACCAAAACCAACCTATTCTTCGTGTAATCCTAACGACACAAGACCACCTACATATATTATAGATATCAGGCGTCCTTGTGTCGAAAGTTTTTTTTCACAAAATTCCTATTACGCTATTTGCAGGACACCAAATGTAACTGTCTCTGAAAATTATCGCAGAACACAATCAGTGACTGATATGATAAAGGAGATGAATAGGATTCATTGGAAGACATGAGTGTGAAGAGAGTGCTGGGAGTGTACAAGGCGTACAATGCTGGAAGATTTAAAAATAGTGAACGAAGGGAAAATACGATCATGACCACAAGCTAGAACTCGATTTCAGGCACATGGGAGTGTTCTTTTGTAGGTACGGGAGCCAGGGCAGGGATTGTAATAAATTACCAAAAAGTGATTGATAATTTATCAAAAACTCTGAAAATTCCTAGATAGCAAAAATACGCCGATAACATTGGTGTGAAAGGTGATTGCCACCGCAGCGTGAGCTCCATCGCAATTAAAGTATTAATACTAGATTAATATGCTACCACTTAAACGAAATACTGCCGCTGTCCCGTTTGGAAGTCGAGTTCGAGTATAAACTCACAAAACCGTTGAGATATTCAGTTCGATTGCGCTATGGTGTGAATCCCTCCTGAAAATCCAAGAAGATTGCATATACCTGTGATGCTACATCACTTCGTTTAAACTCGCGAAAGCAGAAAATTTGAGGACACACAGAAAGGTTTTGAATGTTAAAAGACATAGTAGAGGAAAGTGAAAGACGTTTAGGATGCGGAAACTTGCAAAAACATCCGGATAATACCCAGAAAACGAATGAAGTGAGGAATCGCGGGTTTAATATCGCAGCATTAGCATTATTGATGGCAGAATTTTGTATCTGCGTCATCAAAGCGCTTTACCTAAACGGAGCTATCACGGCTAAAGCGCCTATAATGCTACTGGGTTGCGATGCAAGACGGGAAACCACTGAAAAGTGAAATAACTCCACGTGAAGCCAGATGTTGTTGTTGTTGTTTTAGGGCGCGTCGACAGCGGGGTCATTAGTGCCCTGTGAAGCCAGAATCACAGAGGTTGGTAATAGGTACGACCTATGATAATACCTTTACGTTTCCTACTTTCTTAACAAGCGAAACATTTCTGAAACGATTACCCGGAGAACCAACATAATACATTTCTGAAATGGTTTGAAGCTGCTGATATTGTTAGCGAAGCACTCCATACAAGCAACCATTATTTATTTATTAAATTATATCATCAATGTTCTTTCAGGATTCACACACGATACTGGAGGAAATAATTGTTCCGCGCTGGTTATAAAGCAAGTAATTTAAAATAAGTATTTAGGTTAGCTCAAATAAAAATTTGCTCACTCGGAAATCTACATTACTGAAAAGACGAAAGGATGATATTATGTTTGATCTACGAATGGTTAAAAAATAGTGAGACAATAACGACTAGTGTATTCTCGTGCACGAAGTTGGTTGCCATATGGAATTATAATATAAGCCTAATATAAGACAAACGGGCTGGAAGAAAGCGACTTTTCAACCATAAGATAAAGAAAAACCTCACAGGATCTATGATTTGAATGAAGATGGTAGCGTGGTTACCGAATCGCAATAGAACCAGATCGATTCAACTCATTAATTGGTTCAATCACAGTTGGTGAAACAGTGTACCTATTCTGTAAAAGTAGTTGTTTTAAAGCAGGAATATTACTGGAGTTTGTAATGCACACTGGATCATAATGACAACTGACATTCCGAAGCAGTCCCGCCGCTAGCTGTTTGAACGCACTTGTGCAGTACCCATGATGCCGCCCCGCCCCCTGTTTAACTACAGCTACCTATGCTCTGCCTGAAAATAGTGTTTGAAGGGAGGCAAATTTATTTCACGGCGACTTTTTTTTTAGCCCCTCTGCTCTACCCTGCAACACTGGAATGGCCAGCTGTCGGAGCGGCGACAGTCTATTTGCCGCCCCCCTGCACGTGCCGCCCGCGCGTTTGTTCCGAAGCACCAGTATTTTAAAATTAGTTTTTAATTTACGTTGCTCTAACGCGCGCCATATTACGGTCATTACCACAGTCATTAGTTGGTTCCTGCTGTATCACCATTAATTAACGAAAGTTGTTCTGTCATTTAATTTGTAAATAGTATCAATCTCCATTACATTTTGGAGAACGTTGATAATCTTGAAGATTGATTCTTATGTAACTCGACGAGGCAAATCGAGAGTGAAGAATAAAAATATCTGATATCTCGATTAGTTCTACACATTTCAAAATAAGGTAGTTGGGTTGATATGCGATCTGAACCAGATGGATTCTTATGTAACTCGACGATTCAAATCGAAAGTAAAGACTAAAATGTTTCGTTTAGTTCTAGAGATATCATCTCTCAAAACTGAGTTGGTTGATTTGAAGTGCTGCCTGGACCAGGAACAAAAATCGCCAAAGCCACAAGGAAATGCACACTGGTCATGTACAATGGTTGTGGAAAAATTAGCCACAGACACACCAACCAACAAATGGCAGCTACATCATTTCAAATTTTTCATCAACATGAATGAACACAGCTGTCAACACTGCATTAATGAGTTTTAGTAGATTTAGGCATGGGCAATTAACTTCTTTACACTCAAAAGACATCGATGTTCCAGATTTCTACTTTTTTTTTTATGGTCACCAAAATATAAAAAAAGAAAATCTATGGCTGTTTCAAGACAAAAAAAAATTTCATGCGATTACACTGCACCTTGCATTAAGGATGTAAGGAACGCACTCAACCAGAGGTTAACTGATTCAGTTTCACCATACTGAACAAAATGAGTAAATTAACTGTCAATAAAGAAAAATCTTAAACTAAACAAATGATTAAGATTTTGCCATCAACAGTCATATCTAACAGTTCTCCCTAATATTCCACCATGTCTTTGTACAAGGCAACATTGACAATTTGCCACCAAGAACGATATGTAATTTTGCTTGAAAAGGTAAACAGTTGGTCATCTTTTCTGAGATAAACCCATCAAAAAATTTGAAAACTTAAAGATTGATTCCCCTTTTACCCAGTATGTAATGTGTTTAGCTACGATAAGAGGAAGAAATTGTAGCAATTTGAAACCCTTTCACCAATAATCCAACACACAAATATTGTTACAATGAAGGCAACACAAGTGCAGATATGTTAACACTTCTTGAAATACAGATCCTCTAAAAAATGAGGATCATTAGCAGCAGTAAAACATTGCTGCAATCTACAACATTTTACAAAACAAACTAGTGATACTAAATAAACAATAGTAGGGAAAGTAAAACTATCGCCAAAGCTGAAAACAAAACGACTGTGATGATTCAAATGCACAGTATTACAGATGACCCTTGATCATATAACACTGAGCATGTTGACCCACTTCCATGTAGTGCAAGAATTTTTGATTGTTCTGTCATCACATTCATCATCCTGCCGCCATCTTTGGCAGCTAAAGGGTTTGCACTCCTTATCTTAAATTGTGAATACAGTAAACAAATTTACCAATTTTTTTATTTTTAATAGAACTGTTAAGCTTATCAAGGATGTTGAGGTTATTTGAGCTAAAGAAATAATGATGGCACGGAAGGGGGGACGAACTGGTCGCGGCCTTTTGAAGATAATATCAAGGCTTCCTTTTTTATTTATATTCTTGTGGGATGGTTTTTGGAAATTCTGAAAATCTGGATGGACAGGCAAATCTTGCTAGAAGCCAGACTCCCCCCTCGACCAAATATTTATCAAAAATAAAAGGATATTTGGGGGCAAAATGGTTACTAGACCTGTTTACGAGACCTGTTCCATTTGAGATTATCGAATTGGTTACTGACCTAGACCTATGTGCTTTATAAGAACTGTTCACAGAATCTGCATTTATTTTATTATTAATAGATTTTTTTTGGGGTGGGGGGAGGAATGACCAGTCTCACTTTGAGTAGAATTCACTATCAGACTAGACAAACCATGTGGTGCTGAAAAATTTCTGAGCTAAAAAGTATAAAAATACTATGAAGAAGTATTACAACAATTAGATGGATAGCACACCAGGTTATCACACAAAGAATTTATTCAAGTCCTCTCATAATAAATAGGGCCCGGATATATATGCACGTAAAACATCTAATATATGCATGCAAATATGCACAAAAAAGTCCTAAAATATGCACTAACAATTAAAGAATATGCACTAACAATTAACGAATCTACACTAACAATTAACGAATATACACTAACAATTAACGAACATGGACTAACTATTAAAGAATATACAGTTATCAAATGATTTATTTTATGTCAACTCACTGATATACACGTTTCATTCCTTACAAAATGATGAATCACAATATGTTACCAACAGTTTTTCAATGTTTTCAGGGGTCAAAGATTTTCTGTTGTCAGACAAAATTAGTTTATAAGCCGAAAATGATCGTTCCACGTCAACGGACGTTATTGGGCAATACTTGTACGATGGTGCTGACTGTTCGGAACATTCATCTGGCAAAGATTGTGTGGTTCCACTTAAATACGTATTAATTGATTGAATCTTTTGCAGACCTGGGTTTGAGTCTAACACCCTGCTGAGTTTAGATTTAACTTTTTCTACAATTTCACCAGGGACGGCATTTAAAGAAGAAATTGTTTTGTGAAGCAACTGAATAGACTCGTGAAGGGGTGCACCGCTAGTTTCTAGACCCTTAATAGCATTAGAAAGTGACGAATAGTGTACATGGATGAAATTGATATCTCGATATACAGTATCACAATCAAATGCGCACTTTGCTTCACGAACACACGCAGCACGATCGTCATAATCAATACTTGTAACCACATCTTTCACTTGATGAAAGTTCTCCTGGAAGAACAGCACTGCAGTCAACCAAGTTCCCCATCTAGTGAGAACAGGTTCCGGTGGAAGAGGAACCTCAGGCAGACGATCCTTATAAAACTGTACACGCGCTGGTGCTTTTAGGAACACTTTTTTTCCACTTGAAATTACTTTGTTAACTGAAGGAAATAGAGAACGTATCTCTTCTGCAATGCGATGTAATCCATGCGCCAAACATGTAACATGGATCAGATTGGGGAAAAACACTCGAAGCGACTGACCAGCTTTTAACATATATGAAGCTGCGTCTGTGATTAAAACACGCACCTTGTAACAATCACTCTCCGATTCAGTAGGCCACAGAAGTCGCAGGGAATCGTTTATAAATCTTGCAATTGTACTGTGGTTGGTTTTCTCTAACACTTTGGTTGAAAGTAAATGTGGTTTTCCGGGTTCTTCTTGACATAGTTTGCCCACTATAAAGTTCGCTACGTATCGGCCACATGAATCGGTTGTTTCATCTACCGATATCCAGACACAGTTCCCTCCTATGTCAGACCGAATTGAATCCAGGACAGAATCGTGTAGAGAGAGCAAATAATTTTTCCTGAGGGTGGATTCATCCGGTATCCTTTGATTAACACAATACTTTTGAAGAAATGCTCGTAGATCTGGATTATTCAATTTATGCAGCGGGATATTGCTGCATACAAAAACCTTACACAGGTCAGCAGAGAATGTATTAACAGACCGTGATACCTGAGTTAAAAGTAGCTGTTGCGTGTTCCTATTCTTTTCTTTTGACCTGAGATGTACAGCTGTTTTAGAATGCTGTTCAAGTTGAAATTTTTTCTCACATTTTATATTCTTCTCACATACTTGACAGTACACAACTTCACCGTCACTAGAATAGTCACTGTTGCCTGAAATCCACTGCTTAATTAAAACTGATCTTGTGCAATTTTCTTTAGGCATTTTTGGAGTCAGATTAAAGAAACTTAATCTTAGCACACGAACACTCCTGTCAACACAAACTTTGAGAGGCTACTGTTTTTGGAAAGGAATGTACACGTCCCTTTAAAAGTACGAATCCCTCAGGTCTGGAAGCCAGGAATCTGTTCTCAGGAAAACTGGCTCGTACCGCAATTAGGGGAATATTCCCGAAAAGATTAAAGAAAACCGCTGGCCTTCCCGGTAGTTGTCGCACGAATAAACACACTGGTAGATAACGAATATTCCAAGTGGGGGTAAATACTTGTGACTGTCGTCTCCTCAAACAAGAATTTGCCGCCTGAGGGAGAATAGAGCTATTCTTTGATTTTGCCGACCCCACCCGCCCTTCCCGTGAATGTTACCGCTCAGGGCAGTAGAGAAGGTCGCCGCCACACAAATTTTCCATTTGCAGCACCTCCAAACATGTCACTGTGTGAGTTTGGATAAGGTAGAAAATTCTCTACATGTGAATGCCAGTACAAAAAAATCCTGTTTACTCCAAGAATTTAACTTACTTGTTGCGGTTGCCAAGGATGTCCAACATACAGGTACATTAGGCTTTACAGTTTCTTCAGAAGTATCGGATATTCAGTTATGAGATGAAATAAAAGCTAAAATATGCACATATCCATAAAATATGCACTAACCCTCAAAATATGCATTTGCATATGCGCATATGCTTTTTTGAAAAATCCGGGCCCTAATAATAAATCATACAATTGATAGACAAGCTGTTGAAAGTCGTGGAAATCTAGAATTTGACAGATATAATCAGAATTGTATGTGAATGAAGTCAGGAAGCAAAAGTTTAATCACACTGATAATCTTAGTAGAGGCAAATTTATAGTTTGTTTCCAAATTTACTTAATTTAGAACAAGCTATAAGGCAATGAAAATGACAACATAGGTATTTTAATATTGCAGATGATGTGAAAAAATTTGTAAGGGGCCCATTTTATGTAGACAAGCCTGTGATCCTAACAAGTGGTGAGTGTCAGACAACTGTACTGCCTCATAAAAAAGCTTTTCAGGAAAGTGGCCAGTAAGATTCAAACTTGTAACTGAACAGGTCCCTTGTTTCAATTTCCTTAGAGACCATATATAATAGGAATAACTAAGATTTTTGGACTTATTTTCAAAGTTTTATCTTGGTAAATGCTGCTAACTGACAATTCTGATTTAACATTTTCTTCTCAGGAAACTAAACAAGTAGAATTGTGATTTGTCACACAATCCATCTCTGCTGTGGCTTTTGTAAAACCAACAATCTGCCAGGGTAAAGGGGATCTGTAATATGGACTATCAAACATTCTAATGAACTGCACAAGAAAAAAGTTACGCTTACAAAAAAGAGATTGAATTTAAAGGACCGCCAAAATTATGGCCAAGGATGGGATTTGAACTCGTGACCTCTCAATCCCCAGTCAGACATCTCTATCACTAACCCAAAAGAGAGTTAGCAATGCCAGATGTTTCAGACAAAAGATAATATTGTCATTCAACTTAGCAGAAAACTTACTGATGAAAATTCACTGCAAACAAGGCATTATTTATATGTGAATATTATTGATCTATCTCATCCCATTGGTTGTGGAACCATAATGGTGTCTGGCACCTGGTTATCTGGCTTGAGTCCTAGTGGTGGAAGAAATTTTCAGTATCAGAACTTGGATGGCATGGTAAGAGAGGTGAAGGCACACAATTCATAATCACCAGTGTCTGCAGTGCTATGGAGTGAGGGCATAAAACACTGTAAATGGCAATTAATCCAATGGTGTTTTGGAATAATATAACGAAATGGACCAGCACTGAGATACACCCTCTTTCTTTTTTCAACTGTCATTCATTCACAATGCAACAACAAACTACACTGAATTTCAGAATCCTCCATGTACATATACTTCCATCAGCAGATAAGGCAAGAGGAAAACATCTTAGTTCAACGGGTAATATCAAGATGGGGATATTCGTGTAGTAAACACACAGATTACGTGGTGTATATGGCATCATAGTGACGTATGGTCCATTACAACATAAACTCAAATGATGATTGACGAAATCATATTTTATAAATATGCGTTTCAGTCGTAATGCAGCCTGGACCATAACACGCACGATATTGCAGATATCCAATTTTCAGATCATATCTATAGTTATTACTGTGTTGGTACGTGCAGACTGAGTACGTCACAATGATGTCATATATACCACGTGATCTGTGTGTTTACTACGCGAATATCCCCATCTTGATATTACCCAGTTCAACTTTCCAAGAAAGCTGCCATGGACGAGAATAACTCTCTCATGAGCAGCCACCAAACCTGGGTCAATAGGTTTGGCTATGGTAAAATAAAAATTATTGATGCAAGGATCATAGTATAATCTCAGTAGTACAATGTTACACGCGATTTTTAAGTAATTTCATGTGAGTAAAATAACACAGATTTAAAACTTACAACGTCATCATTTAAACTGCTGGTATTGTGAACCTCAAAAGAAATATTTTTACAATTTACCACGGCAGTTCAGATTAAACGATACTAGTCAAGGACAGAAGAGAATTATGATTTCTGATTCCTCAGAGGGATTACTGTATTACTGGAGAACATGATAATCATTAGAAACAAGACAAAAATTTAGTAACTCCACTTTGGAAATTACCTTGCAGGGGAAAACATTACTTACACAGCATTACCTGTACCGCTACTAATTCTCTTGCAGCATTGTTGAAATGCAAATAAGAGTTAAGAATATTTGCTCCCTGGATCACAAGAAAAATTTACATTGTACTGATATGATAAAACAAATTAGTTTTTCCAATTAAGAAAAAAATGGATAACACAAAAAGCCACAGTACCTAAATATAAAATATTGGAACAATAATGCTCAATTGATTAGTGGAAATTTGAATAAGGCTTTGTTTACAGTTTATTTTTAACTATGACAACATATGCCATGTGGCACCTTATTATGGCAGGGTATACATGTTGCTGTGCAAAAAACAATTCCACTTTTTTCATGTTTCAAGTATTACTGGATGCTGAAGTCATAACATGCAAGGAATGAGATTGGGCACAGTACTTTTACTAACCCTGACGATTAACATAATAGCTTGTTAAGCCACATATAAGGAAATGGAGCAAATAGAATGTCTATTAAGAATTATGAAACTATAAAGAAAATAAGAGAGTACTGGAGATCGTGATTCCGCCAGGAATTGGCGCCATAGTACTGCAGTGGTCAAATGCAAGACTCCACTAGAAATTCTTTCCAAAATACATTTTACGGTTTCATGCTGGTCCAGGTTGTATTACAACCTAATTTCTGCTTAAAAATAATGGTCCAGGCTGTATTCCAACGGAATTACTGCTTAAAAATAATAAGTCTTGCAACTGACTAAACCAGTATTCCAACAATATTACTGCATGTTGTTGTAGTAGAATCGCGATCTCCAGTAGACCTGAAAATAATTTGTGTACTTCCAACTAAATGGTAGTGAAACTAGTAACAAAACATGGGGGCCTTTACAGCTTAAAGCTTCAAGTAGAATAAAACTAGATTACATTGCATATAGTTACTAGTATCTTTGGGGATAATTTTTTACATAGCAACGACTCAGATAATTACACTATGTTCAAGCCACATACAACCTAGCTACAGCATTTAAACAAAAATCTGATTATTAACAAATTGTGTCCGAGGACATCTGTGCTGCTGGTCTTAGTTCTACAGATACTATAGTCTTATCAAGGCGATTATTCACGTAACTTTAAAATCAGTAAATGTTTCTTGCTCCTAGTAGCTTTATAAGAATTACTTGAGTAAATGTAAGTTTTTCTTCCTTATGGCTTTGCACCTTGTCAACGTTGAGGTCATTAGAGGTAGGAAAGTAGGCCTACTGTAGGCATGGAACAAAGAAAGGAATTCTGCCAAGGCCTTTTGAGGAAACCATACCAGCAATCACCTGGAGCGATTTCAGGAAACCATGGAAAACTGATGGCCGGAAGGGTATTTGAAACCAAGTTCTCCTGAATACGAAGCCAGCTAGTTATCGCTTACCCACAAAGTATAGTAAAATATAAGTATGTGATAAAAATAAATAAATAATTGAATGAGCTACTTTCCTGGTACCTATTTATGTTGGCCACCAACTAATCCTTCACCACTTGTATAAGAAAAAAAAAAAAAACACCAGAGTTTTGTTACAGGATCAAAGATTCAGAAACAATAAGTTTTCACAGTGAAAAATTCTCGAACATCAGATATTTTCTTATGTATTAATAGAAGATAAAGTGTCAGGAAACTGAAAGCCAAAGTTGGCCACTTAGTTCTCAAATCAGGCCTACCCACAATCAGAATTCTGACAACTGCTTTCCACCTCAAAAAGTATTAGTATTTATACATATTTTTTAAAAAAATGTGGTTAGGTTGAAATGCAGCCTGAAATACGAGAGCTAAAAATTACTAAACTACTGGATTATTCTGTGAACTTATTAGAACAATAACCGTTTTCTATCCAAATTGTTTATAATATCTATACTATGATCAGTTTGTTGTATTGGTATTGCAATCTACACAAATCAACTTCATATTTTTCAATGTCATAGTCTGTCAGACTTGATAATTTGACTGGATTATTTCACAACTAAGGAATGATATATGGTGTGTTCCCCAAGCAGAAATTCCATGCATATTTGAATGGAGTGATACTGGAAAATGATTCATCAATTGTCTTGACAAGGGATCATACCCAAATTCACTCAAATAACTACAGCTGTATTATTTTTGACTGGTTGTATTTCAGCACACATTGATCAAAAATGAGTATTGCTAACCTATTATGCATCTACCTTGAGTTGGGGTAATCCTATATTAAATTATAATAATAATATTCCAGCACTGGGGTGTAATAAAAATGCAAATTAGATACTATTTATGTATTAGTAAGCTGTACTACTTTCTTTTTGGCGTCAAACTATTGAGAATGCCATATAGTAAATGAAGTTACCAAGGTGTGTTAAACTGGAAGATCATACAAAATCGTGCCAATTCTATTTCACTCAGAAACAGTGTATCAATTTCAATAAGAATTCTTCTGTAAACATACTGGCACGAAGCAGTACTATAAACTGAGATATTAATTCAAAACAAAGAATTAATCTCAAATCAAATATTCGATGATACATACTACATGAAAATACGCTACATTTCACTTAAGGAAGAAATTCAGTCATAAATCAGTGTTAACGTAAGTAATGAAAAGACGTACTGACATCAAAATATGTGGGAAAATCGGTATCATTCGTATTTTACCTTCGTAATAACACAGAATCATGATTGTAGATTACTAGCCTGAAGTAAACAAATCGGTATATGCTTCACGTCTAGTGCGAAAACATTCATTTTTAAAAAATTTAGTTTTTTTGCCATATCCAGCTCAGTCTGGTTTCTCTATATCATCATTACTATCGTAATTTCGATTTCCAATGAGCGATTTTCAAGGGTGTGCCGTCATAAACAAATCAGCTGATATGTAAATATTTTCTTTCCATGACAGAGAAGATATACATAAACGATAGGAATCATCGTAAAACCATTCATCCGTTCTTTAAAAATGTTTTGAAATTTTTTTCTTGAAGGGCCAAACTGAAAAGGCAGGATTTCCCTTCTCTCGCGAAGCGGAAGGGCAGGGTGAAGTATCAGGACATTCGTTTGTTGTCAGGTGGATTTAACTTACCACTTTCGATGTACGGAGCCAGCAAGAGGATGAAAACTACGTATCCACACTCACTGAACATAGTTCCATGCGTATTTAGTTCACACACGCACACTTAAAATCACAATTAAATCACTTCCATCCGCTTAAACTATTTCCGTCTGCCACACGAAACATGACAAAACCTTTGTCTCCGAAGTACACTCGCAGAAACGAAGAGACCCCACTACGCCTGCGCTGTTTCGTATAATGCCATTTCACAAAGAGATCAATTGGAAAGAGATTGCATTAAGACGAAGCTGTGACAACAGTTTAAACTGCGTTAATGATGCTAATTATTACTACAGTTTTAAATTATTTTGCTATAAAAGGGAAACGAGCACAGAATTAAAGTAATATACTGATATAAGCCACAGTATGCTGAATACTGCAATAGTTTTCGTGAAAACTCGGAATCCAGAGTGGAAAGATCATGTTAAGGTTATAGCACGAGAAACAAATTGGTGATATGTTTTTCTGCTTTATTCTGGACATGTCTATCTGCCAGTAAAAATAACGAAGAATTCATTTATGTGTGCTCTGAATAATTATTGCCAACATACGATTAATTTACTATTTACATCACTCACTATTTACAAAACTAAGTAGTTAACTGCAACATGTAATTTAAGAACATATATTGTACACAGTCAAATACAAAAAAACGAAGGGGCACTTTTATGGATTTACAGTTCATCCTTGATCACCAAGAAAAAATAAAGCCAATATTTTTTATTATAATAAAATTTATTTTAACACAGGTATCATTTCTGGTCTCAATCACTGTATACCATATAACCAGATGCAATGGCAAATGGAGGGTAGCACCAAATGAAATTAGTTTTTTGTGGTTGTTATATTGGAAATGCTTTGAACAATGCAACCATGTCACCAAATTCCTGTAGTACTTATCACTAGAGTTCTACATAGTACAAAAATTTTACTATCGGTACATTACATATAAATATATTTCTTTATGCTATGCCATTATCTAATAATACTAAACAACTTATGTGAGATATGTACACCTTCTAAAGATAAAAAAATCCAATGAAATCTGAAGGATGTTCATATTAAGGAAGAGTAGTGTTAAGTTTTAGGAGGCCGGCATTTACGAAGTGGGACTTTAGGTATGTTGTCCAATTTGTGAGTTTCTGGAGTAATCCTCACTACTGCAAAAAAAAGATAATACCAAATCACTCAAAACAGTTGTAATACTGCAATTAAATTTTTCTATAATAAGACAAAGAGGTCATACCATAAGTATCATCTTTTACTTTCTTAGCCTGGAGGACTGTTGTCTTCAGTTCATTTGCAACATCATAGGATAATTTAATAAGCTGTGAAACAAGCATCACTTTTTAATATATGTAGGAAAATAAGTCATCTGAAAGAAAAAAATTGTGATAAACAAAAGAGATTTATATATAATAATTTACAACACGAAAGGTAACAGCAGTCATGAACCTGTCGTACACTAAATCACTGCTAGTCGAAATTAGCTCTACATGTCATGATATAGTCCTACAGATGGTATGATTTATTTATTGGGATTTACCTTTGACATCCATATACAGTTTAAAAACAGAGTGAAGACTAGAGTTTTCAACTACTCAACAGATTATCGTTAGATAGTACAATTAATTGAATAGAAATTTACAAGATTTGAAACATTTAAAGCATTCTGCAATCATTAAGAAATGTATTTCTTTTGATCAATGTACCCTACACTATACTGTCATAAACTCTGGCTTATATCCAAAAATGAAGATAAACTCAATGTTATAGATAAAAACATTCAACGTATTATATGTTTTATTTGCATTGTGTGACTTTTCTGGAATGTAAATCTGAAGGTGGCACAGAAAATTCACCCTTCAAGGAGATGAAGATGGTGGGTTATGGATGTAATCTGATAAAGTTAAATGCCAGTATAGATTACATGAAGGGCAAGAAATGAAAGATAAACTGTAAACAAGAGAAAAAATATGTAGAGATGGAACTTTTGTTCTGATTTCAGGTACTATTGTTTTAATCTCTAGAGGAAACATTTAATAGCTTAATTCTGATTTCCATTTCCTGATGGGAAATCCATTCAATTGCAACTGCTATTCACATTTATCATCCCTTATTTAATGCTAATTAAACATAAGTTTAAACTGAATACAAAATTACGTCATCTTAAATTCTTTAAATTTAAATTTGAAACAATAACTAGTCAACTAGGTATTAAGAGAACCACATAATTATACATTCTATTTGACAAAGTCTCAACACATACCTGTTCTATTGATGATTTATCACTAACATGCTTATTCTTTCTGTATTCTTCATTTATTCTTTTACGAGAAGCTGCAATAGATTGAAAAAAACTCAGTTTTTGTGGACAAAAGCACTGACTAGTAAAGTGAAATAAATGCTAAAAAGCAAATTTTGTAACATTGTTAAGATAGATGTGAGGAATGAAATGCGCAGAGTAAATATAATTGCAGTAGCAGAATTACCCCAAGTTGTTACTTTCTGTTCCCAAACTGGGACTACACTCTTAAATCATAGTGTAAAAGGAAAATATACACATACTTGTGTTTCAGTTCTTCTTTAAAGATATTAGGCAGGGATTAGTCACTAGTCATAACACCAGATGATGATAAACGTGAAACACAGGATTAAAAAACATTTTTAACTTGCAACAGGTAATCATACCCCTGCTGATGGTTAAGTCAGAAAAACCAAAACATCAATAAATAAATAGAGTATGCCGCTTCTACATAGATTTAACGGGTGTTCAGCCAGATAAATTCTGCAATGCACAATGATTCAACAGCTTCATTCGCTGTCTTCAGTAGGTGACGTAGCATATCAAAGAGTATTATGCAACATATTAAAAAAACCAACTTTGCCTGCCTCCCGATGCACACTCATACATACAGAAGGTCAGTTGTTGCCAGAACTGTCCTTGTGCTCAGATATGAGTATGCATTGGGTGGCAGCCACTGTTGATGTCATAATTTGCTGCAGAATACTCTTTGAATACAATACAATACATTCATTTCCCATTGATGCCAATATAAGAGACTGGCTCTGTGGGATGTGGAAAGTTGTCAATTTACTGATAAACAATTGCATAACAAAATAATACATAAACCAGTAGATGTACAGTCATAGCTCACATGGTACATTAAACAATTTCATAACAAAATAATACATACACCAGAAGATGTACAGTCATACCATACATGGTACAGTAATAAATTACATAGCAAAATAATACATACACCAGGAGATGTACAGTCATAGCATACATGGTAAATTAATTATGTAAACTACATTTACACAAGCTACTGGCAGTTATTTAGTAGATACCTTAGAAATAAATTCTTCAACAGAGTAGAAGGAGTTGTCAATTAAAAATTCTTTCCTGAATTTATTCTTATCATCTGCTAGACATTTAATATGTGTTGGGAGCAAATCGAAGATATGTATCACTGAATATCGGACCCCTTTTCGAACAAATGACTTGTAATCCTTGTGAAAATAATTTTTCCCACTAGTGCCATAATTGTGTATTTTACTATTTGTTTGAAACAAAGTATAATTTGTGATAACAAAGGACATAAATGTGTATATATACTCAGCCGCCAATGTTAAAATCCCCAACTTCTTGAACAGCTCTCTACATGAAGTTCTATTGCTAACCCCACACATAATTCTTATTACTCGCTTTTGGGCGAACACTTTGTCTCTACATGGGTAAAATTGCCCCAAAATATTATTCCATACCACAATAAGGAGTGGGATGAAGATAAATGCAAAGAAGAGTCAATTTATTAGATACACAAATAAAAACAAAAGGTTAATTATGATTATAAGGGGGGGAATAATTTATTGCTGAGTACTTGAAATGTAAATATCTTGGCATTACATTGTTAACAAACTTAACTGGGCAGGACACATTGGACAGGTGGTGGGAAAAGGTTTCAAAATTCTGCACTTGTTGGAGAGAGTGATGAGGGGATGTGCGAGAGAAGTAAAGGAATTGGGTTACAAAACTTTGGTCAGGCCATTGCTCGAATATGGTAGTTTAGTATGGGACCCATATTTTAAATATCAAATACATCAGTTGGAGAGTGTGCAAAAAAACTGCTAGATTTGTTTCTAGAAATTATTGCAGAATGGAATCAGTAACAGATATGATAAAAGAGCTGGAATGGGATTCATTGTGGGATAGGAGGAAGGTGAAGAGGGTCATGGGAGTGCATAAGGCATATATTGGTGATGAGGCATGGAAAGATATTGGTGTAGTTATGAAAATTAGTGCATGGATGGGAAAAGATGACCATGACCTCAAGCTGGCACTGGATTTCAGGCACAAGGGTGTGGGAACATTCTCTTTTTTAGGTAAGGCTGTCAGGGATTGGAATAAGTTACCAAGGGATATGATAAATAATTTACCAAAAATGTTGAAAGAATTTAAAGTTAAAATTTGTAGAGGGCAAATGTAGGTGGGTGCAGGAAAAGGGGAAGATGGGTGTTGAAGGAAATTGCCACCAGAGCGTGCGTGCCATTGCAATTTAATTAAAAAAAAGTTGTACTATGTTCCCAAAGAGGCTTATCCCAACATGATACCAGTAATAGCAGCAAACACGAAAAATGTACGTGCATCCATGAGAAAATAGTCTGAACTGGATTTACATTTCAGACATCAAGAAGCTTAATTAAATATTTTTAAGCCAAATTTCCAACCCAGAATTTTGGATTTGAAGGAAAACAGGGGTATGGACAAGATAAGATGAGTATACTAGTATGTGCACTGGTTAATATTTATTAACCCTGAGCTAAGGTGCAAAAAATAGATAAAACTAGGAAAGGTACCAAAGATGAGTGTAACTACTATCACAAAGAAATCAAAATATGTGAAGAACTGTTATATCCAGCATGTCATAGGTAAGATTATGCAGAAAACAGAAAGATACATTTTGTTTGCCTGATAAGTCAAATGTAAGAAAAATCCAAGTTGAATTAAATTTGCAATGGAGTGCATGCTTCGATGGCAGCTTCCCTAGTCACCTAATTATACTTTTCTTAGTATTTTTTAATTATTGTCTTCATCCCATCTACTTTTGCAACTTACATATTTTAATCACTTCCCTAAGTAACTTATTCCAATCCCTGAAACCCTTACCAAAAAATGAAAATATTCCCAACACTCTTATGCATAAAATCAAGTACTAGCTTGTGCCTATGGTCGGTCATCTTTTCTCTTTCATGCACTACTCCTGATACTTCAACCAATATCCTCCCAGCACTTTCTTCAACATCCTCCTGTCGTTCAATGATTCCCAATCCAGCTCCTTTATAATATCAGTTACTAAGTGGATCTTGCAGTAATTTCCACAAACAAATCTAGCTGCTCTCCTTTTCAAACCCTCCAACTCCTGCCTTTGACAACCAAAATGTGGATCGCAAACTAGAACACCATATTTAAGCAATGGTCTGACCAAAGTTTTGTATCCCATTTCCTTTACATCCTCTAATCATTTTCTCCGGTAAATGAAGGATTTTGTAACATTTTCTTACCACCTGCCCAATGTGTCCTGCACAATTGAGTTTATTATCAAAAGTTATGCCAAGGTATTGACACTTCAACAAACAAGTCTGAGCCTGTCCTATAATTATAACCAACCTTTAGTTGTTTTTTATTTTTATCTATGCACCTAACAGGCCCGCCGCTAGCTGTTTGAGCGCCTGCGTGCAATACTTCAAACATTAATAATTGCCGCCCCCATTGTTGCTGGCCACCTGAAGCAGCTGTTGAGCCAAAAAAAAAAAGGTCGCCCGCTCCATAATAGGCTGCAAATATCGAAATATCGTCGCGGCGACAATGGAATGACAACTATCCCGGGGTGGCAACTGTCGATCACTCGATTTGCCGCCCCCCTCAACCTGCCGCCCGCGTGCGGTGCACGCCCGCTTATGGCGGCCCTGGCACCTAATAAGCTAACTCTTCCTGTCATTTATCTTCATTCAATGTTGACCTACCCAGTTAAATATTCTTTCCAGTTCATCCCGAAGACTCGAAACAGCTGCAGGTTAACCAGCAATGTGGTAGGTCTCACAATAGTATTAACAATGATTACTTTGCTTAAAGGCAGGAAATAATAATTTGTTTATATTAAATTTGTAGAAATTAAATTTTGTGTAGAAATTTTTCAAGAATACAATTTGTTTTCCTTTTTAATTTTAGAAGCATATGTATAAAGGTATAATATACCTGACTATCATCTTTATATTATTGTTAACTGTACTGAAGCTCATGTTCGAGTGGCACTTTCCTAAACTACACTGCACTACACAAAATTTTATTTTAAATTCTTTGACTGAGTGAATAATGTCAATATATTAATGATAAAATACGTATGATTTTACTATAGTTAAATCGATTGTAAGTGGTGCTAGTTATGATGATTCTGCTTATGTTTTAAAACAAAATGTAGACTCACCCTCAAGGGCTACATCATCATCCTTGAAAACATATTTTCGTGCTTTATGGATATTCTTGAATGATTTTAACACCTATAACAAACAAGATAGGATTTGAAACACCTGAAAAAAATTAAAACTATAAAGAATAACAAAATGTAACAAATAAAATTGGTAAGTGTAAAACACAAAATATCTGTTTTAATTCACTAGCAAGGTTTAAAATCACATGCAAGTTTAAAATACATTCAAATAGTCTGAAATTTTAAATTTCAGCAAGGTAAGAGAAAAATAGAACTGAAGAAAAAAATATTAATTATGGGTAGAGAAATATGCTGTCACTTATTTGAGTTGAAACCAGAGTAGCATAGAATCACAATAAAAACAAAATGGGAGGGATGTAAAGAAACTGAGTCAAAATTTTTCATGGGTTAAAGATGTCACGGTGTAACAGGATGATAAGGGAAGTTGATGTTAAGATATATTGTTAAGTAGGAAAAAATGAAATAGTCCTGCAGGGGCGTAGCTACTATGGGGCTAGGCGGTGCAGTGCACCGGGGCCCTCACGCTCAGGGGGCCCCCAAGCATACCTCAAGGGGGCCCCTAAGCGCACCTCTACACAAGCTTTCACGGCAAACTGGCGACCCCTTTTTTTTAGCTCTATTGTCGTCTAAGGGGCCCTTGAGAACACAGGAGCCCCTCACTAAGGGCCCTCGCGTCTCAGGGGGGCCCCAACCACTGCTCAGGGGCCCCTAAAGAACAATTCAAGGGCCCCCATCCTCAGTTCAGGGGGCCCATACCAGCACACAAAGCAAAAAAAAGGTCGCCCGTCTGGCCTGAGGGCCCGAAATAAAATTTTTGCACCAGGGCCCTTGTTGACCTAGCTACGTCACTGGACAGATGTAGGGAAAATCAGCTTTCATTTGAAAGTTGTGAGAGCTGCAAGGAGATCTGGATAGGCTACTTATATGGATAGGCCAATGAAAATAAATGCCAAACAAACTTATTAGGTGCACAGATAGAAAAGTATTTTATATGATTGTAAGGTGGAAGAGGAAAGTGCTTGCTGAAACCATAAAGTGTAAATACCTTGGTATAGGTGAAAAGAAGAGAGGATAAATTTATTTGTGAAAATTTGTACGTAATACAATAGCTGATATGATAAGAAGTGAGTGGGAGTCACTGGAAGACAGAAGGTAGGTAAACAGATGCTCGAGTATGAGCACTAAATGGATGCTAATAGAAAAATTAATAGCAGTATTAGTAAGTAAAGAGATGACCATGATCACACATTAGCACTAGATTTCAGTCATGAAGGGGTGTAAATTTTCTTTCATTGGTAAGAGAATATGGGACTCAAATAAGATACTGTAACCCATTCAAGTAAGAAAGCCAAAGCCCTAAATTGAAGGGGAAATTTTCCACTCACCTACGTAGAAAGAAAGCCCAGGCCCTAAATCGAAGGGGAAATTTTCCACTCACCTACATGGAAAGAAAGCCAAAGCACTATATCGAAGGGGAAAAATAGCCACTCCCCTACATGGACAAAGATATTAGCTTGGAGAAGTGAGGCCGGAGGAACATGACCTTGAGCCAACAGTAGGGCATGAGCAGGATATAATGGAAATACTGAAAAATTTAAGAGAAAAATTCTTGAAATAGAAACATAGATGAATAGGGATATTGCCACCAGGGTATTAGCTGTGTCACAATTAAATAAAAAGGTAATAACTTATTCCAGCATTTAACTGGATTAATTTTGGGAAACTATGCAATAACAAAATCTGGATGGCCAGATTAAGGACCAAATTCACATCCTCACCCATCATGTTTGGTTGGGTTATCAGTAATCTGTCTGTGGACTCTTAGTCTGGGAGACTTTATTAGGGGTTGAGGGAAGTGTTGAGGAGATTGGTTTACATTACTAAACTACAGAAAGAATTTAACATGAAGTGGGGTTCATGAGATTTAAAATATATATGTATATTTATAAAAAAGTAGCAGTTAACATGGCTACCATACATCCATAAAACATGACATAGTTAAAATTTTGAAGGTAATTCAATAAAGTACATGTAATACTATTGTTTGAATAAATTCAAATATATGTTTTACTGAGCAGCATCAGAAGTTTTAGAACTGATCATTCGAAAGCACCAGGAAGCTGTTAGAGAATATGAGCAGTAATTCGATAATGGTGATAATGCACCTGCTGTTAGGCAAAGATTTTTTTTTTTTTTTTTGTTTATGGCTTTATGCCTTGTAGACGTCATTAGAGGCAGGAAAGTACTGGAGACAAGGAACGGGAAGGAATTCGGCAATGTCATTTTTGAAAGAAGTATCCCATAATTCGCCTGGGGTGATTTGGTTAGGAAACGAACATATACAGTAAGATAGAGCTGATCAGAAATTCATTCAAGGAAGAACTTCAAAGTACTGAAATCATGGGTCTGCCAGAGATCACAATTCTATTACATCATCATTTCTACCAGCTGATTAATTAAGTCAGAGGTAAGTATTATTTTACAACATTAATTAAGTTTAATGCACCCTGGATCAACATAACACCACTAAAATTACTTCAGACAGTATTTCTAGCAGCGTTTTACTACTGCGGTATTATTGGGGCCACTATTGTTTTTAATATATATAAATGATCTACCCTGTGTTTCATCTAAAAACTCAAAATTTGTCCAATTTGCAGATGACACAAACATAGGAATTAAAAACACTCCAGATTTATCTACAGAATATATTTCAAATTATGTCTTTGAAATGATTAATAAATGGTTTACAGCTAATGGCTTGTCTTTAAACTTTGATAAAACTCAGTATATGCAATTCAGTACATCACACAGATTAACACCTGACATAGACATAAAATTTGCAGGCCAGTCCATTCAAGAGGTAGATAGTGTAAAATTTCTAGGTTTGTATATTGATCATAATTTAAGTTGGAAAGTACATGTTTCTGACTTACTAAAGCGATTGGGAGCAGCCACATTTGCAATTCGTACAATTTCAGCTTTAGGTGATCTCCGTATGAGGCAGCTAGTTTATTCTGCTTATTTTCACTCCTTATTGTCATATGGAATAATATTCTGGGGCAATTCTACCCACAGAGACAAAGTGTTCAGAGCCCAAAAGGGTGTAATAAGAATTATGTGTGGGGTTAGCAATAGAACTTCATGTAGAGAGCTGTTCAAGAAGTTAGGGATTTTAACATTAGCCTCTGAGTATATATACACATTAATGTCCTTTGTAGTCACAAATTATACTTTGTTTGAAACAAATAGTAAAATACACAATTATGGCACTAGAAGTAAAAATGATCTTCACAAGACTTACAAGTCATTGTCATCTGTTCAAAAAGGGGTCCGATATTCAGGGATAGATATCTTCAATATGCTCCCAACACATGTTAAATGTCTAGTAGATGATAAGAATAAATTCAGGAAAAAATTGAAAGAATTTTTAATTGACCACTCCTTCTACTCTGTCGAAGAATTTATTTCTAAGGTATCTAAAAAATAATTGCCAGTATCTTGTGTAAATATAGTTCAAATAATTAATTTACCATGTATGCTATGACTGTACATCTCCTGGTGTATGTATTTAGTTTGTTACGTAATTGTTCAGTATCATATATGTTACGATTGTACATCTTGTGGTGTATGTATTATTTTGTTAATTTTTTTTTTAATGTACCATATATCCTATGACTGTACATCTTCTGGTGTATGTATTATTTTGTAATGGAAGTGTTTAATGTACTATGTATGCTATGACTGTACATCTAGTGGTGTACTTATTATTTTGTTATGCAACGGTTTATCTGTAAATTGACAACTTTCCACATCCCACAGTGCCAGTCTCTTATATTGGGATCAATGGAAAATGAATGTATTGTATTGTATGATGTCAATTCCTTGTGGAAACACGATCTCCGTAATCTCAAAATCATTATAGATGGAATTTAGTTAAAATGATATCTACAAATGGGAATGGAGTTACTGAGCAGTTAGGATAAGGCTGTCGCAAGATGATACAGAAAGAGTAGCATGTCTCCAATATAGTCTATCAACCTGCCTTTTATCAACCTGCCTTTGATCCTTCACTATTCAGAGAAAACGGCCACAAAATTTATAGTTTTCTCGTCATTTAACGAGACTATCCTCATTCTACCTATAATTGGAGTTCTTATCCATTGGCCATTGGTCTAACTTCAGTTTCTTTAAAACGTCTCATTGCATAATGAATTACTGTAAAAGACGGCGGAAATCACTTGTATTTTCGAAAAGGTACCTACCAATGTATGCTGAATTTGTAGGTTTACATTTTTTGTTGACGACTGTGCATAAGCACAAGGAAATGTATATTACCTTGGTGCATCCCACGTTTTACCAGTGCTTCCAAAATTGAATATTCTCGCTTACAGCAAACAAACTTTAAAATAAATAAACGGTATGATATTGACAAGCTTGTATTAAGCGGTTCAAATGAAGAATTTATTTGTGCTGTTGCATTGTTTTAGCTAGGTTACAAACTGCAGAAGTGTGTTAGCTCCAAGATAATTTTCTGTACCACTTTGAATAAATTTATACGAACGTAGAATGTATTCACCTCTTTTCTTAAACTGTACATAGAAGAAAGGATAAGTTCAGTATGTTAACATGCAAGAAAATCCCAAATTCACGTCGTCTGCTTGATGTTTACATTACGTCACAGACAATTGAAGCATGCGTCTGTTTTTGTGTAAAGACAGAGGTGCGCGAAAGAGACTGTCACTTTTTAACCTACCGGAAATTTCATACTTCTCTTTGGTAGTTAGTTCGTCTGTTTCTTTCATTTGCTGTACCTTCAAAGGTTTATATAGAATAATTTAGCTTAGAAACGTTTTTCCCAAACTTCTTTTAATCAGATAAATTACTTGTACCTCTCAGTGATTTGTGAAACAACCATTCTCCCTGATTGTTTACAAATGAGCCAACAGGTTGCTGTGGAAGGAGCAGTTGACGTGTCCAACAGGTTGAATATGATTCTTTTGGAGGATACTGGAGTCTTGGCAGTATGATATATGAAGTCCCTTAAAATGAATAAAAAATATTGTTGCAGGATGGATTACGACTATTTAATCAAGTTCTTGGCGCTTGGCGATTCTGGCGTTGGGAAAACAAGTTTCCTTTACCAGTATACTGACGGTGTTTTTAATTCGAGATTCATATCAACTGTTGGAATCGATTTCAGAGAAAAAAGATTGGTAGGTTCCATTTACGTATCCATTAGATTCATGAAAGCAGGAATCGCTTAAAACGAAAATAGTTCTAAACCCAAAGTTAAAAGTCTGAGGTCGAAACATCCACTTACTGCTGAAAAACACAACACCAAAAATAAACAAATTCAATCAAACTGCGGCAAATAATGCAAATTCTCCTTGTTCTCCATTTTTAACACATATAGTTGCATGTTTGATGAACCTGTATCCATAAACAGTTTTGAATTAAATTTTTGGGTTTTTAATTTCTTTGATAATTTAAGCATTTATATGGAAGCACACTGTAAATGTTTGGCAAAATTTAATTGCGATATAGCACTTACACCGGAGGAACTTCCCCGGTCATTAGTTTATCAATTTTTATTATTTTTTTATTATGTTATCTCCTTTGATTGCAATTTTCCCTCTCCATTTACTTTAGCTTGTTATGAATAAATTGTGTAAATTCATAATTTTGTTTTAATTTTCAGTTAAACTAAACTAATTTTCAACAAGATACTATTACCTATCCTTAATTTAACATAAATTGATCAACAGAAGCAATGAGGTAAAAACACATTGGGAATTTATTAAGAATGTAAGGTATACTAGTGGAAACATAATTAAAACATGTTTTGCCTGTCACAAGAATTTTAAAACTAATCTTGTAGATATTTATCAATGTTTCCTGACCGAACTTTAACCTGGCTGTTATTTCATCCAGAACAAGGCTGCCCAACCCCAGGCCCATGTGCCATGAAGTAGCATTTGGAATAGCCCACCAATAGCAGTAGTCTTGAATATGCTAGTTCAAAAACCTTTGCAAAGGTCTCATTCCATATTACTTTTTGATTATAATTAAAAGAAACCTTTGCAAAGTTCTAATTGATGGTTTTCACTTTTTGATTGTAATTTAATTTGTATGCAGGTATTATTTGGCACACAGGCTAACTTAGAATTGAAATTGTGGCCCATCACCAAAATTGGTTGGGCAACCTTGGTCTAGAAGCTCTGGACAGCCCAGACGAGATTCACTTGCCATTATATTCAGAACTTCTCTGGACCCTTGACCTCTATATCTCTCCAGTATACCAAGAAAATGCCATGTTATTACAAAGAAAAAAGGGGAGGGTAACTATTCAGTTTTATTAGATCATTGTAATAAAAAGTATAATTTACTGTAATAGATATTGCATTACTTCCGCACTCAAATTCCGGTAGATATAAGTTTTCTGCTTTCCTTTTTCCAGTTTTATGGATCTGTTAGAATTGCTTTATTAATGTATATGGATTTTGATATTTCATGAATTAAATAGATATCTCTTGATGAGTATAATGAGTAAGTCCTCAGGAATGATTATTTAACGAATAGCAACAATACACATTTTGGAGAATTAAATGCATAAATACAAGTAGACATCTGATTTAGAAACAAATATCTATATTTTTAATGTATTCAAGTGATTGTCTTCAGACTGAGTCTGGTAAATGTGCAATAGAGCTCAGGCTTGTTCGGGAGGGAAACAGTTCAAATATCCAGCCAGCCCATGCATATTTTGGTTTTTGGTGGTTCCTGAAATCACGCCAGGTGAATGGTGCAATGGTTCCTTCAAAAGGTTAAGATATATTTCTTTCCCATTCCTTGCCTTCAGTCCTTTCCTGCCTCTAATGACCTCGACACTAATGGTATGTAAAGCCCTAACAAAAACAAAATTGCCCTCATAAAGTCCTTTCTGTAAGCTATTTAGGATATTCCTCTGTAGCATAGAGCACTATTATATAGCACGGTGGCCTGTTGTCTCTTGGCTAAGGGAGAGTATTATTTCCCTAATGATATAGTAAATCATCTGCTCTATCACTATGTATATATAGGGTAGCGAAATGAACCACCACTTACTTTAGATGATGGTATCTTGGGGTGAACACATAAATAAGCACAAAGCACAGGAAAAACAATGAATATTTCGGGACTTGGCCCTTTGTGAACAGGAGAACATCACGGAGGAAGATGGTGCAGGGTACGGTTTCACAAGTTGTTGTTGTTGGAGTTTAAGGGCGCATCGACGGCGGGGTCATTAGCACCCCCGGTTTCACAAAATGAGCGTTAGTCAGGAACATGGTGGGGGCAAATTCAAACAGAGGACAGGGAGAGGGGGGACAGTGAATTGGACCTAGTACACGAGCAATGCAAAATGTTGCAAAAAGTACAGAATAATACATTAGAATGTTCAATAACATAAATTTGAGAAAGTAAAAGTAAATAAGAAAACAGAATAGTCGAAAATAATAATAATAAAAAATGTGTATGGGGTGATTCTGGGGAAGAGGAGGAGGAATTCTTATACATCAGTTTGGCTTCTCCCAGTTTTCCGTATTCCTTGATGAATACCAGCAATCTCATCCCAGCTGAAACACATGCCAGAAAACATCTCTCGACTATCCCAGACCTTATCATTCTACCTGCAGACAAGGGCTCAACCTCAGTACTGATGAATCCTTCGTCAATATCAGATGCTAACACTTACTGCTGCCTCGCTGAAGATCCCACATCATTTGACAAAAAAAAAAAAAAAAAAATACAGGAATATGTACAGTTCAATGGGCCCCTCCAAGGTCTCACCCCACAGTCAGTTTCTCCTCTTATTCCTCAAAATCAATGCACTCCTACACTTTACCTCCGTCCGAAAAGCAATAAGCCTTGAAACCCGGGACGTCCCATTGTTGTGGCTTAAGGATCTCCTACAGAACGAATCTCTGCATTGGTACCTACAACCTGTAGTCTCTCAGCTCCCCTCCCACATCAAGGACGCACAACAGTTCCTTCTCTGTCGATCCACTATGTCCACATCACTTCCTTCCAACTCCATCCTGGTAACCATTGATAATTTAATTTAATTGCAATGGAGCACAGGCTCCGGTGGCAATTTCCCTACACACCCATCTTCCCCGTATCCTGCACCTACCTACATTTGCCCTCTACAAATTTTATCTTTAAATTCTTTCAAAGTTTTCAGTAAATTATTCATCATTTCTCTTGGTAACTCATTCCAATCCCTGACACCCTAACCTAAAAAAGAGAATCTTCCCACACCCTTGTGCCTGAAATCGAGTGCTAGCTTGTGGTCATGGTCATCTTTTCCCTTCCATGCACTACTTTTCATACCTATTGCAATATCTTTCCATGCCTCATCACTGTACACACACATCCCACATTGCCATAGACTTAGTGCTATGGAACATTTTCGGGATAAGCGCACTCCAAACAGTGTCCCCACCACATTGGATGAGCTGATACTCAACAACATCTACTTCTCCTTTGAAGGCAATACCTACGACCAAACCCGTGGCACTGCCATGGACACTTGCACTTCCCCCTCTTATGCTAATCTCTTAATGGGCCGCCTGGAACAGATATTTTTGGAGAACATCCCCCTCAAACCCCTCCTGTGGCTTAGGTTCATAGATGACATTTTTATGATCTGGACACATGGAGAAAATACCCTTCTAAATTTTCTGGACAATTTAAATACCTTTAATAACTCACCGAATTTCACATGGACCTACTCCCACACCAAGACCACATTCTTTGATGTGTACCTGTCCCTCTCTTATTGCCACCTCAGTCCACACCAAACCCACCAACTCACAGCAGTACCTCCATTTCGAAAGTTGCCATCCATATCACACCAAACGTTCCCTCCCCTACAGTCTTGGCATTCGAGGCAGTTGTATATGCTCCATCCAGAAATCCCTAATGTAGTGCTCAAACAGCATCTCACAAGCATTGGTATCCCGCAACTATCACCCAGTTTTGGTTCACAAGCAACTTTCACCAGCCACAATGTAACCTGCTCAACCTATTGGCTGCTCCAAACCCCCAGAAACCAACAAATTCCAGTCCTGGTTACACAATATTTCCCTGGCCTTGAATTCATCAATAGATTCCTTTGGCAGGGTTATGATTTCCTACTAACCTGTCCAGAAATAAGATAGATTCTTTCAAAAATCCTCCCTGGCCCTCCCAGAACTTGTTTCAGCAGACCTGCCAAACTCGGCCAACTCCTAGTCCACAATCACAGTCTTCCTCACCCCATCAGACAGCCCCAAGAATCATTCACATGCAGTAGATCCCGCTGCAAGACGTGTGACATACACCATGCCTCCACCACTTTCACCAACCCTATCACTGGCGAGAGCTTTCCTATCATAGGACATGTCACCTGTGAAACCTCACATGTAATATACCAGCTGACCTGCAAACACTGCTTGGCTTCCTATATAGATTTGACTAGTAATCCATTAGTCATAAGAATGAATGGCCACCAACAGACAGTTTTCACTCAGAATCCAAAACATCCAGTAGCCATTCATGCCATCTCCCATGACACCAGTAGTTTTAATTCTTGTTTCATGGTCCCTGCTATCAGAGTCCTCCCAAACAACAGCAGCTCCTCTGAACTCAGAAGGTGGGAGCTTGCCTACCAATACAAACTAGGCACAAGACAACCTCCTGGTCTCAATTTGAGATAATACCCAGTCAGTACTTTTCCTTCCCCCTATCTGCTCCTTGCCTCCATGCCCACTGACTATATTGAAACACCACATACCAGAGGTGATGTTTATCTGCATAGATTCTCTTTTTTTTATAATTACTTTTATATTTGTTAATTTTTCTATGTTTTGATTATTCGGTTTTCTTATTTACTTTTAATTTCTCAAATTTATGCTATGAACATTTTAATGTATAATTCTGTACATTTTGCAGTGCACGTATACTAGATCCAATTCACTGTCCTCCTCTGTTTGAATTTGCCCTCACCATATTCTCGACTAACGGTCATTCTGTGAGATTGTATACTGCACTACCCTCTCTCCGTGATGTTCTCCTATTAATGAAGGGCGAAGTCCTGAAATATTCATTGTTTTTCCTGTTCTTGTGTTTTTTTATGTGTTCACCCCACGAAACCATCATCTAAGGTAAGTGGTGGTTCATTTCGCTATCCTTTTTTTTTATAAATCCATTCGCTACTTAGCTACTATTATTTCCTGGTTACCATACATATATATGATTCACCGGACGACGGTCACTGTGTACACATGTGACTCCGCCTGGTGTTCTTACTTCCGCACGAATAAGGCTATTGCCAAAATGTTGTGCTTTTTTGTGTTCGTCGTCCCAGCCACCTTCATCTTTGGTAAGTGTTGGGTCAAAATGGAAGGATAGGGAAATATGACCCAACACTTACCACAGATGAAGGTGGCTGGGACGATGAACAAAAAAAAAAAAAAAAACACAAGAGAAGCTCAATATTTTGGCATACAGCCTTATTTGTGCAGAAGTGAGACACCAGGTGGAGTCAGATGTGTACACAGCACAGAGACCGCCGTCTGGTGATTGGCGTCACCGGCGCGGAGAGTAGTGTAGGAGGAGGGGGGGGGAAGCTAAAATATTGGATCGATAATCGATACTGTTGATGGTATATTGTCATTGAAAGTGGTAGACGAACATAATAACTGAGTGAGGATAAATATATATAAATAAAATTTTGAAAAACTATAAGTGAAAAAAATAATATAAGAAATGTAAATAGTAGAGATGGTGGAAGGAATTTATTTGATATTGAGGCCAGGAGGATGTCTGGTGACCAGGATATTCTGATAGGTTAGTTCCCACTATGTAGTTCAGAGAGGTTGTGTTGTCAGGGAAAACTCTGATCATCCTAACTGAGAAACATGTTAAAATTATTCCGTTAGTGGGAACTGGCATGTTTTGCAACTGGATGGGCCTCATTGTCAATGGCCATTCATTCTGAAAGCTAGGGGGTTAGTAGTGAGGCCTATAAATGAGCTGGAGCAATGGAGGCATGTAAGTTGATATATGAGGTGTGTTGTCATGCAAGCAGCATGACCAATGGCAGGGAATGTTTCACTTGTGGTGGGATTGAAGTGAGTGGTAGTGGCTGGATGCATGCTGCATGTTTTACAATAGAGTCTGTTGCATGGGAATGATACCTGTGGTAGTTGTTACTTTTAGCTGTCCGGCTATTTTGTATCACATATTGTGTGACCCTTGGTTTTTATGTCTTCCATGTCCCCGCAGTGTTGGCGCATTGGATTGTCCACGATCTTCATGATGTACATTCTGTCTCAGTAGGAGTGTATATGCTGTTCTCAGTCTACTTATTGCTGTTATTTCGCTTTTGTTTATTTCTAGGAGGGTGTGCCATGATTTGCAGTCCATTTTCCCTGCTATGGCTCTGTATCAGAGGCTTTTGTTTGGTTCTTCCTCTATCCACCTTTTGATCTGTTCCTTCTTCAATGTGTGTGTGATTGTGTGGTTTTAATCTGTGTAGGAGGTGTGTATCTCTTTTATAAGTGGACCATTCAGTATATGCTCTGATTTTGTTTACCTACATCCACAATATTTATAGTAAGTCCAGTAATACAGACTGAATCTCTATTGTAGAAGCAGTGGTCTTGAACCTACCAATTTTTCGGTATTTCTACTGATATCGAGTTTGTCCTAGTCTGTTCTACCAAAATATCAAAGTGTAACCATTTTTCCATGATTTCTGAGAATACAACGAAATTTTCCTGAATTTTTTCCCCATTTTACATTATCATGTTGGCAACCCATTTCTTTTATGTTTTACGGGGAATTTTTTGATTAATTATATGATAGGTAGTTAATTACCTTTTTCCATATATCTTTTAGGGACTACCCCTGTGCATTTCTGCCCTACATTATTGACATTTTTAGGGGATTCCCGAGCTAGTTTGCTTGTCTGTATTTTATTGGTAACCATTACCATAAATTTTGTTAATAAAATGTACATACATATTATCAAATACAATGAAATTGGCAGAACAATAAGATGAAATGCCCAGTATTTGGTGAATTATTTGCATTCAACCTGTGTCGAGATATTCCCATATTCGACAACCTTGGTCAGTTCTAACACCTGCAGCTAAGGGTGTGCGCACAAACTACGTGGCTCGGTCCAGGGGTGGGGGGGAGGGGTTGGCTGGAAGTCTATGCTGGACTATGTGGGAGGAGGGGGAGTTCCGAGCCAGGCGACGTAGCTTTCCTTTCATAACATTTTACGCAGCTAAAATGAGGAACAGAACTCACATGTGAATATTTATTTCCGTCATTTAATTATCTCCGTATGTAATTTACGATTGTCTGACAAAAGAAAACACTAAAAAATGTCTTCTGGAATCATAAGAGCAAAAAGCTACAAGCCACGTGGGGGGAGGGGGGGTTCACAGGAGACCAAAATGGAGCTACGTGGTTTATGCACGCTCCCTAATGGAATAAGCCTTCCAAGAGTTAATATCTTTTTGTTAAATAAGTTAATAAATGAACTGAAAATGGTTTGTGTTATTTTGATTATGTTTTACTAGTACTGACTAGTGCTTATTCATGATATGAAATTTTTATTTTTTAAAAAATTCTGGTATTAGTTTTATATTTATAATAAATATAGCCTGTAATTTTCCTATTATTTGACAAAGATAAAGAAGTTTAAAAAATAATGTAGTGATGTAATGAAGTTTTAAATAAACTTAAATAACTTGTATTTCTTACTTTAACATAAAAAAATACCCTCACTGTCATCTTCTGACTTCAGTTTAACTATACAAAGCTAAGAAGGTAATATGAAAATCAAACTCATTGTTGAATGCAAGTTCTTTCATATACTGATTTTGGGTATGAATATACTGATATTAGTAGACAGATCTAATGATTTCGCATTTTGATGACTGAGATCACTGTGTAAAAGGTATAAGATTAATTCGCTTGTCATAACACTGAAATATTTGACATGTTGCTTATCGCATGATGAGAAACAATAACTTAATGAACTAAATGTGAAAACAACCTGCTCACTTGTTTATGAATATTTTACTAAAAGCCTGAAACCATAACAAAGCAATTGTGTTAGTTAAGGATATTCATATATACTTGACCATAAGGAGATCAAAATGAACATATCTATCTATATCTTTCTTTTTCCATATTAATATCACATCACATATTTCCTGCTCCATTGTTAACAATAGTTTGCCTTAGTCGAAACTTTCCTGCCATTCTTATCTATGATGCACTTGGATTACAATACATACTGATTCAGTTACCACTGTAGTTACTCATATTGTAGAGATGAACATTAGATGCAGGAGGGAACAGGTTTTTTGGGTTACCTCCCTAATTAAAAACATAGACTATTAATTACAAGAATTAATTATTTCTCCTTTTTTAACTACTGTAACTATACATTTTATGAGTCAGTAACCCCTTTTTAAAAAAAATAAAGTTCAGAGATACTAGAAATCCAGTTTTCAGCTAAACTCTTAATATTTTATAATTCAATAATCTCATAAATGTTTTAAATAATGCATAAATTTTGTATACCTTATACGATAAAGATCAGTGACATAGAAATAGACTAATTGGTAATGATTGCTTTCTAAGGTAAATCTGCATGACCTTCTTTATACTATAATTTTCTTTTGGATTGATTCCTAATTCCTGTTAAAAAATAAACTTCGATTTCCCATTTCACTTCTTATACCACTGAAATACATTTTGATATGCTTATTTGATTATTTTTTTCTTACAGGTCTATAGGTCACAGGGAAGGAGCCAGAGAATTCACTTGCAACTTTGGGATACAGCAGGACAAGAGAGGTTAATCTCACTTTGATGTTTGTTATAATTACAAAAATTACCCTTATTCACATGAATGATAAGTGGACTTGATATGGATAAATTATTCCAGTTCCTGACTTCTCACCTGCAAATAAAATCTTTCTTACTCCATTACAGCTGAAATCAAGTTTACTACTCGTGGTTGCATATATTCATGTTGAAACAGTTGGTATGAAATATGCTTTTTCTTGGTGTGACCATTACTTCAATAGATAATTTAATCATAATTTAATGTGATGGCCATTATGGATTGAATTTTATTTGTTGCAAGTTTAAACTGTTTTAAGTTTGTTGACAACTTCATTTGTTGTTGGAAGGAGAACCAGAGTAGCTAAACGTGTATGCCAGGGTTGTGATCTTGTAATATTGAATAGCAAATTTAAATCATGAAAGAGGAATGAACCATTTCTTACCACAGGTGATGGACACACTAAAGATTCCTTGCATTATGTAGTAGCCAGAGTGTCTCTTTGACTCCTATTATGTGAAAGTTATAGTTTACTCTTTGTGAAGGATTCACATCTGAAAACTATTGTCATTAATACTCCATATTTTTGTGAACTTGTGTTGTCCTTCTCTGATCTGTAGCATGCCATGGTTCTACGAGGGCTGTCCAGAAAGTAATAGATGTTTTTGCCTGGCATAGCAGTGGGCAGAGCTAGTGCCACTATCTTGGCACCAAAGTGTTCCTACACTAAGTACGCAACCAGCCATGGTAGCTTGCGCATCGTGCCTATCGTACTTTGTATACAGTGGAGTGATAAAATGAGCGCTGCAATTGAAAATCCCACCAGTTGTAAAATGCGAGCTGTGATAAGTTTTTTGTTGGTTTGAAATCACAGACCAATTGAAATTTATTGCTATGTTTGTGATGTGTGCAGCCAAGGAATAATGAGTGAAAGTCAATTGAGCAGTGGTGCATTGATTTTAAAAATGACAGAACCAATGTTCACGATGGGGATCACAGTGGTAGGCCTAGTCTTGTGAGTGATGAATTGGTGGCAAAAATCAACAAAAAAATGTGTGAAAATCACCATTTCATGATTGCAGAACTCTGGGAACATTTCACCCAAATTTCATGCAGTTTAGTTCATTAAATTGTGGTTGGTAAACTTGGTTACCACAAATTTTGCACCATGTGGGTTCCAAAAATCCTAACGGAAGACCACAAAAAATGGAGACTTGCTGTAGCACTGACATTTCTGGAATACTACGGCAAAAGTGGACTTGGGTAAAGCTCGTCACCTGTGAAACAAAATGGCAGTCGACGGAATGGGGACATTCGCCCAAGAAACCAAGGAAGTGTCTGCAAAAGCCATCAGCAGGAAAAATCATGGCTACTGTGTTTTGGGATGCTCAGGGAGTGATTCTCATTGATTTTCTTGAATGTGGCCAAACAATCAACTCAGAGAGGTATTACAAAACACTCAGAAAATTAAGATGCGTGATACGAAACAAGCATCAGGGAAAACTCGGCAAGAAAGTTTTGTTTCTCCATGGCAACGCTTGTCCACACACAGCCAATCATACCCAAGAGCTCTTCGATGGTTTTGGATGGGAAGTTTTCAATCATCCACTGTACAGCCTGGATTTGGCTCTGAGTGATGACCACCTGGTCCCAGCGATGAAGACATGGCTTGGTACGCAACACTTTGACACTGACGCTGAACTGCATGCCGGTGTGAACCTGTATTTGAACTCGTAGGCGGCAGATTTCTACAGAGAGGATATTTAAAAGCTTGTACCACGTTATGATAAATGCCTTAGTTTAAATGATGATTATGTAGAAAAATAGCCTAAGAGTTTACCTCCAAAATGTATATAATAAAAAAAATTATTTTTTATTCACTTTGTTTAATTTTTATTTCAAAACGTCTGTTGCTTTCTGAACAGCCCTCGTATTATTCTTTAACATAAAATTTATATTTGAGGCTATATTGTTGACTAACCACAATATGAATCACAGGATATTCTGAACCTTAATACACAATCATAAAATAAATATCTGGCTGAGTCGAGTCCTCAGGACCAAGTTAATTTTTTGGAGACACTAACCATGATTTGATGCAAAACAAATTTATACTCATGATATTAACATTGGTGTAACTGCAATTTTAAGACTTCAAAATGATGTACAGTGGAACTTCTGAAATTTGAATCTGAGGGGACCATAAATAAACTTTGAATTACTGAAAATTCAAATTAGGAATTTATAAAAATAGCAAAAAATGCAAGAAAAATGTCCTTAAAAATTAAGTAATAATAAACAACAAAATCATTCCGTATTATTTTCTAATCATTTTATCTAGATTTAAAAGCCAATTTACAAAAATATTGCATGTCATCCAAACCTTTTTATTAACATTGTTTCTAATGGTTTTGTTTTTACATTTTTGAAGCAATGAGGTGAAGGAAACCTTCCTATCATGTGTACACATTCGTCAGTGTCAGGAATTTTCAGGTCCTCGTGCTCTTTTATGGTCTTTATCTCTTACTTTAGCAAAAATGTACAAAATTTTGTCCTTGTTTGTAAGATACATGGATAAAGTATTTAGTGGAATTCCAAACTCTTTTGCGATATCAGATTTTTTCTTGATTCCTTTTTCAACTTTATGTATTGCAGTTACTTTTTCAGCAAATGGTAATGTCTTGCACTGAATTCTTGGCTTGGATGAAAACGTATTGATTCAGGTATCGATAAACAAAATGTGAGCTAACCTAGAATTTCGCAAACTGCATAATGCAATTTGTTTATGGAATAGCGGGCTCAGTTGAACAACATGATACCTCAGCATTAGAGTGATTTACTTAGTTAATTCAGGCAATAAATCAGCTAAACAGTCAACTGAGTCAATAAGTTTAAACAGTAAATTCCAGATATAAATCCAATCAAATGGCTATAGAAAGGCTGAACATAAGATCTGCACATATAATATTTGGTTTCAGTATAATTTGATTAAAGTTAACACTTCCTTCATTTTTTTGAGATATTCAGGATGCAAAATAGTAAAATGATGATAAACCTTGTAACGAGGGAATCATGCTAAAGTCAACTTATAGCAAGAAAGAAACATAATTTTTGTTCATTTTTGGGAAAGCTCAGTATAGTTTAAAGAGTGTTTTTTCAAACATTATATAGTAACGTTAGACACATGGCTTGAGGTAAAATTAATCATTTTTAGTAATACACACAAATTCAAGGGTGTAAACCATATTCAGAAATCAGAATACACTATAATTTGTTAGGAACAGTTTCCATTAAGCCTCTTGAAGAGACATATAGTATTTTGATTGGGATGATACAAAGTAGATTTTACAGTTTTGAGAAAATGGCTGGACAAGACATTACCTCTGTTGCATCATGTGGAAGTAGCGTTTACTTTAGAAATTCATAGTAAATTGAAGAAAACAGGTAGAGACTTCAAAATCACTCAACAGTCATTTTAGAACACGTAGAATCATTTAAAATAGGTTTCAAAGAGGCCAGAAAGTTATTAGTGGGGTTGTAATTCGGATTGCACAAGACTTATGATAAAACTGTTAGAAAATAGTAAACATGGCTTGCTTAGTACCAAATGAAAGAGCATTAAATTAGAAGTAAAAATAAAGTTGCTTCAGCCCCGTAACTGTAAAATTGTGGAAATTAGTTACAGTTTTGAGTAAAATGATTTTTTACAGCTAAACTATTGAATATACAAAAATTTACATTTATCAAAAATCCTGGCTACTGTTCAAATTACAAAACAATAGGAGTAATGGGAGCCAAAAATGAAAAATTATTGTAAAAGACCGGAACAAAGATACGTAGTTTTCACCCGCTGGGAGGCCAGTTGACCTTTCGTCGCGGAAGGATTTTTCTAAAAGACAGTGAATCTATTTATATGAATGGCGGGGACTATGTCTTTTGCTGGAAACCACTGGAGCAAGAAGGTTGTCGGTCTGTGGAGTGCTGCGTTGGGAGGCGGAAAGTGACCGTGTGTGATGCATGGGCAGGGGCAGCCATCTTAAAATTTTGTAGTGCACCCGAACTGTTTTAAATCTTTTCAGTGTCACTTTCATTTAACAATGGGGTTTGGTATGGTCTGATATCTGTTCATAACTTGCAGTCAACTCAATTTGGTGAAGATTTTCTGATTGTCTATCGACTGTGTGGACTTGTACAATTTCTTTTGAGAATGTAGTGAAACTTTGAACCTTAATTTAGTGGCAATGACTTTATTTACAATGTGAACTCTCCTTTTCCATTTTAAGGAATCAAAGTGGTGGCGACCATAGAATTAAGTACATGAGAAACACGGTTGGAGTTGAGATGATTAACTGTTTATTCTAACCCCGCAAGCAGTTTAGCTCCTTACAAAATGCACTTATAATTGGACAGAAAATGGCATACAAAACACAGACACAAGCACGGACTGTACACTGCTACAGTATTCTTAAAATCACACACAAAACAGCAGACGAGAGTGGATTAAAAAACAGCGATGCATGTGGCTGGCCAGTTGTTGAGTAAAAGCATTCTGGGGTACAATAACTATGGAGAAAGGTGGGTAATGTGTTCTGGACAATGAAATTAACATTACCGTAAAATACTGACTTTTCACAAGTTATTGATCAAAAAAATATGTTTCCACAAACAATAATTTACATGAGAGTTACGAGTTCATTTACTAAATTCAGACAAATTTTTTTTTCGAATTAACAAAAAAATAATTTGAATTATAGGAGTTATTTTTACACTACTTTAATAAAAAATTCAAGAGACCAAAAGAAAATTTCAAATTATTGAGAAATTCAATTTAAAAAAGTTTGAATTACAAGGGTTCCACTGTACAAGCAAATAATTATTGTGAGGATGGAATGTTTCTCACTGTGTAATTACATGGAAGGTTTCATGGAAATACTGCCAAATTTTGCTTTCTAAGCACAATGTTTCATCTCCTTCATCTGAGGCCATCTGTCTATTTAAAAAAACTATCGACTAGCCAGTAGCATGCACAGACTGTCATCACCTGAGGAGGAGCATGCTTAGAAAACAAAATTTAGCAGTATATCCACAAAAACTTCAATGTAAATAATTATTTGTGTTCCATAACTATGTGTATTTCCTTAATAATTTGAGAAACACAGTGGGAGAAAGAGTTTATTAATGGATTTTTTTAATATACGCAGGGTAGTTTTAAAGAAGAAACTTGCTAGAGATAATGTGCTCACCATCAAATTCTTCTATGCACTCTTCTTTGTAAACTTTAAAAAATTAGTTTTTTTAATCCTTCTGCCGGTAGTAACACAAAGAAGAACTTGGAAATTCAAAAAGAAGACCAAAGGCACTGTAGTATGAAATAACTAATTGTTTGAACAAGTAGAAGTAGAATCATAGCTTGCCCAATGTGAAGCTCATGAGAGGAACGTAACATAATACTAATTTTTGAACTGAACGAATGATCAATTAAGAATTATGTTGTAATGACCATATTAATTAAATGGAAAAGGCTTTTAGACTATAGAAATAACAAATGATGAGAAAAGCAGATCTATCATTCACCAAAAAGAGGGCAGTGATGAACATAAAACAAAATTTGAACTCAATTTTTCAATATTTTGTTTTAAAATCCGAGTTATGCAAGGAGAGTTGAGAAATTTAGCAAGGGAGGTGAGCTACTGCATGAGTGTCACTGAAATATTGTAGAATTGTGTTCATCTTTTTTTATGTGTGTATTCATTGCTGCCCTCCTGCCTTCTTCTTTGCTGAGTGATGAGCCTGCTTTCCTTGTCATTTCTTATTATTTTTCATTGTATTTATAGCTCTCTGGTCATTTTTATTGGATTAAACAGCCTTTTGTGAAGTATTATAGCGTGCAAATTTTTTTTTTTTATAAATATGACCCCTGGAAGTGATCCAAAGCTCAGCCTGAACATTCGTATTTTGTAGTGATAGTCTTGTCTGCATGTTCACTACATGGCCACCGTATCATCTAGAAATCAAATGCTGGTTTATTTGATGCTCAAAAAATATATCTACTTATAACAAGATTAACTTGTCTTTATTTATCCTTGTGGTATTTTACTTTCTGTTTAAGATGAGAAAAAATTCCTTATTAGTGTTGAGATAATTTATCTTTAAATAAATTTTGCAGTTGATTCTGCAATTAAATTAACTAAGAATGGAGTTTGTATGAAGAATAAAAGCACATATTGTTGGTAAAATTTTATGTATTTCAACTGAGGAAGTTTCATAATTTGATGAAATTCATGTATACCCCTGAGCCAACTCCTCAGGTTGATTCGCAAATCAAATTTTTAATACTTAATATCTGTCAACTAACGTAGTCTGCTTTACTAAAATTAAAATTAATGGTGGAGAAAAACAAAAGGTAAAAAAAATAATAATAAAAAAATAATAATAATAATAATAATAATTTGCTTGAATAACAGCTTTGTAGCATACCTATCATTTAGATTTATAGTCTCCTTTGTAGTATTCAGTTTTGAGGCATAATGCAACATTATATTATAATAGACCTAACAACACATGTATTTGCTTATGGACTCAGTGGAGTCTCTTATTAATTCTGGGGCTAATATTTTATTATTGACATGCATGTAACATGTACTACACTGAATCTGAGGGGTCACCAATCATTGTACATAGGTCTCAGGAAGAGTATATGATGTAACTTGTAAGCAGTTAAGAATTTATGCAACTGGAATTAATATTCTTAACTGTTTCTGTTTCAAAACATGAAAGGGGGAAAAAGTCAGTTATTAAAATGTGGTGTGTATCATTTCTTGTATGTGCTCATTATTGCTGGAGATTTCAATAGAAAATGTTATAAGACATTCCAAAAATTAATGTTAGTGTTGCAGATCTATTTTAAGTTTTTTAACCCGTGAAATGCAAAAGAGATCTATAGGAGGAGAGGGGGTAAAGGTTTCAGCATCTGCCATTTCTTCCAGAAATTATTGCAAATAACACAAAATTAATTAAAATACAACTGCAATACTAATTGAAAGTTAAGATAGGCTCCTTTCTGTAAAAGTGACTATTTAATTTTTTTTTTTAAAAAGTGGAAAATATATTTTCTAAATAAATTTTGTTTGCCAAAAACTATGCCCAGTACTTTGGAGTTTAGAAGGTAGTTAAGAATATTCTTTCGGAGTTGCAAGTACAGCACAGTTGATATGTGCATTATTGTGTAAATGCTTGGTGGCCTCATTTTCTGATCTAATTTGATATGGTACTAATTTTGCACCTAACCACAATGCTTGGCATTTCTTGCTCTGTGTAGATTTCGTAGTTTGACAACAGCCTTCTACCGAGACGCCATGGGCTTCTTGCTGCTCTTCGACCTCACTAACGAACAATCTTTCCTTGAAATAAGAAACTGGCTTGATCAGTTGAGGGTATGCTTTTTGTTGTCTTTAGCTGTTCTTTGATTGTATATTATTTTTATGTTGGTTGTGGTAGTATTTGTTACAAACTTGTGTTCATTGTGGATTGAAATAGGTAAAAACTGAAATTAACCTGGTAGAAGAGCTGATCAGTAGAACATGACTTTAATCTTGAAGAATACAAATTTCTTTTACCCTCTTTTTAGAAGAGGCTACTGCTACTGAAATGTTTCCAAAAATTATTCTTAACAGATCCTGCAACAACAGAAAATTTATATACTAACTTTATGGATCTATGAAATCACTCCTTGCCTTGTTGTAATTCATTTGGCAAAGCCTACTTTTACCACTTTTATTATTGTTTAATAGTTATTGTCTTTATTTTGCCAAGTTGCCACTGCTTTTTTTCCCTTTCTCTTCATTCCCCCTTTCAGTCAATCCATGCTTGGAATAATTATGATCATTGGTTTTAGAGTTAAAAGAGAAAACAAATCTTTATCCTGTAGAAACCTGTGAGATTACATAGAAATGCAGACAAGTATGCTCTTTGAACTATTCTATCTGCTCTCTCATTTACATGTTTTATCCCCTTTTGAGTGGATTAATGTCACAATCATTGGGAGTGGACCACATGTTTAGTATTTTTTGATGTAGAGCTCCATGTTCTCATTCATGAGCTTTAGCACTAGGAATTAGGTGAAAATATTGCTCAACCTCAGTGTTTTCTGTTGACAGCTATTTTCTGCTTGATATTCATTTGATACCAGGCAAAGATCACCTAGAAACTGTTACTGACACATCTCTTTGAAAGGAAAATCTTAGGATTATTGGAGGTTTGAATTCAAGTCATTTCAACTGCAATCAATAACACTATCGGGTCAACTGTGTGCCCCTTAATATGTTTTATTTTTTAGTATTTTCTTTTCTGATGTCACATTAATAACATAATAATGGCATAGATACCAAGTATTGTTTAGGACCTTCTTCTAAGTGATGAAGGTCAGAAACTTAATATTTTATAGAGGTCTGCAAAACCTAGCTACAGATTGCCTACATGCAGTGGAACCTATCTTTCCTCATTCAAAACAAGTTACGAATTGGATTATTTTGTGAATGAACTAAATAAAAAGAAATTTCTAATCCCCCACAATGGACACTGGTTCATTAAAATCTTGCTGCTGTCCATACCATCTCCACAACTCTCATGACCTCAATAACTGATTTGTAGTTGGAGCCATCAGGGTACTCTGAATCCATATCTCTATCTAAATTCTGTGAAGTGGGAATTGGCCTACCAACACATTCTGGATACCAGACACTCCCTCCCCCTCCCCTTTTTCGAATTCCAATTTTAGGTAATACTCACACTTGGTGTAATCCTATCACTTGCAAATTGTTCTTTTTGTGTTCGTCATTCCCAGCCACCTTCATGTGTGGTAAGTGTTGGGTCAGTTTCCAAATCCTCCCTTTATATATATATATTAATCTTTTACATATATTCTTATAATTTTTCACCTCCAATTTATTACCATTATTATCATCTTATGTTTAATTTCTTCCCCATACATAAGATTTAAAATGATATTGTTTTTGTCACCCCCACCATATCTGTTCACGACAGTCGAAAACTACCGTTCATATAGATAGATAGACAGCGAGCACTCATGCAAGCTTAGTCACCTGCTTTTATTTACACAAGTGAGTACATAGTTCCATATAATGTGTGTTTTTTGTTTTCTTTTAAAAAATTAGTGTTTTTCGTAGTGTTTTTAGTGATGGGTCGAATTTATCTTTCATGGATGAGCGATTAACACTCTGGCCTTGCATTCGGGAGGATGGTGGTTCAAATTCCCATCCAGGCATCCAGATTTGGGTTTTCCCAAATCACTCCAGGCGAATGCCAATATGCTTCCTCCAAAAGGCCATGGCCAAAATCTATCCCCTTCCTTGACCCTAGTCTCATCCTACCTCTAATGATCTCGACATCAACGAGGCATAAGGCCATGAGTGAAAAAAGGAACCTTGCTTCCCATATTTATATATACAAATGTTTGTATTCGATAATAATGACAAAATGTGTCTAGGCAATGATAATAAGGAAGAATAGGGAAAGTAAACTTGCCAGTCACAATAGATATAGGCAGGAAGGTTGCTAAGAACAAAAAAGCATGAACACTTTACAATGTTTTAGTAAAATCCACATTCATGTTAGAGGTGAGACATATGACTAGGGAATTAGATGTGCACATATAGAGAAATATTACTGAAGTCAGAGATGTAAAAGGTATGAAGGGAGGGGATTGCAGTGGTGGAGGGAGGAAGCAGGGGAACAACAATTATGGGGAAGTATAATCTCTGTAACGGCAGGCCAAAGTAAAATAAAATAAAGATATAAACAATATTTTGGATTGGCTAAAATAGAAATAAATAAATTAATAAATACATTTTACACCATGGGTATGACTTTCTGCATTCTTTTCCTGAAATGCACATCCTACTTATCAAAATTGTACCCATGCTTCAGCATACCACCCAATCTCATGAACATCTTAGTCTACAAATACTCACTTTCTGATTCTCCTAGACTACCACATCGATCTTTCCTAAGCAAAGGACCTCACTGTAGAACTTGCATCCAGTCATCAGTGCCTATTCCAGTCCTATTACAGATGAATCTTTTCCTGTTATTGGACCAACATCTTCCAAAACTGCACATTATTTACCAATTTATCTGCCTTTATTGTACAGGCTTTTGCACCAACTGTGCATCAGAATGAATGAGTAGAGACAATACTGACAATGTAGGCCATCCAGACCACGCTTGGTGGGTGAGCAGAAATACTCTTGCCTTGCATTCAAATCTCCATCAGGCCATCCATATCTGGGTTTTCCACGAATTCCCAAATCACTCCAGGCAATTGCCAGATAGTTACCTCAAAAGGCCATCGCCAAATTCCTTCCCATTCCTTCCTCCCAGTCCTTTCCCGTCCGTAATAACCTCTATGTCAGTGAGGCATAAAGTGGGGGAGGGGGAGGGCGAAGAAATATACAGACCATGCCAGTTCATATAACTGTAACAATCTCAGCATCTGTTTTATAGTGAGAGTTGCCAGAGTTTTTTCTGATACTACTTATCCATTCAGAACTTTGTAGAGGGGAATTAGCCTATCATCATATCTGTGACACAAGTTGTAAACCTATCACTATGTTGTTATAAATATACATTTAATTTAATTTATTTATATTTCAGTCAGTAAAAATATTTTTTTATATCTTTATTTTATATTTCTTTGACTGTTCATTACAGAGATTATATTTTTTGGTACTTTTCATTTGTCAACTTCAAACCTGTACCATTGTAACATAGCAATTAGCTTCAATGGGCTCCATGGGAAGAGATAATGTTAAGCTTTTAGCATTGAAATTGAATTGTTCAGTCATAAACTTCAAACTTGATATTAAAGGACATTTAAAGTCAAAATCAGATCAATATCATAAAACTGAAGCAAAATAATAAAAAAAACTAAATCATAAGAAAAATGTTGCAAATGTTTACACTAAGAATACAGGTAAAACAAACATTTTGATATGAATGTTTATAATATCAGAAAATTTTACTAAAGATGGTAGAGTAATTTGAAAGTCCATTTTTCTGTGTGCTTGTAGGAAATTAATGACACATCAGATGACCAACAGACAATGGAATGTAAATCAAACAGTGGGAAGTCTTTTATTTAAATAGATAAACTAAATTTTATTATGACAATGTACTGTCAGCACCTAGGAGAATGTTGAGATAGAAAGGTTGCTTGTAAATAAACCCTAAGTATGTTTTTTTTTAAAGTCTACACACAACTTTGTAGATAAGATGAGTAGAAAGCTGAAAGTATGGTCAAATAATAGCTAAAATCAAATGAAGTTTTGGAAGTAAAATTATGTTAAAGGAAGAAAAATGGGATTTGGGGTACTTAACCAAGACAGTAATCTTGACACTCAAAATAGGGATATGTGAGAAACAAGACGTGAATAGGTAATTAGAGTATTAAGTTCCAAGAAGAATGGTATAAATTTCATTCAGGAACATAAAGAGAAATGACAGAAATCCTACGAAAATATGCTAACCCATTGGCTGAGCCGGGCCTTCCCGGCCCTCCAACAGCCCGCCCCCTGGGCTTCACCTGGGAGGAATAGAAAGGTATTAAAAAGAGAGAGAGAGATAAGGAAGAATTTTGCCAATTTCAAAGTTTTGTCAAAGTAAGATGTAGTTTATGAAAATTAAAGATCACACCTGAATAGATACTGCCATAGACTTGGAACATATGTCAAATTAAAGAAAAAATTAAAAAGAATCAGATGATGTAGAAATCTTTGTGAGGGAATAAATACTAAAACTGTATACATATAACAAAAATGGACAACCCTTCAGAATTTAATAACATCAAAACAAAGAGATTTAGGAGGAAAATTATCATAGATAAAAGTAATCAGAAAAAAATCAGTTCTGCATAATTGCCAAGTTTAAGACAGATCATACAAAAAATGCTACTGCTGGGGAAAAAGGTGAGGCCAGCTTTGCCTCTTTGAAGCAGTTTGTCAGGAAGCACATACTGCACTGGTTGTTGTTGTGGTTCAGACAGTAGCAGAACATAGAAAGTCCCCATCATGTAAGAATTTGGAGACAAAATATATTTTAGTCACTTAGAAATTTTTGCCAATTTTTGCCATGTAACTTCAATTACGGATTTGGTGAATTTTGAGATTTGGGGGATTTACTCAAGAACAATAATGTGAGAATGTGAATTTTTGTTGTGGTGACTTGCAGTCTTCAAATAAGGATATTGAAAGTCTGATGCAATTTTAGGAATTGCTCTTGTGTTGTGATACCAGTTTAAATTCAATGAACTTTTGAAGAATATGTTGAGTGATATTCACGGGCATTTTAACTTTATAGGGCACCTTTAACCATTATCTGTTGTGGTAAAAGTATTTAAACCAATCAGTGACCATCTCAAGAACCAAGCAAACTTCAATAGATATCAGATTATAACATCCACAATTACAGTTAACATTGAAAGTGTTTCCATACCCCAAGCTCCATGGTCTCTTCTTACATAACTCTATCCTCTAAAGTTTTTACTCAAATCTTGTAAAGTGTGTTCGTATCGGTGTGGCCCTCTTGCGTTTACCTGTGATGAGTTTACTTTCCTTCCTTATTATATTTATTATTCAGTATATAAATCATGTTTCTGTTTTTATATCTACAATGGAATGCTTTTTTTCTCTGTACTCAGTGATATTATTCATCATACAGATTGACATGATTCACAGCATTGTAACAGTTTCGTTACTTCTGCATGCTTTGCAGTTGATGCCTGTCTGATACTATACTCATACTGTATAGTACCACAAGTGAATATAAGCTATCATCCAAATTTTTTAAAAGCCATTGTATTTACAGGATATGACTGGATTGTTATACACTATATAAATTTTCAGTTGGTGTCAAAGACAGTGGTGCTCCTTTTAGAATTAAGTCCCGTCCCACTTCTTCTTTTTAAATGTATTTTTTCTCAGTGTATTCTCTTGCTGGAGATCTTAGTGAAGGGAAATTTTACCTCTGGATTCTTCTACATGGAGAGCCATACCATGTTGTACTTGGGAAATATAATGTGGTAGTATACTGTTCCTATCCACATTTGCAGTAGGTCGCATAGTCTAAAATCAGCCACTGATGTCAGATGCTGTTTGTAGCCTTCCCCTCTGGCGAACAGTCACTACATAAACTCTTTATTTTAGTCCTGTTTGGACAGGTCTCTCTTCTGCCAACTTCACTGTTCTGAAGGTCTCACTTTCCGTAGCTGCTGCCAGTGAAGATTCAGTTTTTATTAGGCTGTTATTTTAGGTGTAGATCTTATGGGACTGTGGAATGAACCAGTAACAATTAGCAAGGTTGGTTGGTAATGTACACAGGCCCATCTTAAGTCAATCGTCTATAGACTTATTTTTGACATTTTACGGATCCTTGGATCAGAACAGGGTAAGGAACACTGCACCAGATCAGTAGTATTAATTAATTATATGAGGAATGGTTAAAATAAGGAAAATTTAAACCAGAGCTTATCAAAAAAACATTTAGCTTGCCAAAAACATGTTAATATTATAAAAAGAAACTGCATAAATTATCATGAATGGCATTACAATCAGCACTGGAAGACAGACACATTCCTGTACATGAACTGTTAGTCTTGATTTAGAACTATTACATCGTGATTTAGTATGCTACACACTAAATAAGATTTACATTTTAGCCTAGATATCTGGAAACATTAACAATAGAAAACATGTATTTTTATTTTCAAAACATAAATAAATAAATAAAAATAAAATTTCAACCATAGTTTTTCTTGCATAGCATTTTGTTTTTCATTGATCTATAGTAAAATAATTATTAATTCAGGCACATAATTTTCAGACACATGCGTACTGTGAAGATCCAGATGTGGTGCTGTGTGGCAACAAATGTGATGTGGAGGAAAGGAGGGTGATATCAGAACAGAAAGCTAGGGAGATTGCTGATAAGTATGGGTAAGACCAACAGTAGTTTACTATATATTTTTGTATATAAAATGATAATTGTGATATATATATTGGATGGCGTGCTGAACCATGTGAAAAGGGCAGTGAATGGGATTTTGTGGAGAAGGTTGGGGAACAAAAGTAGGAAGTTATGACCACAATGAAGGATTAGGTTAATGGACTTTTAGGTTGGAGTAGCTGTGTGAAGGACAAGTTTTAGTGTCAGAGATTTGTTTTTGTACAAGATCAGGTGGGTGGAAGTGGGAAGTAATGGCTTTAATAGGTTTTTGGAGTATGTATAGAGTGATTTTTCATCAGAACAGATGCACTGATGACTTGACTATTTAGAAGGGGATAACTATTAAAGTGAAAGTATTGGTGTAAATTTGTTGGCTTGATGTGAACAGAAGTATGTAGGCCAACAGCCAATGTTTTTGTAAGCACAGCTGATAATCATAGAGTGGCAGGCACTAGTAGAATTGATTCTGTGAGTGGCTGCGGTGATCGCAAGGCTTGCGCAAGTTCAGCCACTTACTTCTTTTAACTTGACAAAGGGTTAACCCAAAATATAGTATTTTCTGTGTTTGTGTAATGTTTTGAGTTGCTGCTGCCCTTCTCCTTGGGTGTATTTTATCTATTCTTTCCATATAAAAATTGCCTTATGGCAGTTCTTTCCTTCCATTGTTACTGATATTGTTACCTTTCCTTTAATTATTATTATTATTTATAATTTTTCTTTCATCAGTGATTCTTATATTTACATCAAATTGGTGTATGGTTACCCTCTTTATTTTAGTTATTATTGTTTGACAGTATAGTTGTCTTAGCACTTCTGTTCTGTATAAAATGACCTAATGTAACGGGTTAATGGCATTTCCCCATTACTTTGGAAGATAATTTGAGAAGTTTTAAATATTGGCGGTTTGCGTGGTTGTCTAGTGACATCAGCATCCGCCAAGTCCTTGGGTTTAGGGACGTAAAACCCAGTTTTAAAGCATGGGTTGAAACTGGTCATTATCTAGTGACGTCAGCATCTGCCGGGTCCGTGAACTCGGGGGTGTAAACCCCAATTCGGAAGCATGGTACGCTTGGGAGAAAGATGCACCTAGGCTTCTGGGCGGGCAGTCTGCCGTTGGCCGTGGAGTAGGTGAGTCCGTCGTGAAAGTGAACAGTCAGTCGAGTCGACGAGAATGCGTGTTCATTATGATAAAGAATTAATTTTGGAGAAGGTGATTTCTTTGGTGATATGAAGGAACTTTATTAATGAAGAAAGTATTTGCAGAATTTTGTATGAATTGTTTCGTGGTGAGCCATAGGCATGTTCTGAGAACTAGTAAGGGTGTTGTATGAATGAAAAGAGTGCGTGTTATTCAGTCTAAATTTATCGGAGGCATTACCTGTAATCTTAAAGGATCGAAGTACCGATAGCAAACTTTCATAAAGGTTTGGAGTTGGAGCGAGACTATCTTATTAACTATTAAATGCATGTGTTTCAAATAAGAAGGTGCATTTTTATTTCATTTACCAACTTAACATCAGTTGGCAGCTGTCAGAGAAATAACCAGAATCTAGTGAGTGCGCAGAAGCTTTAAAGGTTCACAGTAAGTATTGTAACCGAACCTCCAGCATAACCGCAACACTAAAGCCCTTTGCAGTATTTCAGGCTTTACTTTTTGTGATAAATTCATAACTTTTGTGTCATCATGGCTACAGTAAGTGATGGATCTGTTCTTTAATCTTAAAATAATTATATTGGAAAGTATACTTCTCTTCCTGTATGATGGATGTATATAATGAAATTGCAAATCAGATTATCCTAAAGTAAGCTGGATCAACATTTGTTTCCTCCCTGAATATACTCATATAATTTAAAACATATTTTTTTGTTAATTTATTCCATTTAAGATTATTAAAAGGTGTAATACAACTGAAAGTCTTTTCCAAAAGAATAATAATAAATTTTTGACTTAAGAGAAGTACGTTATTATAGAATGATGCAGATCTGTTTGTGGACTGAATGGTGCTGCTGCTTCTTTGTAGCTTGATAATTCTAAGCTGACTCCTAACTCGTATTATGTAAAGTAAACCAAGTCTGAGAAGACGAGTGAGTTTTAAAAAAAATACTTTCATTGTTGGTGGTATGATTGTGAAAGTTACATGTTATGTGGTGTGTTTTAATAAAGGTTTTAACCACTTTTTAATGTTTTCATGGGTTTAATCACTGGATAGTTGCCTGACTTCATTTTTCCTATAGTTTACTATTAAACTTGTTTAGTTACACAATAGAATTGAAGGTTAGCGTGACATTAATATGTTGGGTGCTGTGATTTTATGTGTGTTTAGTGAAATCTTAAGTCGTGATGACTGAAAAATTATTGTTGTTAATGCTGCAATGTTGATTTTAAGAATATTATCATTAAAAAAATGCAATGTATGATGGATTGCTGCCACTGTTGATGTTTACATGGGGCATTCTTGATTTTTCTAAAGCTACTGATGCCTTTTAAAAATAAACACCTAGCTATTCATTCAGTATCAAACAGAAGTGCTTCCACTTAGCAGCAAGTGATGTATGGTCAGAAATCAACAGCGGAGACTTAATTATCGATGTGTTAATAACGTATTACCAAAGAGTGTGGGAAGATTCTCTTTTTTAGTAAGGGTGTCAGGGATTGAAATAAGTTACTAAGGGAAATTATGAATAATTTACCAAAAACGTTGAAAGAATTTAAAGTTAAAATTTGTAGAGGGCAAATGTAGGTGGGTGCAGGAAAAGGGGAAGTTGGGTGTTTAGAGAAATTGCCAGTGGAGTGTGTACTCCATTGCAATTTAATTAAATTAAAAAATTAAGAGTGATGGATGAGCAGTAATGCTCTGACCTTTGAATTTGGGGGGACTTGGAATTGAATGTCCATCTGACCTCAAAGAGGCGTAAATCCACAAACCATCCAGATTTTTGTTTTCCATGATTTACCAAAATAACTCCAAGTGAATGCCAGGATGGTTCCTTCAAAAGACCAGTACCAGATTCCTTCCCACCACTCCTTTCCTGCCTCTTATGACCATAATGTTGAAAAACTTAGTTCTTCGAGGCATGATCCAGTTATGATTTACACTCTTCATATGTTATCTTATCAAGCCTCTGATTATTATTTATGATTAGTTTACCTGATGAAAATTTTTCATATAATTTTGACATGGCAGAAAAGAATATTGTTCCAAAGTAAAATGGAATTGGTGAAATTATTGTTCAAAAGAATTGGCTCTGCAAAGAAAAAAAGCATTTTCAGGGGCAATGAGCTGAAGGCTGTTTATATATATTTTTAATGCACTAGGTAAACAAATGACCCTTGAGTATGGGACCCACATTGTATGTGTTAACTACGGGAGTTGGTATGAGTGAATTTTTTTCTTGTTCAACCACTAGTTGTACATTCTGTGCAAGTACCAGTGTAAAATTATTTGTTTGTAGTGTCCTTTTTAGTATTATGCCTGTGATATTGTTAAGGTTATTATCATTATTTTTTTCTTTGAAAATTATTCTCAAGTGAAAAGAGGGACATTTTACCTCAGATCTTCTTGTAAGTAATCTATTCAGTACATGTGCAATATAACATAAGTATACTGTTTGATTTGTGGTTTCCTTGTAGCAGGGAATTCTGTGTACATTATTAATGCTTATGGTGATTTAAGCCTGTGGCATACTGTTATAGATGATGCACTTTGTGACGATCACATAATTTATAGGTTATTCCATGGTATGCTAGCATACTTATACACGTATAGATTCCTTGCAATTTCATTATGTTCATGCGGTTGTTGTTTTAGATTAGGTTGATTGCTAAGAGCGACATTTTGAGCCTATAGGGTTGAGTCATTATCTTAAGTTCAAAAATTCGATATACGAATCGGGAAGAAGTCCGATATAGAAGTAACAGTTTTTTGTTTCTGCTGCTGTTGGTGGAAAATAATGAACTGATTGAATAAAAGTTATTTGTGCATGTTTTTATAATGAGATGCTTTCCATAAAATAAACTAAAGAAGAAAGGTGACCGTGCTCGAAGAGAATAAAGTTATTTTCCACAAGAAATAACAAAGTTATGTAAAACAGAGGCATCAGCCTGAAACGATATATGAACAAAAACTAATATAACTTCCATGATGCCAGTGCATTGTGCCTCCCTCTTTCATTTATTAAACATTGAACCCCATTATTAAATAACTACTGTAGTTGCAGTGTGTGTGGATGATGTCAGGAGGTAATGCCTTGTTCTATTATTGTTAGTCATAAAGCTTATGGCCAGATGGCTATTTCACTACATACCTACATATACATTTTGCACACTTTAAAATTTTATTTCATTGCTCTACACTTATTATTCAGTAAATCATTCCATCCTCTCTTCCACATATTAGTCCTAGTACTCTGTGCAATATACATCACCTGTATGTCCTAATAAATACCTTGAACACTCTTTACATGTCTCTTCCCTTCACTTTGAACCTAGAACCATGTTTTACATTTTCTCGATTAATATTTCATTGTGCATTTTCAATTTGCTTCCTAGATAATAATAATATAAATTGATATGAATTCAGTTTTTCTGCTTGACCTATCTCTTTAAACTGGCAAGTTTTCCTTTCTGTAACTTCATACTCTTCCTACATTTGTTGCCCCCAGGCTCAACTATCTGGAGACCAGCGCTGCTACTGGTCACAATGTGGCGCGAGCAGTGGAAATCTTGCTGGACCGTGTGATGCGTCGCATGGAGACAGCCGTGGAGCGGTGTGCCGTGATGCCCGGTAGGCGGGGGATGGCGCGTCAGGAAGGGGATGTCGTAGGGGCCGGCTCGGCAGCCACTGGTGGGGGAGGTGGCTGCTCTTGCTGACCTGTTCAATCTGTCATTGTTGTAACGTGTGTGTTCTTTGTTGCATGGAACATTATTTTGATAAGATGTGTGAATTTTTTTCTGGTGCTACTCAACATTCTATATGCATATGCATTTAAGGGTAAGCCACTGTTTGAAAACTGCTGTTGGAGTTGCATTTCCATTAAAAACTAATCCATGATACATACAGCAAAGGTACAAAACCTTTACTTGCTTCCTGTATCTTTCTTTCCAATCTTATTCCCAGACCAGTCATCTATAAAAAATTGAAGCATTAGTTGAGTGTTGTATCTAAGAAGGGATTGAGTTTTTAAACAGGCTTACTTTTAAGCAAGAAATTTATGCAATAGAATGGAAGAAGGAAAGTTCTTCAGTATAACTCTGTATGAAAAGTCACCAGCTGTGGATGCCAATTGCAAAATCCAGAATTTTATATATTTTTTTTGACAGTTTTACTCTAAATTTGCTGAAACTTTTATAAATTTATTTGGATTATGAATAATTGGTATCCCCCGTTATGGTCAAGGCTGAGAACTTTCCAGACAGGATATTATATACAAATTAATGAGTTTGTTATTGTTAAAAGAAAAATATTGAATCATGGAATTCATATTGCAAAAATTTTGCTTCTAAATGTCTCTAAAGAAATTATTCAATAATGATTGAGGGTTACTTTGCTCAATTTCTATAAGTTTCCAGGCCGTATTAGTATCGAATGAAACTTAGAATGTGCACAAAACTCATCATCTCTGTCTACCAGTTAGCGGTGTATATGTATATATACTTAAATATGTCAGGCTCAAATACCGAAAACGCTCACTAAGTGGGGCGGGGGGGGGGAAATGACCACAACGCTTTCTGGTTTCTTGGAAATGTCCACATGTTATTTGCATTATGAATTTTTAGTTTATAAAAAAAAAAACAGCCAGAACACATTGTAGCTATCAAAACAAACACAACACGAAATTCATGTTTGGTCCAGGTCACATTCTCCACACAAGACCACTCACAATTTTTTTTTCTTTTTTTTAGAGCCTTGTAAAATGATGGGTAAGAAGAATCATATATATTAAATGCACCCTGGACCAATTTGTTGTGAACACATGGAGTTAGATACTGATAAGCCACAACATGTTGTGGCCATTTTCAAGAAACCACAATGCGTTGTAGTATTATTTTTTTCTGCTCAATGAGCGTTTTCGGTCTTTGAGCCTAACATATACATGAATCATACTGTTGATATCTACACATGTTTGAAGCTTTTGCAAGCACATATGCTTGGCTTATATGGTAATGTTGACTAATCAGATGTCTAAGGTTTGTGGCTTTGGGAGCTGTTCTCGAGTCAGCCTATTTTGAAATATTAATACTGTACTAAATTCTAGAACAAAATAAAAATAGAATTCCAAGAAAATGTATGAAACTGTAACTGTATTGGAATATGTGGGTGTGTTTACAAGAAACCATTGTTATATCATATTTATATTATAAATCAGTAAGCATTACTACAGTATTGCCCAGTTTATTCTATTGATTCCATCAAAAACAGATTGTGTAGAGTTTTGGTTGATAATATGCCTTTAATTGTTTGTTGTCCAAGAAGGATCATCAATTCTTCTTTCAAGACCTATAGAAACCCCACCATGCAAGGATCTGATAATTAGAATAGCCTAGGAAGTTGTGAAGCATATTTCAGAATCTGTTAAATTAAACATGCAGTCTGTATGCAGACAATATCTTTTAAGATTGGGGACTTCCCCACACATAAAAAAATTTCACAGGTGTATCACCAGATTGTGGTGTAAAAACACAATATTTTGATGGTGTGGAACCAAGTGTCAAATATGATGTTTCGACACCTGATTCTGATGTCAAAATATTGTGTTTTTATGATTCAACCTGGCGGTACACCCGTTTAAACAATATATCACTGGAAGAACAAATCTCCCAACTATAGCATGAGACAGATCAAAGTTGGGAAAATAAATTATATATATATATATATATATATATATATATATATATACTGTTTGTTGCATAATCTCTCTCTCTCTTTCTTCCCTTGTCACCCTTGTTTACCAGGTGATCTTTTTATAGTTTGGAGTTCTATCCCAGGAGTTGAGTTGAACTACTGTTGGTTTGGAATCAGTGGATTGATTGCAAAATTTAATTCCTCATATTGATTAATGGTTTATACAAAAACTAAACCTTTTATTATGAGACTTTCTTATTGTGATGATACTAGGAAAAAGGAAACTGCTTTTAGGCAATATAAATAATAAAGAATAGGGAAAATGACTCATCACTCATGAAAGTTGAAGCCTGCGACGAGTGAAAAACATACAATATGAACAAAAAAATATACAATATTTCGGTTGTGGTTTGGGAAGTGCGCACACGTGTGGCTCGTTTTCTAAAACATAATTAAGGTGGACAACTGAAATATTTTAAATGTTTTTTGTTCGTTATGTATGTTTTTTACTCATCACAGCTTTCAACTTTGCTGAGTGATGACACACATAATATTCAAACAACATAATTGTGGAATATTAGTTAGCATGCCAGACAGCAAAATGAATCTGTTAAACTGCTATGTGTCTTCTGCTCTCCACTCGCTTACAATCTACATCTTAACACATTGTTCCCTACTGGTATCTCAAGGTATTTTAGCTCTGTTAGTTTTCATGTTTGTTGTCCTCACTTGCCCCTTAGCTTGGTGGCAATTGCAGTTGACAAGCTAAGGTTGGATTGTAACAAAATGAACAGATAATTCACTTCAAAAGAAGCATGATCACAAAATTGCCTCTTCAGTAGTTCAGTTCAGATCCCTCCCCTCTCCAAACATTCAGTTTTCAATGATTTCTGAAAATCACTGCAGGAAAATTCCAAATTGTTTTCTCCAAAATTGCTATGGCTGAAAATCTTCCTACAGGTACATGTGTGACCATCACTGTTTCTTAGACAAAAGCAGCTGTTGACAATGATAAGTACCGACAGATAATTTTCTTTCCACTTCCAGGAATAATTTGTTTTTGATTAAGGCTTTACACCTTCTTTTTTGTTTTGTTTTGTTGGTTTATTACTTTCCTATTTACTGGTTACAAAAATTCAGAGATTTATGGTACTAGGTATAAAGGTATCAATGCCAGGTACAAGATACAAGACATAAAATCATAGTGTGGTGCATATACAAAGATTTAAGATACAGACTTCTTGGATGTGAAATACGAAGATACATGCTTCTGTTAAATTCATCATTCACACTGTTCACTTCTTGTGGGCTTGCAGCGTGGTCGTTCGGTGAGTTTTGTTTTCTTCAGCAGCTGTCTTCTGCTGCGCTCTTCCGGGTTGGCACCCCTGTGTGTGTTGTTACGGAATGCTTGGGTGTCCGCCCATTACGAGGGATTGCAGTGCATTGCCGTATGAGCTGGCGTAACGGGGAGAAGTGGTCGCCTTAGCGAATTCTCTCTCCATGAAGGAGATGTAATTGGTGTATTCTTTGTCGTGGTGTTGACAAACATATAGTACTGTATGGCCTAGCAGCCATGTTGCGGCATTTTGTTTCCGTGCTGGTTTTCGGATCTTATCCGGTCTGAGGATTTCCTGTATTGAAATTGTGGTTCCGTCCAGCTGTGCTAACTTGTATTTCAGCCATATCCAAATGCGCTGTGTTCGCCTTTTAAACATGAATGTCATTGGGTTGGTAAAGGACTGGAGCAATGAAGATGAAAGGATCTGTCTAGAGATGGGTAGTTCGTGAGTGAACCAGTTCTTTAGAACAGTTCTTTTGAAAGAGCGTGTGAGCTGTCGCTCCCAGTCACTTAAATTTGGATCACAGAGGATCTATGTAGATTTAAAAACTACTTCAGTTCCTAATTTCAGAGAAATCTGAAGAAATTAAATTTTCCTTAGTGGCACCCTATTAAATGACTATGCCTATACTCTGCTGATACCTCCAGACATATTGCAGAACAGAGCCAAGAATCGTCACTGGTAGTAATGACTATAGTGGAGCAATTTCAGCTAGTTAATGCCAAGATTACAGCTGTTGATAATATTTGAACTGCCACCTAGGACTCTTGCCCTAAATTGAATCCTAATTGTTTTTGCCCATTTCACAATACTATACTATTGTTTTGGTATATTATTAACATAGCAGTACCCACCAACATTTTACCAATGTTTGTAAAAGCAGAATGAATATTTTTAAGAATGCCTTTGTAGGAAAATGGCTATGGCATGTGCATCAAAATTATTAATGCGAAAATCTTTTTGGTGCATAATTCCCTAAAATGTTTGAACCACAAATGCACTTTACTGGAGGAATTACTGTATTTTTATTCTTGGAGGGACAGTGAGCTTCTAGATACATGAAACAGATGTTGAAATACACTCCTTTTTCTTTCTAGAGGAATTTTCTTGTTCCATACAAAATTAAGTCACTAAGTACCTATGATGGAAACTGAAAATTTGCAGATAGCAGTTAAAGAAACAACTGGAGGTCTCTAGCTACAAGGCTGCTGCTGTATGGTTGATGGGCCTAAACATTCTACTTGATTCTTTGGAGAAGATTTTGGATGTCATGTCATGTTATGAGCTGTATTGTTGTCATGCAGAAAGAAAACACCTCTTGTCAAGAGTAACCTCTGTATTATCCTCTGAGCAGTCACCTCTAGCACGAAGAAAATGACGACTCAGCAAACTTCACATATGGCAAGATTCTGAATTGGAATGACCATAATTAACAAATGTACTTCATTGCCTCAAAGAGTCTAGTTTGAGTAATGACCACAAGAGGAAAGTGGAAAGAAGAAGCTCAAAGTATGTACACACTAAAATATTATTTGTCCATCCATACAAACTGTACCTTACTTTCTGCACTCCCATTGTACCTACCTTTTCTTCAGATTTGGGTTTCCCCAAATTACTCCAGGCGAATTCTGGGACAGTTCGTTTTGGAAACCATGGCAAAATTCCTTCCTGTTCCTTGCCCCCCCAGTCCTTTCTTGTCTCTTATGACCTCAGAGTTGACGAGGCATAAAGCCATAAGCAAAAAAAACCTCCCCTCTCTTTTTTTTCTATTGTATATTGACAAAGATTGTTTCCTTGAGGTGAATTTAATTGTAATCACTCTGTGGTTCAGGTTTCATGTTAAACTGTAGGTCCGGAAGAAGCAGACTTGTTTGTCCTACCTCTGACCCATTAACTTGGCGTGTTTCTTTTGGAAAATCCAGCCAACCTTTGAGTTGAGGACTGATTATCAAATGGGAGATATTGTCCTATTAAAAGTCATGTCTGTTCTGCAGAAGATAATACACCTCATAGTTTTATTGGGTAGCAGATGAAGCAAGTGTAATGTTACACTACTGTTGGGAAAAGAAGTTATCACTTTCTAAGAATAAATATATTTCCTTTGAACAAACTGTCTTTGTTGTATTGTTAACTCTAGTGTAAAATTCTGGCTACTGAATTCTTCACAAAAAGAGTCGTGAAACTCAACACCTTTCTAAAACCCTAAGCCTAAATATAATGTTGCAAAAAGAACAATTTGCTTGAATCCCACAATATGTATCAAATATGAATCTCCAATGTGAACATTTTCCACAAATAGACCAATATTTTGTTGTTATTTATGATTGTTTGGCCTAGTAAAGGTTAAACTTGAAATTGTCACAAATCAATTGACGAATCAAAAAAATAAACTTGCAAAAGGAATCCATAACTTTTTTTTAATGGCCTGTAAATGATTTCATGATGCAGTATGTCTAATGCTCATGGCAATGTAAATAGTTTAAGCAAGGCATGATGAATTTACAATGTCTGTCCAAAATAAATCTTACTTTTTTATGCGAGTACTGATAGTATTATTATGACAACAACAATCTACACAGTATTGTTACCATGTGTGTCAAATTTTTTTCAATGATAGGCATCTTATTATCATTAATTGTCAAGATGATTGAATGACACACTTTGATTTATGATTTCTGTGCAAAGAAAGGAATATGCCTGACCATATGAGCTTTGGTAAATATGACTTCAGTCCATTTTCCAAAAGTTAAAACACCTGTGATAGCTACAGAGAGCATATCATTCACATTGCAATTTTAAAGCAAATCCTCCAAAGATATTGCTAGCAAAGTAAGATAATTGGCACTTCTTTGGGTAAAAAAATATAAATAGTAAGCAACCAATGCCATGTGGACAGGTATGGTACAAATACATTCTTTTTATGATGGACAGTAGGTCATTGCAAATATTACATTTATATAACACAGATGCTATATGTAAATGTGGAAGTGTTTCCACTTTATACCATAACCAAATGTAATGTTAATAATTGTGTGTTCAAAATAAGTCATATCACAATATTATAAGATTGTTATACTGAATAAAATTTACAAAAACTTTAGATTATTGCATTTGTGATTATTTCCTTCTCTAGCTGCATGCCTGTTTATTAAACACATATAACCAGAAGCATCACAAGATATTGCCAAATAAAATATTCTCATTCAAGTTTGCTGCTCACTGTAAAAATTTTGAGATGGTTGCCAGTTTCATTAGATGTAAAAGTTTCACTATAAATCTGAATGGGGCAGTATCATTGACTGTTGAAAGCCCTTCCTAAGATTTGTTCAGCTAAAATGCTGTGCTCATTATTGATAACTGTAAAGCTGTTATGAAATTCTTCTAAATCTGTCTGTCTGTAATTATCGTCATGCTAAGTCAGCCTTTAGTTTTAGCATCAGAATCGAGATGAGCTCATACAGAGTCAGGAATTGTAGAGAACAATCAAGAAGGATGTAAATCTAGGTCTTTTGAGGGACCAACTTGAAGTGATTTGGGGGATCAAATCTGTGTACGGAATACCAACTTACATGATACTACTCGCTAATCATGCTCGGGATCTGTTCAGGTAATGAGTAATAATTTATTTGTTGGTTTCCTTAATAATTTTATGATGGCCTTTTTTTAACTTTTAATATTCAGCTATTAGAAACGGGTATTGTTTTGCTTCAACAATGTATTACGTAGCCAATATTTCTAGTTTCACAAAAAAGGGCATAGCCAAATTTTTTAAAATATAAAAAAAAGACATTTAGCTCAGAGTTTTATTTTGTTTCATGAAAAGCTTCACAAAATTTGTAAAACAAAGCTTTTATTTTTTCAGTGTGGTATAAAAAAAATTCTGAAACATGACCATGATGTTACTGAAAAAGTGCACGTGTTTAAATTTAGCAAAAAATTTTGTGATAATCACTTTTTACTAATATATGTGCCTTGTAACAGTAAATTTATCACTACAGCATAGAATGATGTCATGGCTGAGTTCTCTTCACACTACTCTTGTGGGCATCTATCCACCACTTTGCTGTCCATGTCTTACCATAAACAAGATATAGGTATTATGTACTGGTCTGATCTTTATAATTTCTGGCAGTTCTTAGCCAAATTCAACAAAACAGTAGAGCCAATGTGCAACACTTCCATCAGTCTGGCCTTCTGACTGGTAATTCCATCAGGTCATGTGATGCAATTACAGAACATGAGGGATAGTCCAACAGAGCTTCTGTTGCTTCTTCCAGCAGTTTTCCAACACTGTCTTCACCCTGTCTCAGAATTAAAATAATTTAATTAAAGGCTTATCTCAAGCCAGTTTTATAAAGCTGTTAAACTAGACTACTGTTAACATAGATAATGAAACAATTCCACCAAAGCTACACTGACAAACAAATGGAAACCTTACAGGATAGTAACAATGCTAAATACATAAATTCTTTATTATAATGAACTAGGAAAGAGAATATAAAACCATCCCTTATCGAAGGACAAATAAAAACAACAAATAAACAATGTTTTAGATGATATGTTGAAATAAGCAAGTCACTGAAAATAGGTAGGTGGGAAAAATACTTAAGTTGTTCTTTACATGGAAAAGAAAGGGAAAATACACCCAACACTCACCAAAGATGAAGGGAGGAGGGCAGCAGCAACACAGCACAACACACAAACAAATAAAAAAACAATATTTCGGGTGAAGAATCCCCTTTTTCAAGTTAATTTTTTCAAGTTGTTCTTTATTTTATTGACCAATCGTGGTGAGAAAAAAAAGTACTATATTTTATATTTATAATACTTGGAGAACAAAGTGTACAATAAAAATATCATTACATTGTAGCAGTGACTAATTGAAAGTAAGGGAGTTATATATATATACTATTTTGGATTACAGACACAAAGGTAATAAATTACAAAAGACTGAAACCAAGCTAGATTTGGTAAGCATAACAAGAACAGATTCAAATCCTGTTATCAACACACCACACATATTGATTGCACTATCCAATTTTTACTTCAGAAAAGACACATTTTACAGTCAATTTGTTTTTGGGTATAGTATTATGTGATTCACCTAAGGTATGAAAGGAAATTTAATAATTCCTATTTCACCAATGCATGAGCATAAAAAATAGACCTTTTGCTAATGTTTTATTCCTTGATGATTTTTCCCTCCCCATTCTATCACCTTAGGTAAGTGTGCAAGAGGGTATCTCCTCCTAATGATTATTCAAAAAATTCGAATACAAGCAATTAAGGCCATTTATCTTGATGAGAAAATGACCACTCTGACAATTTGGAAACATTAGGCCCAAGTGATATGTACATTTTTGCACCAATCCTATCTATAATACCACTTATCATACAAGCTCATCATAACTATGGATTGAAAAGTCACATTTTGTTTATTTGGTAACAATGAAAGGATTTACATGGAAAGGACAGATGAAATACAGCCAACACTCATAGAATGCAAGACTTGATTTCGACGCAGTCACTCATTGAACACAAGTCTTGCGCAAGCCCAGCCACTTACCTCTGTTAACTTGAAAAGGGGTTTCACCAGAAATATTGTATTTTCTTTGTTTGTGTGTTGTTTTGTGTTGCTGCTGCCCTCATCCCTTCAACTTTGGTGAGTGTTGGGTATATTTTACCTGTCATTTCCATGTAAATTTTGTTTATTTGATTATTCTCAAAACACTTTCATGTTTGATAAGCTTTTGTACCCTTTATTACTTTCCCAAATTCAAATTTCTTTCATGAATAGGGGAGATGGATACTGAAAATCTTCATGGAGAAAAGAAATTTATCATATGGATAAACTGATCAGGACACAGTCATATGACACAATTGGAGCTCTTCAATAGTAACACTTTTCCATTTATGAAATTTTCACAACTCAGATGAAGCAAATCTATAAAAAATTTGATGGATGGATAGACAAGAAAAGATCACTAAACGTGAATTCAAATCAGCAGAGGATATCCAACATGGCATCTCAAAAACAGAAATAATATGATGAAATTTGTGTATCAGAGTGCTGAGCAATTTTATCAGCTGCTTTTGCATAAGTGAGCAGAATTCACTACTTTTTGCTGAAAATAGTCCTTTTCTTGGAGGTTTGTTCCCTGATTGCAGGGGCTCCTTTCTGGGCCAGTTGTAGCTTCTCAAACAGTTGTTTTTCTAAAGTTCCTTACAGGTCCTTCAATGCTACCACAGCAGTCACGGGATTCACACTGTACCCAACAGCTGTCCACTATTTCACAATATTGCTTATCCCCCACCATACTGGACTTACTGGAAAAAAAAGGGATGTTAACAATATTCAGCCATGGGGATTATGTTTCAAAGGAGTAGATTAGGCACCAAACTGGAGAAGATGCAGAATGATCATAACAGGAAAGCAATTAAAGAGGAACCTGTATCAGGACTCCAGTGTTATCAACTTGTGAAAAGGATGATGCAATTAAATGATGCCAAAGGAAACGTATAATTTAAAAACTGGACAGGAAGAAGTCTTGAGAGAGACCAAAGGATTGAGGCACGGGTGCCCGCCTTGAATATTTTTTCTGGCCCGCGAGATTCATTACACTTTTACAAAATATATTTATTTAATAATGGTCAAAGTAGTGAAAACCAATGTATTAAAAAAAGTATATTATATATGCATCCATATCTTCAAAATTTATTTAATTTATATTCATATATTTTTTATATATCATTTTTAGTGTTATATATTTCTTTAAAATATGTGTATATTATCTTTGTTTACATGTAAGAATAATAGTAAACACAATAATAATAATTCATTATGTTACAACTAAATCTAATATAAAGATATATAATTTTATATGCGGCCCACACATTTATGATGCATTTCCAAAGTGGCCCACAAGATCATTTGGATTGGAGATTCCTGGTTTAAGGGAACTGAAAAGAACGAGTAGGACAGAAGAGCGAATTACACGGGAAAATGGAGAAGGAGAGTAGATGCTGCACTGTGTTACTAGCAGACCCAACTAGGCACTGGAAGCAGTACAGGATGATGATACCACTAATAGATTTTTTTTTTTTTTTTTTTTTTTTTTTTTTTTTTTTTTTTTTAGAAAAGTCTAATGCAAATTCTCCTATCCTCCCTCACAAATAATCAGTAAACAGTCCCAAAAGCCAATTCATGGTAGAGTTCTTCCTAGGTACACTTTGTCATATGCATTGGATGAATAAAGAAACTCAAGAGAAGGAAGAATTTTGTTCTTACCTCTATAGAACTGTCAGCATCTCTACGGTAACGCTGACTGTAGTGGTACAGGACAAGCAGCTTAACATCTGCTTTCCGCGCAAAGTGAGCTGCCATCACTGGTGTAGAGTGGCAAAACTCAAGAGCCTTGTCCTTCAAAGCTTCCTCCAGAGTTGCCTCATGAACAAGGACATCACAACCCCTACACACAAACATCAGAAGTAATCGGCATTCTCCTGTCATGAAAGTCAGTAAATAAAGGTAGTCTAATAATTGAATCATACAGTACATAATTGTTTTTAAGTGTTAACCTTATTGTACCATTCTAGATGAGCTGAGATAAAACAGGTTCTATTATTTTCACTGCCTTGTTGGAGAGAACAGAACATTATTGTGGCAAGATCATGATTCAGTGCACAGACGTAACGGATGAGCAGGCACAAAATAAGTTTCTAAAGCTTTGGGTTTTTTGGAGAGAAAGTGCTTTTTCTGGATAAAAATTGTATAAAACGTTCTCAGGCCTTCCACCGGGGAAGAATATCAAATACATGCAACATTTTGAACCTATTCATTTGTCTTCATCTTCTATAGGCGATTTCTTTGAAATGTCATATATAATTGATTCTTTCTCAAAAAACATTTTATACACTTTTATGCATTATTTCCATGTTTGGTGAGATATTTCTGCAAGCAGTCTTTCATCCTGCATAAGCACTTTATTTTTATAAAACACTGCACTGCAGGTATAAAATAACTGTTATACATTAGAAAAGACATCGTCACTGGCATCAAAATGACATCGTTTGAGCAGAATTTTCTTTTTTCTCCCAAGAAAAGAATAAATCACTTGGTGGCTGATCTGCACAGCCCTATTTAAATCTGTGGTGATCAAAGTCGATCACCTGCCAAAAAACCTCACATTTTCAAAGTCAGTATCGAGGGTGGGTGAACATGAAATAGTTAACTAATGGTAGAGTGCAACAACCTGGAGAAGTAGAACGCCAATCAACAAGTTTCCAGTTGCCAAGAGCCTGTAATTACTGCAATCTGTTAAAATGACTTCACACAACAGATTAGTAAGGAGTATTGCCCTATCCACACAGTGGTAATAGGAAGTGGAAGAATCAACTTAAACCATCTGGGCAATAACAGCTCTCTTCAAAAGTCTTTCACTGTACCACATCGACACAGATATCAAGGGCATTGTTGCCTGTCAGATATCTTATAAATTTTGTATCTGTGTGATAAAATTTGTTCTTAGAACCACGAGTTAGATTGAATAGTATTGAGTATCATTTCTATAGTCAGTTTCTATGTTAATTCAAGCTAGAAATCAGGTCTTCACAGTTTTGAGATAGTATTTTCAATTGCAACATTCTTAAGCATTCACCTCGAAAATTCGTAATAAACCAAGGAAAAAAGTTAGAGACTAAGTTCACACAATGATCATTTTTAAGTCTGTAGATTTGATTGAGGCTACTTTCAGATTGATAACTTAAATAACTTCTGAAGTATAGCTTCCGTTTTTGGATTATGAATTTTATTTAATCATTTTGATAATAGTAAACATGTTTTGCTTGATAGTAAACGATAGAATAACCCTTTGGGAGTAAAGAAAAATTTATTTCAGTTTAGTAACAACAAGATTGTGAAAGTTATTAACAGGTCTTAGTAATCACTTCAAATTTTTTTTAAAGTTACAGAATTTTTCATAAGGATTAAAGTTAATGTGAAAAACATCATCTCACTATTTTCAAAATTTCAGAATGATAGGAACATTTTTAGCTGTCAAGGTCAAGATATATGACGCATGCCTTTGGGCAAATCTGATCAGTTTTCCAGCATATTTTCATGTGAATGGCATTCCTACGGGTGCTTCTATAAATGCTAAACCGGAATTTTCCTCTCCCTCATTCGGCCAGCCAATATCAGTTAGATCACAACTATGTTGCTTTGTGTCATGATGTAGGTTCACAGAGCCGCTCACCCCTACGGTCGGCCAAACAGTTGCGTTTCGGGCACTACTGTGCTACCGTGTTATTTTGGCAAGATGTAGGCTCCCTTAGTATTTCAAATTCAGCTAGAATATTGCAATGCAGTTTTGAAGCAGCATTTTACGCCATGAGGCACATCAGGATAACCTATGTGTCGGTTATTGACAAACAAGTCGAACAGTAGAAGCATGTGTTGAATTTTTATTTGCTTTCACAAATTAGCTAATTGTACTTTAGACTTTGGGGTGCGGTCTGACTCGAATCGGTTAATCAAATTTGCAAATATATCTTCAGAAATTAGTCTGATGCCATTTCAGTTTGTGACTTTGCAAAAATTTTCAAGAATATAATGTATGTATACGAGCAATAGACTTGTGAATCTTATTTTAAACCACCTTTCCTTAGTTTGGGGTTTAACAAGCTAACCAAGTTACATTCGCAAAGCTAAAACTGAAAATATCCATGGATATCTACAGTCCTAGCTGAGCATCACCCCACTGCAAGGTTAACTCTCACATGCCGGCACTACTGGGGTAGCGGTAGTAGACAGGAAGATGATGCCAGACGTCTGATAACAAGGTGGGCTCTACTGTGATAAGTTTTTTTTTTTTTTTTTCAACCGCTTAACGTCTCTTAACAACGAGGTCTTTAGAGACGGAAAAGGATGGGGGGGAGGGCAAGGAATGGGAAGGAATTCGGCCATGACCTTTTGAAGGAAGCATCCTGGCATTCACCTGGAGTGATTTGGGGAAACCACGGAAAACCCAAATCTGGATGCCCGGACAGGGATTCGAACCGCCGTCCTCCTGAATGCAAGGCCAAAATGCTAACCATTGCACCACCATGCTCGGTTACTGTGATAAGAAGATGTGGACAGTTAGAGGGCCAACCATGTGGTAATAGTCTTGCAGAGATGTTATCTGCATTCCAGTTAGTTTGGGCTGTAAAGCATCCATAAGTTATGTGCTTGCTCTTGTCCTTGGACCCGTCTCTAATGTGACAGTGAAACATATGACCATTTTGTTATAAAGCCAATATTTGTGTATATTCGTCTGCTGTCAGTCATTTCTCATGTAAATAAATGTGTAAATATGTAATTGCTATTCACTGTGATTTATCCTAGTATTCTCACTACAAATATCTGAATGTACTGAGCCAAGAAACCTGTGAGATGTTCCAAAAGGGACCTATGATAAATATTCACATTAGAACCAAGATCCACTTCTAGGCTCGACCCTTATCCACGGCTCCAGTAAAAGCTTACCCTGTCCGCTCTTGCAACTCTGCTGACATGGTCACTACAAATCATTCTCCAGGTTAATAGAATGAGGGTTGTTTTCCAACAGCAGTACTACTTTTTTGAACATTACCTTCAATTCATCATATAACTGATTTATCAAATCACAGTAATAGGAACTAATGAACTTTTGATCCTAATACAGGCATCCCCAGTTCAAATATGGTTTGGCCAGAATACTTACATATCCTTAAACTGACATTCACCTTGTGAGACGTTGCTACTTGTGCGTCATACTATTTTCTCTACTTCCTTCCTTTTAAAGTATTGTACATGACAGTATGTCCATATGCAGCCTCAAGTGTCTTTTTTATTGTACTTTCCTCTTTCTATATACTTACCAGATATTTACCATTAATGAATTGCTTCTTGCTTTAAATGTCTGGTTCAATCAGACACATTAACATATGAAAAAACTTTAATGTCATAGATGTTTTCATTCATTTATTTACTTTCTGTAATAATTCATTTAGTTTCCTTAGATCAATAAACGAACAATTTATTACTGTAATTCACATTAACAAGATAATATGCAAGTAATACTTATCTTCGGATATTTTCATGATACAAACCATACATTATACTCTTTCATTACTCCCTCAGGTTGTACACATTATATTTAACATTTACACACTACTTGTAAAAAAACATCACTGAGTTTTTCAAAACTTCTTCTTTCATTTAATTCATTGTGCAATTCTTTTTCATCTCTTCTCTTCACCTGTTTTTCAAACATGCTCCACACAGTCTTTATGGGCATCTTCTACCTTTAATCTAAATTATCAAAGTTAAAAATACATACTTTGTGACCTCACTACATTTCAAATATATTTATAACACAAACCATAATTTCCGGTAAGGACTACATATCTTACAATCTGTTGCAAAGTTTTGTTTCATTCATGAGAAATATGCAAGGATGCTCCATAATTTGGATTCCACAATAAACTGTTAGTTGCTTGGTTAGTTTAAGTCATAACTTTACTTTTGATAACAAACTTAACTGGGCAGGACACATAGGACAGGTGGTAGGAAAAGGTTTCAAAGTTCTGCACTTGTTGGAGAGAATGATGAGGGGATGTACGAGAGAAGTCAAGGAATTGGGTTACAAAACTTTGGTCAGACCATTGCTCGAATAGGGTAGCATAGTATGGGACCCTCATTTTACGTATCAAATACAGGAGTTGGAGAGGGTGCAAAAAAGGGCTGCTAGATTCGTTTCTGGAAATTATCAGAATGCAATCAGTGACGGATATGATAAAGGAGCTGGAATGGGATTCATTGCAAGACAGGAGGAGGATGAGGAGGGTCATGGGAGTGTACAGGGCATATACTGGTAATGAGGCATGGAAAGATATTGCAATAGGTATGAAAAGTAGTGCATGGAAGGGAAAATATGACCATGATCACAAGCTGCCACTCGATTTCAGGCACAAGGGTGTGGGAAGATTCTCTTTTTTAGGTAAGGGTGTCAGGGATTGGAATGAGTTAGCAAGAGAAATGATGAATATTTTACCGAAAACTTTGAAAGAATTTAAAGACAAAATTTGTAGAGGGCAAATGTAGGTAGGTGCAGGATAGCGGGAAGATGGGTGTGTAGGGAAATTGCCACCAGAGCCTGTGCTCCATTGCAATTAAATTAAATTAAAATTAAATAACCGAGACAAATTGCATGTCACACTGATATTCTGCCTCACAGCCTCTGGTAAATGACCACAGATGGGGTTATACTGTTTTGAAGAACAGTGTGTGGCTGTTTTCACATCTGTTTCATTTTAAGGCTTTCACACACTGTGGAAACCCTTCCCATCCAGCGCATGGTATAGTAACATCACTACTGTTACATCCTATTTGGAAAGGAATGAACAAACCTGTAATTTATCAAGCTGTCACTTTATCAACTGGTGTTGTGTGAGATTCCAGATGGATCCATAGCTATTACCAGTAAACCACTATGATGCCTTCAGCAGTCGACATGTCTTACAGTACTAGCATCATGTTCAAAGTAAGTTCTTCTTTCTCGGGATCCATCAGATAATGTCGTGTGTATAGTTTGGAACTCATATTTCCTATGTGTGAATACTGTTTCATAAGATGCGATTTCCTATCCATCATTGTGATTTTTGCCACAGTTAAACTCGTTGATTTAATATAGCCTTTGTTTATCCCCTGCAGAAAAAAATACTAAAAACATAAAGAAAAGTTAGATTAGTCCCTTCCCAAGAATGACCAATGTACAACTCACATGTGTGAGGGTGTTTTCCTCCAAGTAACAGAATGAGCTTTTTGATCCCCTCTTATATCAGTAATGTTTTGAATAAATTCATCCATAAAATTTTATGTGTTATGGTGAAAAAGCCAAAGCAACAATGGGTATTGTCGAAGTTTGTGATGTCCCAGAACCATAGTATACATTTCCTTTCCTCTGTATGTTTAGTATTGTCATATGAGTAGATGTAAATATAGAACGCACATTATGCGTAAACTCCAAGCCATAGTCAAATGATAACAAGTGGTTCTCCAGGAGTAATTTCCCCCATCCTAGAGAAAAATCAACAGTGTTGTGCATCTCCATAAAAACAGAGAAGCGATTTTGGATTTAAGCTGTCTTAATACACAACATGGTAACCATGAATTATTTACATCCACCTCTCCTAGTATGCGATGGTGAAAATTTGTCCCACCAGGGGTAGCCAACCAAACTGACCAAAGATTGAGCTCCAACCGCAGTACTGTACTATAGCAACCACAACTGCTATGTGAGTTTGTACAGCAAAAAAATAAAAGTTTTAGGATTACACATACAGACATCAGATTGTGAATTTTCAAGATGAGTGAGTACTGGATGTGAAATTTATGAATGCAATAGAAATTAAGGGCTCAGCAAACAAAAAAATCATATATTTTGTTAAAAAATTATCTACTGCCTCAGTAAAATTTTGTATTTACAAAACATTAATGCATTTTTCCTTCTGCAGTAATAATGATTTACAGTGGCATTAATTTACTAAAATAGGAGACAATCAGACATTAGGATCTGAGATTTTCCTCAAATTTTAGGGGTATGCGGTAAGCTCCTGGGGTAATATTGTGGAGCAGCATTTTAGAAAATAAAATGACCTGCAATTTTAGATTCTCTTAACACTGATTTGTGTAATAAAAAATTGCTATTGGTATACGGTCTAGTATTGTGGACTACAGGATGGGTAATCCAGATTCTACCTGAGGCTATTTTTTTCCCCACTTGTGATAATGTATTATTTAATTTGAATGGCAGTCAATAGCATGTTTATATTTTTAATATTAATATAAATTTCGGTAGCTTACTTTTAGCACTGGTGTAATTTCTTTTCTGCAAATGTAAGAAATTTTCTGTCAAGGAGACCATATATTATCAAAACTTGTTTTCAAGTTTTGATTTGAAATATTTTGGTTATTGGGTACAATTTCAGTAAAATGTAGATACTATTCAATCAGGCAGAAAAATTTAAATGAGAATGAAATTTTACATCTAGCAATTGTAGAACATAAATAAAGGTCATAGATAATTGTAAATACATTTTAAAGATTTCCTTTATTCAACTCTCCTTCTCTACTTCTTGAAACCTCTTCCTCCTATCAGAGTTATTTGTTTTTTTTTATTAGACTTTTCCAGTTGTTTGATTGGTACAAAGGTGGTACTAAAAAAAAACACAAATTTTCACAATATTGGCTGCAATTGATGAAGGCAGTTTTGCAATACATCACTTAGTTGAAAACTTTGTGCAATACAAGTTTTGAAAACACATCGTCTGCTGGAAATTCCTTGACAGGAAATTTCTGTTGGTTTTGGGGGGGGGGGGGGGTGAGCAGAATACAGCAGCATGTGACAAAGATACGTATTCATACTTGAAATAAATTATTCTAATGACTGCATTTAAAATGAAACAATACATTGCTAAAAAATATTAGCCTCAGGTAGTCTTGAACCCATATTGCCCAATCCATAGTCCATGGTGTTGACTGCTAGACTGTGGTGAATGTTTGTTAGAAGAGGCAACTTAAGAAGAAATGTAGAATTTAAAGTCAAAATCTTAAGGTTAGTTTTCTTGAAAATTCTTGATGTACCAACATCCCACAGTATTATTCTATCCCCTAAAATTTAAAGAAAATGTTTGACCCCAATTTCTTATAAGAGATTTAAAATTGCTTCTATCACTTATCAGCAAAATATATAACTGAAAGCTCACCTCACCATGTCTGTTAATCGTGATGCATCATGTGTGTCACCAATTATAGCTATCTTGCGACCTCTCTTCTTTGGACCAAGCACATCTGCTGGGTGTATCTTTGTAGATTAAGATCCATACCAATCATATAACCATATACATAAATATTTCATAAGCAGTAATATTATATCAAGAAGAATACCACTACTGTGAAAACATCAGATAACATCAGTAATATACATCAAAAAAAGAAAAAAAAATACCACTTCAATGATCAAAATTTAAAAAAACACAAGAAAATAAAGTAAATATAGATAATTCTGAAATTTATTTTATTTTTTGAAAAGAACCTGCTATGTTTCAGAACAGAATTCAACTGAAACTGCATTTTTCAGATGTTATCACTATTACTCATGCAATCACATTTTTTGTTCTCTTTTATGCTTCATTATTTTTATCTGCCTCCTGTATTCCAACAACTTTCAATCCTACTCCATTTACGTATGAGTTGCTGACCCATTGTAAGGTAATTCCCATAAAATAATAATAATAATAATCTAGCTGCCGTCCTTTTCACCCCATCTAAGTGTTGTATTTGATAACCTTAATGTGGGCCCCATATAACCACAATGTAATAAAGAAAAAAACCTTACCAATGTTTTGTTTTTCAGATCCCTTACTTATGAATAAACAATGAGTTTGTAAGGGAATAAAGAATGTACAGTAGTTATGGCTACTTCATTCAGTTGTTTGATTAACTGATGGGTCCTCATTAAACACAGTCAAAACCGTAGTTAATTAACATGTCTGTCCTCATTACATACAGTTAATAATAAAGGTAAAGTAATAACATTTTAATTTCATTTAATTGCTATGGAGCGCATGCTCCAGTGGCAAGGGCGCTAATGACCTCGTTGTCGACGCGCCCTAAAGCCACAAAAACAACAAAAACATCCAGTGGCATTCTCCCTACACACCGGTTTTTTTTAACCTTTCCTGTACCCGCCTACTTTTACCTATACAAATTTCAACTTTAAATTCTTTCAGAACTTTTGGTAAATTATTCATCATTTCTTTTGATAACCCATTCCAATCCCTGACCGCCTGACCTATGAAAGAAAATCTTCCCTTGTGCCTGAAATAGACTGTAAGCTTGTGCTCATGGTCATATTTTCCCTTCCATGCACTACTCCTAATTTTTACACCAATATCTTTCCACACCTCAACATCAATATGCCATGTACACACCCATAATTCTCTTCACCCTCCTACTATCTTCCAATGATTCCCATTCCAGCTATTTTATCCCCATTAGCATATGGATTAGTAATTGTGAAACAAAATCCTTTCAGGTGTCCAGCCGGATGGTGTTGTAAAAACACGATGTTCCGACAGCTGGCTCTGCTGTCTTCATCAGGTATCTTGTAGCTGTCGCAAGCTGACTGTCAGTGCCTCGATTGGCTTGGCCACCCATTGAATCTCCTTTATACCTTCAGCTGGAAGGCCCACTCGCTCTGATTGGTTGAGAGTGCTGGCTTAGTAATTGTGTTCTGCAGTAATTTCCAGAGACAAATCTATCAGCCCATCTTTGCACCTGCTCCAGCTTCCCTATTTGATACCGAAAATGTGGATCCCATACTACACGACCGATTTCAAGCAATGGTCTGACAAAAGTTCTGTAAACCAATTCCCTTACTTCTTTGGTACATTCCCTATCACTCTCTCCTGACCAGTTGAGTTTATTATCAAATGTTATGACAAGGTATTTTCAGTTTAGGTCTTCAACAAGCAATTCTTTTACCACCTTATAATCACAATCAACCTTTATTTTATTATCTGTGAATATAATAAGCTGTTTCTTCTTTGCATTTATCTTCATCTCATGACCTATCCAGATAGTTATCCTGTCCAGCTCATCCGGCGCCTTATGAAATTCTGCCATATTAATCCTAATATATAGCATTAAGTCATCTTCAAACAACCAAACTTCTTAAAGTAATAGATCAACTCAATCATTCACTAGAATAATGAATAGGAATGGTCCCAGTATGCTACCCTGTGGTACTCCCATTTTCACTATTGATACTTCCTTTCCGACCCTGACTTTTTTCTCTCTACCTTTTACAAATCCACCTACACAGAAAATCACTTTTTTCATCCACTCCAAAAGTTTTTACCTTATTTACCACCATTTCATAGCTCACTCTGTCAAAAGTCTTGGAAAGATTTTGTGTTACACTATCAATTTGGTCTCCCTCATCCATTCCATCCAAAATATCATGCCTCTATGCTACTAAAAATAACAAAGGATAGGGAAAATGACTCATCATTCACCAAAGTTGAAGACTGAGATGAATGAAAAACACATGTGATGAACAAAAACACAAACAATATTTCGGTTTTGCACCTTATTCATGTGGTAGGAAACGAGCCATATGGTTTACCACATGACTCATGTGGTAAACTTCGGTGTGTACACAGCTCCTGAACCAAATGGTTCATTCGCTATCACACGAATAAGGTGCAAAACCCAAATGTCGTATATGTTTTTGTTCGTCATGTATGTTTTTCACTCATTGCAGCTTTCAACTTTGGTGAATGATTCACTATCCTTAGTTATTTATATTGCCTAAAAGCCATTTCATTTTTCCATATTATCATATATCCTATTAACTGAAATTTGCATGAATATCCTTTGATTTCTTGAAAATGACTTATGCCTCTAACATACATTTCTGACGTGGCTGCATATAAGTCTCTTCATTAATTTACCTACCACTGATGTCAACTGATGGCCTGTAATTTTTGACCCTATTTGTCACCCCTCCTTTATGTACCGATACTACTACTGCATTTTTCCAGTTCTTGGGTAAGCAGCAAGTATCAAGTCTCACTTTAAATAATGTTTCAAGATAAAGTACAATGTCACATTCCATTATCTTTAAGACAGTTCACAGGGACCAGCCTGATTATTTTTTTTCTGGCTTTATGCCTTATTAGATTTTTAGAGACAGGAAAGGATTTGGGGGGGGGGGATCTAGGAACATGGCCTTTTGAAGGAACAATCCCTCCATTCACCTGGACTGATTTTGGTGAAACCCCTGAAAACCCAAATCTGGAGGGGCCAATGGGGATTCAAACCCATGTCCTCTCTAATCAAGGACAGAATGTTACCACTCACCCACCACACCTGTTTAGAAATGTTCTAGTATAGGAAACAAGGAAGTGGATTGATTCAGAGTTTCATACGATTTCAAATAATAAGTCTGTTTCTAGAAGTTATCCACAACACTCTTCAGTGGTGTTTTATTCACTTGATTAGCTTTACAGCACACCAGAATAGTTACCAGATAAATTTAGATGAAGATTTGTCATTGAAGATGCAAGATTCATTAGAAAAAGTGAGTCGAAGAATAGTAGAGCCAAAATTAACAGCGTAACTTGAAATGTGAATTGTCTAACTTTTTTTATTTTTTTTTCATTATAGCTTTACGCCTCGTTGACATTGAGGTCATTAGAGGCGGGATGGGACTGGGAACAAGGAATGGGAAGGAGTTCAGCCATGGTCGTTTTGAATGAAGCATCCCACCATTTGCCTGGAGTGATTTGGAGAAACCACGGAAAAACCAAATCTTGGTTTCGAACCAGCGTCCTCCCAAATGTGAGGCCAGAGTGTTAAGCGCTCACCCACCATGCTCGGTGAATTGTCTATCCTTCCTGCTGTAACAATGTTCACACTGCAAATAACACTTTGGTGTTTCACAACATTATCCACCATATGGAAGATGAGTTAAATCATATACACTCCCAATAACGTCGAACAGAAATACCGCCAGACGATGTTAGATGAACACACTAATCCCGGACCACCTGCAGTAAATGTGTACTTCTAAGTCCAATCTTTATAAACTTGATGGTGGGACTCCTGTTCCCACCTTCCCCAAAACTGTAAGTGCCCTGCTACCATAGACTAGCAATGCTAATCTTCCACATACTTGAGTGAAGATTGTGTTATCAGTTGGCCATGTGTGAAATTTTTACAAAGAAGAAGGAGAGAAGAAATGAGTTGTTAGTTTTTGGCCTTATTCAGAGGAAATTGTGGAAAGGTGAGAATGATTACAAAGATAGCAGAAATGAAATACTCCAAAAGTGAACAGACTGCGATGAGAAAATAAACATGGTTTATATTTTAAGATGCGCATAACTAATTAGTTTGAAGAGTAGGTAATCACCAAAGAGAAAAACTGTAGAGGAATGCAGAAATTGAATGGTTGAAGCAGATAATTGAGAATGTAGTTTGTAATGGGTATGTTGAGATGAAGTTTGTATTGAACAAAATAAGAGACTGGTGGTGGGAAAAGGCAGAGTAGGACGTGCCTTCAAGGGTAAAATGAAACCCATGTAGAAAGTGCTACGTCAGACTGCTGAATTTGTTGCTAAACTTATTCCATCTGTGATGAGTGATAGATGGATCAGTCAATTTGAACTATACAAAACTACAAAATAATAAGATGAGACAGCATAAAGTTCAAGATTCTAACTTTTCTTGGTTGATAAAGTATGAATTGAACAATTTCACCACACTCTAATAGTCTTAACATCAGGAGCTTGAAGATTATTTTTTTCTTGCTTTAATACCAATAAAAAAAAAAAAAAAAAAAAAAATTTGTGGACATGCAGAGATTCTGGTTCTTTCATTCATCACTTGTAGTATATCTAGGAACAAGATAAATGTTTTTTGAAATACAATGAATAATAGGTGCTAAGATGCAGAAAGGAATTACAAAATAGGATAGGGAAATGAACCACCACTTATCTTAGACGATGGCTGTGGGGTGAGAACACACAAAACAGACAAAAACACACATAATATAGGAATTTTTGGGTCTCAGTCCTTTATCAACAAGAGAACACTATGGAAGATGGGTGTTGTAGGAGACTACCTCATAGTGACTGTTGACCAGGAACATGGTGGGTTCTGTGTGAATACCTTCAGACCCAAAGTAGACATAACTTTTTTTAGACTACTTTTTCTTAGGTCATAATGGATGTTATAAAGCATAAATGCAAAATTTAAATCATAAAATGCAAAGGATACTGTCTTTCCATTGACTTCAACACTGTGCCCAGCCTTGATTCTGCCATAGAGGGGCCCAGCAGGTACTCCCAGAGCCTTCAGTTTTTCTGCGTCTAGACGTCCTGGGCTGTCCATTTCTTGCATCACAAAACCAAATGATGGTATGCTGTGTAGCGCTGCTCCAGCGACTACTGTTAGTGGACCAGTGCTCACCCTGCCAATTAACAGGAAACATTAAAGTTACATCAACGTATCTGCTTTCATGGTTCAGTGGAATCAAAATATAGCATTTTTACAAAACTTTCTGGTGGTACATGCGTGAAGGTTTAATACACTCAGCGAGTTTCTTTTCTTACAAACATTTTATTTCTTTCTACATCATCAGTATACACAATCTTTCAACTTTCCTAACTTCAGCTAATCTCTTCATCTCTACATGTCCATTACAACTTCAATTATCTGCTTCACATTTTCTAATTTTCGTCTATAATTCCTTCCTTTGACCAAACCCTCCACTAACAAATTAAGCAATTCCACATGCCATAAAATATCATCCACCATAATGTCTTTCCTTTCTTTGAGAATTATACTCACAAATTATTATTTTAAAAAAAACTGTGATATATTATTCTGTAATACTTAATAATTTTCTCTGATATTATCATATACTAATTAACAATAATTGTGGCAGTAAAAAATGCTGTAAGGCAATGAAAATAAGGGACAGTATGGAAAGTCAAAATTGGGCAAGGAACGTCAGAAGCAACTGAAATCGGGAATGGCACTATCATCTCCCTTGTTCAACATTTATTCTGAGGTAATTTTCAGGTAAGTGCTGATGAAAAAAACAGTGGGATCATTATAAGTGGAAAAGTAATCAATAATATAAGGTATGCAGGTAACACAGTTGTCATAACTAGTAGTCTACCTGCACCCAATGCATAATAGACAAATTAGTCAAGCACAGAGAAGAGTATGGCCTGTTTGCCCAACACTTCCAAGACTTAAGTTGTAATCTTCTCTAAGAGAAAAATCCAGGTAATCCGATCAATAAAAGGCAATAAGACTCAACAAGTGCCTGCCTTGGGCACTATAATGGATCGGCAGTGTGATTGCAAGAAAGAGATCAAATTTAAAACAGAACAGGCCAGGAGACATTTTTTTTTTTTTTTTTTTTTTTTTTTTTTAGAAGATCAAGTCTTAGTCTGCAATTGAGAAAGCTCAAGAAATTAAGAAATTCAATTTTGTTCTTAAACATATGTTCCTTCCATGCAACCTTTATGTATTCACAGAATGCTTGTCTCTCATGCTGCAATAAGGGAGCGTGCACAAACTATGTAGCTGGAAGACTGAGCTATGTGGAGGGAGGGGAGAGGGTTTCCGAGCCAAGGCATGTAGCTTTCCTTTCATAACATTTTTCACAGTTAAAATGAGGAACAGAACACACAAAAGCATGAGAATATTTATATCCCTCAATTAATTATCTCCGTATGTAATTTACAATAGTCTGACAAGAGAAAACAATGAAAAATGTCTTCTGGAATCAAAAGGGGAAAAAAGCTTCATGGATTGGGGGGTGGGGTAGAAACAAAAGTCATGTAGGGCTACATGGGGGGAGGGGGGTTCACAGGAGGCCAAAATGGAGCTACGAGGTTTATGGACGCTCCATAACTAACATGATTTACTCACAATTCCCAAATACCATCTGCACTTGGCACTATCTGTCGTCCTTGAATCTCCTGAGGGTGAAGCTGTCCATGATCCTGGTTGTCAACTTTCCAATCATGCCAGTCATCAGGGTACTGATAATCTGCTGGCATAAGCTCGTGAACCTGTGAAACAACGCAATAACTCCATATCATTTAGAAAATAAAATATGGATGCATATAAAACAATAGGTGCTGCATAAAAAAGTCAGACAAAATTAGGACAGAGGAGGAAACCATTTATTACTAAAGTTGACACTAGTGCAATGTCAACAACATATTTTGACAACTTTAATGAAATAGAAAACAGGCAGCATAGAAATAAAAGTAAGCCCATCAAATCACAGTTTGAGGTATGAAGCATAATACAGAATCTTAAATACAATTATGGAAACAAAAATGTGAATTAATGCATCCTATAAAATCAATTAAACAAAAATGCAGAAGGAAACTCTATAAAGAGACACAAACCAAGAGAGAACAAGTTAAGATACAGTTAAAATTTAATAATAATAAAAAGGGGTAGAGCAAAAGAACTGATCACCTCTCAAAGATATTGAAGCAGGATGGTGCAGAGGAAAGAGAAGGAGATAAAATTCGCTCTTTTGTGGAAAGATTTCTTAAATTCAAACAATAATTATTGCAGTGATAGTTTTAAAAATAAATGTACAAATAAAATGATTTCCAGCAGTGTTATTCTAATTGAGAGTTAACTGTAAACATTTTATCTTTCCATAATATGAAATGCATCATCTATCTGCCGGCATATGTGCTAGTTCACTTATAACTCAAGAATTTCATGTTTATAATCATTACCCTGTCAAGCTTTGGTGAATATTTTATTATGCCAGATAAAATAGGTATGTAGCAATACCGTGTTTACTGAAGCAAGTCAATTAAAACTGGCAGAAGCTTTCTAGGAATGCATTACCTAAACTGTTAGACATACATAACATAGTCAATCACAACAATACTTGAAAATGAAACTGGCATATCAAAATGATTAAAATGGTCAAGTACACTAGAAGCATGCTGAATCCTCACAGTTTAGCTAAGGAAAGCTTACTAGTGATAATACGCTACTACTCAATGATTTAACAATTATTATTATTATATATTTTCTAAATGAGACTTTACTTTGACCCTATTAACACTGTGCACAATTAAGATTGGTGTTTAGCACCCTCTGCCACCCACAATGTTTGTGAATTGCAGAGTATGGATGTAGATATAGACTGTAGAGAATGATGTGCAATGAATGGGAAGGAAATCAGATAGTACATTGTAACACAGTTGGAACAACCTACATGCATCCAAATTAATGACAACTGTAAGCTCCCACTAAAAACAGGGGTACTTTATACAATACTACATAACATTAGCTTTAATCCTAGACCAGACTACGCTGAGTGCCATAAATGTGAAACTACTTCCACCCACTTGACGTAATGAGGTCAGTAACATGATGCTCATGAAAGACAGCTTGAATTATTAACAAAAACTAAATTAATCTTAAATGATGCTCTAACGAGGAATGTAAATTGGTCATTTTAGTCCATGATGCATTTAACTCTAACCACAAACTTTGCTAATATTGCTGCTTGGAAATCAAAGATTCTGTCACATTCACATTAATACATTCATGGTATCATGACCTAAACTTGATCCAGAAATTAACCATGTGAACATTCTGCTGAAGTTATTTCAGCAAACCACTGAAAACCAAAATCAGGACGCCCAGTCGAACCTGCTTCTACCCAGCAGCATGATCCATAACAACAATGCCAATAATAAAATTCAGTAATTGCAAATTGCACAAGCAAACTTAGTTAATACTAAAATAAAGTAATTTGCTTACTTAATGTTTAGTGTTTTGCAGAAAATTAATATTGAAGCTGTGGAAAAAAAAGGTTGTCTGCTACGGCACTCGTCTGTCTTTGCAACACCAGAGCAGGAAGAAATGTTAGGAGGCCACATTAATATGTAAAGGAAAGATAAAATAAACCCATCATTTACTCAAATTGACGAGAGGAAGGCTGCAGTGACAAAAAACTGCAAACACAAAACAAAACTATATTTGGTGCAATAACAATAAATCAAAACAAATTTATTTAAAAGAAACATTAAATGGATTAGAGATTTAAAAAAAAATAAACACAGAAAAAGCAAACAACATAGTTCATCAGAAGGGAGTGGTGGGCAAAAGCTAATTATTATTAATAAAGTACAAAATATGGCACACACTGTGGCATACATACATTTGTGTATGAACAATTAAATATACTATAAACTGTAATTTCTACGTGTGCTTACCACATAGTCAAAATTCAACATAGATCGAGAAAGGCTCAGACATTCTCTGATGTATCTTCTGAGGCCATGAGGACCATATATATCCAATGTGAGAGCTGGCTTATTCTCCGCTGTGGTAGTTGACAGTGTACACATCAATCCAACCAAGCCAAAAAGCTAGAACAAAACTATTGACACAATTTTGGACTACTCACTGAAATAAATCCATCAAATAAGAACCATATTGTTTTATTCTCAAACATTACATAAAAGTGTAAACTTCAGGTATAATGTAACAAACAGTGAGATTATTTATCACTGCATTACATTTGAAAAGATAGCCAACAATTTAATAACATGCTCTGTACAGCAAGCTCAGTGATATCAGCCGGTATAAGAGTTGTATTTGAACTTACTAACCAATAATTTAAATTGGAGTTTATATATTAGCAAAGGTGGTAAAAATAATGATTTAAAAAAACACACACTAACAAATCACTAATTCTTTTTCAGATATCAATTTAAATGAAGTAACTATCCATGAAGAGGTTAAAGTGACTGCAAGTAAGTTTTTAAGAATGATAAATTATTACTGAATGGCTCCAAAAGAATGCTGAAAATTAATTGAACAGACAAAGTATGAAAGGAACGAGTTTTGAAAATGATGGGTGAAGAAAGAAGTTTGTGGAAGAAGCTTACAGAAAGAAGAGAAAGGCTGGTAGGTTATATTTTGAGACTTGCTGGATTGGTTCATTTGTTAGTGGAGGGAACAGTTCAAGGTAAGAACTGTAGAGGAAGAGATTAGAATATATGAAGCAGATAATTGAGGACAGGGTTTGTAAGGGGTATGTAGAGATGAAGATGTTAGCAAAAGATAGAAAGAGATGGAGGACTACATCAAACCAGTTTTTTTCTCCCTTTTGATTCCAGAAGACATTTTTGTACTGTTTTCTCTAGTCAGACTATTGTAAATTAATTACGGAGATAATTAACTGAGGGAAATAATTATTCACATGCTGTTGTAAGTTTAGGTCCTCATTTTAACTGTGAAAATGTTATCAAAGGAAAGCTACATGGCCTGTCTCAGACCCCCCCCTCCCCCCACATAGCCCAGCATAGCCACCCGCTAACCCCCCCCCCCCCCACCCGCTGGATCGAGCCACGTAGTTTGTGCACGCTCCCTTGACGCGCTCACAGTTTCTGAACAACTGAGGCCGACTGCCTGCACTTGCTGCTGCTGCGAACCAGGAAAGTTCTGGTACTCACGGAGTGTGGGAAAATCCCAAACTTCTGTTTCACATGGGTAGTTTCTGGAAGGCTGATCATATATCAGACCGCATGTCAGAAAGGTTTCGTCATAAAATTTTGATCCTATCTCTCTGAAATTTTACAAATCGCTAGATCTTACAGCAAACATCAACTTTAGTTATTATGAATGATTTCATAACTTTAATAGTTTAGACAAAATTATTAACGTAAATACGAACTTTCGCAATACCACTTCAAGCGAACTGAAGACTGATGCAATGCAAAATACTATCTCAACAACTGTTAAAATCTGCTTTCTAGCTTAAACTATCATAGAAACTAACTATAGAAATGACATACAATGCAATCCATCTCATGGTTCTGAGAATAAAATTTTGTTATGCAGTTTCAAAATTTAACAGATACCTGACAGCTTCATGTCATTAGATAAAGAGAAACATAAGAGTAGACTAAAGTTATGCCATTCAATTATTATATAATCTAGAAATACTGAGTCTGGAGATGTGCTCATTATCGAAGGAATGGAAATTAGCAAAAATTCTATATCTAGCCACATATGGAATGTTTGCAAGGTAGTAAGCTGGTTTTTAAATCAGCATTATGAGTTTAGTATATCATGAGAATAAGTTGCTAGGAAATATGCAAAATATTTTGACAATGGATCTTCCCCAGGCACTTCACAGAGTGAGCCATAAAGTGATTGTGACAACTGATGTATATTAGGATGTGTCTTGCTGGGCGGAGAAATTCTTCAGAAATAGGACTCGGGTATACAATGTGGTATTAGAAAAGGAGAGTGTGAGATCAAGAGTGCCATGGGGTTGAGTATTTGACCAGTGTCACTCATTATTTTAATGAATTACTACTGTTCGTTTGCAGTGAGAGGGTTGTGAAAGTAAGAGCCCCCCCCCCCCCAAAAAAAAAAAAATCAGATTATAATGAACACAAGAATGAAATAAAGATTTTCTATGATTTTGGTTGAAAGAATAAAATGTAAAAATCTTAAACAGTAAAATCAGTTGATCAGAACACATTGGGAAGGTAACATGAGAAGGCTTCAAAAATATGCATTTGGATGTACTGAGGAAATATAGAATCTGGGATGCAAAACATTGGTCAGACTATTGCTCATGTTGGGGAAGTATGTGACCCACATTATGCATACCAAATACAACAATTGGTTGGAGTGAACAAAAAGTTTTTTTTTTTTTTTTTTTTTTTTTTTTTTTTTTTTTTTTTTTTTTTTTTTTTTTTTTTTTTTTTTTTTTTATAGAAACATAAATGGCAACTTATTTGGAAAAAGAGCTGGGCTAGGAATCTTTTTTTTTTTGTACTTATGGCTTTACACGTCATCCATGTCATGGTCATCAATGGTGGGATGGGACTGGGGACGTGGGACGGAAGGGAATGCAGCCATGGCCTTTTGAAGGAAGCATCCCGGCATTCGCCTGAAGTGATTTGGGGAAACCATGGAAAAAACAAATCTGCATGCCTGAACGGGGATTCAAACCGGCGTCCTTCTGAACATGAGGCCAGAGCATTAACCCCTCACCCACCACGGTCGGTACGAATCAATGTGACAGGAGGTGGGTCAATAAAGTGATGGATATGTACAGGCCTGGTTGGATACTGGGTGAAGAATTAGACTCAGCATGTGGAAGATAGATTTAATTTATAAGCAAAGAGTAAGGGACAGGAATAATTTACCACACGAACTGAAACAGTAAGTTTGTATGGAAATACTACTGGGGCAAAATGTATATTTTTTTTACTTACATGGTCACCATGAAGATGTGTTATAAATATTTTCTCTATGCGTCCCGGTTTTGCAGAACTCTTCTGTAGCTGAACTTGGGATCCTTCTCCACAGTCAAAGACCCAAATTGAACCATCTGTATTGGAGAAAGATAACACCATTATCTTGGAAGTCTTCATAACATTGAGGAAAGGAATGATAATAGCATTACAGCTTTTTAATCAGATAGAGGTAATGAGTATGTGTGGGATTTCTATTAACTACGGCTTTTTAAAACAACCATTCACTAACAGAAGATGTAAGGTTTCATAAATGAACGTATAGCCTCTTCCAGTAAAATGCTTAATATCCTTGATGTTACGCGTGTTTCTTCTTCTACACCACGTTTCTCCAACATTCTTTTAGGGGCAGCTGCCTTTGATGAATTTTATTCATTTTTGGAATGTCTAATTTTGAACAATGAATTAGACTCAGCATATGGAAGGTCGATTTAATTTATAAGAGTAAGGGACTGGAATAATTTACCACATGAACTGAAATAGTAAGTTTGTACGGAAATATTATCTACTGCCAGGTCATACTAAGTGCTGTTAAGTGAAGTGTTTCCATCTGTCTGTGAAGCTTGTAACTATGTTCAGCATGTGATAAGTGTACTTTTTGTTTGGAAAATGTGTAGTTTATGGAAACTGCCCTGGCAATCATCTTAATGGCTGTCACAAACCACCTAAAAAGTGCAGTCAGGACAGTCAGTATACGGGGGCCTCGTCTTGTGCCTGGTCAGTTGTACCTTCCCAATCCATGTGTGTGGCACCTTAGCGCATTGTACCATACTGGCAGGCCCAGTTTTTATGCATTTGCTTATATTAGTACGCTAGAATCGTCCAGCCATAACAAAGGCAAATCAAAATTATTTCAACAGGTCACAGGTAGAGAAGTCAGGGATTAAAATAAATTACCAGGAGAATAATTAACCAAAAAATGATAAAAGGGGTAATATCAAGATGGGGATACCACTACGGCCTCGCGTAGTAAACACACAGTTCACGTGGTATATATGACTTCATTGTGACGTATTCAGTCTGCACGTACCAACACAGTAACAGCTATAGATATTATCTGAAATTTGGATATCTGAAATATCATGCGTTATGGTTACGTTTCACTTTGGTCCAGGCTGCATTACCACCGAAACGGATATTTATAAAATATGATTTCGTCAATCATCATTTGAGTTTATGTTGTAATGCAGCCTGGACCATACGTCACAATGATGTCATATATACCACGGATATGTGTGTTCACTACGCGAGGCCGCAGCGGTATCCCCTTCTTGATATTACCCGATAAAAGAACTTAAAATGTATAGGGCAAAAGTTGGCGGATACAAAAAAGGGGAAATATGGGTGTGTAGGGAAATTGCTACCGCAGAGTGCATTCAATTAAATTAAATTACCATTATGTCGTCTACAAACAAACACTTAGTATAGTTACTGAATTACCTTCAAGTCGAACAAGTGTACAAGAGACACTTCTTTCAGCTGTTGGAAAACATGAAGCAGTTCCGAGAAATATAAGTTGCATTACAAAAATAGGTTATGAAATTGTAAATACCACATGTAAACAAACAAAACATAGATTCTCAGTTGTTGACTTGATATCACAGACAAAATAATATGTCAATATGTTGCGAAGTTACGTTGTCTTTGGTTTAGGTTGCAGGGAATTTGGTACATAAGCGTGTTGCACATGAAACATTTTTACTGCTTCATAATATAATGACATTTTCAGTATCACTTCTGCTATTACTGCATAGATCAACCATTATTATGGGAAAATAACAACATATATCCCATTAAAAGCTGCACTACATCCATTTTGTATCATTTTCCATACCGGAATAGCGTTTCAATTTATTCGCGATGGCGCATTTGTTCCATGCATTTGTTCAGGTGACACTTGTATGTCCTTGCTCAGTAGTCACTCCTCGGTGTTCGCTGAATACTCGGTTGTTGGTATAGAACCACGGTTCCTAGAATTACCTTGGTTGTCCGCATAGCGGTCAGTGACTCCACCGAGTACCGACTAAGTTACGTAGCCTGCCTGTAAAAGGTCATAATATCTGGCTTATAATACCTCATCTAAAATACAAAAAAATAATATGTAAACAGTTACAGGGCCCGTCCCATTTTCGCTGTGGTTTTTAAGACCACCATCCACTAAACATCTCAGGAAGTTTGTTTATGTGGCCTGTTTTCAGTTTTGCTTTCACCTTTTCTTTATGTAACCAATTCGAATGGGATACAATGAAGTCAAAACCACAATTTCTTGTGATAATCTTTTTATTTTGTTTTCAGGAAGATTTTTCCAGAATCCTTTTGAAATTGCACCGCACATCTTTAGAAAACAACCTAACTTGAAGTAAAGGAATTGGGTTACAAAACTTTGGTCAGACCATTGCTGGAATATGGTAGTGTAGTATGGGACCCACATTTTGAGTATCAAATACAGGAGTTGGAGAGGGTGCATAAACGGGCTGCTAGATTTGTGACTGGAAATTACCGCAGAATGCAATCAGTAACAGATATGATAAAAGAGCTCTAATGGGATTCATTTCAAGACAGGAGGAGAGTGAAGAGGGTCATGGGAGTGTACAAGGCGTATATTGGTGATCAGGCATGGAAAGGTATTGGTGTAGGCATGAAAAGTAGTGCATGGAAGGGAAAAGATGACCATGACCACAAGATGGCACTGGATTTCAGGCACAAGGATGTGGAAAGATTCTCTTTTTTAGGTAAGAGTGTCAAGGATTGGAATAAGTTACCAAGGGAAATGATGAATAATTTACAAAAAAGTTAAAATTTGCAGAGGGCAAATGTAGGTGCGTGCAGGAAAGGGGGAAGATGGGTGTTTAAGGAAATTGCCACGGAAGCGTGCGCGCCATTGCAATTAAATTAAATTAAACTTGTTTTTTGTTTCCTATAGTGTTGTAAAATCAAGAATATCTTGCTAGGTTGCTCAGCGTGGAATGAATTGGTAAGCAATGTCACAGATAACAAAATAAGAATTTTTGGAATTATATAGAGGAGATATGAAATGTAAATATCTTGGCATATAAAGATATGTTGTTTACACGAACATTCGGGTGTATTTATTGGAGAGGATACTGAGAAAATGTATCATTGAAGTAACAAAACCCTGGTCACAACCCTGCTAGTGTGTTGCAATATGGTATTGGAGCAACATTTAATTTTTTTGCTATCATTCCCGCTCTTGGGCTCGTCGACTTCGTGCCACTGGATCTGTAACAAGTAATTGATTAGAAAACATGCATTTTGGGTACAAAACTCTGTTATAGGAGGATGTAAACAAAGGCAGCAACATTTGTTTGTGAAAATTACCGTACAACGCATTCGGTAATTAATATAATAAGCGAGTTGGGCTTGAAGACATTGCAAGATAACGAGCGCGTTAGTAGAATAGTAGACATGTGTGTGACATACGTTGACGATGAGGCTTGGGTGTATATTTGGAGAAGATTTAGGAATAGTATGTGAAAATGAAGAGGAGACCACGATTGTAAACTAGCATATGATTTCAGAGATAGGAGAGGGTGGTGTTTTTCTTTACGGGGACTGGAATAAGCTTCCTAGAAAGGTGATTAACAATATTCTCCAGACAGTGAAAAATGATTCAGGAACAACATAAATAACAAGTAGGGATAGTGGCACACTGGCTAAATATTTAACTTAGTTAATAATGACGATGAGAGTGTTTAAACTATAATATTCATTCGCAGATATAGAATTCTATGTATATTTTTTGCTTTATCAAATGTATCGCTCAAATAAAGGTAATCTGATTTTATTTTCTTAGATTTTGCAGTTAATTGTAATTAAATTTATAAAGTTTATAACTTTCTGTAACAGGTACGAGAGATCTGATTAATTCTGAGGATCCAATTTTTATAATGCCTTTGTTACAAGATTTATAGATGGTCAAGCTATAAAACAAAACACTAAAACACTACCTTGCAGGTAGCAATCTTTTCTCTCGCCTTGTTCGATTATTAAATATCCAACAGTTATGTGATTTGGGGTTTCTAACGGTATGGAGTTATGTCTGTATAGTATTTGAATTCCTATTGCTTAGAGTTCTGAAATACATTATTTAGTCTATTAATTCTACAATTTATTTCGTTTTAACCTATCAGAGGTCTTGGCATTGTCTATATTTGAATGAATCAGAATATGGCTTGCTGGGTGCAGGAATTTTTGAGATGTGAAAAATAAAGAGGCATAAGCTAGAGTAAGAGCAAGAAGTACAGTATTAAAAGAGTGAGTACAGGATTTGACACCAGCATCGTGTACAGTATTCTAGTGAATAATACAATTAAATGGTTACAATCAGATGTAAGACTTTTAGAAGATGACATTTTATTGTATATGAAGATACTTACTGTAAAGGGTATTGTGAACAACTACAAAAGGTTCTGGAGAGAATATCTATTTGGACTGAATCAGCACGAAATAAAGGTAAATGTGAAAAAGCATTAGTATTTTTTTTTACTACAAAGACAAAAAATTGAAGACCTCATATGATTAAATCTTCCGAAAGACATAAAATGTAAATATTTTGGCATATCATTTGACAATAAACTCAGTTGTGTACGTCATTTGGTAATGAAGGTTCCGTATTAACTGGAGAGAGTGATGTGGAGAGTTAGAAGAGAAGTGAGACATCTGGGAAACAAAACTTACATTAGTTCCTTGACTTAGCATGGTTCGATAGCGCGGGATCCATATTATTCGTATCAAGTATGAAGGTAGAGGTGGTAAACCTGGATTTCATAGGAAAATTATTGTAGTCAATAAGTTATTTGATAAAGGAGATCAGTTGGGAGTCATAGGAAGACAGTAACGATGAAATTATACGCTCGTGTTTGTTGAGATGAGGATAAAAATGGGTTAACAGAATTAAATCCTTTACGTTTGAGATATTTCGGATTCATTTCTTACAGTTTTATAACTATCTCGTAAACCAGTTTAATGGCAGATTTTTAAATCATGTTTTTAAACAAGTTCACTATTTCATCAAAAGTATCCGGACATCCCTGTATAATGCGCAATTAAACGCTAGATGTTTCGACAGGCAGAAGTGCCAGTATAAAAGATGGTGGGGAGTATTGCGTTGTCAATAGAGAAAAAATAACATCATGGATCAGTGAGGAGAGCTCAGTGGTTTCGAACGTGGACTAGTCACCTGAATAACAAATTTATTAGCATTTGAGCCTTTCTAAAGTTGCCCAGGTCGACTGTCGGAGACGTGATTGTGAAGTGAAAACGCGAAGGACCAACCACAACTACCAAAACCAGTCATAACTCATATAATCACGCACACGTACCTTCGAGCACTGTAGAGGGTGCTTATAAAACATCGCGAGAATGGCTGTGCATCGGGAATTAAAAAGAATGGGGTACAAAGGTAAAGCTGCTGCTCTAAATAAATCAATGCTAAACGACACTTGAGGTGAAGCAAAGAGTGACGCCAGTGACAGTTAATGATTGAAAACGAATGATTTGGAGTGATGAATCACGCTATGCTCTGTGGCAGTCCTGTGGTGGAGTCTGGACGTTGTGAATGCATGGAGAATATTTACTGGCGTCATATGTAATCACAACAGTGGAGTAAAGTAGGATGAGGTGGTGTGTAGGTATAGGGATGTTTTTCGTGGTTGGGGTGAGGTATCCTTATTGCGTTTAAGAAAACTCTAAATACAGAAGGATATGAACACATTTTAAACCGTTGTGTGCTGCGTAAGGTAGAGGACCAGTTCGGACACAACGATAGTTTGCATCAGCACGACAATGCACCATGTCATAAAGTTGCATCTGTGAGGCAATGATTTGTGGACAATAATATTCCTGAAATGAGCTGACATGCCAAAAGTCCCGACCTGAACCCAATATAACACTTACGGGTTTAGTTAGAACGTTAACTTCGCTCAAGACCCCAGCGTCCAATATCAGTACCCTCTGTGGTTCATCTCTTGATGAATAATAGGCTGCCAGTCCTCTATAGACATTCCAGGAGAGTTAAAGCCGTTATAAAGGCAAGTGGTGGACGCATCTCACATTAATGTCCAGTAATAGGGAACACAATATTTAAGTGCAGTTTGAGAGAGGTGTCCGGGTACATTTGAACAAGTAGTGTAGTTCCCCAGAGAGGAAGGATATTGCAGAAATACACTCACTCAAACAGTAAGCTGGGGAATGAATTCGCTGATTGGGTAGTTAAATAAACTAGTCCTTTGGAAGTGACTAAACTATTAATTGTTAAACAAATAAACATTGATAAGAGATTGATTAATGTAATATTTTTGAGGGGGTTATTCTGAATCATTTGGAAAGTTTGAAGAATAGTATTAATAAAATCCATTAACTCGAGAACATCATGTTTGAAGCTCAGTAAACTTTAAAAATCCTCCACTTTGGAGTGTCAGGCAGTTCGCACTAGTTGGTTGTTGAAGCAGGGTCAATTTAGTTTGACTCTCGGTTCGAAGCAAGATTAGTTGAAAGGACTTTTAAAGTGATGGGGAGAATTTTTAAAGTATTTCTACCGGTAACGTTCATCTTTTCGAAGATTTTGGATTTTAAATCGAATTTATAAGGTTTACCGAGTTATGGACTGACTGATTGTGACGTGGAACGAATGTGTACTTCTACAGACTTGTAATCTTCGAAGATGAAGTCATTATTAAATCAAATTTCACTTTGGAAATGGATCATAACTCCGTGGGCCGCATATAAAATTATATATCCTCATATTAGATTTAGACCCACTATAGACATTCTTTTTGAGTGAAGAATTCAAACATAATGAGTTATTATTTTTGTGTTTGATATTATTCTTACATGTAAACATTGATAATGTAACAATAATGACATTAAACGCACATTTTAAAGAAATATATAACACTAAAAATGATATATAAAAATAAATGAAATAAATTTGGAAAATATGGATGCAAAGATAATGTATTTTGGTAATACATTGGTTTTCAATAATTTGGCTATTATAAAATAAATGTATTTTGTAAAAGTGTTATGAATCTCGCTGGCCGGAAAAGCATTCAAGGCGGGCCGCATGCGGCCCGCGGGTTGGTGACCCCTGGTCTATGGGATAAAAGAGACCCGACGTTTCAAGTAGAATCCTTTATTTTTAGTAGGACTTAACAGTTTGTAAACGTCGACCTTAATAGGTTCCAATGGATAGTGGTGTAAGGAACAAGGGTGAAAAAAATCACAAATAAACTTTTGAGGACCTTTCCGGCATTCGCCTGGTATGATTTCCGGAAAACATGGAAAACCGAAATCTGGATGGGTGAATGGGTATCGAACACGAGTTTTCTCTAATGTCAGGGCTGACAGGCCGGAGGCGATAAAACTTTGTGCATTTGAACAAGAGTTCCTAATAAATCACAGCTGGAACCGGGATTCGAAGCTGACACTCTTCTGTTCTCCTCTTAGATACCTTGGAAGTTAACTACCAGCTGGCAATACATGGACAACCTTCCAGGCTAGGATGCAATGAAAGCAACCGACTTGTATTCTTATCATCATTATTTCCTTTAGGGAAAGGATTTGGTACTTCTATTGTAGCTCGTGTGAGGTATGTATGACACATAGAGAAAGTAATGCTGGGGCGTGTGCAGTCCTGGCTGTCAGCTTATGCTGATTTCATAACCTCACCATGGGAAAGTGGGGAGTGCCTTACGGCTCAATGTTTAACCCCGAACTTCTGCTCTCACCGGTCACGGAAATGAACCCACGACACCTACAATGCTCCACGTCGCCAGATTAACGTTTACCGGCAATTACACTACAATTCTTTCCGGATTCCAAGCATAAGAAGGTGGACTCATACGAATTATAACGTAATATCATAAAGTTTAAGAAACGCTCCAATTTCAATTAGAAATTTTTTATTGATCAAGCAAAAAGTGTAATTAATAGGCCTTACTTAGCGTATGGCTGATACAATTAATTATTTAAAACAGACGAATAAAAATATTTATAACATAAAATCTTTCTACAATAAACAATAGTTTATAATTTATTTGCTCGAGATATCCTTAATGGCAGTAACAAAAATATTGTCACATAATAAAAATTTTCACACAGTGCCTTGTTAATGCTTTCGACGTTACGTCTCATATAAAATCCCCAAATCGGTTATCGGAGTTCGAAACCTTGTACAGATAATTTGTTTTTTTTTCCCGTAAGACTCGTTTTATTTAATTATATAAGCATTCAGCATATTATTTGTGTTTTAATTATTAATACTAATATGTTTTCTTTTCGAAGTAATGAGAATTTCTTTTAAAGAAAATAGTAAGCTTAAAGTTTTTAGAACTTTTCTATTGAAATATTTCAGCTTTCTTGTAAATACCTATAAAGTTATGATACCAAATAAATGTGAATTTGCAACAAGGGAAGTTTTAATAGAAATCCGTTCCACAGTTTCTTTTCTTCTGAGATTTTATCAAAAGTATTATATTCGTTGTTCACTTGCATTTTTTTCTTAAAGTTTTCGTATCGTCATTAGCGGCTGGAGAGAACTGGGAACTAGGAACAGAAAGAGAGGAACGGCCATGTCGGTTAGAAGGAATCATCCCGACATTCGCCTAAAGTGATTTCGGGATACCATGGAACACCGAAATCACTATGATTTGAATTCGTGTTTGGTGTTCGCTTACAACTTTTCGATTCAAGAATTTTTTTATAACGTAAAGGCGGCAACACACGAGCCAATTTCGGTCTCAATCTGCAGGGACAATCAGCAAGGCAACCATTTGGGACTTTCCTCCAGAGATCACAATTTCGCTCCCAATTTTAGTTTACATTGTGATCGCATGAGTGCTAGTTGCAAGCGCTTAGCAATGGCTCCTTTTATATCAAAGCAACAAAAAGTAGACATCGTTTTAACAATAACCTGTACTGAGAAAAAAAGAAGATATTCGGTGAAGAAATGGGTTTTATTAAGGAAAAAGTTATCTTACATGAACATTTTTGAGAAGCCTAGAGCCAGAAGATTTTTAAAAATTTTCTGTGAGTAGATTCTGAAAGCTTTGCAGGGATACTCCACTTAGTCATCTCTTATAAATAGACTATAAATATCGTAATGCGTGAAAATATAAGCGCCAGAGAACGATTAGTCGTTACTTTGCGAGTAGACAAACCTATGAAGATATGAAATTTAATTTGCCGATTTCATCACAAATGGTTTCAGAGATCATTCCTGAAACATGTTGGGCTAGCTACAAATGCCTAAATCACTGCATTAAGGAAGAAAAAATACTGCAAGTACTACTTCCTGGTAAATTTAGAGCAAAACTTAAAATACTTCTTCCGTACTTTGCGGTTTATGTAGTTTTTGTTGTGTTTGTCCCAAAATTTGGGTATATTGTTATAAGTTTCGAAAATATTCGTCCACACCTCTTTCTCTTTAGACATTTATAACGACACACATGACTAATGGTACGAAACGCATTCGCTCCAAGCCAACTGAGCCGAAATTGTCTAAATCAGTTTTAATCGCGCTACACAGATCTCAGTTAGCTCCCTGTCTGCAGGGACAATCTGTAAATTGTTAGTCTGGCTCTGCCAATCTCCCGATATCGGGATTACCATACCCAATTTGCCTACTTACGTGGAAATCTGCAGGGCCCCTGCCGGAATTGCCCCTGCAGATTGAAGCCTAGATTAGCCTAGGTAAATGATATCTGGTTTTAATTAGAGAAATGTAAAAGAAATCGTGTACATGTACCGAAACTTTATTTATTTGTTGCAACTAATGTTGTGAAAATGTGAATGAAACAAACATTCTAACGTTTGTAATTCAGCTTGAGGAATTTTAGTCAAAAAACATTTTCAGCATGTATTTGCAGTTACCTTATGATCTTTATCTTTCCCCGACAATCCTCGAATGAAATACATCACCCCTAGCAATATTAATAATTAAAATAAAAAAATATTGAGACTGACTGCTGGTACAATAAAACAAAATGTCTCACGATAAATCTAAAAAAGTATTTGCGAAGTTATGGTAGGGTGCCGGGCAATAAGGGGACATAATAAGGGGGATGAAAAGATTATTTGCCGATAATGCTATTATTTATCGTGAAATTAAAACCCAGGACGACTGCGCTTTGTCACAAGACGATATTATGAAAATAATTGCGTGGTGTAAAGATTGACAGTTAGAGTTAAACCCTAAACAGTGCCAAGTCATGCGTGTAAGTAAAAAGGTGACACCATTTAGCTCTCAATATACAATTAATGGTACCTGTCCTTAGAACGGTAAATTCCGCTAAATACCTAGGGGTAACAATTCGTAATAATTTGTCGTGGAATGAGCATATCGAGAATGTAAATTGAGATAGCAAATCGTATGGTCCGATTTCTAGGATCGTAATTTAAATCAATGGACACTGTAAGTTAAATCGGTTGCATATAAGTCACTAGTGCGTCCTCACTTAGAATATTGTTGTTCTGTATGCGGTCCCCATCAGAAGGGGGCTTAATAGAGGCATTAAAGAAGGTCCAAAGAAGAGCCGCCAGAATCGTCACAGGTATATATAGTTGGAGGCAGGGCCGGCGTTTCATGTTAGGCCCGGGTGCGTAGTCAGGCAATTGGGTGTGAGGACTTGCGTGAAAATGTTTTTTGGTCATCTTACCTACAATAATAATAAAAATATCAATAATACAAATTCATAAAAGAGATTCATAGGGATAAAAACTATATGAATTTTAAAAATTTGTCATACAATTTATTGAATAAATTTTAATTGTATACATTTTTTTTTTTTTAATTCACTATTTAGATTTAATTGCGCAGGCAAAAACTGTACTGCACTTTGCTTGTGTGGAAATGAAGCGATTCAACAATTTTTCCAATCCTGGTTCGTCAGTGAGATTACCATATACTTGTAATATTGCGATGTTATTGAGTGTATCTTGCAAATATCGTCGATCTTGCATAAGTCTTGAGTCGGCTTAAGACCAAAAAACTTAGTTCATTCTAACAAGACGCCCAGGCAGCATGACGAGTAGTCGAACTAAGGGCACAAACTCTGGTATGAGTCCTCTAATTCATTTGTTCTTTTGTAAAAAATTCATAATCCCTCTCAAATTTTTTGCCTGCTTAATTTGCCATTTCATAAGTTACAAAATAATGCCTCTATCACTCAGCAATCATTCTTGGTCAAAATCATGTTTTAGAAAATTATAATTCTTCCAATATTTGTGAGCTAACCCGGAGTGAATCTCTCTAGAATCGACTCTTTAAGGACTTGATTACTATAAGATTTACGGAATAAAATGGGAGATTTTTGTTTCTGCCCTGGTCGAGACGCTTGAGAATTTCATGCTAATGTAGGATTTTTAATCTGTTGATTTCAAATTTAACACCTAACCGCACACTTTCCCGCCAAATTTCTACGAATTTTGAATCTCGAGCACAGTAAAAGCGCCGGTGATTGCTTTTATCTTCTTATACGATTCAATTGACTCATACATTCGATTTCTCTAGATCTGCATTCAAATTTTCGACGTGATTAAAAAATTCTATCGTAAATTATTAAATATAAAATACACTCAAACAATTCCATGTCGGAGTAAAATCCAGAATCGTTAACAGTGACTACACTATCTACTTCTCTGGCTACAGAATAATAGTATAAAAATTGCATTAGATACTGATAACTTTCTCTTACTGTATTAAGAGATTTTATTCTGACTAACCATCTGTAATATGTCTACAAATACAAAACCATAATTTAAAAAATAGATTAAACTTATAATCTTTATGAATACCTTGTTGGAAAATAGGCTGCAAGAGAAGGTAAATTATCTTTAGTTTCTTTCTCTATTCCGATTTGTCGTTTATGACATTGTCCAAGTCATTTCGTCCAGTCTTGCATGAAATTTATAAAATCTTTAACAGTTCCAATGAATTTTCTTGCTTTTATAACTCTTTCAATTCCATCTCGTACTACAGATTGTAAGCACTACCTTGTGCAAATAAAACACGAGGCTCTTCTTTGCTTATTCATGACTGAAATCCTATTATTTTTCCAGAAACATTAGAAGTCCCATCTTAACACTGGCCTCCGAGTTTTTAGAGTGCCAATTTGTGTTTAACGAAAATGTCAATGATCGTATCAAATTAGGTTTTCTGCCTTTGTGTTCGCAGTTAAAAACAATCCAATAAAATATTCAATTGCAATGAAATCTTCCGAAACGATTCTAGGGCAAGATGCTCATCTTTATTTCTTGATTCCAGACAATAGTGTAGTAGTCATCAAATCAAGAATTTCATGCTGACATTTATGATGAAGCCATTTGTAACCATCTCTTTGCAACCACACCATCATATCGAGCCTTTAAAAATGCCATCAAATTTGAATTTTCATCGTTGTTGGCTTCTCTTACAGAAAGACCTAGTTTCGCCAGGGCCTTCAAGGAACCAAATACTTTTCGACTGTTCTGTATGGTTATCGATCATCTCTTTTGAATGAACCGTTGATATCAATTCTACCACGTTGATATTATCAACGTTTTCAACGCTTCAGTGCAGCTGGTATGAAGAAAACTCGTGCCGTGAGAGTTTATCAGGCAAATATGTATTTTGTTGTGTAACCGGTAGTATGTAACCAAAACGAAGTCCAATCTAGAGATTTTTTGTAAAAAAAATTGAATCTTTAACATTTTCATGCAACTTCTGCTTCTGATTCCGCATCCATAATCTAACTTCCGTTTCAGCTCTAGAACATACGCGTGAATATCCATTGCCAATATACTTGTGTATATAATGAGGAACAAAAATAATAATTTACTTTTACTTACTCTCACGATTTTGACTGTCAGCTGACTGAACAAGACCTTCTCTTAAAGCTACAGTGGACCTATGTCTAAGGACGATAGTAATTTATCCTTCACGTTCTAGCATTTTTTACACTCAATTTATTTCTACTTTACAGCTTGACTGTGAATTTATCAATTTGAGCTTTTTAACGATAATACACAGTTACACAAGGATTCATCTGAGGCTCCTTCGAAATAGCGGCTTTTACGCTTGACAGTTTTGGACGTAAGATATTTTACCGTACTATTCTTGCTTTCACACATGTCAATTGTTTGCCGTCGATGGAGCTCAGTAGGTGACAGCTGGGGTGGCGATCTCTGTTGAAGCATCAAAGGAATTTTGCGCTTCGCTGTTGGCGTTATTGTGGGTACACAGTCCATTTTACACACATTTGAATTCTCTCATTTCTTTCCTCCATGCAAGCTCAGTAGCTCTCAAATTCCGGGTGGGTATTTTACCCACCCGGAATTTCCCGGGTGGGTACTGCTACCCACCATACCCACATTATCCGCCGGCCCTGGTTGGAGGGAAAGCGCAAGTGCGATGTTGAAGGAGTTAGGTTGGGAAGACCTGGAAGCACCGAAGGCGTTGCTCTCGATGGAAGCTAATTAAAAAATTCACGACTGACCCATTTCGGAATGACAGCAAACAAATATTGCTGCCAGCAACATTCGTATCTCGGAATGACCGCGAAAATGAGATTAAGAGAAATCAGGGCCAGAACCGATTAATTTCTGTACTCATTTTTCCCACGAGCGATTAGGGAATGTAATAGAAAAGATTTACCGGGCGAGTAAACTTAAAATCCGACAGGAGTATCTTTCGCTAAAGCACTCCGGCCATCCTGATCTGATTTTTTCCATGGTTTTCCCGGATCACTCCAGGCGAATGCTGGGTTGCTTCCTCACATTAAGCCCACGGGCGCCTCCTGTCACATCCTGTATATCCCTTCCGAACTATTACCCTTTCGGATAGGTACAATGCACCCTCCGCCACACACTTTTAGGGAATCGCGGAGTAATAATAATAATAATTCAGGTCTACTTTTCCGGAAAAAAACAAAAACAAAAAGTGCAGCCAAATTTTGGAATTATCATGATGAACTGCGACGTATGCCCTCACCCGATAAGCACTGCGGTGAAGTTTCGGAATTCAACCCAGACAACGTCATAAATTTTCAACGATCTCGTCTTATTTAGATTTATTTTCCCTAATTCCCGTAAAAATGACAGCTCGATGTGAATCCCCTTGCTTGGCGAGTGTATCACCCGCTGCAGTGATGTGCAACTTCGGTTGCCTAAAAGCTGTGGGGCGCAGAAGTGGAATATTGCTATCATAATAAAGTGGTGATATATGGTAAATACTTACTGACTTCAAGTTTCTTATGACTATTCCCTTTTAATTTTAATGTTAGGGATATGACTATCGAACTTGATTAAAAAAAAAAACACAACACACACACCTTTAGCGGTGGACCAAATACTTGCTGCTACAGTCTTTATGGACTCAGTATTATTATTTTAAGTCTAAAACGCTGTGAATCTATTCCACATTAAACTGTAGTTCCAGTCACGGCGGAGGCAGAGTGCGACAATTTGAAATTCTATTAGCTCCTGATTAGTTGAAAACTGATTTCCCACTATCGGTAAAGCATGGAGTGAGAACGATAAAGTTCTGGCCTGAAATTTAGAAGAACCTGAGTCGTCCGACGGATTATTTCGGTTTTCTATTATTCCTAAGATATTCGAGCAAAGAAGTTTAATTTCTTTACAGAAAGCCACTACTTTACTAGAATTTGCTTAGGTCTTCGCTTACGGTAAGGTTAGTGGATTTTCAAGCAGTAAGATTAGTGGAGGCTGTGGATATGTTGAATTGCAGCCTGGACCTGAATTATTTGTTAAATATCTATTAAAGGCTTACAATATAAAGAAAAAACCCACAATTTCATTAAGTGGTGCCTGTTATCTATTCGCGAACCGTGTAAATTTACTGCTTACGCGTGAAGCCCTAAAACGCTAATATCTCAAAAACGGCGAGTCAAAGTGCCTTAAAACATTTCTTTGGTATACATTTCTGTCTCTCTCTTTTTTTTTACTTATTGCTTTACACCTCGTCAACAGCTAAGGTTATTACAGGTGGGTTGGGACTGGGACAAGGAACGGAAGGAATTCGGCCATGGCCTTTTTGAAGGAAGCATCCCGGCATTCGCCTGGAGTGATTTGGGGAAACCTTGGAAAACCCAAATCTGGATGCCCGGACGGGGATTCGACCCCATCTCCTCCCGAATGCGAGGCTGGAAGGTTAACCGTTCACGCCACCACGCTCTGTATATTTCTCATGAAGCCAGACGCTTAAATTGAACTTCAGCAATTCCGTAAGGGAAAAACGCGCAACAGATATTTCAGGAGGGTGGAATCCGGTAAGGGTGTTAATAAGGACCAAAGTTGTGTGGAATTACTAATTTCTAACTTGAAGGGCTCAAAAGCTTTGAGGATGTTACAGAAGAATGGATGAACAGAACGAGAAATGAGTGAATCTACAAGGGTCCCGTATTTCACTCAGAAGGTTCCTGATCTCATATATCTACTTTTGTTCAACTTGTCGATGGCTCTTATGTAATAAGCATAGAACATTAGTTCGTTACCTTCAGCTAATCATTCTACTCGATCCTTTGCTGTAATTTTAATTTGGGTTCCTTTGAAGGTGTACGATGAGCCGGTTTATCGCCTATAATGACAGCTCGGTAATTTCTCTGGGCGCGTTGTTTTCTCCGCGAGGAGCGTCTCTGGTCGGTAAGGAACGGCCGGGGACTTTCTCCCGGGGAAAAGTGTTCCGTCTTCAGCCGCACCCACATGCTGCGCGTCTTCCCAGCACTCCAAACCGAGATAATGCTCTGTTCTAACGCTCTGTCTCAGGTAACATCTTTATCTGTGATGAAGCTACACACCTCCTTACGCGTATTTTTAAGTATATTGATCATAAATCATAACCAACGCGCATGCCTTATACGCACACCACTATGTTCAACCTCCTCCTGTCGTCAACTCTCAAACCAAATTACTGATATCAGCAAAGAAATCTAGTCTCTCTACTTTGCATCTTTTCCAGTGTCTGAGTTTGATACTCACAACATCGGTCCATGCCATCTTACCATATTCAAGAAAGCTCATGTTAAGGTTTTTGTATCCCAATTACCTCACTTTCCCGATACATGCCTTCATTACGTTGTCTTAGCGTACGGCTACATTGCAGCCGACTTCAGCCGATTGTTCACTTTGCGGAATAAATCGATATCACGTTACGGCTACACTGTAACCAGTGCTGCCAACCACTTGGCTTTGAATATCCGTAGATGGCCGCTACAATTTCCGTAGATTGGCTACAAAAATCCGGAAACTCGCTAAGTGGAAGACTGAAACAACAAAAGTTGAAGAGAGAATCAAAATTAAGAATAGTTTTTGTTTCCAGGTATTTAAAATTCGAAATAAAAAATAATATTCTACATTGAAAGTAAGAAAAATCTCTGAACATGTTTTATACAACGTCACTTTCATCACTGCTGCTGCTATGCCTACCTTTTTTCTTTGTTGACATTAAATTAAGCATATATTCTGTAAAGGAAATGTTAAAAATTGCAACCCCTTTTATTCTCGGATATTGTTTAGGCCTTCTCGGAAGGCACTGATTTGTAAGCCTTGTCACCGTGCATAAAGAGTGCGCCGATAGTTCTGATATTACGGTCTTTTAAGATCTATAAAATCTATAATCAAACAAATATGAGCTTTATTTCAATCGTTGGCTCACACGAGCGGTTGCAAGGAAACTATTCACAATTATTTACAATTCTGTAATACATACATTAATACTATACGCTCAAAGTTTAACCAATATAAGAAAAAATCAACAAAAAATAAAAAGTATAAAAAATTCGTAGACATTTGAACAAAATTCTAACTTTTTATAAAAATCTGTAAATCTACGGATAAATCCGTAGAATTGGCTGTAACCGACTTGGCCGATTGTTCACTCAGCCGGCAGACTTAGACCGATTGTTATTCAGTTCTCAATAGATCGCGTCCCAAGATAGAAGAAACTAACGTTATTGAAATGTTGAGTGAGAACTCTCTATTGAGATTTAATATCATGTTTGGTCATGGGAAAAGTGAATGAGTAAACGACATTTTTTCAGAGGGATAGGCTGTGGGAGAATTTCATACATTGTTCTCGAAACTATTGGAACAACCAATTAAACTTTCGGAATCCTTTAGAATGAACCGGAGACTTTTTTTGTAATATATTTTGGAAGGAATCCGACATGCTGTAGAAAAATATTCGAATTTCAGGAAATGTATTTCTCCAGAAGAGAGTCTTGCTGTGACAGTGAGGTATTTTATTTGATGCAGGTTCAGAGACACGAATCTCTCAGTCCAATACAGTGTGCCAAAGACTTGCTTATGGTTTGTTAAGAATGCGTTTTGATGCTATTTTTGTGCTAAGAGATCAAACAGTGAGTTGATAACGTGCGTCAGGTAAAAAAATATATATTTTAACGTACTTTATTACTTTCGTAGATTATAAAGAACGCCTACGGAAAATAAAGAACAATATACTATACCATAATACGGGTTGTAACTCTAGCTGTAACCCCCAGGGATACGGTTCATTTGATTTATATGTTTGTTTTCAATTTCATAATTACATATTTAATCATCAATATATATACTGGTTTGCTGTTAACTAAAATCGAAAATTTATTTTTATTTTTTATTTGCTTAACGTCTCTCTGACAGCGAGGTCTTTAGAGACGGGAAAGGATGGGGGCAAGGAATGGGAAGGAATTCGGCCATGGCCTTTTGAAGGAAGTATCCCGGCATTTGCCTGGATCGATTGGGAAACCATGGGAAACCCAAATCTGGATGCCCGGACGGGAATTCGAAGCGCCGTCCTCCCGAATGTGAGGCCACATGTGACGTGTGATATAAAAAACGTATGTTTTAGCAGATACTTTATGTAATTTACTGAAATATCAAAACAAGTCATAATATGCGTTTATAAGTGAAAACACATTTCTACTCTTTCGTTTAGATGCGGCGATTGGGCTAAATACGAATGCACACATGGCGCGAGACAAGCGCGTTCGGCCGAATGAAACAAAATTATTTGGTCGGCGACGGTAGTCGGCAGAGTCCGGCGGAGTTCGGCCGAGTAGGTCGGTCGCAGTGTAGCCGAAACCCATATTGTTGCATACTTTTGTTTGCTTCGCCGATATCGGCCGTATTCGGACGAGTGAACAATCGGCCCAAGTCGGTTGCAATGGGGCGACCCGTGACACAGAACTGGAGGTGGACTTTAAGAGAGACAAAGAACATCAAAACGATTCAGAAACACGTATGAACGCTTGACGGGAAATGTTGTAGATTAATAGAAGCGAAGGTGCAAGGAATGAAAGAACACAAGGCAGATATTAGGAGGAAAACATTTATTCGATTTCATAATGTTACAGGAGTTGTTTGAAGCTTCCACCATTACTTTCGATGAGCGCATACACCGTCGGACCAAAGATTAGCGAATACGGTCGAAAACACATGGATTTTCTTATATATCAGCAACAGATCAAACGATTCTTACGAACAGATCCATTTCGGAATCAACAGGTGTTTCACGCAGAACAGATTTAAGTGCCCGCCCCATAGAAAGAGCTGAAAGATAGTGTGGCGGCAGGCAACCCGTCCACCACCGGCTTACATGAACATCGCCGCCTAGTGACGTGATGGGTCCCTGTGCTGTTATGTCATCTTAAAAGAGATCTAACTGTTTGCATTGACGAGAAGGAATGCGCCTCATTTGTTAAAAGTGATATTAATCAGACCGACAAGTTGGACCGAGCAGTTAACGTTCTGGCCTCGCATTCGGGAGGACGCGGATTCGTATCCCCATCCGGGGATCCCGATTTGGGTTTCCCATGGTTTCCCCAATTCACTCCAGGCGAATGCCGGGATGCTTCCTTCAAAAAAAAAAAAAAAAAAAAAAAAAAAAAAAAAAAAAAAAAAACTCTTGCCGTATTCCTTCCCGTTCCTTGTCCCTAGTCCCATCCCGCCTCTAATGACCTCAGCAGTCGACGAGACGTAAAACAATAAGGAAAAAAAACAAGTTGAAACACGGTTTCTTGGCGTAAAGAATTTTCTATTATACTACATTTGTTGGTATACTATGATTGTTGAATATTTCGTCTTCCTATTAAAATGCCTAATTTTCACGTAGCTTTAGGAATATTTGAGTAGTTAATTTATTAATTTATATGTATTGTATTACGTTAAAATCAGGGACGTAGCTACTATGGAGCTAGGCGGTACAGTGCACCGGGGCCCCTACGCTCAGGGGGCCCTCAAGCGCGGTTGAGCGGGCCCACGAGGCTTCATGGCAAACTGGCGACCGTTTTTTTTTTTTTAGCTCTACAGTCATCTAAGGGGGCCCCTGAGACACAGGAAGCCCCTCACTAAGGGCCCTCACTGCTCAGAGGGACCCCCAACCACTGCTCAGGGGCCCCTAAGCACAACTTAAGGGCCCCCATCCTCAGCTCAGAGGGCCCCTACCAGCAACACAAAGAAAAGGTCGTCCATCTGGTCTGAGGGCCCAAAATAATTTTTTTTCACCGGGGCCCTTGTTGACCTAGCTACGCCACTGGTTAAAATATACAGAAATCGAAAATCAAAGGGGATTCTACCGTGGCGCCGCAATTTGATGGTGATTTCTTATGTAACTAGACAAGACAAATTGAAAGTAAAGGATATTTTTATTGATATCTCGCTTAATTCTCGAGATATCGTGTCTCAAAACAGACGTGGTTAGGTTGAAATGCGGCCTGGACCCGAATAAAAATTTCGGCCATAGCCAAATTTGATGATGAATTCGTATGTAACTCGACGAGACAAATCGAAAATAAAGATTTTTTTTTGATATCTCGCTTTGTTCTTGAGATATTGTATCTCAAATGTGAGGAGGTTAGGGTGAGACCTGGCCTGGAACAGAAAAAAGAATCACCAAAACCACTATATTTACACGGTGGAAATGCATTATATGTGTTTTATTTTCTTCCTACTGGTTGTTGTTAGGTTGAAATACGCTTGGACCAGAAGAAAGGTCACCAAAAGTACAAGGAAGAACTATACCTATAACTGATTTTTGACAAGCTATGTCTCGAAATGTTATATTAAGAGAGATATCAAAAAATTTTATTCTTTATTTTCGATTTGTTTTGTCGAATTCTATACTAATTCATCATCAGTTTGTGGTGCTACGGTAATGATAGAACTGCCAAATCAAAACTGAACTTATTACTGCAAACACATAGACCCGGGCAGACGAAGCAGCTGGCAAATGTTAGTTAATTCATTTTGCTTCTCAGTTTATGCGACACTGTTGATGGAGATTCTTCCGTTAGGTGTGGTTTCTGTTGAGAGGTACAGTGTAGGAGTACTTGATTACCTCGCACGATTACAAAACAGGGCATGGCAGAATACTCCAGTATCTCAAACTTATGTTTCAGCTTTAAATTTACGTTTCAACTGGAACCATCACTTGTTTCTTTACTGGCATCCAACTGTACAACCTGACAGGACAACGTCAAGGATTTAGATGAGAATTATTTATTCTCTCATTCCTACCTCTTTTCACCCAGGACATCCTTGCACACTTTGGAGGCCGAGCATGGCATGCAAAACTTGTAATACGAGGGCTGTCTGAGAAGTTCTCTGCTTGGACCATGTATGGCAGCACTACCCATGTGTTTCTTTCCATGCAACTTGGTGCATGTGCCAGACGCGCCTGCAAGAAATTGCAAGTCATTCTATATTGTAGTTTGGTCTGTACAGATGTTTGATGCAGGCCCGGTGCGAAGTTGTATCAGAGATGGAAAAAATCGACTATCGTGCAATTATAAAATTCTTTGTAAAAGAATGTTTAACACCATCCGAGATCCACGGAAGATTTTTAAAAGTGTATATGGGCTCTTCTTCTTCATATTCGACAGTTAAGAAATGGGCTGCTGAGTTCAAACGTTGCCGTAGCAGTCTCGAAGGTGATGAACACAAAGAACGTCCGAAAAGTGCAACCAGGGGCGGCTTTAACCATTGCGAGGCCCCGGGTGGCAGATTTTCGCGAGGCCCTTGTACTTTGTGCAAAGTATGTCATCCGAAAGTAGGTATTTCTTATGATTGACGAGAAATACAAAAATTATAAATAAATTAATTTTTAATTTAAAAATGTTATATGAGAAGATTAAAAGTTAACAAAACATAATAACGACAAATTATTAATGATGATAAAATAAGGTATATAAATGTCTTGAAAGATATAGGCAGGGATTTAATTACAATGTTTGCGGCTTTCCCTACGACTAAAATCTTTAGTTAAACCACTAACTTTCACGCGAACTCATTATAAATCTTATTTTGCCCATAAAACTAACCCAGAAAGAATGTACAAGTAGTTTCACTCATTTTTTTTAACAACTCTCTCTTAACTGTAAGTAGTGTTAATAACGTAAGATTCACTAAAACGTAATATCATTTAATGTTTATTTATCTACTGAAAGATTTATGCCCTATAAACGATTTTGTAATGCATTCATGTCGGGTCACGCTAGATAAATACTGATCCGCAGAGTAATTGCAATGATATTTCTCTTATTAAGGACCATCCATAAATTACGTCACACCTTGAGGGGGACGAGGGGGTCAGCAAAGGGTGGCATCGTGTGAAAAGGGGGGGGCCTGTCATTAACGTTGTGGCATCACATGCATAATTTGTATCACTTTTTGGCTCGTGCCGGAAGATGAAGATGATGTTGACACATCGAATGTTCCCAACACTATCGAAATCAAGAATGAAGTGACTACTACGCCAATATAAACAGTATCAAGGAATGGGTTCAAAATCCATGGACACATGATGACTCAATTTTGTATCATTAACTCGATTTTTTTATGGTTTTTTATATTTTCTTAAATGTTTGATTTATGGTTGATATGATTTTTTAAATAGAAATACATAAATAATTTCGGAAGTACTGTTTTAATTTATTAATTTAAAATTGTAAAATATGTGACGTCACACCAGGGGATTGGGGGTCCCACAAATGTGACAACCTGTGACATGGGGGGAGGGAGGGGTCAAAAATCATGAAATTCGTGTGATGTAATTTGTGGATGGCCCCTTATTGGCGCTAACTCGATTGAAGTTAGTTCAAACGACACTGCGTGTTGTCCGACACCCTGCCATAGAAGTTTGGTTTCCTTTTATATGGTGTGCGGTGTGGTATGGTGTCGGGCTGGTAGATGTGGATAAGCATATGGAGGTAGTTCGGAAATTTTCGGTCCTTTATGTCCAAATATTGTTTTCTTGTTATCGATTACCTTAAAAAATGTTTTTCTTCAACCTCACTTCCATGTTGATCAGATGATTGTAAAATATAGATTGTGCCATTTTAAAGGAAGGTCTTTCAATCTCATAGTTCCACGTACCCTTATGAAATTTCCCAAACAATGGCGAACCACTTAAAAGAAAAAAACCTGACTTTTTATTTTATTTTAATGAGAATTTTTTGTTTAAGAAAATGAATACAAAGAGCAATATGTTATTAATTAATTTGATGGATGGGCTTGTTTCTTGTCGCAAGTTGAATCGATTTTAGTAGCAATTTTACTCATTTTCAATCTCAATTCACCACGTTCACATTACAGGTAGCAGGGATAAGGCAGCTTCTGAAGTAATTCTCGAATTGTTCTCAAATAATCATCTCGAGCAGCTAGTTAATGAACCTACGCGGTGTCATAACGGTAGCGAAAATATTTTAGATCTGCTGGTTACCAACAGGCCAGAATTATTCACCGACATTTCAACGACCACAGGTATAAGCGATCACAAAGCGGTAATTGCAACTATCAGACTAATGACCAAGCGAAAAAGGAGAAAACGGCGGATTGAATACAAATTCAGTAAGGCCTCTAAGGAGTGTTTTAGAACCTACCTGAGGAATAATTACCATAACTTCAAGTCAAAAAATGACACCGTTGAAGAGATGTGGCATCGATTTATACGAATAGTCAGGGAAGGTATGGATATATACCGAGGCGGATAATAAATGGGGAGGATGATCCACTGTGGTACACATGCGAAGTCAAAAGATTACTCAAAAAAACAAAGGAGGATACACGCACGCTCAAGAAGGAAGGGGTGTCGTAGTGATTTAGAAACCTTAGCTGAGTTAAGAGGACGTATTAAGAATGTAATGCGTGAGGCCTTCAACGATTTTCATTCCAACTCTCTAAGAGTCTCACAGAAAACCCAAAGAAATTCTGGTCGTATGTACGAAAAGTCAATTGTACCAATAGCAATATACCAACACTAATTCGTGAAAGTTCCGAGGTTAATGAAAGCCGCGATAAAGCTAATGTACTAAATACTGTATTCAAAAATTCATTTACTGATGAAAATAAGGATAGTGTTCCCGTTTTCCCACGCCGTGTCGAGTTGGTGATGGAATCATTACGGATAGATACTGTAGGTATCATAAAGCAATTAGAGCTCCTGAAGTGGGGGAAAGCACCGGGCCCGGATGGAATTCCAGTAAGAATATTTTCAGAATATGCGGCGGAAATCGGCCCATTTCTGTCTGATATATTCAGTAAATCATTAGAAGAGCGAAAAGTACCTTCAGACTGGAAAATCGCGCAAGTAACTCCGATTTTCAAGAAAGGTGATCGAAGTGATCATGGAAACTATCGTCCAATATCTATAACATCTGTTTGTAGTAGAGTTATGGAGCATATTATATGCTCGAACATTATGAAATTTCTAGACGATAATAATTTGCTTACAACAAATCAACACGGATTTCGGAAGAAAAGATCATGTGAAACACATCTGGCCCTATTTACACACGACGTAATGAAAGTTATTGATGCAGGTTCACAAGTAGATGACATTTTTTTAGATTTTCAGAAAGCCTTTGACTCTGTGCCACACAACCGCCTTTTAGCGAAGCTACGAGCGTACGGTATATCGGATCAGCTTTGTGAATGGATAAAGGATTTTCTAACTGGTCGGTCGCAGTATGTCGTCGTTGAAGGAGAAAGTTCTTCTAGTCTAGATGTTACATCGGGGGTACCTCAAGGAAGTGTAATAGGACCACTTCTTTTTTTAATTTTTATAAACGATCGCGGAGACAAAGTGAAAAGCCTTTTTAGATTGTTTGCTGATGATGCGGTTATTTATAGGGAAGTAAGGAATTTGGCCGATTGCTTAGAAATTCAGCGTGATCTGGATATTATTTTGGCATGGTGCGCTGAGTGGCAACTTACGCTAAATTGTAAAAAGTGTAAGACAATGAGCATAACTAACAAAAAGAATCTAATTGTTCAGAAATACGAGTTAAACAATTCAGTTATTAATATGGTCGATTCTATGAAATATTTGGGAGTAACAGTACAAAGGAACATGAAATGGGACTTACACATTAATTCGTTGTTAGGTAGAGCTAATTCTAGGCTGCGATTCATAGGTCGAATATTGAAAAATTGTAATGAACAAACAAAGGAGATAGCGTACAAATCTCTTGTGCGTCCACATTTGGACTATTGTAGTGCCATTTGGGATCCGTTTCGTAAGGGGTTTGATTGAAAGTATAGAGAAAGTACAGAGAAGAGCCGCTCGATTCGTGACCGCCTGCTACAGTCCTTATGAAAGCGTCACAGAACTGATTAGTAGACTAGGTTGGGAGTCTCTGGTAGATAGACGACGCACGTTTCGTTTAAACTTATTGGTAAACATGCGTACTCCCACTTTCACTCACGAGTGTAGTGAAATACTTCGTCCACCAACCTATTTGAGCCGGAATGACAGGATAGATAAGATTAGAGAAATAAGGTGCCGCAATGATTCTTATATGAATTCTTTTTTCCCTCGTACCATTAGGGATTGGAATGCACAACAAAGAGATTAGCTTTGGTGCTGAGCACCCTCTGCCACTCACAATTTTGTGAATTGCAGAGTATATATGTAGATGTAGATGTAGATGTAGATGTTGCGTTTTGTACTCTCGAGATACCCAGCCGACCACTATAACGTAAATCTTGCAGCGAACCCCCCGCGTTCAATTGGTAACACCCCATTTTTTTGTTTTGTTTTGGATAGCAGAAACAAAGTGCATTGCATATAAAAATGGTACATTTATTTTATTATGTTTGATAAACTTTTTCATTACTTACTAGCTGACCCGGCAATGCTTCACTATTGCTGGATTTGAGTAGGAACATAGATTAAATGAAAAAATATTTACATATAAATTTTAAACTGCTGTTTCATTTATTTTCAGTTGGAAAGGGTGAGAGAGGATGCGCTTTGGAAAACATATGTAGGCAGTATTTTTCTGTTTGTTTTAAAGTATAAGTGTACACATTGTTATCTAAATCGGATAAAAAATGTGGTTTGCCTAAATTATGGGGTAAAAACGTAATGGGGGTGGAAAGGGGGAGAGGGGATGAATATTCGGAAACCATTCGTAGGCAGTATTTTTCTGTTTGTTTTAAAGTATAAGTGTACAAATTCTTATCTAAATCGGATAAAAAATGTGGTATTGCCTAAATTATGGGGTGAAAAAATTATGGGGGTGGAAAGGGAGCGAGGGGATTAATATTCGGAAACCTTATGTAGGCAGTATTTTTATGTTTGTTTTAAAGTATAAGTGTACAAATTCCTATCTAAATCGGATAAAAAATGTGGTTTTGCCTAAATTATGGGGTGTTATGGGGAATAGGGGGTATCTTTTTGGAAAATTTTTTTCTCAGGAACCTTCGCAGGCGCACACTCGAAAACTCTCCAAAGTTTCATTGCAATCTGATAAATGGTATAGGAATGCATAGAAGACGAACAAACCCACAAACCCACAAACATTGATTTTTATATATAAGATAAATTTGACCTATGGCTACAGTGTCCGATTGAGGTATGAAGGATCTCCTGTTAAAATCCTGGTCTCGGTTGCAACTTATACGTGCCTTAAAATTGAATTTTACCTCTGGCAAAGCATTGATTTGTTAATGCGAAATGCAAGGACACACTGTGCTTTGGATTCCACGTTAAACTGTATGTTTCCTTTTCCTAATAGGATTACCAGAGTAAGTTAAGTGGCTACAAGAGAGGAGCACTGCGCAGCCGGTAAGAAACTATGACTAGGTCTTTGGGAACACAAGAAATTATTATACACTGTCTTTACAGTCTGTATTTAAATTAAAACATCCAATGATCTCATTCTTTATTGATAAAAAATATGGAATGAATCGAAAGTAACCACAAACAGAATAAACACGTCAAGTGCAAAATGATTGACGTTTGATATTTCATTGAGATTGCGTTCAGAAACGCGAGAATCTTTCAATCCTGTACGGTGCGCGAAAGACTTTCAATGATGGTTTGTGAAGACTGCGTTTGAATATCAGTGAGGTGATAACGTGAGTCAGTTAAAAAGTTACTTTCACGGACATTTTAGAACATTGATTCCGTGAAACAGCCATGTGAAAATGTTATGGAAGACTGAGTAGGAACACGTCTGTTACACAAGCGACCTAAGACCAATTCTAAACATGAGAAGGGCGAGTCGTCACTCGCCCGAATGTCGGCGCGAACCAGTTTCGGTCAAATGTGGCTCAAACTAACAGCTGCTAGCAAAATATGCGTAAAATGAGAATAATTGACCACCGAAATAAAACACGGGTATTCCCCGAGCGTAAATCGAAAACACGATGAAAGTAACAAAACCGAGCGATCAGGTGAGTTTTTTGATGCGCGAGGCAAGAAATTCAAATAGTAATGAATGTTTCAATCATGTTTTACAGAAAAATTACAAAAAAATATTTAATGATAAATTAATTTATATTTATGTCATTAATCTTACTTTTATACGAATGTGATATTGAATAAATCTAAATGATAAATTTTATTATGCACTTATTTCTATTAACATATACTGTACTATAAATTAACCAACTTTTTTACTGTTGTAACTAATAGCTAAGGATAAAATAATAACTTTTAAATATAAACTTTTTTCTATTCGGGTAGTTGCGCGAGGCCCCCGCAAGAGCGAGGCCCTGGGCGACTGCCCTGCTCGCCACCCCCTAAGGCCGCCTCTGAGTGCAACAACTCCAGAAATCATCCAGAAAGTGCATGATATGGTTTTGGATGATCAACGAATAGAAGTGTGTGAGATTGCTGAGACCGTAGGGATATCAAAAGAACATGTGGGATACATTTTGCATGAAGTATTGCATATAAAGAAGCTTTGTGCAAGATGGGTGCCTCATTTGCTCACTGTTGATCAAAAACGCATCCGCATGAGACTTTCTGAACAGTATTTGGAGCGTTTCAACAAAAATAAAACTGATTTTTTTTGCATCGATTCATAACTATGGATGAGACATGGGTTCACCACTACATGGCAGAATCAAAACTGCAGTCAAAGCAGTGGACAGAAGCTGGTTGTTCAGGTCCAGAGAAGGCCAAGTCGGTTCCATCGGCAGGGAAGGTGATGGCATCAGTTTTTTGGGATACTCAAGGTGTTTTGTTCATTGATTACCTTGAAAAGATTAAAAAAATAACTGGACAATACTATTCCAAACTTTTAGACACCCTGGATGAAAACATTCGTGAATAAAGGCCCAGTTTGAGGAAGAAGAAAATCATTTTTCATCATGGCAATGCACCTGCCCACAAGAGTCTTTTGGCAATGGAAAAATTAAGAGATCTGAAGAGATGATTGCAGCCGTAGATGGATATTTTGCAGGCCTTCCAGAAAGTCACTTCAGGGATGGTATAATGAACTTGGAACATCGTTGGACTAAGTGTATCAGTGTTCATGGAGACAATATTGAGAAATAAAAATGATTTGGTAAATATCAAATTGGTTTTATACATTCAGGCTTAGAATTTTCCAGACCGCCCTCGTTCGTGGTGCGTTGTTGATACTATGGTGGAAAATTTTACTGATTTGTCTTTTAAAGAATTTAGTCTGCGATCAACCTAGCTCTCGACGTTGACAAAAATCCACCAAAACTTACAAACAGATTTTATCAATGTGTAGGAGGGCACAATTTACATATATTGAACTGTATGAATTTTGCACTATAAAGTCAGCACAATTACTCTTGAAATCAAATTATTTATTCTCCTTTAACGATCTGTAACATTTCTCATAACTTTACATCCACTCTCATTTCTCTGTCTCACAGCACAAAGAGTGGCCTTCACGTATCAACCACAGATCACGTTTATCACAGAATTATAATTATCTGACTAGTGAGAAAACTCGGAGAAAGTACAGACTACACAAATTTACCATAGATCACATTTATCACAGAATTATAATTATCTGACTAGTGAGAAAACTCGGAGAAAGTACAGACTACACAAATTATTTATTATACGTACCTACCATAGATCACATTTATCATAGAATTATAATTATCTGAGAAAACTCGGAGAAAGTACAGACTACACAAATTTCAGCACTGTAAACTTATGTTTCAGCTGGAACTATTCTGTTGGCAGCAAATTCAACCATTTTACAGGAGTGCATGTGTCATTTAGCTAAGAATTCTGCTTTCTCTTGCAGATTCAAGATATCCATCAATTTTTGTTACGTCAGCTTTTAGATTGATATTGGATATACAGCAGCCTAGCGTTTGTTTTCACCCGAATCAAACTAAATATGTCGAAATAGTTTTCCGAACCGTAGGATGGTAAACTGCCTTTTAGATTGATATTGGATATACAGCAGCCTTGCTTTTGTTTTCACCCGAATCAAACTAAATATGTCGAAATAGTTTTACGAACCGTAGGACGGTAAGCTACCTTGCTGGAATATGAGGTATTTTATCCAGATAGATCCTGGGTTCAAGCAACCACTGTATTACACTTCGGAGCGATGGAGAGAAAGGAAGTAGAAGATCGTTTCGACGCAGAATGTGGATGTTTTGCTGCGGAAGTCTGTTGGAGCGATGGGCGTAGAGAAACGCTCCATTACGCGGATCGTGACTTTCACTGCCCGTAACACCGCAGAGTACGTCAGCAAGGTCGACATTCACTCAGTCTGCTGTCATGTTGAGTCAACTGTACGATACCGTGCGTTCTCTGGCGTTACGAGTAAGCGGCTAGGGTAACGTACAGGTGATTCTCACAGAACTCACTCCACAAGGTGGTTCCTTCAAAATGACGTGGATGTTCCCGTTCCTTGCCACCATCCTACCCTGGCTGTAATGACTTCGACGTCGTTGAACCGTAAAGCTCAAAGTAAAAAAATAACCCTTGATCACTCATTTGTCCGTCAAAGCCTTCATAATGTCTGAAACCTTCAACTTAACTTTTTTTTATATTCCATAGTTATTTAATACTTATTGGCCTTAATCTTATATATATATATAAAAATACTTCAAACCTAAAGCCCAAACCACAGCACAACCCCACTTCCGCGCAAGCACAACAACTAGCTTGGCAAAATTAACAGTATCCTCACCAATCTACCGATTGAGGCCAACACCAGATAGATCAACCCTCTACAGATGATTTGTCAAAGAAATACGGCGATTTAGACTAATCAATAGAAAATAATGGATATATAGAACCGACGATTACTAAGTCTAGTTGATGTATTGTCTAGCAACGCTTTTTAGATTACCGGTACGGTACTCAAGAAGGCACTTGAAATATGAATATTGTGAATAGCATATTCATTCAACAAGATTGTTATAAGTTAACCTGATATAGATAAGGAAATGTGTAAATAGATAAGTTACGCAAATGGATGTAAGAAGCTTTGTAAAAATGTAGAATGGCTGTATGGTCTCAAACCGAATGCCAATAAAAATATATATATATAAATACGGACACACATGTCTTTGGTCGAAATACGAAAATATCCTTGCTCGTCCACTTTGAACCACCCATCATATCCTAAGGTCCGGCTGCAGGGGCGGATTCAGGGGTAGGGGTGGCTAGAGGGCTCAAGCCACCCCCCCCCCCCAAAAGTATCTGGGTCCACCACCGACATTATAATTTTGGAGACCTCTTTTTCTTTTTTAGCTTTACGGATTCGTGACCGCAGGAGGCTATAAAGACTACCCCATGGCCGACTCAAGCGCCCCCCCCCCCAATCCACTTAAGGCAAGCCCTCTGAACCAAAATTCACTCACGCCAAGCTCCCCCAAACAAAAGTCCGCTCAAGCCCCCCCAAACCAAAATCCTGGATCCGCCCCTGTCCGGCCGCATGATTTCTACGTCCATCTGTTATTTGACTGAAATACAATTTTTTATGTATAATTATTAGGGTTGCCTATCAAAATATGGCTGCAAGTATTTTTAATTAAATTTTCGAAACAATTTCAAAATATTTCGTTCGTTTTTTAAATAAATTGCAATTCATTTCAAAGAGGGGCATGTAAAGGACATAAAAAGTTGGGTTGCCTGTGTAAAAGTGGTCGCAAGTACTGTTAAAGTAAGCGCACCACACTGTCTGACAAACGATGTGGTGCGCTCTCTCCCGCTCTTACATGTCTTTAACAGCTGGCAGGATTATCGGTTCAGGCAAGGCTTCTAAGATAGAGGCAGAATTAGTGTTGCAAACTGAAAAAAAAAAATCATTTTTTTTTCAGATTTATATAATGATTCATAAATGTATCTATAAAGGTAACATAAGTTTATTCAGTCCTCTATGTCAGTACAACATTCACTAGTATCAGCACTACCAACACTAGTTCGGTCTGTGTCGGAATTTTGTGTTTCTTCTTCTGTCTCCTCTAGATCCATAACTTCAGAAATAATTACATTTTCTTTTACTGGTTGTTCTTGTATTGTACGCAAAAGATTTTGAGATTGCAATTTTAAATTGTAAGTACAGTACACACTGTGCCTAAAGACTGCGCTGATTATTCTGTATTACGGTCTTTTAAGTTTGAATTTAAATCTCTTATTATACAAAATAGGAGCATTATTTCTTTTTCAATCGTTGGTTTACGCCAACGGTTGCAAGAAAACGATTCATAATTACTGACAATTTAATGACTCAGTATCACTATACGCTGAGAGTTTAACAAGTATACGAATATAAGGAAAGCACAATAAGTAATAAAAAGAGGCAAAAAACCGTAGATAAATTTAAAATTTCTAATTTTTTTAAAAGATCCGTAAGTCTACTGATAAATTCGCAGGGCTGGCAGCACTAGTTCAAATAGCGAGTATCAATCCAAACAACGGGGAACGGGGATTCCCTCTCGCTCAACCTACCCTCCTCGGGAAATCCCGGTTCGTAAAAGAAAAATTCATTCAATATTGCCAATATTTTCGTAATTTTCTTTTCTACTGAACCAGGAAAATATAGTAGATTTAAAAATTAAGATAAGTACTTAGTATAAACTCTAAAACAGTCATATTAAAAGGTAAGTGCCTTACAAATTTGAGATTTAGTAGTTATAAAAAAAACCACGTCCCAAAAAAAAAATATGTTTTTTTTCAAGTCAGATAAAAAACCGTTTTTTTACAACACTAGGCAGACTGCACGGCCGATAAGGAACTCCGCCACCAGGTCATAAAAACCTGAAACCAGTTACATATAGGAGTTGCGAATAACTTAACAGTTTTTGACGAATTTTATTATTATTATTAACTAATTAATACACGACTGGGTGGCAATTCACGACAAACCTACTTTTTCACTACCTAAATTTTCTGCTTTAAATTCTTTTCGTGTATCAGAAAATTTACTCCGCATTTCACCTGGTAGTTTATTCGAGTCTATGACTCCATTACCTACGAATTTTTTTCACTTTTTTTCCTTATTCTTGAAGTAGAATGCTGGTTTATGTTCATGTTCATCTTTAATCTGCTATATACTACTTTTAATTACGCTACCAGCTTTCAAACAAGCTCCTTAACTCCTATACGACTCATACACTCCCAGCAGTCTCTTCCCGCATCTCCTATCTTCTAATGACTCTAAACTCTGCTCCTTTATTATTATTATTACTCTGGTTGCGATGGAGCTATTTCCCCCCCTTTTTTTTGCTGTCGTCAGTCTTTCGACTGGTTTGAAGCAATACTCCATCCCTTCCTATCCTGTGCTAACCTCTTCATTTCTACATACCCCTTATAGCCCACGTCCTCAATTATCTGCTTCACATATTCTAATCTTTGTCTTCCTCTACAGTTCTTACCTTCGACTGTTCCCTCCACTAACAAATTAACCAAACCTGCATGTCTCAAAATATGACCTACCAACCTGTCTCTTCTTTCTGTAAGCTTCTTCCACAAACTTCTTTTCTCACCCATCATTTCCAAAACTCGTTCATTTCTTACTTTGTCTGTCCACTTAATTTTCAGCATTCTTCTGTAGCACCACATTTCAATTTTCTTTCTTTCCGGTATTCCTAAAGTCCATGTTTCGCTACCATAAAGTGCTGTGCTCCACACAAAGAGTTTAAAAAAGTTCTTTCTAATTCCTAGATCAATATTTGAAACTAAAAGGTTTCTCTTTTTCATGAATGCTCTTTTTGCTAATGCTATTCTGCTTTTAACATCATTCCTGCTTCGGCCATCGGTTGTAATTTTACTTCCCAAGTAACAGAATTCTCTTACTTCTCCTATTGCATCCGATCCTATTTTTATGTTTAATCCACTAGTATTGGTATCATTTCTGCTACATTTCATCACTTTTGTCTTGCCTTGATTTATATTCAGTCCAAAATCTTCCTTCAGTATTTTGTTCATGCCATTCAGTAACTTCTCAATATCCTCAGCCCTGTCTGCTAACAAGACAATGTCGTCAGCAAATCGTAGCGTACTGATTTTTTCCCCCTGAAAACTTATGCCACATGGAAATTTTTCTTTGACTTTCTTCATTGCTTCTTCTACATACAAGTTCCCGTCTCTAAAGACCTCGCAGTTGAGAGACGTAAAGCAGTTAAAAAAAAAAAAAACATACAAGTTGAATATTAACGGGGATAGACTACAGCCTTGTCTCACACCATTTTTAACTGATGTATGTCTCTCGTGATTCTCTACTTTTATTATAGCCACCTGATTCTTATATAGTTTATAGAGTATTCTTCTATCTCTATATTTTAGCCCTCACTTTTTTTTTTTAAATTTTGAACATCTTGTCCCACCTAACATTATCAAAAGCTTTTTCTAAATCAACAAATGCCATAAAAGTATCTTTTTTTTCCTTGATCCGCCCTTCAATCCCCTAGTAATCTAATTATGCCATTATATATATATATATATATATATATATATATATATTCTTTTATAGTTGCAGATTAATTTTTCTCATTTACAAATTTTAATTTTAAATTCCTTAGTCGTTTTTGTAAATTATTCATAACTTCACTTGGTAATTTTTTCCAATCCCTGACACCCTTAACAACAAAAGAAAACTTTCCCACTCCCTTATGCATGAAAACGAGCTCCCGCATGTGGCCAATATCCCTCCAAGCCCCATCACATTTGGCCATCACCTTCCTCCTTTCTTCCAATGACTCCCAATCCAGCTCCTTTATCATATCAGTTACTGACGACATTGATATTGTATTTGCCATTGATCCTTTTGATCTCAACTGCGAAACTGAAGGCGCTCCATTTGGAAAGCGAATCTTCCTCAGGAGTGTGTACTGGGCGCGCAGCTATTATCCTAAGTGCCCTGTCATTACCCGACTTAGTTGTTAAGACAATCATAGCCCGACTAATTCTAATTTCATTCAAGCCTTTCGCTCGAATTACTGACCAATGAGAGCTTTCACGGAAATTGTTTCGGTTTACAGACGCTTCCGACATCGTAATTTGCCTTACAGTAATTATTACGCCTTTCATAGATTAATTGGCAAAAAGTCGAAATTTGATTCACACGAACGAAAGTCTCTCCAGCGTAATACAGGGATGAGCAGGTGCTAAGCACCGTTACTTACATTGGTGTATTATCGCAACGACGATCCCGGACTTTCATTTAAGCTCTTGGCTCATATTTTATAACTTAGATGAACTTTTACAGTAGCACACGTATTATAGTGACAATACGTGCTAATTCATTAACTGCAATGCATTTGGAATAAATATTAAGTATGGCTTAACATTTATTAAATTACTTGTGGACGGTTTATCATTCGTCATGCGTTGGCGTGTTTAACTATTATGGTCTATCTCTTTCCGGATTTTATAGCGTAATGAACTGTTATTAGTCAGTCAACGGTCGTCTCGTTCATGTATAAGTACCACAGGCATCCTAAAGAAAAGAAATGGTAATAATTGTCTAGCTCACAATTAATTTTACATTGCAAGTTTGCCGTAAAGAATCGAAGGACCTGTTATTTCTAATTTGAACTTACTACGTGTTGTTGGAAGAGGCTGTATAGCTAAACATTGAATTCAAAATGCCGAATATACGAAAAAAAGTAAGTCTCTTTATTGTAACAGCTTCGTTCTGCTTCCCATTGTCCAAAATTATTAATCATTCATTATAACAGCTCACCAGCCTCTCTTGACTTAATTGCCACATTTACTGTTCGCGGACGACCAAAGAGAATATATTTGCTCTTACTGATTGCTTGAAATATTCTGCAGCAAACAAATTCAGCCAAGACTTGAGAGACTACCCTAGCCTCGTTTATCACCGTCACATGAGGTTTAATTCAAAGGAATGCAGCTTTGATCACAGCTGTCCGCCTTAACTGTGGCAAACAATTCGTTTCTGTATCAGTAAATTCACAAATTTTGGGTCGTACACTCATGCATTCTTACTTGATATCAGTTGCTTCAATCGGGCTGGATAGGGCTTTAATTTAATTTTAATTTAATTTAATTGCAATGGAACACACGCTCCGGTGGCAATTTCCCTACACACCCATCTTCCCCCTATCCTGCACCCACCTACATTTGCCCTCTACAAATTTTATCTTTAAATTCCTTCAAAGTTTTCGGTAAATTATTCATCATTTCTCTTGGTAACTCATTCCAATCCCTGACACCTTTACCTAAAAAAGAGAATCTTCCCACACCCTTGTGCCTGAAATCGAGTGCCAGCTTGTGGTCGCGGTCATCTTTACCCTTCCATGCACTACTTTTCATACCTATTGCAATATCTTTCCATGCCTCATCACCAGTATATGCCCTGTACACTCCCATGACCCTCCTCATCCTCCTCCTGTCTTGCAATGAATCCCATTCCAGCTCCTTTATCATATCCGTCACTGATTGCATTCTGCGATAATTTCCAGAAACAAATCTAGCAGCCCTTCTTTGCACCCTCTCCAACTCCTGTATTTGATACGTAAAATGAGGGTCCCATACTACACTACCATATTCGAGCAATGGTCTGACCAAAGTTTTGTAACCCAATTCCTTGACTTCTCTCGTACATCCCCTCATAACTCTCTCCAACAAGTGCAGAACTTTGAAACCTTTTCCTACCACCTGTCCTATGTGTCCTGCCCAGTTAAGTTTGTTATCAAAAGTAATTCCAAGATATTTGCATTTCAGGGCTTTTTCGAAGATATGTGTCCATATACATTCGTCATTATACGTTTCTCCTCGGTATATGTCATCCAGTCGCTGTAAATCATCTTTAATCAGGTCCAACCATTTCCTTCTAGGACGTTCAACTGTCTTCTATATATTCGAGAACTGTACTGATAATCGAGACTCCTCCATTGCCAAACCAATTTAACTTCGCATTGCTCAGGTTTTACTGCCATTTCTTCTTTCGTATCAATTTCTGACTTTATTCCTTCTCGTTTACTCTCAGACTCTTCATTTCGCAGGCTTGTGATTTACTTATTTCATTTCAGGATGATAGAACACAAATTTTATTACCAGCAACATTCATCCTTAGGAATGACCAAGAAAAGAAGTTAATAGAAATCTGGGTCAGAAGCAGTTCTTTTCTACATACATTTTTTTACCGCGAGTGGTTATGGAATGGAACAAAAAGGATATATCTAGCGACGGGGTCAGAGAAACTGCTCCCAACATTCTGATCTAAGTTTTCCACAGTTTTCATAGATAGTTCCAGGCGAATGCCGCGATGGTTCCTCGAAATAGACCATGGGTGCATCCTGCCATATCCAGTATATCGCTTCCAATGCATAAATGAACGACTATACGTTAGGATAGGTGCACGCACACTAAGCCACCCACTTTCAGTGAATCGCAGTAAATTAGCAAGAGTAATTTCTTCTTGCTTGCTGCTTCGCCCGCGTAGGCAGAGGTGTATGGAGTAATACGTTACGAATTCTTTTTTTTTAAGTTTTTATTTTCGTCCACCAATTATTATTCGGTAGACGATAAATCGTCGATGTCATGTGTGAAGTTCCGCTCCTTTTAGATCTATTTTATTTCTGGAGTATTTCCACCTATCAGAAAGTTTTGACCTTCGTTTTCTATAAATTTTAAGTTAATATAATTTAGAAAAATTATGTAATCAAATCTTTATAAAGCTATATGAAAACTGGGTGCTTTAATACGAAAAGGAAATATTATCCTAACCCACGGAGAACGTTATGTAATTCTGCACAAACGCGATAAGTTTTAATATCGATATTAAGCAGAAACTTTGGTTAGAATTCTATATATCTGAGAGTTGTAGAGTAGTATCGTTGTAACGTTTATTGGAAAGTAAATATCTCATTTATTTGCATGTTAATCTTTGATGTAATGGTTCGTATGTTTTTCGTGTACTATGACTTACTATATTTAAGAAAACTGAAGAAATAAACAACTTAAGTTACTTACTCAGTATTAACAGAGTGAATTTTTTTTCTGTAATGTAATGCCATCTCTGGTGGATACCTTTGGAGGTTAAGAAAAGAGTGTTTTCTTGGAGGAATATTCCTTCCTCCATGAGTGTTTATCTCAGAAGCAGTTTGATTTGTGGCGCCTATCTGTTCTGGTTACAAACAGATTATAATTTCTTGCTTCGTGGCCGGTAACGTAGTGTTATGAGTAAGGCTCGGATCTTTAGGACCAAAAAAACAGAGAAATATGCAAGCCAATATGACCTTACAAATTGGTAAATATGACCTATAAATGACAAAATATGACCAAACATTTAAATTTACTGTACATCAAAACATGCTCAATTATACATCATTCATTTTATATAGCAGTGTTGCTTTAATTCTTGGCTGGTGAATTCTGAACACGGTGAAAATTATTTCCCCCCGCCTGTATAGCAGAAGTATAGTTCTATGAATAATTATCTTAATTTTGTTCTCATCCATATCAAGTGAACTACCGGTACTATTAAAAAAACTACCAGATTTTTCCTCAAAATATGACCATAAATATTATAGAAATATTACCAAAACTAGTAAAATGGTCTGAATATGCATTTTTATGCAATATAAAATACAATAAGAAACGTTGAATCAGTGTTTAGTTCAGTATTTCAGTTCAAAAAGAAGGCAGGAAAAAAATATGACTTGTCCTAAAGATCTGAACCCTAGTTATGAGATAAACCGCAGTTTTAAGCTCGACCATTAACTTTCACACTGTGAAAATCCAGATCTGTCGGGTAGATTTTTCATTATGCGGCAACTAAAGAACGGAGAGGCATAGCACGTTTACAGATTTGTAAATGTACAGAAGAGGTCCTCTATAGTTCACGTCATGAATGCTAGTAGTTATAACTTCACTCTCTAAGGAACCCATTCACCCCAAATTCGGATCAGCACTTGGTGAAATACTCATAGACCTTTTTATTACTCTATTCTGCAACGTTGCTTTCAATACGTTTCATTCTATATTATACAAATACAAGGTTGCTCTCTTTTTGTATGTGTCCTACTAGTTTTAATTATCACTCTATTACACTTTTTGGTATACAACCTGGTTTGGTGTTCCAACAATTCAGTGATTCCTACATCTCTCTTCTCAAATGGCCACATCATCAGCAAAAATAAAATCCACCTGAACCTTCATTTCCAACGCTTAAATTTCTTTCAGGTTCGATGCAATTTATCTAGTGGCAGCCATTTTATATGTTGGTACATCATTTTTAACCTATCATACCCATAGCGTGACCTCATTTCACATTTTCTCAGATACTTCTTGACGATCTTTCGATGAGTAGTTTGAAATTCTTCTTTTTAGCTTTCAGGACAGTAAAAGATTTCGTTAAAAATTGTAATTTAAGAAGTTTAATAGAGAAAAGCACAAACTGTGTCTTTCAGGGCATTAACATTCCTAAGCTTTATTTTCTTAAGATCATTTACCATCTTCTAGCCTCGGAGTGAACATGTTAAACGCTGAGTATAGTGTGGTGGGAAGCTCTATCGGCTTGTGGGAGTAGGATGATAAGGACTCATTATCTACGTAATCAAGGGAACGCTGAACAAGAAATCAAAGTTATTCACTTCCTAACCAGGCACATCCGTATTGCGTACCTCAACCGCCTCCAATCCACCAATCTTCTCACAGTAGTAGACGTGCTGGTTGGGATCTTGGTGCAGGTGCCAACAGGAACTGAGGTGATTCACCTGCTGTCTGGCTTCTCACTAACCACGGCGTCCGAATAGCAAGTAGCTTCCTCGACGGCATCTGAAAAGTGTCGTCTGACGTACGAAGGCTGAGGAGTGTGATTCCAAGGTAAACACCCGACTGTCAGATGGTATACCGTGGAAGCGCGTAGAGATCGAGGACAACAGCTTGTTACGTCTGTCTAACCAAAGTCACTGAACTAATGTAATAATGACAATACTCTCAAAATCATAGAGATAGGGATAACGCAATCATGCCCATTGAAGTGCTTCTCATCCACATAACCTGTTCCTTGGTCTTCATCGAGTTCATCGGTTGACCCAGTCAGCAACTTAACTACCCACATGACTAGTGTTTGCATCTACACCTACACCTATATTCTTCAAATCACAAAACCGTTGATTGGCAGAAGATGCTTTGCACTGAAACTAATATCTACTCTATACATTCCAATCTCAAAACAATGCACTCCGGAAGTTAGTGTAAATCGATTGCATGCAAGTCACTAGTGCGTCTTCACTTAGAATATTGTTGTTCTGTACGGGGTCCTCATCAAAATGGATTAGTGGAGGCATTAGAGAAGGCCCAAAGAAGAGTTGCTGGATTCGTGACGGGAAAGCGTAAGTGCGATGTTGAAGGAGTTAGGCTGGGAACAACTGTAACACCGAAGGCGTTGCTCTTGACAGAAGCTAATTGAAAAATTTATGACTGACTTATTTCGGAATGACAGCAAACAAATATTGCTACCAGCTACATTCATATCTAGGAATGACGGCGAAAATAAGATAAGAGAAATCAGGACCAGAACAGATTCATTTGTGTACTCATTTTTCACACGAGCGATTAGGGAATCGAATAGAATGGGTTTACCGGGCGCGTATACTTAAAATCCAATAGGAGTACTTCTCGTTAATTCACTCCGGCCATTCAGATCTGTGTTTTCCATGGCTTTCCCAGATCACTCCGGGCGAATGCCGGGATGTTTCCTCACAATAACCCATGGGTGCCTCCTGCTATATCCCATATATCCCTTCCAAACTATTACCCTCTTGGATAGGTGCAATGCACCCTCCGCAGCACACTTTTAGTGAATCGCGGAGTAATAATAATAATTTTAAAAAAGGCAGGAAGAAAGTAAAAATTAATGTAAGCTCAACTACGGCACCTTGTTTCTCTGCGTGGAAGTCATATATGAACCACAGAGAATAAGAAGCACATGATGATGGTCAAAATAATCTATACTTTTTGACATTTTTTTTCATGAATTTGCATGTCGTTATATTATACGAACTAGGCGGCACGTGCAAAAATTTCGCGACCTTTCCCTTTTGGTAACAGCAGAACTATCATTATCGGAGTACATCCAAGCTGATCAAAACACAAACAATTTATCCATATCCCTGTGATTTATTATTATTATTATTACTCCGCGATTCACTAAAAGTGTGTGGCGGATGGTGCATTGCACCTATCCGAAAGGGTAATAGTTTGGAAGGGATATACAGGATATGGCAGGAGGCACCAATGGGCTAATGTGAGGAACCATCCCAGCATTCTCCTGGAGTAATCCGGGAAAACCATCGAAAACCCAGATGAGGACGGCCGGAGTGCTTTATCGAAAGCTACTCCTGTCGGATTTTATGTTCAGTCGCCCGGTAAATCCTTTCTAATCCACTCCCTAATCGCTCGTGGGAAAAATGAGTATAGAAATCTGGCCCTAATTTCTCTTATCTTATTTTCGCGGTCATTCCGAGATATGAGTGTTGCTGGTAGAAATACTTGTTTGCTGTCATTCAGAAATACGTCAGTCGTGAATTTTTCAATTAGCTTCTGTCGAGAACAACGCCTTCGGTGTTCCAGGTCTTCCCAACGTAACTCCATCAACATCGCACTTACGCTTTCCCTCCAACTACACAGACGGAAAAAAAAATCCCAACACCAAGAAAAAATTATTGTAGAGTAATGAAATTTGGACAATGCATTTGTCAAGTTAACATGTTTAATTGATTAAATTTTCAAGATCACAGGTTAATTTAAGCTCAAGAAAATGCATTTCAAATGTGAAATACTGTTAAATTAATAGCCGGTGTAACCTCCAGAATTTTGAATGCAAGCCTGCAAACGTGAATGCATTGTGTCATACAGGTTTCGAATGTCACTTTGTGGTATGGAGTTCCATGCTTGTTGTACTTGTGCTGTCAATACTGGGACGGTCAGTGCTGGCTGTGGATGATGCTGGAGTTGTCGTCCAATGATATCCCATACGTGTTCAATTGGAGACAGATCTGGTGATCTCGCAGGCCAAGGTAACATGTCGACACTCTGTAGAGCACGTTGCGAGACAACAGCGGTATGAGGGCGAGCGTTATCCTGTTGAAAAACTCCCCCTTGAATGCTGTTCATGAATGGCAGCACTACAGGTTGAATTACCAGACTGACGTACAAATTTGCAGTCAGTGTGTTTGGTATAACCACAAGAGTGCTCCTGCTGTCATAGGAAATTGCTCCCCAGACCATGACTCCAGGTGTAGGTCCAGTGTGTCTAGGCCGCAGACAGTTTGGTTGCAGGCGTTCCCCTGGCCTCCTTCTGACCAACACTCGGCCATCACTGGCACCAAGGCAGAACCTGCTTTCATCAGAAAACACAACAGATCTCCACTCCGTCCTCCAATGAGCTCTGGCTTGACACCACTGGAGTCGCAAACGGCGATGGCTTGTAGTCAGTGGAATGCACGCTACAGGGCGCCTGGCTCGGAGCTGTCCTTGAAGTAACCGATTTCTAACAGTTCGTTGTGTCACTGTGGTACCAACTGCAGCTCGAATTTCTGCCGCAGACGCAGTACGATGCGCCACAGCTGTACGCCGAATACGGCGGTCTTCCCTCTCAGTAGTGCCACGTGGCCTCCCGGAACCCGGTCTTCTTGAGGCAGTACCATCCCTTGACCACTGCACCCAACAATCATGCACAGTGGATACATTCCGGCCAAGTCTTTCTGCAATATCGCGAAAAGAAAATCCACCTTCTCGTAGCCCTATTACACGACCTCGTTCAAACTCGGTGAGCTGTTGATAATGGCTTCTTCGTCTTCTTAAAGGCATTCTTGGCTAACATCAACTCACTATGTCAAATCTCAGCGGTAAATAACGTTCACAAACTTTACAGCGCGTATTTAAAGCAAACCTGATTTGCAAGCTCTGAGTAGCGCTACTAGCGCCACACTTATGCGCGAAGCGCGAAATTTGAATCGATGTCATCTTTCAGATGTATAAACACGCCTACCAAATTTCGTTTATCTAACACAAGTCTTTCTTGGTGTTGGGATTTTTTTTTCCGTCTGTGTATATATACCTGTCGCGAATCGGGCTGCTCTTCTTTGGACCTTCTCTAATGGCTCCATTAACCACTTTTGATGAGGACCCCATACAGAACAACAATATTCTAAGTGAGGGCGCACTAGTGACTTGTATACAATCGATTTAACTTTCGGAGTGCATTGATTTAAATTAAGACCTAGAAATCGGAGCATACGATTTGCTTTCCCAATTACATTCTCGATATGTGGTGCTTCTATCTAGCGGTGTTGTAATCACTCCTTATCGACGCCAGAGCGAAGCCTAGCAACTTAACTTTGAACTTTCGCATACCTGTGACCATGATTGTTCATAATTTTGCCATTTACAGGTCAAATTTCGAAAGATTATTTAATTATGTTAGCAAAGCGTAGAACTTAATCTTTAAGATAATACCTTATTTCTCGATTTCGGTGAAGTATGAAGGGACAAAGAAAGCTCGTCGCAAAAATAATACATACATGTCGAATCCATCCGCGAAAAATCAGGAGTCGGGTGATTTAAATGGAGTTCCTGGTTCAGGGTAGATGGCTCACTAGTGAAGGTAGGCTGTGGATATCCCTCAGACAGTGAAGAGTAACTACGAGAACACAGCTGATACAAGGATCCGATTTAATAGACATCAGTCTCACAATACACAATGGCAGATAGCGGAGTGATGTTGCCTCGACGGTCAAGCATGAAGACCCCCAGTCTGCTGTGCGCTGCGGTTAAGTAGCTCCTCGTAAGACACTCTGCATTCGCTGTGGCGCTGATATCCTGCTCGCTGCGTCTGTGGCGCCATCTAGTAGCGTAGCCCCATACTTCAGATCCGACCTATAATTAAAGGAACATACCCGATGGTTATAGACAAAAACTGGTTGATGACGTTACGATAGTAAGTACCGGTAGGTGAAAGACAACGAAATTACTAGCTTACATAGACGCTTCTCGGGCTTCCAGCCGCGTAAAGATGTCTCACTTGTGGAACGTTTCGAAAGCGTCTATCTCAGCCCTTATTTTCAACCAAATGTCAATGGGCGATCTGGCAGAGGGTATGCTAGTCGGCAAGACAGAACAGTGAACGTCAGAGTTAAACGGAGAAAAAAGAGTAGAGTGTACAGACTACACCAAGAAGTAATCTCTGGTATACTAAGTGTTAAAGAAACACATGATTGGTCGATTAGGTCATATGACTACCGAAAGGAATTACGATTGGCTACAAGACGAACAAGACGACAGGTTTTTAACTGGTTGTTTACCCAATAAGAGTTTATTTATATACAACGCCGTCAAAAACTTCGATCTTAAATTACTAGCCTGTTTTCTAAAATAATACAAAAGAAATTTCATTTCAATAATTTGGTTATATTATTGGGCTAATTTACTTCCATTGCCGGTTCCTGACATCTAGTAACCTGTTGGGGACGAGACTAACTTTTCCTGACTTTCTCAGCATTACGGTATGTGATTGCTGGCTCGGCATGTGTGAGTACATATGACGGCAGAAGCTTAATGGTGCCACTGGAGTGCTGCCCTCTCTTATTAGCGTAATTTACTGCCGTTAATTACCGTCTGTGGACCCGGCTGATGCCGCGGTGTGCCCAATATCTGGCAGACGGACAGGTTTTGTCTGCGTGTCTGGCGGAGTCCTAAGAAAGCCAGGTACACTTTCTCGCTTCGTGTCCTCCCGGCAACGTTTATACGTGACCAACATCCGAGTTCTTGACTCTAATATGTATAAATATAAATATAGATTTCCATGGTGTCTCTAAATCATTTTACGTGAATGCCGGAATAGTTACATTCCGTTTACTGTACCTACTCATTATCCACCTGTAATGACAAGCCGCAAAGCTCCAATTAAAAAGAAAATAAACCAATAAAGTGCGGTTACCTAATCTGGGATGAGATCAAATATGTTCTCACTTTGATATTACTTTTGCTATCCATACTCTTTGTTTCCAAAGACTCGACACTCCTAAATATAGCGTGGTGGGTGAACGATTAACATTCTGGTCTCGCATTCTGGAGGACCTGGCTTCGAATCCCCGTCCGGTCATCCAGATTTGAGTTTTCCATGGTTTCCCAAAATCAATCCAGGCCAATGGCGGAATGGTTCTTTCAAAAAGGCCATGACCGATTTCATTCCCGTTCCTTGTCCCCAGTCCTTTCCCACCTCTAGTGACCTCGACTTTGACGTCGAGGTGGCACAAAGCACATGCAAAAAAAAGAAGACATTCCAAAATAAAGTATTGTGAATCCCTGCAGATAATTCCCTTCAGTCTGTATTCTATGTAAGTTACGAGCTTTCCACTCAAATTAATGTGGATCAATTAGCTGTCAACAATCACCAAACAGCTCTCGATGCCACATGTAGATCAAAAGAATTTCCACACCAATCGGGGTAACAGCGTTTTATGGACGAGAAAGGCCCATTCTCGTTTCGAACACATGCAAGCTGCAGCTCAATTTTGTTTTAATTAAATTTGGTTAATACAGGTATTGTTAGTAATGTTAGAGGTGATAATCACTGTTCCGAGAGATATATTATTTGATTTATTTAGCACAGACATGGGGGTAGCCAGGATGTGGCAGGGTGGGGTGCTTTCTATATGAAAATAAAAATTTCCACTTTTAATATTGAAAAATAAATTTTGCCTAAATTTAGCCAGAATCCTCGCACACTAGTGCTTAAATGAATTAAACGAGTGTTTAATTTTTGTTTTAAGTAAAACCATTTTCAACATGTATTTTATTTATTATTATTATTAATTATTATTATTATTGTTATTTATTGTTTTTGCCCTCCCCAAACCTCATTCTGGCTACGCTTTTGAGCACAGATACTTGAAATAAATATTTAAACATTCATACTGCATTTTAATAAGCTGCTAATACACTTCTCATTCATATTGCAGCTCCCTTACTTTGGAGCCCAAGCACGCGCCATTCGATATGGGCAAAGCATGCACTGTGTCAGCTCAGTTGTTGCTGGCGAGAGCCAAAGATTCTTACAATGATATCTAACGGTAATAAACTTACTCTACCCAAAGATTGTAGACCTACAAACCACGGCTTACTGAACCCTACAAAAATACAAATCAATTTACAAATGTTAATTCAGTTATTTATAACATTTATAGTCAATCAAAGAAAAATAATGCAATGTGAATAATAATAATAATGATTATGAAAGTTATTGGAGAGGTGTGAGATTGTCGCTGTATCTAGCAAATGGTTTCTTTTCATGATATTTGGTTGGCAACACATCTCGCATCTCCGGGGGAGAAGAATGCGTCAGCCACAGCAATCAACGCGGGCAATGAACTGCGTCCAACAGGTATTTGAGCGTAGCATAATCTCAACTGCACTCTCTCATCGTCTGTTCCCTTCTCTTCCGTCATCTTGCGGAGAAAGGAAACGGACGGAAGTGGATTACGGACTATAACAACGATTCTTCCGTGTGGAATGAACCTTATATAACTTACATGCCTGCGATATTTCAGATCGTCAGTGATTTTGAATATATTTCACGAAATTAAAGTAAGCGTCGTTTCATACAGACTACAAAGGCACTTTTCTGGAGACGTTCTAATGCACACGGCGAGTTTAAATAGATCCTGCGTAGTCCTTCCGGTTGTTCGAAGTATCGTCCTAATCACAGAGGCGAACTTTGAGAGTTGCCCAATCACTACGGAGATAAACTGTCGCTTATTACAAAGAACATAACTAACAAAGTAAGCAAAATAATATACTTGCAATTTAGCCGTATTACGCATCCCCTATGTTACCGGACTTGGTGGTTGATTGGTAACTCTCTGGCCTCGCGTTTAAGACGACGCAGATTCGATTCCCCATCCGGCCATCCAGATTTCAGTTTTTATTAAATTTTTTTATTATTGGCTTTCGGCGACTAAGCCATTCAGCCAGCTCAATGTGTTTATATCTCTTCATGTGAAGTTTTTTAGTTTCTCCAGTGCGTTTGTGCTTCCTATGTATAGACACCACAGGACGGACAGGACATTCACAAAGACACACAACACTTAAAGATCCATGCCCGCGGCCGGATTCGAACCGGCGACCTTCGGCACGTGGAGCCAGTGCTCTAGCCCCTACGCTACCGAGGCCGGCAAAGATTTCAGTTATAAAATGGTTTCCCGAAACCAAGCAAAGCAAGTGCCTAGATTACTCCTTCAAAAGGCGTTACCAGTATTTCTTCCCGTTCCTTTCCCCAAGTCCTTTCTCGCGTCTGATGACTTCGACGTCAACGTGGTGTAACGCAATTAAAAAAAAAAAAAAAAAAAAAAAAAAAAAAAAAAAAAAAATCCTTGTAGTGCTTTACGACACATATTGATAAATACTTCACCAAGCAGTACGAAAATTGCTCACCTGAAAATATGTTTTACGCGTGACATAACTGATTGCAGTTTACTTTCTTGGGTTTTGTACCTGTAGATAATTATCTGAACGGATAAAAGTTGTTAGGCTAGCTTTAGATGCTGCTTAAAAGGTAAGAAAATAGCCCTCAGCGTTTCACGAAACTAAATTTTAACTTTTTTACGTATTATAACTGTGTGCAGTTTATAACATGTAGGATTTGATGCACATAGCTACTTGTCAGTATGAATTACCTTTTTTTCCGTGTGGCTGTACGTCTCGTCGAGCTCATTAGAGACGGGATGGGACTGGGGCAAGGAACGGAATTCGCCCATGACCTTTTTGAAGGAAGCATTCGCCTGGATTGATTTGGGGAAACCATGGAAAATCCAAATCTGGATGCCCGGACGGGGACTCGAACCGGCGTCCTCCCGAATGCGAGGCTATAGCGTTAACAGCTCACACAGCACGCTCTGTTAGTATGTCGCTGTTTCTTTGATGCTACTATCTTTGTAGGTATTTGTACTGCGAGACTTGGAAGAGTGTGAAGGAACCCGTTACCTGTGTGCGAGGGAACTCGCACTAGGAACTTGCCTCGTAGCGCGTGGCTCTGTAGCCGGCGGGCGGCCTTGCACTGGGCCGGTCGGTTGCCGGGAGGCGCGCGAAAAGGGCAATCCTGCGCTGTTGCCCTATTCGCTGCCGCTTCCACCCTACCCTACGGGGAGGGTGGGGCCGGGCGCACGTAGCTTAAGCTATACGGCCAGGCTTTGGAAGGGTCTTCGACCTGGTCGTGGCGCGCTGACTCCGCGTCTCCCCGTGGGCACCCATAAGGGGTGGCGAAAGGCGCCGTGTTCACCGTCCCCGCGGTTGATTCGGAAGGGTTCGTCCCTGCCGTGGTGGCAGCGCTGGAGAGCGGGTAATCGGGGGGTTCTGCGAGGGCGTGATGACCGGTAGGTCGGGAATGTCCGTAGACCAGACCTTTATACCCTGGGACATTGTTGTTGATATATTGTAGGATGACACCTAAGAATTACACTCGCAAGAAAACGTATCATCAGAGACTATAAAACACGATTTGAGTAACAAGAGACTGCCTGAGACAGGTAAGTCTGAGAAAGAACAGTAGGAACAGTAGGTACAAATACAACTTCATCGGTGTAAAAAGAAATAGACACGATGTTCATAGTTATGTCATAGTCCCAAGACACACACATTTATTTATTTATTTTTAAAGAAGTAAGAAACTGTTATTCCAGAGGGATTTAGGAGAACTTTGCATAATCAAATCAAAGATGCTATAATTATAAACGGAAGTGCAAAAGTCATAGGGTAGTAGGTGTAAATATCCAGATGGCGTGGAAAACGTGCAAATGTGCTATTCAGTGTCGGGGTTTTCATTTGTACTCACGTGACTCGCATGAAAGGTTTTCTGGCGTAATTATGGAGGCACGACATGAATTAACAGATTTTGAACGCATGGCGCATTCTTTTTCCGAAATTTTTCATGAATTCAACTTTCATATATCCACAGTGTGCAGAGTGTGCCGTGGATATGTAATTTCTGGCATTCCCTCCCGCCATGGACAGCGCTGTGGCCGATCGCGTCTGCTTAATGCCCGAGACCAGCGACGTATGCGTCGATGGGTCAGTGTTGACAGACGGGCAACACTGTGTCGACCGAGTGTGGTGGGTCAACGGTTAACGCTCTGGCCTCACATTCGGAAGGACGTGGGTACGAATCACTGTCCGGGCATCCAGATTTGGGTTTTCCATGGTTTCTCCAAATTGCATTGAGCATGATGCAGATCTAAATTCAGTCACTCTAAGCCTTAATAGAAAAATTGGGTTTCAAGTTCTTATCCCTTGCGTGCCAAATAAGTGTCGTATGTATGTAGTAAACCGCATTGAGTGTGTAGCGCGTTTTGTATATGAAAATGAAGAGAGGGAGAACGCGAAACCTGGTGCTGGACAGTTTAGGCAAAGTTTATCTTCCCCATACGACGGAAAAAACCGGCATCAACGGTGTCGCACGGGTATGTACTGGTTCCACACTGAGGAGAGATGTGGGATTAAACCCAGGATTTTGGCACACAAAGGAGATAGTACCATCAAGTCCCTTACCGATCAACACATTTACTGCCAGACACCATCATGTTGCCCTAGCGACCGCGTAAACGAAGAGGGCCAAAAAAAGGGTACTCATTCTACTTCATTCATTAATCATTACCAGCGCTGTTGGCTGAGCGGTTGTAGTTTGCGCCTAATAGTCGGAAGAACGTGTGTTCTTTTCACGTTCTGGACATTGTGGGCGAGCTGTAACGCTCCGGCCTAGAATTCGCGAGGGTGCGGGTTCAAATCCTCGTCCTGCCATTCCGATTTCGGCTTTCCATGTTTTTCCGAAATCAGTACCGGGCGTTGTGCGTGAACAGTCACGCCCTGGCTTCGCATTCTGGAGGACACAGGTTCGAATCTTGGTTCGTCCATCCAGATTTCGGTTTTACATTGTTTCCAGATATCACTGCAGGCGAATGTTGAGATGGTTCCTTCAAAGTTCATGGCCGAATTGCTTCCCCTTCTTTGCCCCCAATCCTTTCCCGTCTCTAATGACCTTGACGTTGATGAGACATAAAAATTAAAATAAAAAAATCCATATGAATGCAGGGATGGTGCCTTTGAAATGCCATACTCAAATTCCTTTCGGTTCCTTATCTCAAATCCTCTCCCTCTAATGACCCCGATGTCAACGAGACGTAAAACCAGGAAAAAAGAATAAAATTTAGGATTCTCATGGTTTCATGAAATCACTCACCGCAATGTTGGGATGGTTCTCTCAAAAGACCACGGATAATTTCGTCCCTGGCTTTTGTTCACGATTCTTTCCAATCTCTAACATATTTGTCATCAAAGAGGCAGAAATGTCTGATTACAAACCTTTTGCGCCAATGTATTGTCAGACCTAGGGCACCCTAACCCTTGCCCTTGGGGTTGTAAACGGTCCCTAAAGGCGGATGAATCAAAAATGATCAACGGCATGGAGATGCAGAAGGCAACGGGAAACCACTGCATTAAAGACCCAAAGGGTATCCCGAGGGCATGTAATCCTCTCAAATTATATCATGATTACATGTATCATGATCGCTTCTTCCTGGGTAAAATATTCCGGAGGTAAAATAGTCCGCCAATCGTATCTCCGGGTGGGGACTTCTCAGGAAGGAGACATCAGAATGGATAGAAACATTCTACGGGTCGGAGCGTGGAATGTTAGATGTCTGAATAGGGCAGGTAGGTTAGAAAATTTTAAAAGGCAGATGGAACGACTTAAGTTAGATGTTGTTCGTGTGACTTGATGGAAAGGGATGGATTCCAGTCGGCCGTCTCTACAGAAGTCCTGAGTCTTGAGCCCGGCTGCGTTCCACATACTGGGAGACACCAGTTGGAGGAGTGACCTTGACCGCGGAGAGCCTTGACCCTGCTGGTCCACCTGCTGGCCGGTGACTTTCTCCAGCGGACACTCGGAGAAAGTGGAGGAGAGAAACGTTTTGGCACCCACAGCCAGGCCAATGGACACGTACGGTACTGCATCCATTCACAACCGGATCTCACGCCTGTCCTCCGCTCAAAGACACGTTTGCACCGTTTGGAATACGCGCTTCTCCTGTTCAATGAGGTGTTCACTATCGCTCCTCGTGGCTGACTACTATTACTGGCGTTTAAACCAGGTGTCCAATATGTGATAGGCTTAACAGGTTACGTTGGGGTAGCAATTACAGGGGCAGATTGCTAGGTAAGTTAAAAATCTTCCACTTAGGTATCTGCGCTTTCCTTTGCAACCTGCCGTACTAGTCTTGCGCATTATAGTTCGCGACTGACTGCGCTCAGTTTAGTTCGCAGCTCCTTCGCGAACTAGGTCATTCTTTTAGTTCGTTAGTTCCCATCTCGAATTCCAGAGAAACAAATCGTTCACTCGATTTGCTACCGCTACTTCAAGCGCTCTTTTGTTTGTTATGGTAGATTTTTTTTTTTTAATGATGATCAGTGTTGCCAATGCCTGGGATATTAAGAACAATCGGCCGCGAATAATTTTTACATTAATTGGTGGGCGTACCAATATTGTGATAAAGTATTTTAATCTAAAACGACGCTTTAGTAAAACTATAGTTTTTCGGCTTTTAGAACGTTTTTCCTTTAAAATAGACGATTATTTAACAACCTGGCTAATGTTTCTCCTATTAATATTGGGAGGATAAACTGAAATTTTTATCTTCATAATTACTAAAACATATCCTCTCGACTGACGACCCACATCTAAGGGAGCGTCCATAAACCAAATAGCTACATTTTTGCCTCCTGTGAAACCCCCCCCCATCTCCGTCGAATGGGTACGTTAAGGTTGGCGGTCTCCTTCGGAAGAGTAGGCAAACACCGGGTTGCAACCTCTCCCCTTTCCCATCTTTCATTCATTCATAACACAAACAACTGGTTACCACCATCCTCACCGACGATGGTAATCCGAGGTAGATAAGAATTGCTGAATACAATGAATGGCGTCGCATTGTGTTCAGTGATGAAGCTCGGTTCTGCACTGGTTGACACGGGAAATATATATATATTTCGTCTGGTGCTTGAAAAATTTTAACGAATTCTTATGTAATTTTGGCTAACAAATTTGAAAATAACATCGGTTTTTCCCTATCAGTTCTAGTTTTTACACTGTAATAATACCCATTTGACTCTATTACATTGTAATACAATCAAATTTCCAACAGTGCAAATGGGCTGATATTAGTGTGTTTAGGGGAATTAAATAAGTCTGTTTCTTTAGCAAATTTATGCATTTAAGAGGCAAAGAATATTAAGTAATAAACTAAGCATGACCCAAAACAAAACACATAGAGTGAGAGTCAAATTAAAACATTAATTATCTTTTTAAATTTTATGTATTGTTTACACATACAAGCCACCCGTATCATTTTTCGACATAGTCTCCTCCACGCTCAAGGCACGTCAGCCAGCGCTTACGACGTGCCTGAATTCCCGTTTATATATATATTGGAGACGACACAACCACTCGTGCACCGCCTGGTGCACCTCATTATCGGATTGAAATTTTGTCCCAGAAAGTGCTTTTTTTAGGGGTCCAAACATATGGAAATCACTTGGGGAAAAGTCGGGCGAGTATGGTGGATGAGGCAGACGTTCAAACCGCATGTCTGCGATTGTTGCAACAGTTGCACGAGCGGTATGACACCGTGCATTGCCATATTGTAGAAGAACACCTGTCAATAGCTTTTTTTTTTTTTTTTTTTTTTTTTTTGTAACTGCTTTACGTCTCTTTTTAATATCGAGGTCTTTAGAGACGGGAAAGGATGGGGGCAAGGATGCGGGCAAGGAATGGGAAGGAATTCGGCCATGGCCTTTTGAAGGAAGCATCCCGGCATTTGCCTGGAGTGATTTGGGGAAACCATGGAAAACCCAAATCTGGATGCCCGGACGGGGATTCGAACCACCGTCCTCCCGAATGCGAGGCGAGAACGCTAACTGTCGATAGCAATCCACGTCGTTTTGTTCTAATGGCAGGCCGAAGACGATTTTTGAGGAGGTCGGTGTATGTGTTACTGCTAACAGTGGTCCCCCGTAGCGTGTAGAGCTCCAAGAGTATGCCTTTTTCGTCGCAAAAGAGGGTCAGCATAACCTTACCTGCAGATGGCTATTTTCGAAACTTCTTTGGGTTTGGTGATGTCGGACGGCGCCATTCTTTGCTCGCTCTCTTCGTTCCTGGCTGATGATATTGGGCCCACGCTTCATCTCCGATGAAGATTCGTGACGATGGAAGGCATCATCGTCACGTTCCAGGCGCCGCAGTAATTCTTCACACGCTTCAACACACCACTGCTTCGATTCCGGAGTCAGCTGCCGCGCAGACACCTTATGAAACCTGAGCACTTCATGCATTATATGACCTGCTGTCTACAGCTGTCACTGTGTCATCCATTGCCACTCGGCGGTTTTCCAATACGATGGCTTCGGCTGCTGCTGTAGTCTTGGGAGTCACGACATGGTATACCTATACCGGGCGCGAAGCATCAGCTACAGGTAGTGTTTGTTGCCAGGTTCACATTGTTAAAAATCGGGACGGAGGGTCAAAGAAATATGGACTACATATCGGGACAACCTCTAAAAAATAGGTTTTTATATAATTCACGTTACTTTTGTAATTTATGGAGGACAGGAGTAATTTCTATGGGTATCTGTCTATCATATTACAGGAACTTATGAACCTAATTATAATAACAGTCAAACTTGTTGACAACGACTGTAACAAAATATGATAATAAAGTATTATCAATTTTAAGTATTTACATGCTGGTACCCACGACTTCGTTCGTGTTTGTAAAGAATTTGGATTAAAAGCTACCGACATCTAACCACCATAGTGCAAGATGGGAGACTCGATGCTATTACCACACACAAACGCCAGTCATCTGCGCTATGTAGTTCAGGCAGCGAAGTAAAATATACGGATACACAAGTCTGGTCGAAATACGAAAATATCCTTGATCGGCCACTTTCAACCACCATATCTCCCACACTACCACAGTTACAGAAATTCGGCCAACGTTGATATCGACGGATGACTCTGTGTTACTACCACACATAAACACCAGTGATCTGCGCTATATAGTTTTGGCTGAAAAGTGATACACCATGACACATACGTTTTTGGTAGAAATATGAAAGTGCCGCAGGTCGACCACTTTTAACCACCATATCTCCCACACCCCCATAGCTACCGACATCTAACCACCATAGTACACGATAGGAGACACGATACCACTACCACACACCATTGGTCTATGCTATGTAGTTGTAGCAGCAGAATGACATATACGGAGACACATGTCTTTGGTAGAAATACAAAAATGCCATGCATCGACCACTTTTAACCATCATATCTCCCATATCCCAACAGCTATCGATATTCGGCCAACGTTGTGCACGACAGGATACTGCATGCTACTTCCACACACAAAGACCAGTGATCTGTGCTAGGTAGTGGTGGCTGAAAAGTGAAATATAGGAAAACACACGTCTATTTTTATATACACTCCTGGAAATTGAAATAAGAACACCGTGAATTCATTGTCCCAGGAATGGGAAACTTTATATACACACTCCTGGGGTCAGATACAACACATGATCACACAGACAGAACCATAGGCACATATACACAGGCAACAGAGCATGCACAATGTCGGCACTAGTACCGTGTATATCCTCCTTTCGCAGCAATGTATGCTGCAACTCTCCCATGGAGACGATCGTAGAGGTGCTGGATGTAGTCCTGTGGAACGGCATGCCAAGCCATTTCCACCTGGTGCCTCAGCTGGACCAGCGTTCGTGCTGGATGTGCAGACGACGTTTCATCCAGTCCCAAACATGCTCGATGGGGGACAGATCCGGAGATCTCGCTGGCCAGGGTAGTTGACTTACACCTTCTAGAGCACGTTGGGTGGCACGGGATACATGTGGACGTGCATTGTCCTGTTGGAACAGCATGTTCCCTTGCCGGTCTAGGAATGGTAGAACGATGGGTTCGATGACGGTTTGAATGTACCGTGCACTGTTCAGTGTCCCATCGACGATCACCAGAGGTGTACGGCCAGTGTAGGAGATCACTCCCCACACCATGATGCCGGGTGTTGGCCCTGTGTGCCTCGGTCGTATGCAGTCCTGATTGTGGCGCTCACCTGCACGGCGCCAAACACGCATACGACCATCATTGGCGCCAAGGCAGAAGCGACTTTCATCACTGAAGATGACACGTCTCCATTCGTCCCTCCATACACGCCTGTCGTGACACCACTGGAGGCGGGCTGCACGATGTTGGGGCGTGAGCGGAAGACGACATAACGGTGCGCGGGACCGTAGCCCAGCTTCGTGGAGACGGTTGCGAATGGTCCTCTCTGATACCCCAGGAGCAAAAGTGTCTCTAATTTGCCGGGAAGTGGCGGTGCGGTCGCCTATGGCACTGCGTAGGATGCGACGGTCTTGGCGTGCGTCCGTGCGTCGCTGCTGTCCGGACCCAGGTCGACGGGCACGTGCACCTTCCGCCGACCACTGGCGACAACATCGATGTACTGTGGAGACCTCGCGCCCCACATGTTGAGCAATTCGGCGGTACGTCCACCCGGCCTCCCGCATGCCCACTATACGCCCTCGCTCAAAGGCCGTCAACTGCACATACGGTTCACGTACACGCTGTCGCAGCATGCTACCAGTGTTAAAGACTGAGATGGACGGCAAACTGGCTGACACTGACTGCGGCGGTGCCCAACCGCTGCGCAGCTAGCGCCCTTCGACGGCCAACACTGCTGTTCCTGGTGTGTCCGCTGTGCCGTGCGTTTGATCATTGCTTGTACATCCCTCTCGTAGTGTCCGGAGCAAGTATGGTGGGTCTTACACACCGGCGTCAATGTGTTCTTATTTCAATTTCCAGGAGTGTATGTATAAGATTTAGTGTGTTAGTAAATATAAAGTATTTATTTTTTATATAAAAATTGTATTCAGTGTTCGATTTTATTGCCTTTATCATAGCTTTTTTTCAACATTATTATAAAATTCGCCACAAAACAAATTGAAATCAATTTTAATTTGTATCTCTACTCGCGTGATTATTGGAGGTTTTAGCCTCTGAAAATTTCCTTTCACTTGCCACACTTGAAACCGGTATTAATGCCATGAGAGAAAATATTCAGATTCACGCGTCTCATAAAAGAGTTTTAAAGCTTGAGCTCGTTTGGCATAGTAAGGGAAATGGCTATGCAGTTTCAGCATGAAATTTTCCAATTGAAATTTACTCATTCCCAGAGCATATTTTACACTGTTATGCAAATATATGTGGAGGATATCCCACTGATATCATTTGATCATTATCATGGTGCTGTAAGTTTACTATCAATAATGGAGTTCTGCAGCCGTGTCAATAAATTTTTATGCGTGGTTAATGCAGTTTCATTCGCGCCTTCATAAATCTCAACTATTTGGATTTGTAGTTGTGCTGTAAAATCTTACCATGACTGAAGGCATCTGAAGCAACTCTATAAAATGTATCATTTTGAAGAGTTTCGATTGCTTCTTTAGTGTATGCCGAACCTAAACCATTATATACAATCCCACTTGACTTTGTTCTTCCAAGTGACAATTTTTCAGCATTTTTGGAATTGTTATACCAAGCAGTACCGGATTAACCATGTAGTAGGAGGTAGCAAATGCTACCGGCCTCGCGCCTTCTAGGGGCCCCGCACCTAGGCTAGATGGGCGACCTTTTCCCCCGGACGGCAAAAATCAAGGGCCTCTTCTTCACATTTGCTACGTTGGCCCTGATACCAAGTACGATCGAGTTTTGATTCACAACCGAATGACAAGGTGTGCTTGACTGAGTAATATGTCTTTGTGACAATAACTTCTTCTTGATCCTTGGGTGCTCATTTAATCGATGTTAAAAATATTTTCAGTGATCTGGTTAAACTGACACTCCTTTATTTTTTCATGCGTTCATTACATTTCTGCTGTTACGCTACATCATTTTTGCCACTTGAAATATGCTAAAGTATTATCGGCACAATGTGCAGGTTAGTGCGGTCAGTGGGGTATGCTGTGATTGGTACTACTGGTTGGGTGCAATGCGTCTGACATGAACACGCGATTTTATTATTTGCGACGACTGATTGGTTTCTATCAGTTAGCTAAAAAATCGGGTCATTTGGCGTCCCGATCGAGGGTATATCGGGACGCGACCCCAGACCCCGAAAATCGGGACGTCCCGCGCAAATTGGGACACCTGGCAACGCTAGCTACAGACATCACCCCATTTGCGAACTTCCTACACTTGCTGCTGTGACAAATAGGCATTCCCATGCTGTACCTTCTTCTTCTTCTTCTTCTGCGGTAGTCAATCCTGGGATTGGTGTGCGGAGGTCTTCCATTCAGCTCTATTCTCTGCCCTCCTCTTCATATCTACGTATCTCCTGCAGCCAATATCTTCCATTATCTGCTGGATGTATTTTAAACGTGGTCTTCCTCGATATCTCTTTCCTTCTACCATTCCCTCCAGTATTGTTTTTAATAAGCTCTTAAGATATGTCCAATTAATGTTGTCCTCCGCATTTTTATACTTTTCCATAAAGAGTTACACTCTCCCGCTTTCTCAAAAATTTCCTCATTAGTAATCTTGTCCCTCCAGCTAATTTTTAACATTCGTCTGTAGCACCATTGCTCAAATGAAATTAATCTTCTTTTCTTTTCTGTACCAACTGTCCAGGTTTCACATCCATACAGTGCAATGCTCCAGGCATAAGCCTTTAATAGTCTTTTCCTCGTTGTCCAGTTGATATTATTTGTTGTAAAAATTTGTTTTTTTCTGTTGAACGCTATTTTTGCTTGAGCTATCCTGCATTTTATATCATTCTTGCTTCTTCCACCATTTGTGATTTTGCTTCCTAGGTAGCAGAATTCTAGCACATCCTCCAATTCTTCTCCATTAATTTTAATTTTAATTTTTGAGTTTTATCTTTCCCACATACCATGACTTTCGTCTTCGCTTTATTAATTTTCATATCATACTGCTTCCCCATTGTTTCCTCCATTCATTCCAAAATTTTCTTAAGATCCTCTTCACTGTCTGTTACTATCTCAATGTCATCTGAAAATCGAATCATATTTATTAGTTTTCCCTGTATCTTTATCCCAACAACAATTATTTCGTCTCTGATCTTATCCAGTGAGTCTTGAATATAGGCATTGAAAATTAAGGGAGACAGGGCACAGCCTTGTCTGACTCCTTTATGTATTGCTGCTTCCTCTGGTTTATTTCCAATTTTTTTTTTAATTCTGCGATAAATGTCTAAAGATTTTACACCTTCACTTCGTAAAAATCTAATCACGGACCTCTGTTCTCTGGTGCATTTTCACTGTGCTGCCACCTTCGGGGACATCTGCACATTATTTCAAACAGGCGTACCAACTTACACAAAACTGGAGCGCACTTTCGATTTTATATTACACTTTTAAGGTTTTCATTTGACTCTCTCTCGTTTATTCAAAACTAAAAATGCTAAGATTTCGCTTGAAAATTAAAGGATGATTCTTTACATGCCATAAATGTTGAGCAACAGGCTTATCGTCTGTTGAACGCCAGCGATAATCTGCCATCATTATAGTATCCGGGTTTCCATCTCTTTGATGTCCTGATGAAATCATTCATTTTATTCGTTGCTAACATTTCCAAGATTTTCAGGAAAGTGATCAAGGTGACTAAAAAGAAAATGCATTTTGTTACTCATATTCATGCCACTTATCACGAAACGTTGACACCATGTTACTAACAAGGTCTTTGCAGTTTTCACTTTTGTGACTCCCAAAGAATTTTGTACCACTTAAACAAAGAGTCGGCAAGCTAATGTTTCATTCTCGTGCATTGTATTCGCGAAATTTGTGTCCTTTACGAGTTTAAAGATTATTGATCCATCAAAAATCCCTTCTTTAAGATTTTCAAATGTGTTTTCTGAAAACACACGGCAGACATATTTGAAGCACTCCCCATGTTTGTAGAAAGCTTTCACAGTTTATTCTATCAATCCGAGTTTGGTGCGGAAAGGTGGGAAGAAGACTTACTTACTCAATTAAAAGTTCTTCTAATATTTTGGCAGCTCTACAAGGAGCCATATCTATTTCAAGGAACAACTGTTTCTTAACATAGTGATCGTCACTGATTCGCCCATTTTACCCCGGGCCCGAAATACCTAACGCCGGCCCTGGGGATTTGTTATAACCCGCTTGTTGTCTTAAGAGAAAATTCATCAATTGAAATGTTGGAAGCTGGAGTTACACATTAAAATTAGAATATGGTGAAAACCAATGCAATAGACCTACATACATTCATATATAAGCTTAAAAAATATGGAATGGGAGTAATGGAGCGTCCATAAACCACGTAGCTCCAACCCCCTCCCACCACGTATTCTGTAGGTTTTTATCCCTTATTGATTCCAGAAGACATTTTGTACTGTTTTCTCTTGTCAGACTATCGTAAATTACTTACGGAGATAATTAAATGACGGAAATAAATATTTACAAGCTGCTGTTCTGAATCTCATTTTAACTGAGACAAATAATATGAATCAAAAGCTACGTGCCCTGGTTCTGAACTCTCTCCCTTCCCCTCCCTACCTGGAGGTAGCCCAGCATAGCTTTCCAGCCAATTCCCCCACCCCCCACCGCCCCTAGATCGAACCACGTAGTTTCTGGACGTTCCCCAAGTGAGTGATCTTCATAGCTTCAGATAGTGACGGCTTAAACGCGGCATCTGTGGTAAATCACTTTGAAATGCAGAGAAATTAACCATGACTCAAACTGAACATCTAGACCTGATATGACAAAATGACAAAATGAAGGTATTTGGAATCAAGGGACAAATTTCGTATAGAAATGGTGTTTATTTCCTAAACACCTAAATCATTGTTGCCCAGGGTGACGAGTAAGAGGACACCTGAGGAGAGGTCAGGTTCTTTCAATGTTTTGAAAGCATACTTTAGTTGCTCTTGCTCTTGTGTTTGACTAACATTTACATTACAAAAAGTTTCTCTGTGATCTGAAAGTTTAACAGTCCTGGCTTTCTGGAGGACGTGGGTTCAAATTTCCGTCAGGCATTCCTAATTTGTGTTTTCCAAGGTTTCTCTAAATCATTCTAGGCGAATGGCGGGACTACTCCTTACAAATGTCGTGGCCTTCCCGTTCCTTGCACGCCGTTCCATCCTTTCCCGCCTCTATCTAATTACCTCGATATCGAACATTCGTAATAAAATGGAAGCAGAAAGATGGTGGCAATAATGGACTGAAATTTTTAATACATCATCTCTTCGTAAAATTTCGCTCTTATTTTATACCACATACGCATTATTCTGATTTTCTTTTTATTATTTTTCACTTTCCAGTTATTGAAATATCTGTTTAACAAGGTACGTAAAACAGCGTTGCAGCCATGCAAAAACAAATGTCGCTAGACCTGGTCAAAAAATCGCTAGATTAATGGATAATTAGAAATGAAAGATTCTCTAGAAAACTCTAAATAAAATAAATGAAAACAGTAAAGTAAGGAATATAAAAATAATTGAATAATTAGTATTTTCATTGTATTCAACATAACATTGTATTAAAAATTAACATCAAATTGTTCAATCGAAATTTCTTCTTCAATATCTAGGTCTATCGTTGGAGTTGCATGACTGACAGATGTGCCAGGATGCGATGAATCGTCAGTCTTAGTGTTAAAAGAGTATTTAGCATCTTTACCAATCACATTAGACAGAAGCTCGTAACTGTAAAGGCTTTTTTCACAATTTTTAACTGATTCTTTATAAAAAAGTATTTACAGCCATCCTATTTCTTAATTTGTTTTTAACAATATTCGTTGTGCTGAAAATTCTCTCTACTGCGGCATTCATTCGAGTGAGGAAGTAATAAAGCGGATATGGCTAAATTAGACAGCTCCCAAAAGGTATTTATTCCAGCAAAATTCTTGTATTTTCGAACTTCAGACCAAAATTCAGTTTCATTGTTTTCAGCATTCCATTGAACATAATTAATACCATGCCATTGTTGTAGGAGTTTGTCATTTTTTTTGTCATCAAAGCCGAGTTCTGAGGCAAGATCTACTATTTTGTTGTATTTGCCCTGGCGAAGAGTATTTCCCACGCTCAAAAGACACATTTGCTACCAAATAATGTAGTTGAAGGGAAGCGAGTATATTTTTCGAAACTCTGCAAGAAAAAAAAAACACTAAATTTTTTTAAAGATAACATATTTAAGAATATCACTGTGGAGCTTCAAAATTTACTAATTGTAGCGACAAAATCGCTAAGGTGGCAACATTGACGGAAAAGCTGAAACGACGTGTTTTGAAATTATAAAACCATTCCTTTGCAGAAAATTCCAGTTGAAACAAAATTATACTAGGGAAAACAGTTAGCGATAAAAAGTATTAATAATTAAAATAAGAATATCATGGGGAAGACTACATTTACACAACGTAATAGTGACAACGGAAGATTGTCGACATTGTTGGTGGTGATTAGTCCGTGGGATAGGGACGTAAATCTCGGTGGATCCTCCGGTATCTTTCGGAAGAGTAGGCCTGAAAGATCCGCCACCGGGATTCATCCTCTTACTTCATTCATCTCTCACACACAACACAAACAAGACTATACTTAACGCATATATGCCATTGCAGTCATCCACAAACACGGTAACACTTACTGTAATGTTACCATATTACATCGTGGTCGAATATGATGAAAAAATTTAAATGTTGCTCTTGAAAAGGCGAATAAAAATTAACTTTAAAATTGAGAGTAATTATATAATAAGTAACTAGCTGTTACCCGTGACTTCGTGCACGTTGACCTGGAATTTTATTGCTAGAATTGGATAACAAACTTTAAGTTCCGTAAAAGATGTCCCACAAACTGATTGCAAGAGAAAAAAAGCCTGAGTGACCAATATAACATTTCACAGACTTACGCACGCTATCCGTCTGTCACCGTTTGGTTATTTTTTAAAATTTCAATGCAAAATATGTTTTTATCTCGAATATGATACCCTTTGTCCTTCCTGATGATACGTAGTATTTCCATGTAAAATTTCATCAGGATCGATCTAATCGTGAAAACATAACACACGGATAGACAGAGTTACTTTCACCTTGATGATGTTAGTGTAAATTAAATAAGAAAAGTGGTAATAAGGTAACGAGAAAGTATTAAGAGATTATGGATAAAGGGGAAATTAGAAACAATTTTTGCACTCAATATTAAGGAAGATGGGTGATAGCAACCTGTAGAAAGGTGGGAAGCAGCCACGCTTGAGGTCCATTTAGACGACCCGACCTGGTCTCCCTAAATCTTGGGACGCCCCTTCGGCCCTGAAAACGGGTCGTCTAAACTGAGCTCCTGATCACGTTTTTGCCGTGAGACCAGGCAGGGAGGTCGTGTAGAAGAAATTCAATCCGATTTAGGGCAAAAGGGTAGGGGTAAGTCAGGCCCCCACCACTCTGCCCTGAAAACTGGCCGTGTAAAGCCTCGCCCACACTGTCTGGTTACCCGTTTTCTATTATTTTGAGATGGATTCAACCGATAATCAAGGAAAATAAGTATTAATAGAGTTGCTGGAGGTGTAAAAGACCCACAAATTTTTATGGGACACCTGACATAGGGTTGCCAACTTGTTTAGAAAAAAAAAGTGTATTTGTTTTTGAAGAGGAAAATAAAAATCATATTAAAGGGGGAAAAATTAGTTATTTATTGCCTTAAATACATATATTTTCGGGCTTACTGTACTAGCTATTAATTGTTGGTTTCATTTCAGTGTTACAGCTGGAGCCACATTCTACATCTAGTATAAGAAAAAAGGAACACTCATTTTTAAATTTATGGACGCTCTGTTTCTCCCTTCCCACCATATTGCATTTATTTCGTTTCATCATAAGCACTAACATGTCGTTTGTAAATTGATTGAATTGTATAGTTTACCAAAAATAAATTATTTCTCACTTTATGCTTATATTCAGAAATAACGCCGAGCGGATACGAGTCGACTGGAGTACAGCAATATGAATGGTCCGCTGTGATTGTTTCGACTCCGATGAGGTAACCAAAGGATGCGAGCGAACAAAAAATCGCTGGCCGATAGGCTCTTTTTCTTGCAGAAGGTTGTGAAACTAGCAGATCAACGTTCAGTTACAGGTGTGTTTTCGCATAGTTTATTCGTAGGAAAAAGTATAACAGCCAAAAATACAATATGATACTTTATAATACAGTATGGTTGGCAACCCTAACCTCACATGCCCTCTGTCATAACAAAGACGCGAGAAATGAGGCATTTCAGCTGTCATCCGCAAGAAATTCCTGAAATCTTCACCATCCAACGCATCTAATTGCTTGGCACACGTCTTTTTTTCTTTTTCCTAGGATTTTCGCATAATGTCAAGCCGTCAGGTTTACACCAAGAATTTGTGGTTTTGATAAATATGGGGCCATACATATTTAATTTAAATATTAGAACTTTAATAAAATTTGTAACTTATTTTATTACTGGTATTAGTATTGAATGTACGTGCAAATTTCAGAGCAAGAGGAATATACGCGCGGTGGTAGGGCGGTAGTACCAGATCGGGCCGGCCGACGGGTCGTCTAAATGCAACACTCTGTCGACGGGAGAAAAGTGAAATCGGGAACGGGACAGGATGATCGGGAACGGGTCGTCTAAAGGGGCCAGGTCACTCAACTTCTAGCGGGCCGCCCGAGTGTTGCCAAAGGCGATGGTTTGCAATCCTTGTTGAAAGAAAAACGAAGCTAGAGAAGATTTGCATCAGTAACATCTCTGCGAATTCTGCACTTTGGGCCGTAAACAGAGAGACTGCAAGAACTCAGTGATGTCAAAAACGTAATGTTTATAGTACTGGAACACCAGAAACAAAGAAGATGTCTAGCACTGGTAACTGATTTTGGAGTACTGTTACTTGACAAAGCATATAAACCCGCCGCGGAAACAAGAGGTGGTCCTTTTGTCTTGTGTTTGGTTACATAGTTCTCAATGGCAGTCCTACAGTGTTATTTCTCACTGGTTTGTGATGCATTTGGGTTTAGCAAACCGGGAATGAAGCTGTTTCAAAGGGCCTTAATTACAATGAATAAGTAACCTAATTCATTTCTCTCTCTCTTTATCACTCATACTGTATTTTTCGGCGAATATTTTGAATTTATATAAATATGGTGTTATTGCGAATTCTGTAAAGGATCAATTTCTGCTGGCAATTGATTAGAAAACGTAATATGGGTATCTCTACTGTGTTGACATCATAATAAATTTTGAAGAAACATTTACTGTGTGCAACATAATACTAGTCTATACTAATATTATAAATTACTGGAATAAAGGGGTGAATATAAACTATAAATAATTATTGTAATATAGACACTCTACTATCCAGTTGAATCCTTTATACAAGTGCTCGCCAAAGGTATGCAATATTCGGAAAAGAAATCACACAAAAGTAAACACAAGGCAGACTATGGCTCCTAACAATAAATGTATGAAGTACTTAAATGATAATTACCAATAAATAAAGGGAGAGCAGAAGAAGAAAATAAAAGGAGATGGTTTACGAAAGCTTACATACTGGAGAAGGCGACGGGAAATTACTCCTGTTCATCTCCCCATGGATTTTATCATGAAGAGAGAACACCTTCACTCTAGCGAAGAGAAAACCTCGCCGAGCAGCAAGGCCGTAGCCAGGATTAAATTCAGGGTGAGGAAAAACAAGGAAACATACTTTTTTAGAATGTTTTTACTCATTTAACTTATTTAAGAACTAGTTTGCTAGGTTTCTGGCTAAATTTTAACAAAAAATTATTTTTCAGTATTAAAAGTGGGAATTTTTATTTTCATATACATGGTGTATCAAAAAGAGTCATCCGATTTGACACGTCTATATTTCTGAAACTAATAAACATATACAGGGCTAGTCAAAATAATTGCAGTGATTTCATAAAATTACTACAGATTTATTATTTGACATATACTTACAAGATTAAACAGATATAAAACAAACTGTGAAAGTTTTTTTGAGTGTCTACAAATGCTCAATATTTGAACCTTTAGTGACTCTGCACTCATCAAGTCTATAATCGAGTTCTTCCCATACTCTATGCAGCATGTCTCTGTCAATGAGAGCAAATGCACTGGTGATGTGAACCCGCAGGTCTGGCATATCAACTGGTGCTGGTGGCACGAACGCTGTGTCTTATACGAAACCCTAAACAAAGAAGTCGCAGGGTTTAGGCCAGCTGAATGAGGAGGCTATGACATCAGCTGACAATCAGCATCCCCAGCGCGACCACTCTATCTGTTTGGAATCCTTACAGAATTGGTTCATGTCACTTCAGGAAGCTGACAGTGAACATTTCATTTTCCAGCAGGACGGTGCTCCACCCCATTTTTCTCTAGTTGTCCGTAATTTCCTAAACACCAGGATTCCAAACGAATGGATTGGTCTTGTTGGGGATGCTGATGTCATTGTCTCCTCGTTCCCCTGACCTAACCCCCTGCGACTTCTTTGTTTGGTTTTTTTTAAAAGACACAGTGTTCGTGCCACCAGTACCAGTTGATCTGCCAAACCTGCGGGTTCGCATCACCAATGCATTTGCTCTCATTGACATGCTGCATCCGGTATGGGAAGAACTCGATTATAGACTTGATGTGTGCAGAGTCACTAAAGGTTCAAATATTGAGCATTTGTAGACACTCAAAAAAACTTTCACAGTTTGTTTTATATCTGTTTAATCTTGTAAGTATATGTCAAATAATAAATCTGTAGTAATTTTCTGAAATCACTGCAATCATTTTGACTAGCCCTGTACAATGAATTTTGTTTTTTGATGAACGGAAAATCAAAAAGTTTTCTTTCGTACCTTTTCATAGGTGTTCAATATGTCCTCTTGAGATGCACGGCATATGTCAATGAGGTATTCAGATTCTTCCCACGCTGCAGCGAGCATGTCTTGAGTGACAGCTTCCACAGCTGCTGTTATGCGATGTCTCAGTTCATTCATTGTTGTTGGTAACGGAGGCACATAAACAGAGTCTTTTATAAACCCTCACAAGAAATAATTACACACAGTCGGATCTGGTGACCTTGGAGGCGAGTAATGTAAAGCTCAATCATTTGGTCCAGTGCGTCCGATCCATCGTTGAGTTTTTCGCTCGACTACATGAGGGAAGAAGCCAGGGTGGTGCAAGCGCCCATGACGAGCAGTAACACTCTTATTCGGGGGAACGCGGGTTCGAATCCTCGTCCGGAGATTCAGATTTGGCTGTCCCAAATCACTCCGGGCGAATACTGGGATGGTTTAATTCCTTGTCCCTAGTTCTTTTCCCGCCTCTAATGTCCGCAGCGTCAAGGAGAAAATAAGGAGAGAGAGAGAGATAATATCTTTTTGTACAAGATATTTGGTTTGGGGTGTGGCGATGGTTCAGCCTCTTCACGAACTTCTCGTGTAAGTGTTCCTGTTGCCTTAGGATTACATACTTCACTTCAAACAAGCTGGCCTTAATGGCGCTGCACCTTTATTGGCAGATATGAGAGAAAGCTTCGGCTATTGTGCAAGAGGGCCCGCGGGCTTTACACTTTCGACGTCTCCCAATCGGTTGCGGCGCTGTTTGCCGAAGGTCGCGCCTTTGTTTCCATAAGACGCGTCGCCGACTCGCAGTGATTAATGCACCTGTCAGCTGGCGTATTTTTTATTAGCTGACGATTTCTCCGCTGCGGCCGTTCAGTGCGTACCGCGCACACACAAGTGCGTTTGTTGACATTTGACGCAGGAGCCGGAGAAATCCTGACAGCCTGCAGCAGCGAGTCGGACGCCCACTGGAGAGAGCCACAGCGGAGTGGCATACTCGGCTGTCGTCAAAACACAAACGACAACTTAAAAAAAATACCTGCCAGAAGTTTCTTCTGGCAGGGTAGTAGTTTACATCGTGGAGCAGCCTGAACTACTTACATGCTACTGAGTTAATGACGACAGTTGATACTGAGCCACTGAAATAAAAGAAAATTAAAAACTAAGATAGAATTTTTTTTAATACTCTATGTGTCGAGCACAGCACTTTCTCTTAGCGGAGCATGGACTTTAGGCATACCAGAAAAAAAAAGGAAAATTGAAGCATTTCAACTGTGTGCTATAGAAGGATGCTAAACATTAAGTTCACAGATAAAGTACGAAATGTTTTGGAAATGATAGGTGAGAGAAGGAACTTGTGGAAGAGTTTACAGAAAGAAGAGACGGTATTATAAACGATTTTCCATTTTTGCAGCCATCATATTGGTATAAATAGATTCACGAGTTTCACGCAGCGTCGAAGTGCTCTTTCTTCTTCTTCTTCCCGACGTTTCGACCGGGCGTTAGGGAACTTAAACGCCTGGTGAGTCCAACGTTTCGACCAGGCCTTAGTTCTTCCTCAAGGAACTTAAATGCCTGCTGAGTTCAACATTTCGATCAGGCCTTAGGTCTTCCTCAGGGGACTTAACCACCCGCTGAGTCAAACGTTTCGACCAGGCCTTAGGTCTTCCTAAGGGAACTTAAATGCCTGCTGAGTTCAACATTTCAATCAGGCCTTAGGTCTTCATCAGGGGACTTAACCTCCCGCTGAGTCAAACGTTTCGACCAGGCCTTAGTTCTTCCTAAGGGAACTTAACAGCCTGTTGAGTCCAACGTTTAGACCAGGCCTTAGATCTTACTCAGGGGACTTAACCGCCTGCTGAGCTTAACGTTTCATCCAGGCCTTAGGTCTTCCTCGGGGGACTTAACCGCCTGCTGAGTCCAACGTTTAGACCAGGCCTTAGATCTTACTCAGGGGACTTAACCGCCTGCTGAGCTTAACGTTTCATCCAGGCCTTAGGTCTTCCTCGGGGGACTTAACCGCCTGCTGAGTCCAACGTTTCGACCAGGCCTTAGGTCTTCCCCAGGGAACTTAACCTTCCGCTGAGTCCAACGTTTCGACCAGGCCTTAAGTCTTCCTTAGGGAACTTAACAGCCTGTTGAGTCAAACGTTTAGACCAGGCCTTAGATCTTACTCAGGGGACTTAACCGCCTGCTGAGTTAACGTTTCGACCAGGCCTTAGGTCTTCCCCAGGGGACTTAACCGCCTGCTGAGTCTCAACGTTTCGACCAGGCCTTGGGTCTTCCTCAGGGGACTTAACCGCCTGCTGAGTCTAACGTTTCGACCAGGCCTTAGGTCTTCCTCAGGGAACTTAACCGCCTGGAGTCTAACGTTTCGACCAGGCCTTAGGTCTTCCTCAGGGGACTTAACCGCCTGCTGAGTCCAACGTTTCGACCAGGCCATAAGTGTTAGCAGACTCGCCATTCAGTTAAGTCCCCTGAGGAAGACCTAAGGCCTGGCCGAAACGTTGGGAAGAAGGAGCACATCGACGCAGCGTGAAAGTTGTGAAGATATTTATACCAAGAGACGGAATGATGCATCATATTTTAAGACATGTGGGATTGGGTTATTGGAGAAAACAGTCGAATTAAGGAACTGTAGAGGTAGACGAAGATAAGAAAACGTAAAGGAGATAATTGAAGATGTATGTTGTAAGGGGTATGTTGATGGAGGATATCATCAAACAAGTCGATAGACTGATGACAATAAATAAATAAATAAATCCTCACTTTTTATGCAAAACCGTCTAGTATTAATTTAAATCCTGGTTGAGACAGATTGGGCGCTGTTTATTTGGAACTACTTTCAAATGCATGAAGTAATGACGTCAGCGACATGCCGTTCATGAAAGCAGCTTATTAATAAATGGTCAATTTGGTCACTTTATCTTAACGTCATGTCGTCTGTAGCTTCATGATGTTACGCGCCAGGTAGGCTAACAACTGCTAGAAATGTTTTCACCCTGTCCATGTCGCTGTTATAGCAAGCTAAGGATTTAGATTACCTATTTAAGTTTATGAGATAAATCAATATGTTTTAAATTGAGAACCAACTATGAAGAAAAGTATTTATTTTATTTAAATCCACATATTAATTAACAGTTGATTTTTGTTGATTTATATTCTATACATGTAGATATATCGATATATTATTTGACAAAGATGAGTCTTTCAGAGGAAGCTAAGAATTAAGGTTATCTTTTTATTTTTTCGTTGTGGTACAAAAATTTTCGATTTAAATTAAAATCTGAAACAAACCATAAAAATAAGTGTGTGTTTCATTTAAATGTAAATGTTCATTAAGAAGAGAATTGTGTAATGGAACGAGGAGGACCTGAAATAAGTACAACATAACATAATTGCGAAATAAAGGTACTGAGCGCTGGCTAATAACAACTCTATTTAGTAAAACACCTATGAAGAAATAAATGACCACGGCACAAGCTACTTATATCGATGTAGATGTTTAGATTATATTCCCTGTGTGTAGACATCGCTGGAGGAGTAAGTGAGTTGTTTTGAAGGAACTATCCTGGCATTCACTTGGAGTGATTTTGGGAAACCATGAAAAAATCCGAATCTGGATTGCTGGACGAAGATTCGAACCCACGTCTTCCCGAATGAGAGGACCGCTTACCCGCCACCCTCGATTTTTGTGCCTCTATTTACGAGGCGTAATTCCCGCCCCCAACTTGAAAAACATTATACACTTCTTGGTTTTTCTGAACATGCTGAAGAGACACGATTTGAATGTAACAACTCACAAATGCAGTCGACAAGTTGTGATGGCAATGCAGTGTGTACGAAGATTTTTATAGACAAGAGTGTACAGGAACAGTTAATGCTGATACACACGGCTGTGGTGAATAAAAATTTTTGCTTCAAAATTACACACTTCACGAAGAGAGCAATAAAAATAGACCAGCGAAAAATTTACACTGTTCACCGACATGTGGCTGGCATCTACTTCATTAAATTGTAATTTTATTTGCCTGATTATCGTAATTTTTTTTTTTATTTCTGCAAAATGTGAGCACAGAATTAGCAGTAGTAAGTCGCAGGGAACAATGGGCAATAAGAACTTGATCTTAGACGAAAAAACATTGGGAAAGTTGGAGATGTTATGAACAATGTTGCTCGGAGAGCATAAATCAAACTTTTCACAGACCTAGAGGAAACTCCGACATAAGGAAGTAACTAAGACTGAAGCTTCTTGCACTACATTATTTTTTTATGCTGCTTGGGGTTAATAACGCGGAAAAGCTGGTACTTTATAGTTGACTCTTAGTAGCATTTATCTTCATTAAATATTTAATTTAATTGCGATGGAGCACACGCTTCGGTGACAATATCCCAACACACCCATTTTCTGCCATCCACCTACTTTTGTCCTCTACAGTTATTAATTTTAAGTTTTTTTTAGCGTTTTTAGTAAATTATACATCAATTGACTTGGTAATTTATTCCAATCCCTAACAACCCTTACCTATGAAAGAAAATCTTCCCATACCCTTGTGCCTGAAATCAGGTGCCAGGTTGTGGTCATGGTCATCTTTTTCCTTCCACGCACCTCTATTAATTCTTCCACCAAACCGAGCGTGGTGGGTTAACGGTTAACGTTCTGGCCTCGCATTCGGGAGGATGGCGGTTCGAATCCTCGTCCGAGCATCCTGATTTAGGTTTGCAATGGTTTCCACAAATCACTCCAGGCAAATGCCGAAATGCTTCCTTCAAAAGGCCATTGTCGAATTCCTTCCGATTCCTTGCCCCCAGTCCTCTCCCACCTCTAATGACCTCGACGTCGACGAGGCGTAAAACCAAAAAACTTCCACCAATATCTTTCCTTGCCTCGTCACCAATATACGCCTTGTACACAACCACGACTCTTTTCATCCTCCTCCTGTCTTCAAATGAATTCATTTCCAGCTACTTTATCATATGTGTTAGTGATTGTGTTCTGTAGTAATTTACTGAGGCAAATCTAGCAACCCCTCTTTGCATCCCTTTCAACTCCTGCACCGAGCAGGGCGGTGTAACGGTTAGCGTTCTCGCCTCGCATTCGGGAGGACGGCGGTTCGAATCCCCGTCCGGGCATCCAGATTTGGGTTTTCCATGGTTTCCCCAAATCACTCCAGGCAAATGCCGGGATGCTTCCTTCAAAAGGCCATGGCCGAATTCCTTCCCATTCCTTGCCCCCATCCTTGCCCCCCATCCTTTCCCGTCTCTAAAAGACCTCGATGTTAAAAGAGACGTAAAAGCAGTTAAAAAAAAAAACAACTCCTGTATTTGATACCAAAAATGTTGTTCCCATACTAAATCACCATGCTTAAACAATGATTTTTTAACCAAATTCGCTTGCTTTTCTGGTAAATGTCTTAATTACTCTCTCCAATAAGTGAAGGATTTTGAAACCTTTTCCTACCAGCTGTCCTATGTGTCCTGCCCAGTTGTGCTTGTTATCGAATGTTATGCCAAGGTATTTATATTTCAAGTCTTTAACAAGTGTAATTCCTTCTTCATTTTATAATCATAATCAACCTTTAGTATTTTTATCTTTGTACCTAATAAGCTGACTCTTCTTTGCATTTATCTTCTTCAAATGTTGACCAACCCATCTAGATGTCGGATTTACAAGTAAGATATAAAAATAAAATAATCTTAGAAACAAAGAGTATAAAATTTCTTGGTATTGAAATAGATGAGAAACTCTATTAACACGAACATATCACTTCACTACTGAAGAAGTTAAGTAGTGCTACCTTTGCAATACGAACACTTTCTCTAACAGCAGATCTAGAATTAACGAAACAGGTGTACTCCTCATATTTCCATTTAGTGATGTCATATGGCATAATTTTTTGGGAAAACTCTTCACAAAGTAAAAAAGTTTTCATAGCACAGAAAAGAGCTATTAGGATGCTGTGTAGGGTGAAACCAAGAACTTCTTGCAGACAACTTTTTAAAAAACTCAATATTCTTGCAAAGACTTCTCAGTACATATATTCTCTGCTTTGTCATAGAACATTTTAACCTGTTTACATCTAATTCACAGGTACACAATTTCAATAACTTGCACAAAACACAAACATTTCTGTCCTTAGTACAAAGAGGAGTTAATCATTCTGGGATACATCTGTTTAATAAACTTCCCGAGAGTATAAAACAGTTTGCAGATAATAAAGATATATTTAAAGACAAACTGAGAAATTATCTTATTGGCAACTCCTTTTACTCCATTCAAGAATTTGAACAAAATAATTAATTTTATTCAATATGACCTTTTGCAAAACTCAGTTGTAAAAATTAATGTTTATTTTTATTATCTTTATTTGTCTATGTAACATATGATTGTTTTCATTAAGAATATAACTCATATTGTATGTATGTGTATTAACGATGACATGTTTCACATCCCAGAGGTCCTTTCACAGCAGGGATCCATGAAACAAGATTGATAAATAAAAAATAAAAAAAATGTCCTGCCCAGGTCATCCTTATTGATCTGTACAGTTATATATTCCGCCTGGACCCTCTGTGGCTGTTCATATTATTGGCAAACCAACCAACTTCTGAATGTAAACCACAAACGCTACGAACTGTATTGCCCCCATTACCCTGTCTTTATGTGATCAGTCCGATTATATCGCAGCCACTAATCTAACCCTGTAACATTATTGTTGACATGAAGAGGTTAACACAAGTTATGAAGATATAGAGGATTGCATCAAATGAGGCGAGAGATTAATCACAGCAAAGAAAAGGCACTATTGGATGTATAGGACCTAAAGTTTTACGCTATACCTTAACCAAGGAATGCCTAAACGTTCTTAACATTAACAAGCAAGCTTCGTCAATGGTTTATGAGCCTTTGAAATTCTCATTCTAAATCCGTATTCGAACCCAAGATCTGTCGAACAACAGGACAGGTATCTTAACCCCTTCTTATTAGACTGGTACTTGTGGTTAAGATGGCAAATTACAATCAATTGTTGCGTCGTATTAGAAGAGAAGGCAGAGGCTTTTCATCCTACTGACCGCTTGTTTCCGGGCCACGCATTGTTGTGGCTGGGTGCAGAGAAACCTCCCCCCTCCATCAGGCAGGCTGGTGATCCTCTGGCGTCTCTCAGTTTCTCCTTCAGTTGGTGCTTCGACATGGCAGCAGCTTCGCAGGTAGGCAGGCGCGCCGCCCGACACTGTGCACCAGTCTGGCAAACTTTGACGCACAAAACTTGTATATTCTCCAGAGTCCATTTTCGCCGATACGACTTATTAACCTCATCGTCATAACTATCTCCATTTAGATTAATTAGATAACTTGACTCTTTTTTTTATTTATGGCTTTACGCCTCGTCGACGACTAAGGTCATTAGAGGCGGAATGGGACTGGGGACAAGGAACTGGAAGGAATTCGGCCATGGACTTTCTGAAGGAAGCATCCCGGCATTCGTCTGGAGTGATTTGGGGAAACCATGGAAAACCCAAATCTGGATTCTCGGGCGGGGATTCGAACCTGTGTCCTCCCCAATGCGAGGCCAGAACGTTAACCGTTCACCCACCACACTCGGTAATTTGGCTGTCTTAAATGGTTGTTTTGGGTCAATAATGACAGTACTGAGGTTCGTGTGCCCATTTCAGCCCAAATTTTCAATGACGTTTAAGTCATCCTTTACCTCTCATTAGGCTTAATTTGTGTATGAACACCGCTGTAACGTCTCCATGATAAGACGCCAGAAAAATCTTTGTTATGAAGACAAACGAAATCGCTTGATGATACAGTACTCTGCGTTTAAAAGATTAGGCCTATATTTTCTGTTCATATTCTTTTAGTCTTTAATTCTGTGGTTTCTACTGCATTGTCATGACCGTATGTAACTGGTCAATCTTTCGGGTTTTTCTCAATGCCAAGGGCAGGAGGGTTCACCCAAACAACGTCCGCCTATTAGCAGAAAGTTGAAAATATTTTGGTGCTTTATTACAACGATCACCTGAAACATAGTTCATCACGAGATCAAGAGGTCGACATCTGGTAAGCTCTCAGAAATTTTTAAGTTATTAGACGATTTATTTGTAGCTGTCGATTAAATCTGCGATTTCCTATATCAGTATCAAACGCCATAACAATGAGATTTAATATAACTATCAGATGAGGTTCTCTATTCCATTGCAGCCACTCTCATAAAAATATTTATATTATATTTCGAGTAATAAAACTGTAAAGCATCAAACGAATCTTCTGTAAAATTTCAGTTATTCTTCTTCTTCGTGAATGGGTAACTTAAGGTTTACGCGGAATCAATATTTGTTGGGCCAGTAATCCTTCATACGTAACGAATGGATGAGCTTTCGTTACAGTGACCATGTATGTTGGCTGCTCTTTCTATCTATTCTTCCTCGAAACCACGCGTTTGTGTGATTTTCCTGGTTTCATTTCGGTTCCATGTATTTAGTGATCCTAATTCTTTCAGGTCAGTTTCCATTTGTACCAATTTAGATGTGTGGTCTTGTTTTCTGGAATGTTTGAATTTTGTTATTTAGTCTGTTTGCGTCAAGCTTTCGCGGTGTCCTATAAATTGTATTCTTCGCATGCGTACAAGTATTACTATCTGTGATTTTGGAGACTTTTGATATATTTCTGCATTAGGTTTTAGGTAATGCACTTCATGTTTCGTTGTTGTCCCTAGGATTTTTTTTTATTCTACATCCCTTCACTTCTAATTGCCCTTTTAGTGTTTTGTGATAGAGAATGAGCTTCTGATGGACAAAGCGCTTCGGTTTTGATTACTATAGTGCTGGATTTTGCAGTTCCAGGAGAGACAATCTTGTTGTAAGTACTTATTTTCCCTTGTTCTATTTCGACAATTTTTTAAAAAAAAATTGGTTGCTAAGGCGTCATGAGACTAAATAGCATGATTGGTGATGACACGATATACTACGGTCGGAATTTACGTTCCAACTGTTATATCTTACAATAAGTCAATTATTATGTTGGCTGTACGTAGCTGTTAAGTATCCGGCAGAAATGTATGCATGATTGCTCTAAAACTCAACCTGTTATGTGTAATTATGAGAGATACGACTATTAGTGGGTATTAGCAAAATTCCCTAAAAGAATGTTGTAATAAAAAGGCCTGATTTACGTGCTCTACAACGGTGTAGAAAAATTAAAATGTTATGACTTAGAAAATGTATAATTTCAAAAAGTCTGACAATTTTCCTAAAGACCGGTTCAATTTTCTTTTGTTTATGCCAGGGACTGGAATAAGTTACCGAGGGATATGCTTAAAAATTCGTCATAGACATGGAAAAAATTCGAAGTAAAAATTCGTGATACGCAAATGTTGAGGTGTAATGAAATTGCTACCGCGGCATATGATCCATCAGAATTAAAGCTAATTAATTTTTAGGTTAACTACTGTCATAATTGATTTACCGTCGGTGAGCGGCAATGTTATCGTCTAGAATTCTGGAGGACGCGGGTTTAAATTCCTGTGCAACCATTCAGATTTCAATTTTCAATGGTTTCGCGAAATCGCTCCAGAGAATGCCGGGATGGTTCCTTCAAAAGGCTCAATCTCCTTCCCGTTCCTTGCATCCTATCCTCTTCCGGCTCTAATGACACTGACATCGACGGATAAGCAAACCAGAAGAGTAAAAAGGTGATTGACATATACAGTTTAGAATGGTGTCAAATTAATGTGAAGAATATGTAGAACACAGTTAAATTTCATGCCAATAGCTTGGATATTTATTACTGTCCAGAATGGCTGTTGAATCCAAACTTAGGAAAGTTCAGCTTATGATCGAGCATGGAATACCTTGTTCATTTGCTTGTGTAAGTTTCTTTTCATTCGGTGTTAATGTCATGTTTTACTTTTTTTACTTATTGCTTTACGCCTGAGGTCATTAGAGGCGGGATGGGACTGGGGACAACTAACGGGAAGCAATTCGGCCATGGCCTTTTAGAAGGAAGCATCCCGGCATTCACCTGGAGAGATTTGGGGAAACCATGGAAAACCCAAATCTGGATGCCCGGACGGCGATTCGAACCGACATCCTCCAGAATGCGAGGCCAGAACATTTACCATTTACCCACCACGCTCGGTAATGTCCTGGTATTGCTTTCACAGGGTTTCCAACCTTTTACAACTTTCATGTACAGTAACTTCCAGGCTAGCTGTCGTGTTTCTTCCAGCTGCAAGATCCACTGTGGCTTTTCGGGAATGTGTAGGCCATGGGTGGAAAGGGCTCAAGTAAAAATTATGTCTAACCTGCGATGTTACTAACTGGGTGTCTTTTAAAGGTTTCCCAGAAGCTTTGTATTTTTCATTGCTAGTGCAAGTGGCAGGCCTGTATTATGCTGTTGAATATCAAACAGTATATAACCAATACTGTCCCAATACTTCTCTCAGATAAAGATGATGTCAATTGTATCTCCCTCACATCATACGCATAACAGGTCTAAATGTGATGAATTTCGCATAATTCTCTTGTTCTTCGTGTCAATAGTTGCTTTTGTCGTATTTTTGTATTTTGTATGTTTTATTTTGTATTTGGTGACGAGAGGATTATTGGTGAGGAAATTGATCATAGTTTTTTTTTTATGAAGGAAGCACCCGGGCATTCGTCTGAAATGATCTCCGGGAATCATAGAGAGAATTTTTAAAAAAATGGCGTTTGGCTATATAGGTCATACAGTTAGCTCAATGTGATTATCGTGGCTCATCCATTGTATCAGTTTCTCCAATATATTGTTGCTACTAAGTATGGACACTATGGACGGACACGATATTAACCCACACAGCACTCAAACACCCATGCCCTCGGCCGGATTCGAACCGGCGCACTTCGGCACGCGGAGCTAGTACTCTAGCCCCTAAGCTATGGAGGTCGGAACATAGAAAACTTAAAATTTTAATATGGATGGCCACACTGTAAATTGAACCGGTGTTCTCTGGAATGCAGTGACAGAATGTTTGAATTTGCTGCGAATTTCGTAAGTATATTGCAAATGCCACACCTTATGTAGGTAGTTAGCTACTTGTTCTGCAGTACCGTCATTTTCCTGGTTCAAAAGAAGAGGGAGTGTTTCAAGTCTGTTGTATAGAACCTGTTTCATTGTACCACCGTGTATCTCCGCCAGTAGCGAACGCTATTGTCAGATGGAGATGAGGCTAAGATGACTTGCACAATGCACAATAAGCCGATGCGATCAAAGGCAGCGGCCGTCAATGCGACATCAATCAAAGCGTCACGAGCCGCACCGTCTAGCCGGTTTCACTTTGACGAGACTTGTCTCCACATTGCTATGCAGCCTGAGCCACGATTGTTTTTGCTTGTCAAGTCCTCTTTGTCAGAAAATGTCAACGTCAACTTCACGTGGTATCGTTTTGACAGGGGGAGATTAGGCATCATGGTCAACGGCCGTAATGACGTTCTTAGCCCGGAATACCACCGTCAGATGTGACTTCCTGGCGTCTCGGACGTAATAATTCTGGGACGAGTACACAAACTATTAATTAAATTATGCGGCAATTATTACTTGTTACTTAGTATCATCGCGATTAATGGCAGTAATTACGTATCACATTAAGTAGTTAAATGTGTAGTGGCTTAGGCGGTTAAGATACCTGGTTAGGGATTTAAAGGACCGTGGGTCGAATCCGAGTCTAGGCCGGAATTATCACAGACACTTTAAGAGCTTTGCTTGGCAAATGCGGGAACGCTAGGACGCATCGCGGTTTGGATTCCGCGTAAAACTATAGGTCACCTTTATCAGGTAGAATTACCAGGTCAGGTTAGGGTTGCCGTCATAGAGGTGGATTACGCTGCAAATTGAAACTCTGTCATTAGATGACCGAACAACAATTCACGGAAATGCCAAACGAACTTACTTTTACGTACACAAAAACTTAACTTTGCCATAAGTGTAATAGTGGTTGGAGTATACTTTAGTGCAGGAGACAAACTCCTAACCATGCTTCTCTACTACTGGATTGCGCGAATTTTTTATTTAAACTCTTTCACTATTGTTCAACACCTAACTGGATAATCTGTTTCGGTTCCTGATTCATTTCGGTACTGTTCCCTTTTGCCTGAAACCAAGTGCTAGTTTACGTTCGTGGTGATCTCATCCCTTCAACATACTCGTACATTGTTTTCCGGAGATCTATCCAAGATTTATAACGCGTCATACACGTGTTACAATATCTTCATCCACCTTATTCCTTTCCAAGACTCCAAATGCAGCTCCTTTATAGTTAGTTATGGATTGTGTTCTAGGATATTCTCCACTGAGAGACCTATTTCACTTCTGCATTTTTAGAAGGTCAGTCGTGTATAGTCAATATGTTAGATCTTCCACGTATGTTATTAAGGCATCTAGTACTTGTTTAGATAACCGTGTCCTTATAATATTTTCTCACGATCTTGTAACTTGGTGGTATAGTTTCCTGTAAGCTATGTCATAGCTCAGTATTCCCACCGGATAAAAAATGATTAAAATATTTTTTTAAATACACCTCGTCGACGGCTAGGTCATTAGAGGAGGGATGGGAATGGGGACAAGGAACGGGAAGGAATTCGCCCATGGACTTTTTGAAAGAAGTATCCCAGCGTTCGCCTGGAGTGATTTGGGGAAACCACGGAAGACACAAATCTGGATGCCCGGACGGGGATTCGAACCGGCGTCCTCCCGAATGCGAGGCCAGAACGTTAACCCTTCACCCACCACGCTCGGTTCGGATTAAAGAGACATGCAGAGTTACGTGAAAGCGTCCTACCATACTTCACATAAAAAAACTAAAAAAACGTCAGATTTCAGGTCAGCAAAAATACCAGCCAAGACCGCAGTTCGAATCGACGAAGTTAGGGGCCATCCACATATTACGTCACACGAATTTCATGTTTTTTTGGACCCCTACCTCCCCCCATGTCACAGGTTGTCACATTTGTGGGACCCCCCCTCCCCTGGTGTGACGTCACATATTTTGCAATTTTAAATTTATAAATTAAAACAGCACTTCCAAAATGATTTATGTATTTCTAGTTAAAAAAAATCATACCAACAATAAATCAAAGATTTAAGAAAATATAAAAAACCCTTAAATATCGAATTAATGGTACAAAATTGAGTCATCATGTGTCCATGGATTTTGAACCCATTCCTTGATACTGTTTATTATTGGCATAATACTCACTTCATTCTTAATTTCGATAGTGTTGGGAACATTCGATGTGTCAACATCATCTTCATCTTCCGCCACAAGTGATACAAATTATGCATGTGATGTCACAAGGTTTATGACACATCCCCCCCCCCTCACACTTTGTTGACTCCCCCCCACCCTCAAGGTATGACGTAATTTATGGATGGCCCCTTATGATCGCTAGCTATTTGCCTTAATCAACCTTTCTTTCTTTCTTTTTTTTTTTTTCTTTTTTTTTTTAAATTGAGAATTTTTTCATTTGCGGTTGAGGGAGTTAGGAAGGCGCTGAACAATTTCTTCTTCTTCCTTGCACATATCCCGCTATTACAGGGTCGTCTTCTTCAGGATGCGACGTGTTTGCGATCTGACCAGCTAGTCGCTGAGCCATACGCCTCCCGGGGAAGAAAGTTGAGTGGCGAAACGTGTTCTGTGTGCGCTAAATGAATTTTTGGTTGTGTTCCGTGTAGTTTATGAGGCGGAAATTGGGGACCGTCCCGGCATTCGCCTTAATGACTGCGGAAAACCGCCTAAAAACCGCAATGGGAACGGGCGGTGAGAGGGGACCAGGACTCAACGCTATACCTCCCCGTTGCAGTGTGCAGCGCGACGGCGTACTGAACCATATTAGGGGCAGGTGCTCAAGCAGGACCGCACTTAAGCATTGGGTACATAGGCCGTAGCCTAGGGCCCCGCACCACAAAAGGGGGGCCGCACCACAAAGAGGGGGACCGCACCACAAAAGGGGCCTGCACAACGAAAGGGGACCCACACCACAAAAGGGGGCCTGCACCACAAATGGGGGCCCGCATCACAAATGGGGGCTCGCACCACACCGCACCACAAAGAGGGGGCCCGCACCACAAAGAGGGGGCCCGCATCACAAAGATGGGGCCCGCACCACAAAGAGGGGGCCCGCACCACAAAGTGGGGGCTCGCACCACAAAGAGGGGGCCCGCACCACAATGAGGGGGCCCGCACCACAAAGTGGGGGCCCGCACCCCAAAGAGGGGTCCCACACCACAAAGAGGGGGCTCGCACCACAAAGAGGGGACCGCACCACAAATGGGGGCTCGCACCACAAAGAGAGGACCCGCACCACAAATGGTGGCCCGCACCACAAAGAGGGGCCCGCACCACAAAGTAAGGGGACTCGCACCACAAAGAGGGGGCCGCACCACAAAGAGAGGACCCGCACCACAACCCTTGATCCCCCACCTAGGCCAATAGAAGAGCTAAAAATTCGAATATTTAGAAATTTAAGCATCCATAGCCGGAGGTAGCCAGGGCTACTGCCAACAGGGGGGCCTGCACCACAAGTATAGCCTAGGGGCCCACAGAGCCTAAATGCGGCCCTGTGCTCAACAAATTACTCGAAATAAAGAATTCAGAATTTTAAATTGAAAATTCATGTGATAGAAAAGTAAGCGTTAAGGAATATTGTTATTGGTGTTTATGCTCCAACACAATTAATTAATAACAATGATAGTAAAATTCGTCGAGTAAAGCCCTGATAGGTTCTCCCAAGCGTCGATTGCTCTTTTACCATATACAGATTGTGTATTAAACTGAATTCATTGAGAAAACATTTTTGTAAAACTTTTAAAAAAATAAATAAATAGTAAGATAGCATTTTCAGAGCTAATTACTTGTTTTCCGAAATTACCTTTGAAATATTGTATATAAATAAGACACACAATTGATATACAACACAAAACAGTTGAATAACATTTGAATGGGTCTTTTAATTTTTTTGAAAATCATCAAAAAAGTATTTTCATGAAATATTTATTATCTGCTTAGTAGTATTCTGTAGTGCCTCACTGGTTAAGGCGTCTGACTGGAGATCTAAACGTCTCTGGTTCGAATCCCTCTCTCGGCGGGATGTGAAGTACGCCAGAAGACTTCCGTGGTTTGGATTCCATGTTAAACTGTTGGTCCCCATTAATCGGTAGGATTACCAGATTAGGTGAGTGGTCTGGTGGTTCAGTGGTTAAGGAATCCGCCTGGAGATCGAAAAATCCACGATTCAAATCCCTGTATCGGCAGGGATTTTCAAAGGCCCTTAACTCAATTTTCACCTGTTGCACAGCTTTCTGTGGAATGTGGAGTACGCCAGTACGCTTCCGTGGTTTGGATTCCACGATAAAGTGTAGCTCCAGTATTACCAGGTTGTATTAAGGCGAATACGTTAAGGGGGATTGCACAGCTGTTAAAAACTCAGTGACCTGGTCATTACAAACACCAGCCTTTCACGGGTTAGATCATGTAAGAGAATAGGAACTGGCTGTTCTATCTTCAACACCAGGCTTAAGAGGCCTCGCGTGGTGGGTGAGCGGTTAACGTTCTGTCCTTGCATTCGGGAGGACGCGGGTTCGAATCCCCGTCCGGGCATCCAGATTTGGGTTTTCCATGGTTTCCCCAAATCACTCCAGGCGAATGCCGGGATGCTTCATTCAAAAGGCCATGGCCGAATTCCTTCGCGTTTCTTGTCCCCCGTCCCATCCCACCTCTAATGACCTCGACGTCGACGAGGCGTAAATCCATAAGTAAAAAAAAAATCAGGCTTAGTATGCCTCGTTCTGGAGGATAAAACCAATTTTTGGGTTGAATACCATGTTTAGTTTTTTCTTGACATTTATCTCTTTTTTTGTCTTAAAGATTGATTGGTGAACTATTAATTTGGCTAAAACTGCAAGTTATTTCGCGGAAGCCATACACTTCAGAAAGATCGCTATATGTTTGCTAGTTTTCATAGTACTGCAAATTTTGAAATAGTTTTCAGATCAGTTATTTTGGAAATAAAGGCGGGGTGATTCTCAGTTTTTCATAAAAACGTTTTTAAAAATCGTATTATAGAGCGAAAAGTGGTAATGTTTTGAGAGTTGACGGTTTTCCAGGTTAATAAATTGATAGTATCTTCAGGAGGAAATGGCAATAGAAGATTATTTTTTTCCATGATGAAAAGAATTTTGCGTAGTACAAGTGGAAGAATTCAGATTCTGTCAAGACGGCGTATTAAACATGATTTGAGTAACAGAAGTCTACAGAAGACAACCATGAAGATTACATAAACAACATTTTTCCTTAAGGGCCGACAATGCCCTGTATAATGATTTTCAAACCACACACAATTTGCGGTATAATCGTTTTAAGTTTATGAAGTACTTATGAAGTACGGAAATGGGCATTTCTAACTTTTTAGTGGTTTCAGAAATTATGAAGCTGTGATAGGCAGATAAATGAAATGAATCCACTGGGGTTTCGTCCTTCATTCAGAAGGAACGGAATCGTAGAAATGATATTGGTCTTTATTAAGCGTCAGGAAGTCATTTTTTGAGACACAAAATAGAACTAGCAGACACGGTATGGTATTATTCCAACATATTCAGGCAGTTGCGCATTAACACTGGACTTTCTCCCGTCGCGGCGACACACTGACTTCCTAACGAATATCGCACATGCGGAACTGCATACTTTTCATAGCGGAGAGGTCGTAATGGATGGTTTGGCTTGCCAAGGGAAGAAAAAATGGAGCATGCAAAACTGATAATTGCAGCCCACGAGGTTTCTTCACACCTTGGTATCTGCTGATAGCGATTTACACAATTTTCTTCACGATTTGTGACTTTCTGTTTCATAACATTCCTTCGTGATACACAGATAACAATTTGAACAAAAAGCAACATAATCAGAATTTTTTTAAAAAAATTTGTTTTTGTAACCTTTCCTTGAACTTAGTAGCTGGAATAACTGATTTAGGAAGATGCTGCTCACTCCCTGTACACTTTTGGGATTTCATTCTGGGGAAACTCTTTAAAAACACATATGGTATTTAAATCACGAAAACGTGCTCTGAGAATTATTTGTGGAACAAACCTATGGACATCGGGAAGAAATGTGATAAGAAATCTAGGTGTACTTACACTGCTATCACAATACGTGTACTCCCTACTGTCTTTTGTGGAAGAAAATACTGAGACCTTCATTCTCAATGCTGACATACACAGCTGATAAATATTAACATACACTAAGATTGCAAGTCATTGTCAATTGCAGTACAGAAAGGGATGTCATTGACATGAAGATAGAATGGATCATGACATGGAAGAGCACAATTAAAACTAGAAGCCAACACTATGGGTGCATAAACGTCGAGATTCCTTTACATCCATGGTAAGAATTCCATAAATGTTCACGCAGACACAGTACCTGTCTTGCTGTATTAAAATTCAACCACGACTGCTTCAAGCAACACCTTCACAGAATACATACTGCAGTCTCCCCTAACTGGTGTTGTGGGGCAATTGAAGATACAAACCAGCTCACTTGCGCTGCCTCGTTCCTCGCATCGGACGACTATGCTGTTTATAAGATTTTGTACCGCACTTGAGAAATATTGGTGTAAACATTTTAACTAATTGTAAATAACTACTGTAGTTAATTGTATATTGATGTTATTGTATAAAATGAAAATGGATGTACGGATGCAAGCCTAAAGGCCAATAAATCAACAAAACGAAAGAAAACAAAACATTCGCTGGAGCTTGTTCATTCAATATCCTAAAAGAGCAAATGTTATCTACAGAAACCTGACAGCTTTAAATACGAACTAACTAGCAAACTAGTTTTTGATTCAGAACTCATTTTACTCTTGAAATTTGGTAAGTAAAAATGACTAAGAAATTACTATATGTTTTTATGGTACGAATGAGCAGTCGACAAAGTTATTCACGATCACTGTTTTGGTGTATGATTTTTGGTTGAAACTGTTTACAAATGTAGTAATTAATAAGAGTCTTTGGAAATTGCATTCATATGTGGTAACTTGAAATGTTTTGAATATACTCACGGGATGCTAAGTAACTAACCTGTAATCAGTAGCTGGTAATATTCACCAGCATCATCATTATAGCGTACACTCGAAATCGAGTACGTTGATCTTTTGGCCTAACGCCTCTTCATCTGTGGGTCCGGAGATGGCCGTAGAGTCCAATGCAAGCACTACACAATTTACCGCAACGAGGACAGGCATTCCTGGCAGGGACAGACTAGGCGCTGCCACCTTTATTGATCTGTTCATTTTCTTTCCTGCGCTGCCTTGTCTCATTCGCTGATCATCGGCGCTTTTCTTCACGTAACATGGCTCCATGATGGACAAATGACCTTCAGGATGAGCGGTCAAGGGCAGAGGTCTCCCAGATGTTAGGTCAATGTATTCACCTTCATGCAAGCCTTGGTAATATCCTTGAATCGCTTTCTCTGACCGCCAATTCAGCGTTCACCCACCGTCAGCTCTGAGTAGAACACTTGTTTAGAAATGCGATTGTTGGGCATTCGGACCAAGTGGTCAGCCCACCGTAGCTGTCGTTTTACAAGCATGGATTTTATGCTGAAGAACTGGGCTTGTTCGAGGATACTAATATTGGTAATATTGCTGCGTCTATCCGCCATGCTATTTGAACACAGAGCCATTATTAATGACTGCAGACGTCATATTAGTGCGGAGCAATTTTAAGACGGCAATGAATTTTGGTGAAAAACCATACAGGGATAAAATTTTTCACAGTGCTTCACAATTAATTGAATCAAAGGCCTCAGCGAAATCAATGAAAGAAATACAAAGAGGTTTATTCTATTCCTTACATTCCTTTTGAAGCTGACGAGCAGTGGGAATCATATCTGTGGTGCCTCTAGATAGCCCGAAGCCACACTGGCCATCTGAAAGTATTTCTTACACCAAACTTAGAATACGATTTGCCAAGTTTAGCAATAAGCTCTCCTACATAAGATAGTAATGAAATGCCACGACAGTTATTGCGGTCCACTCGTTCGCCTTCCTTAAATATGGTAACTATCAGACTGTCTTTCCACATTACAAAGACTGTTCTCACATGCGATCAAATAGTACATTTCTAATGAAATAAAAAAGGAGGAAATTGCGTCATAACAACAACTATCTTGTCAAAATACAAGTTTGTTCATTGATTGCTAGTGTTAAAATAAACTACTCTTATGGTGTCGATAGTGATTTGACCATGATGTCTGACCTCAGTATTTTGTTAAACACAGGACTATGACACAAGAAATATGAAACGAACTTTAATGCCAAAGAAGTTAGAGAGTAATAAAAATAGACAAATTCAGAAATGAAAAAGTCAGGTAGATGGTGAATGACTACCTGGTATACCACAGGATAATCAAATTAAGGTTCTCGTGTTTTAGGTAAGTGAAGGGATTTTGAGAGTAGGGGAATAAAGAAGACAGTTTTCAACCTTCCCGCATCCTAGTATTAAATGACGACGTTTCGGCTGATTTACTTCGGCCTTCTTTTAGAGCAGAACTCTACTGAGATATTTTTCTCACCCTCTACTAAGCGCAGCTAGTGGTCGGTGTTTGGGAGGTTTGATCGGTCGGATCAACCAGGAGAGCCCAGCTGTCACGTGGTTGGGTGGCTCGATGTTAGTTGTTCTCATCGCAGCAAGGCATGCTACGCATCATGAAGTTTAAGCCGCTGACATAGCTGATGTTATTAGGGCATTTAGCAATCTCTAACGCCTCTCTCATCAACCTCGGCCACCAATGATCTTCTTTTGAAAGAAGTCTAGATTTTCAATGTCGATGGCATGGCTGGTCGCACATGAATGCCATGCAATGGCCGACTTGTCCGCGTTGTTTGATTGGTAATGGCTGACATGTTCTCGTAGCTTGCCGTGTAAATGCCAGTCTCTACAATATATACCAATCCATAGCTGCAAGGAAGCCCCGGAGTCTGTGATGGGGATTACCTGTCTTCTACTTTCATCTTTCAGTTCGCTTTGTTAACCCAGTCTGCAGTCTTCGGGGGTTTATGAGATTAAATCATACAACATGGACACGTTGGGATTTTAATTTTATTGCAATGGAGCACAGACACCTCAGTGAAAATCTTACCACACACCAATTTTTCACATAGATAGAAATATGTTGTTAGATTTAGGACAGTTGAAGGCTACAGTGTGCTGTCATGAGAAAAATCATTTGACGAGTAAAATACAGTTCTGTGAAGCGCTTGTAAACGAGACTTAGTGGTAGTCATTACAAAGGCTACTGTAGGTGGTAACTCCAGTTTTGCTTTAACTTAAATTTTAATCAAATGTGTTTTTCATTTACTACTAACCCCTGAAATTGGCGCTATCAAATCGACTACTGTGCGCGGCGGGTTGCGTTTTCCCCAAGCAGGGGCTGCGGTTAGATTAAATGTGTCCAGGCTGCCGTTTGACCCACTTTTAACTTAAATTTTAGGCAACCAAAATATTTTAATGTAAACTGAGTAGCAGAAGGTAAAAATTCCTATTGACTGATACAAGATTCATCGCTGTATACTTTGAATTACTTGACAAAAAGGAATGTTGGCACGAGAAATAACATATAGGATTAAATATTTGATGGTAGTAGGAGCATTGATATCTGCGAACAGAACACCCTAGTGAAGGCTTTCACAAATATAAACCTTCAGATAGTAATATCTTTCCCATATACCACCATGCAGTGGCCTGATGATTCAGTGGCTCAGTCTGGAGAACGAAAGGTCCTCGTTTCGAATCACTGTCTCGGAGGCGATTTTTATTTCCCCTCAACGCGACCTTCACCTCTGGCACCGCTTGCTGTGTGATGTGAAGTACACCTGAACACTTTCGTGGTTCGCATTTCAGGTTAAACCATAGATCCCCTAATTACTGGATTAGGTTAGATAATGAGTAAAGGAACTGCCCCACCACCCCTCCCTCTCCAATACCAGGCTAAGTATGCCATTGTGGGAGAGCCCAACCAACGTTCGGTTTGAATACTAAGCTAAAATTAGCTTTTATATCACCACACACAACAATATAAAGCCATTAATAGTGTTGCATACGAAAATAAGCAAACATGGCCCGAGAGTCTTTAGATGTGTGTATAATACTGTGCAGAACACACTGAACATCTGGTAGGGAGAGGTTTACGAGTTCTACAATTACTCTGGAGAAGGTGATAGGGGTATACACCAGGGAACGAAATGCCGTAGAAAACCTATGCATGAGTGCAGTGGGTACCAAACACAGGGATTGAGGAGATTCAATAGACGGCAGCTATATTTATTGGTTAAAATAAGAGCAGAACACATTGAGGACTCACTGGAATGTATGAGGCCGGTGAAGAGAGTGCTGGGAGTATATAAGGCATACAATGGTGGTGAGATATGGATCTACTGTGTATTGGTAGAAGAAATAGTAGTGCAAGCAAGGGAAGAGATGAGCATAAACACAAACTAGGACTTCTTTATTTTTATTCGTAAGAGAATCAGGGACTGGAATAAATTCGCTAGGAATATACTGAACAAGTTGACAGTTACAAGTCACCACGCATTAAATCAGAAGCACAGAGCTCTCATTGCATATTCCACATGCAGGAATCAATAGCGATTCCGTGTGTGTGTTCTTGTTTCTATTATTAGTGTTTTGCGGCTCGTCGAAGTTGTCGTTATTAGAGCCTGGAAGCGGTAAGGGATAAAGGAACAGAAAGGAATTCTGCAATGGCCATTTAAAAGAATCAACCCGGCGTTCACCTGTAGTTGTTTTAGAAAAATGATATCTGAATGACAACAGATGGTACTGAACCCGCGTCCTCTGGAGTGCGTGTGTTCGCAGTCACCTGGTGTCAGAGTTTCAATTTGCCGCATAATCCGCCTCTGCTGTGTATCAACCTACTCCTTAATTTGGAATACGAACAACGAATCGTTAACGAACTTAACACAGTGCAGATGAAAAATAATTTCGTGTGTTGCTGACAGAGTTTCAAATAACGGGGCATCCGATATCTATCATCGAAGGACCTACTGTTTAACGTGGAATATGAATCACACAACCTCGATGTCGAGAACGTAGATATGAAGGTCAGATTTAATTCCCCTATAAATTATACAGGATTAGGGTACTGACCCAGGAAATAACTTTTTCCTATTGAACAGTGGCATGGGCGCCGGCAGGATTGCTTCTAGGGGGGTGTACCAGGGCTGCATTGGTGCTATCGGATCTACCGTGTATCGGCCCAAAAATTTCCGGGCTGGGCGACCTTTTTTTTTTTAGCTCTACTACTGCCCAGACGGCGACCCGGGATGTCAGGGGGGTGCAAGTGCACCCCCTTGCATCCCCCCTCCCGGCGCCCATGAACAGTGGGTTACTGTATTCTGAAACAACTGAGAACTAGAGAGACAAGCTGCTAATTGACATTAGCTAGCAAAGATATTCTTTGCACAGGAAAACAAGTCGTGTTGTTAGCATTGTAATTTGATTCTTTGTGCAATAAAAGTTGTTTCGGCAATAAAGGTTGATCGTCCACCGACTGCGACTCGACGCACCCAACGTGGGAACACAGCTGCGCCACCCAGCTCTTGCTGTCTGTGGTGACCTTTGCACAGTAGTACGAGGGGGCTTGGCCAAAGCTGGAGACGTCAGATCACGTTTACGGAGGTTTCACTGCTGAGAGACGAGCCAGATGTGCTCCATCACTGCGCCTGGGCGCGCAGATGAAAGCGAGGAGGTGAAGGCCCTCATGGGAACACACCGCCTCATTGTGCCCGCTCTCACGGAACAAACACTATTAATATGGCGCTCCGTAGTAAAGGGTAGAGTCGGTGAGTTGGTTTCCACATCATAACAGCTCTATCCACTCGTTCATTTGGCTCTTCAGCGAGGAGTTAACGCACTAGCCATACTACAGATATGATTTTCGTTAATTAACTAATTACCTTTATTAGCTTCGTCCTCAAATTCATAGGTTTTTACCGTCCTGTCGGCAAGTGATTTACCTCTCACCAAAGAGCGGCAATCAACACAACTTCTGAATTTATTGAGTTCAATTAAATAGCAAGACCGCTGCTTCACTTTTCATCTTACTTTTATTACGTCGTAATCTTCAATGACAAACATACGCGGATAAACTTCGTCCAAAGATACTAAAGCACAAATATTCCAGCTATTAAACTCACAAACGACTGTAAAAGACATAACAAACTTCCAAGACAACTGATTCTGCTCGTTATCTCCGTGCGTTTAAATAGGCTCCGGAGATATATTTAGAAGACCACAGAAAGTGTGTCGACAGACATTTCTCGAGCGTTAACAATAAATTAACAATCAAATCCATACAAAAATAATTATAAATCGTACAAAATCATTATAAAACATTTTAAAATGAAAGTTAATACTGTTTATATGCATTTACACAGAAAATTAGCAACATAAACCAGTCTGAAGAATTGAGAATTAACCTCCAAACATCGTGGTTCACATAAACACAATGACAAACTTTTAATTAATGTTTCATAGGTAATACTGTCCTTTATCGTATTACATACCATCTACACAGTTTCTCACCATAAAACAATGTTTATTTACATCACGAATCACACACTTATAACAAGTCGATGACATAGTATGATTGATAGATTACTACTATTATTATATTCTTTACTAGCATTTTACCACCGTTGCCCTCGGGAGGACCTTGGTGTGCGTAGTGATGCTTGTCTCTTTTGTAGCAAAGAATATAGTATCATTGTAACCTTTGCCGTAAATTAAATTCCACTATTTCGTTCTGCTTATTGGACTATTAATTTTTGATGTAATAGTTTGATTAACGTTTTCCTTGTATTCTAAAATATTACATTTCAGAAAACTGAACAAATAAATAACCAAAGCTACATAACAAAACAAAAATATATTTAAAAAAATATTTTAACAGTTTAATGGGACGAGTGCTTAATTGTGCTGTAGCATAATCTTTGGTGGGTATCTCGTAAAGTGGTATTCATCTGAGATGTAGTGTGATCTATGGCGCATATCTGTTGACGGTACGAACGAATTGTCATTATCATTCACCGATCACGTAGTGTTATAAGGTATGCTACAGATTTTAAGCTGGACAACAAGATTTCAGATTGTGAAAAGTTAATCCAAAATATTTCGGTTGTTTTTGCATGATGCCTTCCCCAAATTGTCCTGAATATGTTCACATTTCCCTCTAATATTAATTCTATTATACAACGTTATGTCATGTGCCTAGGCTCCTGACTGTATACCATCAAAACAATTATTCATTAGGATAATCAACAATAATGCTACCATCTGTAATAGTACAATTAACATGTTCCAAAGTTTAGTGTCACAGCTGGTTTGGGTAAAGATAAACAATTTTATTTTTTTATTATACTAATTGTCTCTAGCACACAGTGGCGGGTCTATGAATTCTCTGGGCCGGGGCCAAAACCTGAAATTACCACCCCTTCAAACACGAATTTGCGGTGCGGGTCGGTATAAAGCTATTCTTTGATTTTTCCGCCCTCCTAAAGTTGAAGTCCGCGACAAGCGCGCCGTTACAAAACGAGCACTTAACAGTAAAATTCACCTGTTAGCTTGTAGTAATAGTTTTGTGCGTTGTCGCTCGTACTAGGCAACACAGGACGCTCAGCGTTACCATTTTCTAGAGTTAGAAAGAGAGCGCTACTCGAGAATGTTCACAAGTGCGGCAACAGCGCGATTGTACTCACTCGCCTATTTCCCTGCTCACAGCTATACAAACGGCACTGCTAGCACGACGGTTTTATGTAATTCATTAGACTGAATGATTAGTGAGATAACTGAAATGCAAAAGAATACCATACACACACAATAAATACGAAGTAGCTCAAAAGGTTTATTTAACATTCAAAAGTTAACACAAGGCTTTACGCTTCACCAACAACGACATGTTTAGAGGTGGGAAAGAAATAACGGACAGTAATTCGGCAATGACCTTTTGGAGATACCATTCCAGAATTCGCCTGAAGCGATTTTAGGAAACCATTGGAAAGTGAAATCTGGCTGTCCGAGTGGGAATTCGAACTCGCGTCCTCCTGAATGCTACGCGCGAGAGTGGTTTCTCACGCATCGAAGGTTTCAGGAATATAACAAAGATCAATGGAACGCACTAACCTGACGTTTAACATTTAAGATTATTTATTTATTTGTCGTATGGCAAGCAACTAATACAATAATAAATACGAGATGACAAGAACGTTGGTAGCGTTCACAAGCTGATGTCCAATTCTTTCAGCCATTCTAAGAAGGAACTTGTAGCTCCAAAAACATCTTCATATGGTCCATCATACTTCCGTAGAGGGCATTCCCTGATAATATGCTCCACACTCTGGGAAGGAGCACCGCAGTCACATGCAAGAGAATCCTGAAGACCCCACTTATACATCATGGCGTTGCATTTCGCATGGCCCGTTCTTAGGCGATTTAGTTTGACCCACTGGTCTCTATTTAGATGGAATCCTGGAAGTCCAGTTGTGGGATCTTTAATATCTGAATGTTTTACAGATGCGGAGTTCCAGCTTTGTCGCCATTTTTCCATGACATCAAAGTCAAATACATCTTGCCATACCGGATTTCTGGATTTAAGACGAGTGGGTGGTAAGTTATTTAGAACCTCGTGGATTGGGTGGGAGATCCTGTGGATGATCAGGATGGTGTAGTTTTATCCACTCACGTGCCGTTGCTTCTTGGCGTCTTATCTCTGGAGGTGGTATTTTGCTGATCAGGTGCAACCAGGGGACTGGGGTGGATTTTAGGGTGCCAGTTATTACTCTCATACACTCATTCAGCTGGACGTCGATTTTTCTAGTATGCGTACTACGTTGCCTCACTGGAGTACATACTGTTACCGTAAACCCAACGCGCAACAGGTAATGGAGGTGTGTGTTACTCTCTGGGTGAGAGAAAGCGCAGTCGACCTGCCCTCCTAGCCGGCCACTGTTTTCTCCGTTAGGATGAAGTGACCTCGTGACCTCCACATGACCTCGAGCTCACTATCTGTACCTGGAAACCAACAACTTTCCCACTCCGATGCCCTAAAACAGCAGTTTCTACGCTTTTTGCCTCACACAGTTTGTAACATTACGTGGAGACGAGATAAAGATGTTGTTAGAATACTTAACGTATCATTTCTTTCATACATCCATAACTCAACCTTTTAGGTACCCCTAACACATCTCCATTCTCCCCACACTGCTTTAATCATTCACTCCATTTCTTTGCCAGATATCATTACATTTTCTTGACCCCACTAAATGTTGTCTCAGCCCCATCCACATTAATGTTAGATCATACTCGCTGTATGCTTTTAGCACAGTCTAGACAAACCTCACACAGCAAAAGCAACATTCCAAAAGCTCAGACCTCTCTTGCGTGGTCGTACCAGCAGTTCAACACCCGCTGGCTAAATTCTCGAATGAACCTTTTCCAGTTGGTGTAAAACTTTGATGTATTCTCACTTATATTTCTTCTTCTTCTTATGAATTTCTTACACATATCCGAGCATACCAAAGGGGATGTTTATCGCTCCAAGGGAACGTCTGGGAAGATGGACCAAGCGTGGTGGGTGAGCGGTTAGCGCTCTGGTCTAGCATTCGGGAGGACGGCGGTTCGAATCCCCGTCCGGGCATCCAGATTTGGGTTTTCCATGGTTTCCCCAGATCACTCCAGGTGAATGCGGGGATGCTTCCTTCAAAAAGGCTATGGCCGAATACCTACCCATTCCTTGTCCCCAGTTCCATCCCGTCTATAATGACCTCGACGTCGACGAGGCGTAAAGCAGCAGTAAAAAAAAAAAAAAAAAAAAAAAAAAAGAAGGAATGATGAACTGGGATGGTTTCCAGTGTGACAGTGTTTGTAAGTGTGGATGACTGTGATGGTGTGGGTATTCAGTGTTGTTCGTGTCGTGGATGAGACATGAAGGAAGGGAGTGTCCCATTCATGCATCAACAGACCGCCAAGCTTAACGTCCCCTCCGACGGACGAATCAGCAGTATTGTAGCCGTCACTCCAAGCGTACAGCCGAGAGATTTGGGCAACCCAGTACTTTTGTGCACAATTTGGTGATTAGGAATTGTGCGCCGCCACCTCTTCTACCCTGCCTGCCAAGTCTTGATGAAAATGCTTCCCACCTGGACTATAACCTGATAAACTCCGTGTCAGCGGGGCGGGAATAAATTACGTTTAACTCTAGCATTTTTTCCATGCTTCGCTCGCGCAGATCTTGGTGTGCATAGTTATGTGGTTTGCCTTTTGTATTACGTCTAGAAACAAATCTTAAACCTATGTAATGTAGTATCTTTGTAGACTTTACCGGAAATTATACTACAAAATTTCGTTCTGCTTATTGGAGTGTGAATCTTTGATGTTGTAGTTTGATTAACCTTCTTTGTTTTTTCTAAGGAACTATATTTCAGAAAAATGAATAAATAAATAACCAAAGTTACATGGTCAAAACACAATATTATCAGAGTTCAAAGGATATGGTGTTTATGTGTGTTGTAGTGCATTGTTTCTCAAACTTTTAACTCCATGTACCCCAATAAAAAACTAGAACCTTTTTTAATTTATTTTTAAAAAAAGCTCCACTACTGCACTACTGACAACAATGAGTGATATTCACTATTGTGCGTATTATATGCATGAGATAGCCAGTCCGCCATTACGTAAATATCGTCACGAACCCCCTACGATCAATTGCGAACCCCTAGGGGTTCGCGTACCCCACATTTAGAAACACTGTTGTAGTGTTATCTTTGGTACGTATCGTGTAAAGGAGTGTTCATCTGATATAATCTCTGGAGCCCATCAGTTCTCGGAACGAATGAATTATAATTTCTTGCTCTGTTACCAGCTCACGTAGAGTAACAAGATATACTACAGACTTTAAGCTAAACCACAAGCGTTCAGACTGAGAAATTGGTTCGATAGTTTTAGCGTGATGCCTGGACAAAGAGACAGACGTATGCAGCCCGTTTAGTGATTTGTAGTAGTATAGATTTATTTAAAGAAAGCAATGAAAAATAGTAAACGAAAAATTTATTTTTTAAGTTAGGATTCAGCTGATGACTATACTGTTAGCAGAGAGGAGAGAGGGCACTGAGAAATTACTCATCGCTATGAACAAACTAGAGGGAGAAGCATTTGGACTAAATAAATTCACGAAATGTCGCAGTATGATAACAATAACAGCAAATTAAATATAAAAATAGAATCAGATATAGCAAGTGAAATAAGAGAATTCTGTTAGCGATAAAATTGTTAGTAAAAAAAAGTTCTTGCTCTGTACGGTTCGATACGCATTAAGAAGTTATGTTTAAATGATGTTCTCGAATCCACTTTAATAAAATGCATTTCACCTGGAAACTGGATGTGACCTCGATAGCTCGGCTAACTTCGGCGAGTCCGATGATGGCCGAAGTGCTAGTTACACTGACCGCCACAATAGCGCTTAGCTAGCCGTGAAATTTCATATAAATAACTGCCTTGACATTATTTTCACTTAAATTTCTAAAAGAAAGTATAAATTCCAAATAAATAATTTAATTTACATTTCTATTGTTAAAAGTCAGTGTTACTGCGATGCCAGCCAGCTAAAAGGCAATTGTCTGTTGTGTAAGTAAATGCACAGAAATATGAAGGGCAGAGATAAAAAATTGTTTATTTATTTTTATTTGGCCTGAAGTGCCAAATGGCGCTATTCAGCCATCAGCTGTTATACAAAAATAATTAAAAAATCGTAATTCTGGTCGAGCTATCAAACATTACAAAGCGACGTGCGTTTAAATTTAAATGTTGCTATTTGTTTGCGACGATTAGGTGCATAAATTCTTATAAGGAGAAGAGTATCCGATTTTTACTGTCTGTTATCTGTAGAAGTTACTAGAACCAGGTCATAACGTAACCAAGGATTTTTTTTTTTTGTTATAGAAGATTACAAACAGAGAATTTTTATTAAAACTCAGAGAAAGTTTACGCGTAGCATAAGTTACCATAAAATATATCAATAGAATAAATCATCGTTATTCGTTTTTGTAAATGCTTTCTTTAAAAACTTTTTCATAATAATAAAAATTTCCGTCATTTTTGACGGGGTTTTTGGAAGTAATTGCAAGTAGTAAAAAAACTGAGGGCAGAGATAAAAAAAAACTCACACACACACACACATTATAATTCGAGGAAGAGATGTGTTGTTTATTTTCTCGCTACAAGTCTGATTTATTGTGAATTCTATTTATCACTACGTAGAAATGTATTTCTTTCTATAACACTCTAGTTACGTAATTTGCTCTGAAAGTCCGGGAAGGAAGAACCACCAAACTATCTGAACCAGGGCGTTGTGTTATTGGTGGTGGAAGTGAATACCGCATTTGGCAGAGTCCATTGTTCTTGGTGTCTATGTTACGACAGATCTGAACGGCCCGCTGTTCCCCCGACGATCGTGCTGATCAGAGATTAATGCTCTGCGCCCGACGCAATCCCAGATGGAGACTTTCTCCAACCCGTTTATCTCCATTATCACAAGCGATCACGCTCAGCTTTCTACACCAACCCTATGATCAAAGACGTCACTGCACTTTGATACCAGTGTCGCTGCAACCTTGCACACTAGGTGTGTGTGAGGCCTGGATGGGTAATGGTAGGAAAATCAAGAGTAGTACGTGGTGGGGAAGAGATGATCATGACCACAAACTGACATTTTATTTCAAAGAGAATGGAAATCAAGTTTTCATTTCTAGGTTAGGAATAAGAATATATTATGGACGTATTTACTGAACAACTTATCTAAAACACTGAAAGAAGTTAAAATGAAAATTTGCATAATGCAAAAGTATCAAACTTTTCGACAATGTTGTTTCTTCCCCAACGTTTCCAGTACATGTTATTTTCACAGTCCATTTTCAGCAACTTTGTACTACACCGTATTTCGGATGATAAACTTTTCTTGCTTTTTCATATTCCTCACATAGTAATTTCACTGCAACAAAGTACTTTCCTCCGTGCATACAGTTTTGAAAAGGTTTTTATCCAGATTCTTAGATCCATGTTTGAACTTAACGATTAAACTTTTTGTACACGCTATTGCTACTCTGCTTTCGAATGATTGTTGTTTTTGACATCAGTTGTAAGTTTTGTAATTTCACGTACCAAATAACTAAAGCTGAATCAGTAATACAAACAACAGATGTAAAAACGTCTCGTGGAACGCACAACAGAAATGAAAATAGACTGTTTCTTTTCGGAGGTAAGTTCCAAATGTTTTTGTAAGCAAGATTTATCGGCCGCAAACACATTTTCGTTAGGCAACTCGTCAGATACCGTCTCTGTTGAAAAGTTTTCTCGCGAATGCAATGCCTAGCTATAACCATTCAAAACAATAGTTAAAAAGTTACAACAAATGTAATTTATGTACAAAGGTGCCTACATCTAAAAAAACGCACATGAAGCAAACAGTACATAGTTATAACAATATAACATAAAATATTTTTTTTGAACTATTCTTGAAACTCTAAGAACTACATTGTGTTTCAGAAACACCTGATGTCTATCCGTTCTTGGGTACAACTATCGGCGTTTTGTCATAAAGCCGGTAAATGTTGATAAACCGATAATAATAGCAATGTGTGCATGCGCCATTGCCTCTCTATATCCGGAGGAGACACTGCGCATGCTCATTGCGCAATTGCGTCTCACCCACTGTGAGTACAGTTAGCGGTTTGGTGGCTCATTTGGTTAAGGCGCTTGATTGGGGAAGAGGGAACTGGGGAAAGATTCGAAACCCGGCCTTGAAAAATGACCTTCACCTTTGGCAAAGCTTCGTTTTGTCGTGTGAAGGACACTAGGACGCTCCGCGGTTCGGATTCCATTTTAAATAGTAGGTCCCCTATACCCGGCTGGATTACCAGATTAGGTTAGGGTTGCCACGATAGAGGCGCGTGCGCGGTAGCTGCGCTCTTCACGCCGACCAGTGGATGCTACCTGAAGATGATGGCATGTTACGCCATCGAAAATTCGTAAATCTGCGATCAATTGACCCTGCTGCACGCCCGAGAAATCTTCCAGCAACAGTTCCGCCGGGAAAACTTACGATCACTATCAACCGGTGGTCGAACTAACCTTCGGGGTCTCGCGGTCAACAGTGCCATATATATTTACTAATATTATAAATGCGAAAGTAACTCTGTCTGTTTGTTACGTTTCATGGGCTAAACGGCTACTCCAATCGTGATGAAATTTGACAAGGAGATGCTACTTGACATTAAGATGGACATGGGATACCATATTCTGTATAGATAAGAACATTTTGTCATTAAATTATGAGAACTATCTGAACTGTGAAAGACAAACGCATAATATCTGTATGTCTTTGTAATGCTTAACAAAAAGGGAAAAGCTAGCTTTAATAAACAGATCAGTGCCAAGCATGTACACACCCGATAGCATTTTGCTACCAGATCAGAGGCAATTTCCACCAAGTAAAAGAAACGCCCATGTTTGGCTTATAGGAAATTATACCTATTACATTGTAACAAATCGAGGAAGGGCAAAACTGGAAGACTACTGGCATTACCTAATAGTAGAACATCATAGAACACTGAGACTAAACACGTATAAGGACAATTTTGCTAGATTCCTGCAGGTAATAATGCCATATTGACAACCAACTTGATTAAAGAAAAAAAAAATGTTCTTGTAAAATAAAAATAAAAAAAAAAGTGTTAGAATGTACGCAGGGCTACGGCAGGCAATGTTCAACAGATTTGCGCTTCATCCAGCAGCCAAGAAAAGAACTGAGCCGAGAGCTTGAACGGTTCCGGGAATCAGAGAACCTGAGCTACAGCAAGACTCAAATGTTGAAAGTTTATCAAGTAAGATACATTAATGTAAATATGTAATATTTATTCTCTCAATAAAAATAATAGTGGTTAAAAAAAAAGTGGTGACGTGCTTGCTTATTAAGAAAAATACCACATGACTTCGGGTTCGACCCCCACTGGGAGTAAATATTTTTATGAGTTGTTTTTCATAGTTTGGGTCAAGCCTAGGATTTTGTAGTAAGGATACCATCTTCTGACAAATCTTTGGCGATAGAATAGTGCCCTAAGCGTTTAATTTATTCAGGGTATACTGGTTCCACAGGCAGTTTTTGTGTGATCTAAACTAATAATATTATATACGTGAAAGGAAGTCTCCGTCTTTTTTGTTTTTGTTTTACGTTTTGACTACTATATGTTTATACCGATATACCGAAATACTTTGTACCATTAGCAACGAAATAGGATACTTTTTCCGATATGAATAAATGAGACAGGTGCGACGGTGGAATGATATATCGACAGCTCCCGTGATATTATGCTGACATATCTTAGGTAACTTTCAGCTTTGTGTATCCAGTTCCAGCAATCAAATTCTAAATCCACGCATACGAATTCGCGGGTAACAGCTTGTATATATATATATATATATGTGTGAGTTGTACTGAAGAAGGGTTATAGGCTCGAAAATTTTACTCTATGTGTGTACGTGTTTTTTTGGTGCCTCGACGCCGCAGGAATCCTCTTCTACGGTAAGCGGTTGTTTTTCTCCTATCCATATATATATATTAGCATAGGGGCGTGTGTAAAAAAAAGATACATATGTATTGCTTATGCCATTTGGACCTGGCGTTCTATAGGACACATATTCTCACTGCGGCGATCCAGATTCCCCTTCATCATGGTTTACCAATATCGCTGGCGGAGAATGCCTTCATTAACACACCATGGCGAATTTCCTTCGCAGTTCCTAGCTAACAATCATGAACACTCTGTTGACTAACTATCACAAAAGAGAAATGTCCGCGCTGGGTTTTCAGGAAGCTCTCCAAGAGATACGGCCGCGGGTGTGGTGTTTGAAGAGCGGAGTGGCACCAAGATCCCCGGGGTATCTGGTGAAGGTTAATGTAGGGAAAGCCGGACATTACACGTGCCGAAGACATGTGATGCTTTCACCTCTCCACATATGTACGCAGTAGTTCCCTAGTAGCACTGTCTTTAGGTGTGATGGAGTGGGGGATTAAAACACGATACATTCCATACATCTATACCATAATGAAACTGTAAAAAGGACGGTCTCTCTGCTTTACAGCGATTTTTTATTTAAAAGCCCGTTCGTGGTGGATTAGCGGTAACGTTTTTGCTTTGCATTCCGCAGGATGAAGGTTCGAATCCCCATCCGGCTATCCAGATTTTGGATTTCCAGGGTTTCTCCAATCACTCAACGCCTTCAAAAAGGCCATTGACAAATCCCTTCCTGTTCCTTGCCTCTCACTCCTTTCCCACCTGTAATGATCTCGACGTCGACGAGGCGTAAAATCATAAGTACGGAATATAAAAAAAATATCTTTAAGCAGATTGAAAACAACAAGAGGACCTTGAACTCAAATTTTTGTCATTTTTGTGTGTGTTTGTTCCACAAAAAAATTACCCAACAGTTTCTGACTCAAAAACCACAGTTTGAGAGCAAAGGGTCTGAATTAAAATCTCTGGTATGTGTCTGTCATCTCGCTACATCAATTGGCGAAGGAGTTGAAATTTAAAATATGTTCTGAGCATTTAATTTATAGTACGCTTTCCAGTCTGGATACTAAACTACTGTATACGAGTCGCTTACTTTTCGAGAAAAATAGGATGTTAAAATTAATGACTTCTGTTAATTGGGTTAACTGAATACCAGTAATGCTATAATCTTATAGGCTTTCTATTTTGCATGGATTTCTACTTTTTATATAAGATTCGAGATACTTCTTATTTCTTGCTCTTATATAAATTTGATTTTAGTTTCGAACTGGATTTAGTAAGTTACCAAATACTAGTAAATTAATAATGATGATTTACTACTCTACAAGAAAATGACGCGAACTTTACTCTATTCACGGAGAAAACCTAGTCTATTCTTTACTGCTATAAATCTGTAAGCCAGCTGCATCTGTCTGAGGGTATGAACTGGTATCACCAAAAATCTTCAGCATTAATTTTATTTTCATAATTTTAGAGCTAATTGTCCCGATCAAAATCTGTATAAATAGTTAATGACTTATATGTATTGTGGGAAGAAGCAATTGATTTATATCGTTACTAGACAAAAAATTATCGACTACATGTCATACTATAATTTCTCGTATACTGAAGACTTTTTTTTAAGTGTCCTACTTAGAGGATCTTGAAGCAAAACAACTTTATTATTGAAAAGCTATCAATTAGTATGTTTACGGATTTGTTCCGGTATCACAGAAATTTAAAACATTGGTTATGACAGGTACTTTTCAACATTTTGAAAGTTTTTATTTCACCCTAAAACAAGCAAGATGTGTTATTCCGCAATGGCACCTGATGCAGGATTAAACACAGCGACAGAGAGTGGCTAGTTATAGCAGCCCATACACACACACATTTGCGCGCCAGTAAGCTCGCTGAAGATTTGCGTGCGGATATTCTCGCGACGATCCTGTACTTGCGGGAGCCCATACACAGGAACATCAGTATCACACATTTGTCGTTCAGCTGGCTCGCCGCGCTCAAATTGTTGTGTTTATGGTAATGGTCTACGGATTAATCCGTCATAATTTCCTGGCTCGCGGCTCACTGGGAATTCCAAAACATCGCGATCCAAGTGTAGTGAGGTTATGTTACAAGCGACGTGACAATATTGAAATGAAACGGGTTTTTAAGTTCTACACAAATAAACGTATTTATTCACGGAGCAGCTTATATTAGAGTTGTAAAAAAGAATAAGAAATGGACAGTATGACAAAAAAAAGTGGTTGCAGGAAGATTATAAACACGATCATATACTGCTACTCGTACTATTTGAAAAGCATTTTCTTCGATTTCTTCAGTATTACATAAATGCACAGATACATAAACAGTAGTAAGTCGTAGTAATAGCGTAAATTAGTTTTGTAGATTTCGTCTTCGCCTATTAGACTTCTTGCTGAATTTTCATTTTATATATATATCTTGCGAAAAGCACTCCGAGTTGATTTTCTTTTTTATTAATGCACTGTCAACTTTTATATTATATTTCCCACCAATCTCTATCAATTGACTATTTTAAAAAAATTTCTGGTCGCGCCCTCTTTTTGGTTTCACATTCCAAATGTAGTATGTTGCTGATATGTCGCAATTAAATCAGCCACAAATTTTTTGCTCATCTTCCTTGTTAGATACTCAGCAAGTCTTATCTGCCGCGAGTGAATTCTTAAGTGAGATATCTGTGTGTATGGTTACCGTCGCGCATGCTCGCCACGTACAAATCTGTAACAATTGCTATTGGCTTGTGATGCGGCTCGTCGTTAGACAATTAACACACATATTTTATCGTCTGTATGGATCGCCACGGAATTGCTGGCGCACAAATGTGTGTGTGTATGCCTAGCTATTAGAGGCGATGCGGTGGCACGACGGGCCCATTGTCTGGCTCGTTCTTTACCGTTCCTAATGGGCTTTGCGTCACGCCTGACGCGACGCGATTGCACTCTAAGTTGCGCAAATCTGTCTTCTGTGGGAACCGCAACTCAGACAATGGGAACAGCTTACACAGTGGGTCCCACACCAGCTGCAAACATGTACCGCTTGTCGTGTCTCAAACTGACGCAATGGTCTACACCGTCTGGGTGTAATAAATTACTGGGCTGAATTCAAAAACACACCAATTACATTGCCTGACAAATTAAAGTGAAGCACCAAGACGAGGAGGAGGAAACAAAATGAAACTTCATGGGTTGAGGGGGTGATGTTATTTCAGTGATTACAAAATCGAGTCAAATTTACAAAGAACTTGGCAGTATGAGCCCATTTATCAGTGTCAGGTTGCATTCCCTCTGGCCTGGATGCGACTTTAAAAGGGTGCCTTAAATCCATTGCATCCTCCCCTAAGGCAAGATGGCCCACAACTGTTGTAACTGGTCCTTGATATCCTGGATAGTGGAACTGGGACAGCGTTGACGTAGCAGCTGCCCCATATATGTTATATTAGAGACATTTATGGATCTCACTGGCCACGGGAGTACCTCAATATCAAATAGTTCATAGAGACATGTGCCGTGTCTGGACGAGCATTGTCCTGTTGAAAAATGGCACCCATGGAAGATGTAAAGAGGTTACGATGTGCTTGGTGCACAATGCGGCGATCCAAACGTAGTCGACCGCAACGTTGACGACGAGTATCCCTAGCCTCACGTTCCCAAGCAGTCCAACATCGGGCCACAGTCACATCCGAATGCCCCACAGATCTGGATATTGCACGATTCGGCCAGCCGGCCAAATTGAGGCTAACAAGAGACCTGTTTCCATTTCTATCTGGTGCTGATAACGCCGTCCTACACGAGTGGTATCGCTCTATCCTTCACAATGATCACTCAGTATCCGACTCTGTACAGTCTCGTTATAAAAACTATCAGGCCTGGTAACGACACTAAACACAAACAGCACTTATGCACTTTGGTGGCCGTTCTACCTTACACAGAGAATTGCAGATCTAATCATTTACACCGCCACCAATGGTGTGAATGTGTACATTGACATCTATACCCGTGTTCTGGGTGCTTCAATTTTTCTTGCCGTCAAGTGTATTTCGATTAAGTAACGGTTATCTTGGTTATTGTAATAAATATTTTAATAAATATTTGCAGATTTTGAACGTTTAGATTCTTTTATGGGTCGATTCGATACCAACGATCATATAGGGTGTCGTGGTGTAGGGCCTCAGTCAGATAGAAAACTATGAAAAACCAAATATTTTAAACCCAGTGCTAGTGATAGCACTACCAGCTTATCATTGGTTCCATTGACACAGGACACGGAAAATAATAGTAATTATTAGGAGCGAAATGAATGATAATCATAATTAATTTTTTACAATTCAGTCAGCAACACAGTTTTTGCGTTCTATCTTTTTCGTTTTGCTTCGTGCCTAACTTCACTCGATAACATTTTCTAGTAGTCTCTTAATATTCTACACAATAAATCTGTCAAATAGAACACTTCTAAAATGTTGATGTGTAAAGAAGTATAATTCATACTTGACACTTTATTTTGGATCAGCTTTCCATCTTGACACCTAGGTGTAGTAATGTGCGTGTGGCGGAAGATTTCATCTTCGAAAAGCATTATTACCGGAGTTTATGGCTATGTAAAAATGGTGCCTGGACCAGAATGCTAGCTGATATTCCGTATTGCGACAAGAAGGAATTGTTTCTTGAGGACCTTTCAATTATATTTGCATAATATATTTGATAATAAATCTTATTGAGAGGAACACGTTGGGCAGGTGGTATGAAGAGGTTAACTAAATCCTTCATATATTGAAGAGATTAGTGAAGGGATGTACCAGAAAAGTGAAGAAATTAGGTTACAAAGCTTTGTTGAGACCATTGCTTCAACAAGGTCGTGCAGTATGGAACCCATATTTCAGGTAATTTCGAGAGGATTGAAAGGAGGGAAGCTACTTTTTCTTGTATAAATTACCGCAGAAAACAATCAGTAACTTACACGATCAAGAAACCAGATTGGAAGTCACTGAAACACAGGAAGGTAAAAAAAGTGCTGGAAGTGCGCAAGGCCTGGAAGGATATTGGTGAAGAATAAGGAATATTACATATATGGAAAAAGATTATCATGATCACAAGCTGGCATTAATTTCAGGCATAAAGGATTGAGAAAATTTTCTTTTGTAGGTAAGTACGTGAGGGACTGAAACAAATTACCAAAGGAATCTTCTATTTACATTGGTGTTCTCAGGGTTTGTAACCACACATCTCAGCTGTTCCCCCGAAGCATGTTACCGCTAAAGCCATTTTGCTTAGGTATTTTAACGGTAACATTCGTTGGGAAAAAAATAGAGATGTGTGGTCACGAACCCTGAGAACACCAACGTAAATGCGTAAAATCTTCTCGAGCTTTCCACCGGGATAGCGCGTCTATTTAGGGCGACGTTTCGAAGCCTGCCTCTGGAACTTCCCGGTGTAGTTCATAAAATCAAATCAAGTTTCTATTCACTGTGAGATTTGAACCCGCGACCGGAGTGAGAACTTTCCGAAGTAAGCACTTTAACCGCTGAGCTACCAGACCGCCTTGTTTTGAAGTATACGTGTGCTAAGTACTATCAAAATCGGATAAAAACTGTGGGCTTGTGAAAGAAATTAAGGTGGGGTGGGGGGGGAGGGGAGGAAAGAACGAGAGGGTTTAGGTTTCTGTAAATCAGACGTAATCAGCGTTTTTCTATTTGTTTCAAAAGTATATATATGCGAGGTGTCATGAAAATCGGATGAAAACTGTATGTTTTATAAAGATTTTGCGAAAAGCGTCCAACGCGCATATCATACGAACAACAGGTGGCGTGATGGTGACATGCACAACAGGTGGCATGTTGGTGACTTGACTTCACGGAGTCACATCGCGCCTATAGAAGTTTTCACTTCAAAAATCAAATTCAAGAAAAGTTTGTCCTGTATACTATGGAATATGATTGTTAGCGTATAACCTTCCTCAACTAGGCTATGCCAAAATTTAAATGATCCAAGATGCGAGCCATAATGGGCTCTATTGCACATGCGTCAATAGTCTGCATTACTGCATTGCCCACGCAGCACGCAGATTATTGACGCATTAACTTTATACTGAGAACGGTCGCATTTTGAATCATTTAAATGCCGGCAACCCCTCGTTGCGATAGATTTTACTCAGGCAACTTTGTTCCGTCGCATGGAGGATGAGTATATTTTGAATTTCAACTAATAGGTTTAAATAGTGACTCATTTAATACGTGAACAGATGAACATAATTTTTTTAATAAAAATTGATCCAGGATACTTGCGGCAAGATTTTGTTAAGTGAGCGTCCATTAATTACGTGAGGTGAATTTGGGGGGAAGGGGTCCGGCGAAATCTCACGAAACCTCACCATGGGGGAGAGGAGAGGTCTCACCAGAGAGGAAAGGGGGGGGGGGTCCAGAAAAACACCTCACGTAATTAATGGATGCCTCCTAAACAACAAAGTCGCAATTTTTATTTCTATTAGCTTTCAAACCCGTCAAAAATGATTGATTGAACGCGGCGTTCTGGAAGTTTATTTCTTCGCTCTTGATTAACGAAATAGAGTTGTTTATTAAATGATAAAAATGACACCAATGATACCGTTTTTGTATGTTTCAATGCCGTACGCGGTTCGACTCTGATCGAGGTATCATCAACGATGAATTTTTACATTGGTGTTCTCGGGGTTTGTAACCACACATCTCTGTTATTCCCCCAAAGCATGTTACCACTAAAGCCATTTTGACGGTAACATTCGTTGGGGGAAAAATAGAGATATGTGATCACCAACCCTGAGAACACCAATGTAAATGCATAAAATCTTCTCGAGTTTTCCACCGGGATAGCGCGTCTATTTAAGGCGACGTTTCGAAGCCTGCCTCTGGCTCCATCTTCCGGCGAAGAGAACGGCGAAGAGGACGGTCCCGGTGGAAAGCTCGAGAAGATTTTACGTAACTGACTCACCGAGAAAGCTTACATTTGTTCACCACTGTAAATAATTCGTCGCTGATGATGCCTCGATGAGAGGTAAAACGCGTACGGCATTAAAGCATACAAAAACAATTGCATTGGCTTCATTTTATAATTTACTTAACTGAGCAACTGCGGAAAAATAGCCTGCAGCAACATTGCAATAAATAGAGTTGTTATTAAATAACGCCCATAATCTTGATTTTGTAATGATGTGATGCTGCACATATTTCGGCTCTTTCTCGATCCATTGCACAATCCTCTTCATAATTAAAATACGGATTTAAAAGAAATACATAGCTTTCTTTATGATTTGTTTGAAATGTTAATTTAAAGGAGAAAATATCGAACCACTACAAACATGTAAATAGGTAGCCTACATTCTTCGCTTCCGTTACAGTCACATCTACGGACAAAGAATGTAACTAACACATCTACATGGAACGAATATAAATAAACAAAAAGAAAAATGAATATGTTGATGTAAATGAAATACGTATTTTTCTTAGTGGTTGGAAATTTATAGCATATTCAAACATTAGAGAAACATAAAAAGGTAACGTTCATTCATAAGTTGTTGCAACAGTTTTATCTATGGATGGAGATAGAAAAACATCTCTGGCCGTTATTGGCCAACTGAAGAGGGCAGGGCGTATGACGTCACTGCGTTGCAGACACGATTACCAAGCAGGCCTTGTATTAGTATTCAAACTAATCTTCAATTAAAATCGCATTTCCCATAGATTGGCAGACGAACGTATAAATCACGCATGTGGATGTTACACCATTACAACTTAACTTCCACGAATTTTATTTAATTAAATTGCGATTGAGCGCACGCTCCGGTGGCAATTTCCCTACCACCCATCTTCCCCCTTCTCTGCACCCACCTACATTTGCCGTCGGCAAATTTTAACTTTAAATTATTTTCAACGTTTTTGTATTCGTTCTCTGTTGCGACAACTGCTGCTATGGAAACATCAGTCAGCGAGAGAATCGGATGGGACCCAGCTGACGCCTCGGGTTTACGACTCGGGAGAAATCGAGCCGCGTACTCGCTGCTTTCCAATACTTTACTACTGACACCTGAGAAACGTTTCTCTCGTTATACATCACTCGAGCCACAGGGATCGCCGCAGGCGTCGTTATTACTGAAAGAATCAAGGAATGGAAACGAAGTCGGACTGCGCCTTCGTGAACAAACCAGGAGATATTTCTGGGACAATAGAAAACAGAAAACGAAACCAAGCGCTCCGGATGGTAGGGCGGAACCTTAGTGCTCGCTCACCAGATTCGCTGATAGCTTCTCTTCAACGCTTGGTTCACCAGCGTCTGTTGTAAACAATTCTCCCAAAAATTGTGTACCAAACCAGTTGTTTGTTGCCACCTCATGACCTTCCCAAAGATCCTACTCTTCTAAACTGCAAAGCTGTCTGTTCTTTTCAGTACTATCAATTCTTCTCTGAAACGTTACTTTGAAACTACCCTAAATTTTCTATTTTCGTTGTTAATTGCATTTCAGTAAAGTAATTCAATACAGTAATTCTCAGTTGACAAAACTGACTTTCACTAACAAACTCTCTGAGTTAACTAGCATCGAAATCCAAGGCCGGAAGGAGTATAAATACTTTAAGAAGATCGATCCTATAAACAATAAGAAATCACTTTCCACGAAAGCCAAACTCCATCACTACCACACCATCGTTCTTCCAGGAGCACTGTATGCGACGGAGACATCATCATTAACGGTAAATGTTAAACGAATAGAAAAAATAGAAACACAGATACTGAGAAAAATATTCGGCCCCAAAATCTGGATGCGCAAATGCTCAGAAGAACTGTATTCATTGACCGAAAGATTCACCTCACTCGCACGGAAAAGACGCATGAAATTTTATGGACATATAGCACGAATGGATGAATCACTACTTACCAAGAAAATTTTCCACATCGTCAACGGTCCCCGACAAAACAAAGCACGCCGGTTTGTAGAAACCCAGAAATACGTTGCAGAAGCCAGCCTTGGCCCACTGACATCCACACGCAGTAAATATAGACAATTGATCACCTCACATAAATTTGCCCCTAAGAGCCCTACATCAAAAAAATCTGAAACTCAGAAATGCATGGACACAAGAGAGACGTCAAGCCCACAGCGAAAGGATGAGGAGGCTGTGGGAAAATAAGAACAGCAAGAAGAACAATGCAAATTAATGGTTCCACGCGCTCCTTAGTGGACTAAACGATATAATTATAAATAAAAAAGATTTAGTTGTAAATATTTTTTAAGATAATAGGTCATCTGAACTGCTAATTATTCCATGAGAGAATTCGGAAGAACTTAATTTATTTGTATGTCTTCGTAGCGAAAATAACGGACAAGAATAGTTATATATCTATGCCACTTTTCTCAGCTAACCTTCGAGAAATGATGAAGATCATATTAACAGCTTATTCCAATGCGTTTAACTTTTAGAATACAGTATAGAATGGGGCATTAAAATGATTTTACAATGACATTCATCACATCGATTTCTTTCTTACTGCTCCTCCATTAATTCTGAAAACGCTTATGTTCAAAATACCAATCGCTGATAACAGCGTCACGGTATGTCCCAGCAGACCCAGAAGTCGTACTTTACATGTCATGTAATGCCGGGATAAGAGTATTTACTGTCATGTCTGGACAGGATTCGCCATGCAGCTTCATTATTCTTACGTCAGAGATACGATGAACGTGTCTTGGAGAATGTTGCACTTGAATCATCGCGTTCCTAAGCAAGCTAGATTAATCTATGTACATACTTGAGGGACGGGGTCTGCTCTGAGCGAGATGAAGTTACAGGTAACGCGTTGCCAACAACTCGCCTAGCCCTTACCAAACCACCGTACACTCGAATCACCTTCGTGAAGATTTTCAGCTGAACACAACTCTGAAAATGGGCATCAAGGTGGTACGTTTCGGGAAAAAAGGAGATATCGAATGGAATACCTCTGCTGATCTAAAGAAATTTCCAAAAGAAGCCTTCTGACGGTGATTCTAGTAACGACAGGAAATGTGTTAATTCTTGCGTCAGGTCTTGACAACAAAATCTTCTCGGGTGTCCAGCCGGATGGTGGTGTAAAAACACGACGTTTCGACAGCTGACTCTGCTGTCTTCATCAGGTATCTGTAGTTGTTCTCAGCTGACTGTCTCTGCCTCGACGTCGTGTTTTTACAACACCATCCGGCTGGACACCCGAGAAAATTTTGTTGCATCGATACGCCGGGAAAGTTTCCACTCGCACAGGCCTTGACAATTTTTTTATTATGGCTTTACGCTTCGTCGACGTCGAGATCATTAGAGGCAGGAAAGGATGGGGACAAGGAATGGGAAAGAATTCCCGGCGTTCGCTTGGAGTGATTTGGGGAAATCATGGAAATCTGGATGCCCGGACGGTTATACGAATAAGGGTCTTGACAATAAAACCATTGGATACCATATGATGAACTGTAAAGGTAAAGGCTCATCCAACTTCCCGCAGGATTCACAAGGGTAGAGCTCCGCACTCCCATTGCAACCTTCGACACCAGAAGCAATGTGATGGGTTCAGCGACACGCTACGGCCATTCTTTACCTTCCGCGGTACTCACTGGATAACAGGCTGAGTAGGTGTAGGGAACCTTTCCTGACGTTTAGCTATAAAGAAAATTCTCGACTTCAAAATAAACTGTGCAACTCTTTGCACTTTTGGAAATAAGCTGATTCAACAATTTTTCCAAATCAAGTTCGTCAGTGAGGTTAATATATATAAGTATTGAGTTATTGAGTCTGTCTTGCAACATTGTCGATCTTAGGTAAGTCATAAGTCAGGGTGAGAGCGAGAGAGATGCCTTTTCTGCTAACCCTCTCTCTGGCTATGAATGATTTAAATAGGTGTCGCATTGCAACTTGAGCCTCCTAGTGATCGCAGCATAATGCGTAGACCAACAACGCATGCTCAAACAAAGAAAGCCTGTGTTTGTACAGTGGATATACATTATAGACTATGAGATAGACTGTATAAATAATACCAAATGGGGTAGAACCACGGCCATTCTGTCTAACTGGCAAACGGTCTTAGACTGCCCATGGTCGCGGCGCCATCGTCTATCTTGGTGCCGTGGGTTATGAGGGGATGGTCAGTGTATTACAAACTAGCTGTTACCCGTGACTTCGTACGCGTGAATTTAGAATTTGATTGTTAGAATTGGATATACAAAGCTAGAAGTTACCTAAGATATGTCGGCATAATATGACGGGAACGCTATCGATATACCATTCTACCGTCGCACATGTCTCATTTATTCATATCGGAAAAAAGTATCCTATTTCGTTCCTAATGATACTAAGTATTTCGATATATCGGTATACACATATAGTCACCAAAACGTAAAAAAAAGACGGAGACTTACTTTCGCATATATAATTTTATTAGTTTAGATCACACAAAAATTGCGTGTGGAACCAGTATACCCTGAATAAAGTAAACGCTTAGGGCACTACTCTATCACCAAAGATTTGCCAGAACATGGTATCCTTACTACAAAATCCTAGACTTGGCTCAAACTATGAAAAACAATTCATAAAAATATTTGCTGGCAGGGAGGTTTGAACCCGAAGCCACACGAGAGTTTACGTAAGTACAGTAGGTACGTTACCACTGCGCTACGCAGCCACTGCTCTCTAGCACTACTCATTACAAACACATATAGATACTATTCATTTGTGTTTCACAGTTCAGATAGTTTTCATAATCTAATGACAATATGTTCTTATCTATAAATAATATGGTATTGCAAGTCCATCCTAATGTCAAATAGCATCTCCTCGTCAAATTTCATCACGATTGGAGTAGCCATTTATCCCAAGAAACGTAACAAATAGACAGTCAGGCAGAGTTACTTTCGCATTTATAATATTAGTATAGATTTACAAGTCTATGCTCAGCTGGTCTGCTCTCTCTCAGTTCTTTCTCTCTACACACATCGCACGCTCGGTCGCTTTTAGATTCCGAATGGGTAAAATACCCACCCCGAATTTCGTGGGTGGGTAATTCTACCCACAATACCCACATTATTCGCCTGTCCTGGAATCGTTGTTTATTCGCAAGGGGTAGCCAATGATGTGCTAGTGTAATGTTTAGACCACGTTATTCGGTCTGATAGTTAAGAACTATAACTTTTGAGTAGAAAGAACGCTCCACATCTTTGGCTGTTTACAGTGCCTCGACACAGCAATGATAAATCTTCTAAAATATTTTTTCTACGTATTGGATAGCATTAAATTTTGCTCGAAATTCCATGTTTCATGAATATCTGGCAGCGCCGCTTCCTGTGACTGAGACCAGAAACTTTTCACGCCAGAGTGGTTATTGTTTGTCCGACAGTGGTTGTCGCTGCTGGTTGTGCTGGCAGTGTGGTTGACCGGGACACAGTGCGAGGAGCCACCTGCTCCCGACGCTGCCCCCGCCTCCGCCCCCGCCTCTGCCCCTGACTTGGGGCCCCTGCCGCCCCCAACATCGACCCCGGGCTGCGCAGGGCCCTGCTCCAGGCACTCACCAAGCTGGAGGAGGAGGCGCAGCAGCAGATCGCCGAGGAAGAACGACAGCAGGTGGGTAGAAACGTCACAATTATACACTTCAGTTGATCAGCAGAAGTGGTTGTGCTGTAGGGCAGCATTCCTTACGCTTCTTGTAAAATGAAATAGCTAGGAAGCAAGTAACATGGGCCGACTCAGGGAAATGAGCAATCTGTAGCGCAATTCCGCATGACAGCCACCCTATTCATTAATTATGCACACTGCACACGAAGTTAGTGTTATAACTAAGTAATAAATATGTCAGTATCATTGGTTCGTGGATGATTTAAAACTTGTCATACCAAGTATACAGGGTGATTATAATTAAAGTTTTAGTTTCAAAACGCTCTAAAAACGAAACACCGATTAGAATGACGTCAAAATTGAACGGCATACTATTGAATAAGGGGGAAAGAACATGAACCAAAAAAGCATCCATGCAATCGGTTTTTAACTGTCCTAAAACCAAAAACCACATAAAAAGCATCCATCCAATCGGTTTTTAAGTTTCGCGAGACGCGCAAAACATGTTCAATATGCTGTCCACTGTTGTGTGCAACAATATTAAATCGGGAAACGGCATCTTCCACAACCGATCGAATTGTCACTGGGGTCAAGCTCAGAATGTGTTGCGCAATGCGTGTCTTCAATTCAGCTCCGTTGGCAATCGGAGTACTGAACACAACATCTTTCAGATAACCTCAGCCAGAAATCACACGGATTAAGGTCAGGTGATCGGGCCGGCCAGGCTGTAGGGAAATGACGACTGATAATTCTAGCATTTCTGAAATGCCGCCTCAACAACTGCTTCACTCGATCTGCAATGTGCGGAGGAGCGCCATCTTGCATTCATGTTCTTTCCCCTTTCTTCAATAATACGCCGTTCAATTTTGACGTCATTCTAATCAGTGGTTCGTTTTTTAGAGCGTTTTGAAACTTAAACTTCAATTATAATCACCCTGTACATTGATATGAACCCTGTTCCTATAACAGCTGAAACGAAATATTACAGACACGCCATATAAACAACTCTGCGTTCCTTTTCATAAGAGGAGGATTGCGCTGTGACTATCTGATACCCTAAGATGGTCACTAATATTGTACGCTAGTGGACGATTCACAATGCGTTACATGTTTCCAACCAACTACTTAGGTCTCGCGTACACTTTTCTCTAAATAATACAGCGTAAGGAGTGCATGAACTATATTTTTAACCCGAAAGCATAGAAGTTTCTGCTGACCATTGCTTATGCAATAACAGAATCGCATTCCACCGTAGCTGAACGGCTATTTGACACGCGGAAGAGGCGTACTCCCACGGAAGGGGGAGAAATTGGCGGTAACTAGTAATGAAAGATGTACTTTGAATATCAGACACGCTGAAAGAGAGCCTTATTTTAAAACGTACTTAAAGAAACAATAAAATTATTTTCAGTTTAAGTCTATACATTATAGACTAGGATGTTTATAGAGATTTCCACTGTAGAAGGAGGGAGACATCCCGAAAAACATTTGCTTTGCACAATTTCTTTCTCAGAAGCGGAAATAGTAGCATGATGGTATGTCTTTCTTTCTTGAGGAAATCTGTACCTTTTTATAATTGTACCTATTTATACTTCCAATGCGTAATCTGTTTCAGATTTCCAGTGGCCTCTCTTTGCGAGGTGAAGCGAAATATTCATATAAAAAAATTCATCTGCCTAGGATCCTTACCAATAAATCGATTACGTTCTTATACTGTATTCTGCCAGTCGTGCGTGTGGTTTGGTACAGTGAACGAAAGACGCCATTTTAATTTGCTGAGAAATAACTAAGCTTATCTTTTATTGGTGTTTGATGACAGAAGGAAAACCAATTTGAGTCTCGGTTTTCAAACAGATCTTCCTGGAAAGGTTCCATTAATACAGAACTCCAATGAGAATTCTGTGATGCCCAAGGAGACACTTTGAGTCAAGTGATTCATTCATACTTAACTTGAGAAATAACCTTTAATCTGAGAAAAGATCTGGTAAGTTTTTAGCAGTTATCTTTATAAGAGCTTGTAACAAACGAGCGGTGATACGCCACAGTCAATTTGGATTCGCCTCTGATCAACCACTCCCGATCAGTCTCACCGAAGATATTTGATTATAGAATCAGAGAAATTACGTTCTGTCCTCACTTAGTGCTAATAATGAGCAGGAATCAGTGATACAAGTGAAACATGTAGTTGAAAGAATGGAGTGACTTTAATAACTTGAATAAAAATAAGCACATAGAAATATACTGGATAAACTTGCAAATATTGCCTAAAATAGCTCTCATGAACGAAAATTCTTACTAATAAAATCCTGTCACTTGGGACACTCTTTCTAAGCCAGCAGAAGGGTATAAATGCATCAGCCTTTCCCTAATAAATTCTTCATGCCTACTGGAAACGTGGTCCATCCTGAGACTCGGCGAAGAGACTGCCTGGGGGGACTGCTCCAGACTGCGCTCCCCGGCGTGGAAGAGTGGTGGGAGAAGTCACGTGAAGTTAGTTCTATTCGCTTAAAGCATCTTACTAAGGGCTTTTTGAATTTACCATGGTGGGGAGGCCGCTTCTCACGGGAAGAGAACCTGTTAACTTTGGACTATGCTGCGTCGGGAGGAATTAAATTACATGGCTGTAGCTTGCGAAAAATTATCCCGAGTAACAACTACAATATCCTATAGCTAAAATCCCTCAATATACTACAAGCTCTCCAATTTATTAGTTATGATTTTGATATGATAAATATTCCTGTCGTACTGTATTGTGGAGGTTGTTACGTAACGGCTTGTGTTGTGGTTCCAGGGTGACGGTCAGACAGCTCCCTCGGCGCCATCTGGTGGACAAGATTCGGACAAGACGTCAGTGTCTGTATCCAGCGCTGGAGGCGACTTCAACTACTTCACCAGCCCTGGAGGCAGGCCCACGGCTCCGCAGGCAGTGGACATAAGGCTGCAACCAGATACCACAACCACCACCACCACCACCACTACCAGGTGGGCACTCATAATGTCACAGGCCACCCGAAATACACGGTTATTACTACGGTCGGATATTTATGACCAAAAAAATATAGAAACATGCAGGCAAAAACGACCTTAGGTAAATATGACCAAACATTTATATTGACTATATATCAAAACATGTTCAATTATACATCATTTATTTTATTTGGTAGTTCCGCTTTTATATGTAAAAAGCATAATTAGCTTCCATGCACTCGCTACACCATTGGTAAATTAAATTTTAAATCGTTTTGTTGAAGTCACTTTAACTTCAGATAATTTACGGAATAGAACTCTTTCATATGTACTAAAATACTCCTCTGTAAATTCCCTTACGTAATTCAGTAACCTCGCACTTTCAGAAAATTTTATTTTCGGCATGGCGATAGGACAACTCACTGATCCACTGCAGATTTAACGATGATAGGATTATTTTCAAAAGTATTTCATAAAAATATTGTTTAACGCGGATCGACACAGGCATGCTGCTGCTGCATTGTCTAGATTAAAAGGCGGGCGGAACATTAAGTTTAGTGAGTGACTAAAATGTATAACTTTAATTCTTGACTGGGGAATTCTGACCACACTGAAAATTAATTCCCTCCCCCCCTTCTCCCCAACGTATAGCAGAAGTACATTTCTGTGAATAATTATCTAAATTTCTTCTCATTTATATCTTAGTGGATACCCGGTATTATTAAAAAAAACTACCAGATTTTTCCACAAAATATGACCATAATTATTATCGAAATATGACAGAAACTAGTAAAATTGCCTGAATATGCATTTATATGCTATATAAAATATATTTAAATAAATCTGAATTATTGAATGAATTTTTAATTCAGCATTTCAGCTCAAAAAGAAGACAGAAAAAAAATATGATTTGTGCTAAAGATCCGAACCCTAGTTGTTAAAAAGAAAATCGGCAGTTGTATCCTATTATGTTCGACCCCAATACGATATTTGAGTTGTTGGTTTGAGTAACTGTGGAAGCTAGAAAGAACAATGTGATTGTTGTAAAACGAGCATAATACTAAAATGGATGCTAATGTTTCAGAGAAATAATATCGTGCACTAGAAATTTCCCGAATTGGGAATAAAATATGAAATCACTGGCAGTTCGTGCAGTGGTAAAAGCGAGTGTCTGAGCACGTAGATATATCGTGTTCATGCTCCGCTTAAAAGAAGTCCTCGGGAATCGACGTAAAGAGGGAGTTTTGATTTTCAAATTCCACAACAAATAATCTGTATGGAGCCTAGCCCCACTGGTAGCGTATGTAAGAGATTATTTGGACAGAAAAAAACTTCCACAGTGTTGGAAAGGCGCACACGATGACGACTCTAGAGCGGTGATCAACAAGTGGTCACGCTGTGATTGGAGATTTATCAAAGACAATGTTTTCGTCCTTCCACTTCTTCTTGATTTGGGTGACATGGCAGCGCATCACAAGAGCTATGTATATTGTTGAAGCAGGCATGTTTTACCAAATCAGAGGCATAATACACCATCCCCTTCGCTTGTGCTACGTAACTATTAGCATACATATCCATTTGTGCGTTCTCAAAACCAAATTCCCACAGCTTCTCAACCCAACAAAGCAAATTTCGTGTTAACAGAAAGTTTAGTTTTTTTGTTTTTTGTTTTTTGTTTTTTGTTTTTTGTTTTTTTTTGTTTTTTCTACTGAAAATATCTATTTCACTTAAAGTAACCATAAAATGTATTTGGAATTTTATTTTTGCCTTTAGAACCCTACTGCTATTATCTGTGGTATATATGATGTAGAATATATGAAGAAGGTAATAGAGGACGTGGGTTGTAAGAGGTATGGAGAGATGATGAGGTTAGCAAAATATAGGAAGCAATGGAGGATTGCATCAAACCAGTCAAAAAACTGATAACAAAAAAAAAAAAAAAAGTCCTGTATCTCACCCGTTTTCGCCGTCTTCATCAACGGTTGACCAACTGCTTTTCGTACATTTGGTATCTTTGTAGCGTCCTTTCGCTGTACATGCCCATACCACCTAAATCACATGCCCATACCACCTAAATCTACACGTGGTTATTTTATGGCACAATTTGTCAACTTTTACTAACTTCCTTACTTTCTCTTCTTCTTTTGGCTGCTAAGCATCTACTTGGACTTTCTAACATGTTTCGTCTGCATGGTACTTGTTGTACAATCATAAGCCTTGGTATGTAATAAGTTAGGTAGATGGCTTGTGATTTTTCACTGCTTCGTTTGTAAAAACTCTACTGTATAACTCTACTGTATTACTATACAACCGAGATTAATCAGTTTGATATACATCTACGATTCTTTTACTTTCAACTTAATTTTTCTGCATTACTATCGGCTCGCTTTTTATTTTTTAAACGTAGGACCAAATTTCTTTGCTATCTGTGACCGGCATTGTAGTGATTCCCTGTTTTGTACGTTCTCTGTGCATTATTTTATAGGCAAATCTTATATATATATAAAAATAGACGTGTTTTTTCCTATATTTCACTTTTCAGCCACCACTACCTAGCACAGATCACTGATGTTTGTGGGTGGAAGTAGCATGGAGTTTCCTGTCGTGCACAACGTTGGCCGAATGCCGATAGCTGTGGGGATGTGGGAGATATAATGATTAAAGTTGGTCAGTGCAGGGCGTTTTCATATTTCGACCAAAAATTCGTATCTCCGTATACTTCTCTTTCCTGCCACAACTACATAACATAGACCTTTGGTGTTTGTGTGTGGTAGTAGAATCGTCTTTCCTGCCGTGCACTATGGTTGTTAGATGTCGGTAGCTATGGGGATGTGGGAGATATGGGGGTTGAAAGTGGTCGACCTGTGGCAATTTCATACTTCTTCCAAAGACAAAAGTGTCATGGTGTATCACTTTTCAGCGAAAACTATAGATTACAGATAACTGGCGTTTGTGAGTAATAGTAGCACAGAGTCACCTTTCGATCACAACAGCGGCCGAATTTCAGAAACTGTGGTACTGTGGTAGATATGGTGGTTGTAAGTGGCCGACCAAGGATATTTTCGTATTTCCACTGTCTCCGCATTTGTCACTTTTCTGCAACAACTACATAGCATAGAGCAATGGTGTTTGTGTTTGGTAGTTGAATCGTATCTCATGTAGTGCACTATGGTAGTTAGATGTCGGTAGCTATGGGGGTGTGGGAGAAATGGGTGTTGAAAGTGGTCGACCTGTGGCAATTTCATACTTCTGCCAAAGACAAAAGTGTCATGGTGTATCACTTTTCAGCGAAAACTATAGATCACAGATAACTGGCGTTTGTGTGTAGTAGTAGCACAGAGTCACCTTTCGATCACAACAGCGGCCGAATTTCAGAAACCGTGGTACTGTGGTAGATATGGTGGTTGTAAGTGGCCGACCAATGATATTTTCGTATTTCGACTGTCTCCGCGTTTGTCACTTTTCTGCCACAACTACATAGCATAGAGCATTGGTGTTTGTGTTTGATAGTAGAATCGTATCTCATGTAGTGCACTATGGTTGTTAGATGTCGGTAGCTATGGGGATGTGGGAGATATGGGTGTTGAAAGTGGTCGACCTGTGGCAATTTCATACTTCTGCCAAAGACAAAAGTGTCATGGTGTATCACTTTTCAGCGAAAACTATAGATCACAGATAACTGGCGTTTGTGTGTAGTAGTAGCACAGAGTCACCTTTCGATCACAACAGCGGCCGAATTTCAGAAACTGTGGTACTGTGGTAGATATGGTGGTTGTAAGTGGCCGACCAATGATATTTTCGTATTTCGACTGTCTCCGCGTTTGTTACTTTTCTGCCACAACTACATAGCATAGAGCATTGGTGTTTGTGTTTGATAGTAGAATCGTATCTCATGTAGTGCACTATGGTTGTTAGATGTCGGTAGCTATGGGGATGTGGGAGATATGGGTGTTGAAAGTGGTCGACCTGTGGCAATTTCATACTTCTGCCAAAGACAAAAGTGTCATGGTGTATCACTTTTCAGCGAAAACTATAGATCACAGATAACTGGCGTTTGTGTGTAGTAGTAGCACAGAGTCACCTTTCGATCACAACAGCGGCCGAATTTCAGAAACTGTGTTACTGTGGTAGATATGGTGGTTGTAAGTGGCCGACCAAGGATATTTTCGTATTTCCACTGTCTCCGCATATGTCACTTTTCTGCCACAACTACATAGCATAGAGCATTGGGGTTTGTGTTTGGTAGTAGAATCGTATCTCATGTAGTGCACTATGGTTGTTAGATGTCGGTAGCTATGGGGGTGTGGGAGATATGGGGTTTGAAAGTGATCGACATGTGGCAATTTCATACTTCTGCCAAAGACAAAAGTGTCATGGTGTATCACTTTTCAGCGAAAACTATAGATCACAGATAACTGGCGTTTGTGTGTAGTAGTAGCACAGAGTCACCTTTCGATCACAACAGCGGCCGAATTTCAGAAACTGTGTTACTGTGGTAGATATGGTGGTTGTAAGTGGCCGACCAAGGATATTTTCGTATTTCCACTGTCTCCGCATATGTCACTTTTCTGCCACAACTACATAGCATAGAGCATTGGGGTCTGTGTTTGGTAGTAGAATCGTATCTCATGTAGTGCACTATGGTTGTTAGATGTCGGTAGCTATGGGGGTGTGGGAGATATGGGGTTTGAAAGTGATCGACATGTGGCAATTTCATACTTCTGCCAAAGACAAAAGTGTCATGGTGTATCACTTTTTAGCGAAAACTATAGATCACAGATAACTGGCGTTTGTGTGTAGTAGTAGCACAGAGTCACCTTTCGATCACAACAGCGGCCGAATTTCAGAAACTGTGTTACTGTGGTAGATATGGTGGTTGTAAGTGCCGACCAAGGATATTTTCGTATTTCCACTGTCTCCGCATATGTCACGTTTCTGCCACAACTACATAGCATAGAGCATTGGTGTTTGTGTTTGGTATTAGAATCGTATCTCATGTAGTGCACTACGGTTGTTAGATGTCTGTAGCTATGGGGGTGTGGAAGAGATGGGGGATGAAAATGGTCGACCTGCGGCAATTTCATATTTCTGTCAAAGACGCATGTGTCACGGTGAATCACTTTTAAGTGAAAACTATCAATCGCAGATCACTGGCGTTTGTGTGTGGTAGTAACACAGAGTCTCCCATCGATCACAACGTTGGCCGAAATTCGGTAACTGTGGGAGTGTGTGAGATATGGTGCTTGAAATTGGTCGATCATGAATATTTTCGTATTTCATCCAAAGACTTGTGTGTATCCGTAAATTTTACTTTGCTGCCGGAACTACATAGCGCAGAAGACTGGTATTTGTGTGTGGTAATAGTATCGAGTCTCCCATCGTGCACTATGGTGGTTAGTTGTCTATAGCTGTCCATATGAATTCTTTACAATCACGAACGAAGTCGTGGGTACCAGCTAGTATTATTATAATTTGCTCAATGGCATTCGTTATGATTCATGTCATTTAACCAATTCAGAAAAACATAAATTCTGATAGACATAAATTGCAGTGCAGCATAGTAAGGGGTTAGAAATAGATCAATAGAATTTCTGTACCTTTTCTTACTGTCATAAACAATTTTAGTACCTGAATTTTCATGTTACCATCTTTAATGAAGGTTGCGAGTGTACTGTGAAGTATTTTGTTGTTACTGTACAATACAGAAGCGACAAGCTTTGATAGCAGGTGCTTTGATTAAAACAGATATGAAACTGTTAAAATGTCTGGAGTTTTCTATTCCGAAATGGGTGATTTAGAGCTCCCACCGTTATATAATAATTCCGTGTGGTCGTAACGACCTGCTGACAAGGTTTCTATTGGCTGCGCACACCTCTCCTGTCGTAGCCGCCTTAACCTAACCGGGCAATCCTACCGGTTGCAGGGGACCCACAATTTAACATGGAACCGGAACCACGGAAGCGTTCTGGCGTACTTCAAATTACACAGCAAGCTGTGCCAGAGGTGAAGGGCCTATGAAAATCCCCACCGAGACAGTGATTCGAACTGGGGACTTTTCGATCCCAGTCAGAAACCTTAGCCACTGAGCCATCAGACCGCTTCCTACCGTTGATTCGTTGCAGTGTCTCAACGGGGTGTTAACAAAGCCAGTACTATTTTATTGTTCAGGAACTGTCGTATACCTGAATCACATCCATATTATGCTGTCCAGTGGCGTAGCTAGGTCAACAAGGGCCCCGGTGCGCTTGGGGGCCCCCCAGAGATGCGCTTTGGGGCCCCTTGAGGTATTCTTGGGGGTCCCCTGAGCGTAGGGGCCCCGGTGCACTGCACCGCCTAGCCCCATAGTAGCTACGCCTCTGATGCTATCGACGTACTTTTCTAAACCACGATTGGACACATATACTATTTCTCCTCCTACGCCAAAATTGGCTTGCTTTCCAATCTTATTCTCACTGGTGCACTGCTCCCCTTCTAATTATTAAGAAGTCTCATGGTAGTAACAACAATGACTTACATGTTGGAAAGATTTATTATTACATTAATCAATTTTGGGCGGTTATATGTAATTTCAGTTTGTTCACAGTGTAGTTTTCATTATACGATGATGTCTTATAGCGCACCACCTGCTCCGAAAACAACTGCCATCCCCCGAAACCACCGGTTGGAACCGGACGAACAGCCTCAGAAACTGCGTATCCAGGTTCCAGACGCGCCACTGCTGCCAACTGTCAGCGCTCTTCAGCGTGATCCACCCAACACGCAGCCAAGGTTGGTAAAACACAAAAATTATTTAAATCATAGAATTTTACAAAATCTCTTACTAACATACATGGAGGAAGGAAGATAGTGGAGGCGACGCAAGGGACCTTCCCCACGCACTGGTGTGAAGCCGGGTAGAGAGAAGTGGGGTGGGGAGGCCGCCATATTGGATGGCCGTAGAAACACGGGGAATAGGCACAAACACCTATACGACAACCTTGGCACTGCAGTTTTATCATGGATTATTATGTAACTCGAGGAGAAAAATAATCGTGCTTAGTTCTCGAGATATACTGTCTCAAAAGTATTTTTGGTTGAAATTCAGAAGAAAAATTTCCCCGATGTCAAATTTGATGATAGATTCTTATGTAACACGACGAGGCAAATCGAAAGTAAAGAATAAAAAATTTCGATATCTTGCTTAGTTCTCGAGATATGCTGTCTCCAAAAGTCAGAAGCTTAAATGTGAGTAGTTTATATTGCGATACACGTTTTGTCACTAACATGGTGCTCGTGAAATTACTAACAAGTAATAATAAATAAATTGTTTGTTCCTTCTGGTACAGGCTGCATTTCAACTCACCCACATTTTCATTAGTATTGACGCTACAAAATCGAACTATTTAGACAAACCTAACACATGAAATGCATCGCGAACTATATTTCTGGTAACAACAACGTTTGCTTCATTACGTTTCGTAGTTCGCAGAGCACAAATTATCACAATTAATTTCATCGTACACTGACAGTGTAAACTGAACTCGACTAAAGCATGCAGAATACCATATTGACTGTATCGCGATGTAAACTTGACCCACTTAAATTATTCCAACACTTTTTTTACAATAAGCATTTTATGTGCAAAGTAGTAACACATGCTGATTATATACACGCCACCAACAAATATTTGAGAACTTCATCATCCTATTGAGAACAATGAAAAAATTTATAGCGATAAGACCTACTCTTGCAGTTACCTATCAAACACTTTAAGCACAATCAGAACAATGTAACTCAACTTATGAAACGTTATTCCATTTTGTATCCTATCTGATCTGGTCATGCAACTGAATGCAACACAAGCTGTGTAAGCATCTTAGAATTTTAGTAAATTCTAGCATCCCACCTTTAGGTATTAGGAGGAAAAGCTCACTCTTTAGTAAAAGATAGTTTCATTTCGTGTACAGGTTATGAGAGCGAAGCTTTATATAGCATGAAGATACTGTAACCAAACAAACTAAATAAACCCCTTTAGGAATAATAAGAGTATTAAAAAGTAAATAAAAGCCCTAAAGTAAACCTTCTATAACAGAAAGAAAACATTAGTTTGGGAGGAAATAGGTTAAATCACTCAAGTCAATTTCAAGTAATAAGTTGTGCCATAAGTTAAATTCACAGTTTCTAAACCAATTGGAATGCAGTAAAGACTTTCAGTAGTTACTAAATGCCGGATATAAACTTTGGATAATAATAAATAAACTTTAAATCAACCGAAAATTAAATAATCAATAATAATACAACTTTGGAATTATGAACTTCTACTTTGGAAGTATTTTGTCATTTTTAAACCAATTTACGATCAAGAAAGTAACTCAATATTTAATAAACCAACTAAATTAATTTTCTGTAATAATATTAACACCTTTTACTAACCTTAAATATGATAATCCAAAATAATCCAGTTCAACTCACAAGAGATTTCTAATATTTGGCATTTCACTGTTTTCACACACTTTCGAGCAGAATAAAGTAATTTTAATGAAGTAATAATACAATTAAAATATAAATTCACTAAAATTTCGTAGTTTCTGAACGTTTAAATAACTTAAATCAATTTTTAATACCTCGTCAGATGCACTTTTAACATTTTTATATCTCAAAATCCTAGAGAACTTTCGAAATAAAAAGTAGATTTCCGGGAAGACCCAAAAATCTAATATCACATATAATAATTTCAAGTAATTCCACGTAATAGAACCGATTCTATAGAGATCTTAAAATTTATTTCTCATTGCAGGCACGTGCATAGTTTCGAAATTATTTACAGCTGTTTACGAGAACATACAGAGATGAGACAACTTTCAGAATACGTAATTTAATTCAGAGAATCTATCGGTAATTTTCTATTTCGGATAAACGTAATAGAAATAAAGTTATAAAATTAAAACTGAAATCGCACTTTGGTTACGTCGTAGTTAAACTTTCCCTGCACCAATTTTAATAAAAATTACACCAATAAACTCAGGAATTTTGGTAGAACACTGTGATAATAATATTATTTGCATAAATTGTAGTTCTATGAAAATGACGAAATATAGAAGTTTCTCGAACAATAGTAATTCCCCAGGGTAGGAAAATAGTTCACTCCTACGCTAAGATCTTTTAAACCAGATGCTTAAAGTTAATCACTAAATATCCATTATTTCACAATTAAATAAGTATAAACACTGTCACACCTAAAGTTTCGCATAATTGGTTAGTTACTGAGATATTTCCGGCCTAAATCGTCTAGGTGTTAGCAGAAAGTTATATTTTGGCTCTGACGTCAGCGAGGTTATAAATCACGGGGCGGTGAGATGACGCCACCGCTGTCCGGGTTTGAACGTTGTACTGACAAGATGTTATAAGCGTGTGCGCTGGTGAGGTTGGCAGTTTAAGTTTTAGGTTGGTACCACCGGGTCGGCCATCATGGAACTTTTGGCTTTTGGGGCGTGGCATTTGTTTATCAACATGAACTTGTGATTTTTATCAGGGGTCGGTCGGTCTTTACTTCTCTCCACAATCTGCAAACTTCTGGAACGAGAGTTCGATTTGCCTAATCAACTTTAAGAATGCTGTTTGAACTTTGAATTTCATTTTAAATAAACTTGAAGAATTTTTGGGAAAGTGAACTGTTTTATTTCTGTAGCTGTTTTAATACCTTTTCAATATTTGGGGTCTTCAAATATTGTGGCGACCTGTAGCATTCTAGTTGAGTATCCTGGCAACATGGTCAAAGCAAATTAACAGATTCAGTAAGTTTTCATCGAACAGTGAAGTGCTATCAAGAGTTTAAGTTAAGGCACTTAGGCGATACCAACCCCGGTATCGGTCTGGTTCCTTACAGCTGGTATCATAAAAAAATTAGAAAATGTAATATTCACAGCAGCAAACACACAGCAAACAGCACAATGGGGTTTCTATAATGGCCGCCGCGCATGCGCAGTAGGAGACGAGTGTTTATATGAGGCTTCACAGATTTAGTGTTATTTCACCTCCACTATCTTCCTTCTTCCATAGTAACATAGTCTCATACTACAGAAATACCAGCGACTTGTCTAACATCAGACATCAAAGTAGATCGTAAATATTTCCACAATCGCGTCTGTTAATTTTACCTTTGATGTACGTGCTGAATAAAGTTTCTATAGGCCTATATGTTGAAGGAATATGAAAACTAGAAAATGATTCTTATATGGTCAAAGCCAAGACACAGAGAACTGTAACACACAGACGTAAAGACAATTGCAAACAGTGGTAAGATGACTCTTAGTCTTGTTAGTTCGTTTGTGGGAAGGGTACTGTATAGAAAAGAAGTGGTTTAAGTTATTCTTCTTTTTCTATTACCATAAAAGTCCCTAATTTGGTATCAAGATCTTATTTAATTTATTCAAGTTAGCCTGTAGAACGACGAAGGGAGCTCTTCAACAGTTTCGATACTTTTCTTTAATTGAATACACAAGCAGCCAAACATTTTTGAATTGTCTTTTTTATAGCTAAGACTGAATTTTAATTTAATTTAATGGCTCCGGTGGCAATTTCCCTAAACCCCCATATTCCCCGTATCCTGCACCCACCTATATTTACCCTCTACAAATTTTATCTTTAATTTCTTTCAAGGTTTTTGGTAAATTATTCATCATTTCTCTTGATAACTCATTCAATCCATGACACCCCTTACCTAAAAAGAGAATCTTCCCACACCCTTGTGCCTGAAATCGAGTGCCAGCTTGTGGTCATGGTCTTTTTTTCCCTTCCATGCACTACTTTTCATACCTGCTACAATAATTCCATGCCTCATCGCCAGTATACGCCCTGTACACTCCCATGACCCTTCTCATTCTCCTCCTGTCTAGCAATGAATCCCATTCTAGCTCCTTTATCATATCCGTCACTGATTGCATTCTGCGATAATTTCCAGAAACAAATCTAGCAGCTCTTTTTTGCACCCTCTCCAATTCCTGTATTTGATATGTAAAAGCAGCTGGTTATCAATCATCACGCATCTGTGTGACTTTCGCTGCCTCCACTCACATCTGAGCGGCTCTGGCACTGACAAAATATATTCTTAGATGCAATTTATGCGTTACCTTACACAGTGTGTCCCATAGAGAAGTATCAAGTTAGTGTTGTTGCTCGTAGAAAAAGAGCCTCGCTTGAACTTTCCTTCAGCCACTGCAGGGGTAATAACGAATCCTGTTTTGTTGGGCGCCATTTATAGTTTTGGATTTACTAATCATGTAAATTATGAAGAAAGTCCTCTTATTAAATAGCATTATTATAATTAAAATGGAGGAGCTTAACTGCGATAATTAAAATGAAAGGACCAATTTAACATAAATGAAATAACAAATAACCTTATGGCATTTACGCTTCTTCAAGAAAAACAAAACTAAATTAAACCATTCATTGACATAAAAGAGAAGCCAATTGATCTTGGTAAGTCACAAATTGATCTAAGGTTTGGCAGAGTATGAGTCTCTAATTATGTCATATAGCCGAACAAAAGATTTGTTACAGTTGCCTTGTTATATGTAATAGAGTTTGTGGTGTTATATGTAATAGACAGGGTTTGTGGAAGAATTTTGCTGCCACCATGGAGATACACCGATGATCAGTGGTGTTTGTAGTCCTAACTGAATTTAGATTGATTTACTTCTGATTTTGTCTCTTCTGGTCTTCTTAACATTTTAACCAAGTAATTTCATTTCAGTCACGTTAATCTACATGTAAGTGTGGCAGCCTCGAATCCAAAAGCAGAATGAGGAGTAAATAGTTTCTGGAAAAATTCAGTAAACCTATGGGTTTTGATGAGTACACAACCCACATATTTTTAAACTACTTTGGACAAGATTCAGTATATTTATTCCAAATCAGGCCAAAATCTTCTAGACCATCGGAAATTTGTATTCATTTGCAGAGATACAAGTATTTGAAATACAGATACAAAATACGTATTTTCATCTTGTATCTGAAATACTTTTCTTAATCTTTATTTTGTATCTTGTATTTAGATTACTTTTTTCATTATCTTTGTAATTTGGAAATACTAAATACTATTTACGCGCTCTTTACTTAACGGCATCAAACGGACAAAGACAACAGTGAAACGCATTCGTAAAATTTATTAATCTATATCATAGGACAAAGTTGTATGGTCTAGTTACCTTTGTCTGCCTTTATTGTGGAGAACTATGAAAACCATAAACAATCACCCACCCGCCTGCCTTTTGTCTCTCACCTTTACTCCTCACCAATTTTTATTGTGTAAAATAATGTTTGGTGTTATGAACTCAAATTATTATTATTAATCATAATCGAGGACGATGGCATCGAAATGTAAGTAAATAAACAAATGGATCATGTTAATATTTGTTTTATTTAAGTAGGTTTATACCCACATTAGATTTCACTTGACAGGTAGTTGGTAGCTTGTGCGAAGGATGCTCACGAAACTCCTATTTACTATACGACTAGCTAAAAGTTTTTTTGACTAAACTTCTTTGAAGTTTTTAAATTGTTAGGATTATTGTTAGCGAGAAGAATTATTTATATTAAAATATAAAAATAAGTTTCAAATTTGCTTTATTATTGTAAGATATTTTGTTTATCACAAGTTTTATTGATTTAAAAATACCTGAAAGCTTGGTAATTAGCTTATTAAGAACATTGTAGTATACGCATTGTGGTATAAGTTACCTAACAAATTTAAATTAAATCTATAGTTTGTAACTCCGATTGTTGAGCTTGATGTGTTACCACCTGCAGTAGGAGCTGTTCCGTTTATAATAGAAAAGTTAGTTATTTAATTAGTTCTGAAACATTAAAATAACTACTTGCCAACTTGCAAGTAATAATAATAATAATAATAATAATTTTAAATAACGGTTGGTGTTACTCTCGGTAGAATTATACAATAAAAATAAGTGATCAGATGTTTAAA